>PVJL010000011.1:227021-968158 GCA_004026885.1 Lyroderma lyra
TGGGGGTCCCTGTCTGTGCTGTGTATAACGTACATGGGGGTCCCTGTCTGTGCTGTGTATAACGTACATGGGGGTCCCTGTCTGTGCTGTGTATAACGTACATGGGGGTCCCTGTCTGTGCTGTGTATAACGTACATGGGGGTCCCTGTCTGTGCTGTGTAAAATCAGTCACAGAAGGTGATGGTCCATCCCTTGGTGTTCTTTGATGTGTTCTGTGTTCTTATCACGGTCTAAGACATTAGAGGTGCGCAGAACCTTACCCTAAAGAACTATCACTAAAAGGGGTTTTGTGATAGTTCTTATACCCGACTCCCCAACCTCTCTCACCACAATTCCACCCCAAATGAAATATCACAGGCCTATGCATGTAATGGTGATGCCTAAATTTTGATAAGATGGAAACAGTGAGTCATGAGCATTCTGGGGCCTGCTTTTATTCCTTATAGTTGTGGCTATTAAGATCTGAAAATGCTACTACCTTGCTTTTAACTTTCTTTGTTAAATTAGTAATCCTAGCTCATAAAATCCTTTTGGCATCTCTTTGATTAATCCCCTCTGTCAGATAAAATTGCCAAAGTGGTATTTAAGTAACCTGCGTGCGTGTGGTCATTTTCACATTTTTATGAATTTAGGGTCTTCATTTTCATTAGGCTGCATATGAAAAATAAATACATGAAGGGCTCTGCTAATTAGTTATATGGGGACATACAAATAAAGAAGATGAAGTGTTGGTGAGAAAATAGGAAAAATGTTGGTGAAGGTTCTGTGTTTTCCCGTTAACTAACTGCTGGACTGAGCTCATAGCTCCTCCATGTTGGAGACTGAGTTAATTATTATTATATGTCATTAACAGCCATCTTCCCCCCCACCCCCTTTTTTTCCTCTCTTTTTCCTGATTGTGGGGAGGAAGGTATGAAAACTCTGGCTTTTTGCATCTTGTTAAGAAAGAATCACCAACGTAAAGGTAGTCAAACCCTGGTCATCTATACTCAACTACTGTAGGGATACAAACATTGAAGGACAGTGTTTGATACATGAACCCCTTTGATTTGTTTATGACCTCACAGGGTAACATCTGAGTAAGGTCTCTACTCCATTATCCCTGTGTGCACTGCATAGTGGATATGGTGAGTTGAATTTTGCTAAAGGTAGTACTTGATGCTGCTCAGTTCTTGCAAAATTCTAGGTTACAGTCTAGACATCTTTGAGACTGTCTCCACACCCTGTCAGAAACTAGAGACCTTGGAAAGGCAGTATCCCTTCTTGCATCTGTGGACTTAAGAGTTTAGGTTGTGCTGAAACTGAGAAAGGCAGACGTCACTCTGAGAGCACATGAGGAAAATTATTATTGCCTTTTCTTATTTTTAATTTGACATTTTTTATTTGAACCACGTGTCGTTAATTCTTTGGTCTTCTGAACCATGTCTTTCCATAGGATCAATGGTGAGTGAACCCTCTATGGTCTGGAGTTACAGTCAATCCTCGGTGTCCTCCAGGGAGTGGTCAGCACCACCCCTCCACTCCCCACTCTGGATACCCAAATCTGTGGATGCTCAAGTCTTATATAAAATGGCATGGTCTTTGCTTATGAGCCATGCACAGCCTCTGATATACTTTACATCAGCTCTAGGTGACTTATAATACCTAATACAATGTAAATGCCAGGTAGACAATTGTTATATTGTATGGTTTAGGGAATAATGACAAGATAAAAAAGTCTGTACCTGCTCAGCACAGACTCAGCCACCAACCATCGTAGGCCTAACTACATAGTGCACATCAGCACCACTGTAACATTTTTGGAATATTTTCTATGAGTGGTTGGTTGAATCTGTAGATGTGGAACCTGCATGTATGGAGGGCTGACTTGTTTATAGTTACTCTTAGTGGACTGTAGATGCAGTGAGTTAAGTAATTTCTACTTCTCAATCCCTTATCAGTCCATAAACAGCCAACCTCCTATTTTATTTTTATTTTACCCCTTCATCCCAACACTAACCCCTCATCCCCAACCCAGCATCAATAGACACAACTTCTTTAATGTATTAGGTATGTATCCTTGGATATACCTAACCTTTCAAAAATGTGTAGTTTTTTTGTTTGTTTGTTTGTTTTGTTTTTTTTTTAAAGAGGTGAAACAAAGAGATAGTTTATTGAAAAGAAAGTACTCCAAAGAGGTAGGAGTAGGCTGGAGCAAGGAGAGTGGCTCAAGAGCCTAGGGTTTTTAAATAGATGCTTATGTTTCAAATTTACATAAATTGCATTATTGCACAGTTTAAAAAAATAGTCTTTTTAATTCCCTGCTGTGGATCACAAACAAATCAGTGTGACACCATTAACTCTCCCTGCCCCCACCCATTTCACTCCGAAGAATCATCACCTGTTGGGCGGCATAGCTGGCAGCCCTCAGCCAGCTTTGTGCCATTTAAGAGTGGCAAGCATGTCTAGACGCCCTGGAAATATTATCTTTCAGCTCGCTTTTGGCAAGTGTAAACTTTTTGCTGGATTATGTCAACAGATATATATGTTTCTCATCCTCATAGAAATAGATTGTTGCTGGAATTTCTCTTGGATATCTCTACGCAGGGAGAGTACAGAATATCGCCAGGCTCACGGAAGTTTTTGCTCATTAAAAATGTCTGAGGGCTCTTGATTCTCGGGGGTGAGATTGGTGACATACATACATTGTCAGTGGCTATTTTGGATTTTCTGCTTTCAGGCATGTCTTTGCTCTTGGATGAGCCCCTTGTGGTTTTTCAAAAGAACTATCAAGTCAATTATAAATAGAAAGCTTGTGTCTGTGTGTCTGCATGCACTTACTCCGTGGGACGAAGCACCCACATTACAGTGGGCAGGGAACTATTTTTCACTTTGAAGAGGGAAGAAGAAAAATTAAGAACATTTTTTTTTCCTTTTTGAAATAACCCCCATCTCTACACACACCCACACAGATCTGTGTAAATGAACTTGACATTTTCAAAGACCTTATTTTAAGGTCTTTTAAAAGCAACAGCCACCCGACCTGTTATTTTAAGAACGAGGCAGTTAGTTATCTCACAGACCTGCAGCAGAGGGTTCAGGGATCAGAAGGCAGCCTGTCTGTGCCTTACCCAGGCAGAGGGAGCTGCGAAAGCCGTTTCCTTATATGAACAGTCCTTCGGTGAAAGGGCCTCAGCTAACTAATCAGCGTCCTCTAGGACTTGGCTGTATTTTGTCTTCATTTTCCTTCCCCACTGGTGCAAACTGTTAGGACCAGCACGTCTGAACTAATTATTTTGATCAGGGGAGGGGTGGAGAGTGATTTGAAAAATGACACTGCAGATGAATATTTTCAGAAAGACAGGAGGTCTGATGATGCATTTCTGTGTTTTTCCTTGGACCCACCACATGTGGGCTACTCCTTGGGTCCCACTGTTACCTTATTATACAAATAATGTTCTGTTCTCTTTGTCTTCTCATGCCCTCATCCTCATTGAGGCTAATTATTTTTTCCTGCTGGTTGAAGAATGTATAAGAAGCTATGAATTCCCATCTTAATTAATGTAGAAACTTCATTACTAAAAAATGGTTAAAAAATTAGTCTAGGCATCCACCTGAAAATGTTGATATTATGGATTTGTAATTATAGACTTGTAACTCTTATTATACTGGTGTATTTCTGAAGCAGACAAGTAATAACAGGAACATTAACATTGCTCGTATGACCAGTTGATGGAGATTTGTATAGAGCTAGCAGGGACTGGTATTAACAACTGCCATTTATTTAGGAATCATCCTTTTTCTTTCCTCATAAAATAAAAGTGACGAGCATTATGTTTTGGTAAAACATTTATTTTGATGCGAGAACTGGGATATAGAGCCCACAAACCTGAAGATAACATGAAAACGAATATGGGAGAAGTTCATTTTCAGAAGACTGTGGACAAATGATAACCTTTCTTTAGCCTACCTAGTATGATCTAAAAGCGTACACAACATATATAAAGGCATTCGTACATTATTATTACTGTTTTGTGATTCGTCAAGTAAGAGATACAAGATAGCAGAATGTGGACATCATGGCCAGTGGTGATGCTTAGCCTGACTCCATGTGGTTAATGTGTTGTCGTGGTCTTAGAGAAACTGTGTTATTCCCCTAATGAGTGTAAAACTCACACAGTGATGTTTTTTCTCCTTCGTGTCTCTCCTTTTGCAGATGAGAAGCCCAAGGTAAACCCCAAACTTTACATGTGTGTGTGTGAAGGCCTCTCCTGTGGGAATGAGGACCACTGTGAAGGCCAGCAGTGCTTTTCCTCGCTGAGCATAAATGATGGCTTCCACGTCTACCAGAAAGGCTGCTTCCAGGTGTACGAGCAGGGGAAGATGACCTGTAAGACCCCACCGTCACCTGGCCAAGCCGTGGAGTGCTGCCAAGGGGACTGGTGTAACAGGAACATCACGGCCCAGCTGCCTACTAAAGGTTCCTATGGACTTTTCTATTTCTAGATCAAGAGTTTTTGTTAGTGTTGTCCTGATTCTGTGTGGGCTAAAGATGTAAGTAGCCACAAGCCTTCCCTCCTAGTCTCTGAACCAGAAGCAATGGGTGGCACGAAAGAGCTCTAGATGAGGAAGAGAAAGGCCTTGCCTTTGGAATCTAAAAGGAGGATGGGCATTTTGGGGAAAGTCGACAAGGTGAGGGCCACCTTGGGGACACCTTGGCTGACCAGATCCCTGTCAGTGGTCATGCACAGGTGAACAGCTCCGATACCCTTTTCTGTTAATGAGTCATGACGTCCTTCATAATTTCTGAAAAAATGCTTAGTAAATGCTCATCTCTATGTTGAACGTGTAGGGAGAAAAATGGAACCTAAGACTCGGGTGTCTGAGTGGAATGCCTTTTCTTCTTTGTAAGGAAGGAGACAAAGGAAGACTCATTAAACTTTTCTCCGTGTCTGATTCCCGGTGATCTGTCACTGAAACTTGAAGCCGTGTGAGATTTCACATGAATCTTGTAGTTTGTGTGGAATCCTCTCCATATTATATTCCATATGGATTCCATATCCAATGGAAGTCAGTCCTCCTATGAAACTGTTTCCTTATAAAATGAGCCCGAAATTGTTATCTTGAAGTCCCTACTACACATATTAATGTACTCAGTCCTTGTCGACTCACTCCAAGCCAAATTTATTCTCTTAATTTATTGTACATTTTTAATAGGCATCATTATTTAAGTTTGCACTCACAAAAGCAACCAACCAGAAAGTGGAGTGGGAGAAGCTACTAGGAGTATCCACTGTGGGAAATATCAGCAGCAAGGGAGGAGACAAAAAAACGGAAAAAGAAAACAAAACAAAACTGGTACAAGATTGTACTACAGTAATTTTTGAAGTTATGGTGATGGCCTTAAAGCATATAGAAAAGGTTAAATTCTGATAAGCAGATAACATTGAATAATAAAAGAAGACTTTTAAAAGGGAAATCAACTAAATGATTAAAAAGTTACTTGATGGAATAAACTTTACTCCTAAACTTTATGAGTTAAAGTGTTATTAATGGAGTGAATGCACATGAAGAAATGTCTGCATCTACACAAAAATTATATCTACAGTATGAAAAGTTCCTAATCTGCAGAACATGGTTCTAGACTGAGTTGTAATAGAAAATTTATTTTCTATATGTAAGGAATTTCTAATTTAATTAGGGAGGCTCAATATTTGTAATACTGTATATAGTTAGTTTTATACTTTATCATGCAAATGTCATGTACCATGATATGTGCCAAGCTGTTGATTAATTAGGATTTGGAAAGTCAAAAGAAATATATAAAGGAAGTTAGGTTCAAGACTGGATGGCTGAAGGGGCCAGGGATGTGGAAAAGAGTAAGTCATATGTGGGGAAGAACAGGTCTTGATGACAATATCATGAAGAGGTTTGAAATTCAGAGACGATTATTGTTTTCTGAACTTTTAAATATGAACCTTCATTATCCAGTTGAGAAATTTTTATTAGGGAAGTAGAAAGTCTTTGTAAATATTTGCTTGAGTGATATGTGCATGTTCAAGTGAGTGCATCATTGTTTGAATGAGGAACGTAAGCAATAATTCATGAATGAAAGAATGAATGATTAGGTGAGTGAATGAATCAGTGAATAAATGTTTTGAATGAATGAATGATTCTTGAATAAGTGAATAAAGGAACGATGAATGATTAGGTTCCTGGGCAGAAATTGTGATGTGAAAAGATCAATGAGAATTCAGCAACAGACATCCAAGATACTTTGGGTAATTGGGTCTTAACTTAGATAGCACTTTCTCATAGAGATAATACAGCATATGTCTGTTTGCAAGGGCTTGATGATAAAACATTCTTACAGATCAAATCCAAGTTAATAAGAGTAGTACCAGAGATTTGTAAAATACTTTATATTTTAAAAGCAGTTTCACTCACATGCATTAACACAGTTGATTCTCAGTGGAATTTTTCCAGTTGTGTCTAAATATATAATGGTTAAAATGACTGGGCTATTGGCCAAGTGTTAAGAAATATTTTAATTTTAACACTTTGTGACTTGTGAGACTATGTGGTCAGGATCAGGAACTACTTGTTAGGGTATTGGTTATAAATGTTAAATAATAAGTAAACAGTGATCCTTACAGCCAATTACCCTTTTCTCCCCCATCTCCAGGGAAATCCTTTCCTGGAACACAGAATTACCACTTGGAGGTCGGCCTCATTATTCTGTCTGTAGTGTTTGCAGTATGCCTTCTAGCTTGCCTACTGGGAGTGGCTCTCCGAAAATTTAAAAGGCGGAACCAGGAACGCCTCAATCCCAGAGATGTGGAGTATGGTACCATCGAAGGGCTCATCACCACCAATGTTGGAGACAGCACTTTAGCAGTGAGTTTGTGACCCCAGGGAATCCCAAGCATAAAGAAGATGTTTGAGAACGTTTTGTTATTTTGAACCTGAAATGCTAACCAGTAAACTGGCGACTGGACAGTGTGCATACGTACCTCTGGTCACCTACTACATCCTATGAGGGTTGTCCAGAAAGTATCCAGCCACGTACTATGAAAATTAGAGGCATTTATGGCTGGATGTTTTCTAGATAGCCCTTGTATGCTAGCACCTGTCTAGTCTCCTATGCAAGAACATTCACTTAAGACACATTTACGTTAAATGAGAGAGGTGGCATAAGGGAAAAAGGACGGAATGGTTGTCTGTAATGTTGGTGGCGGGGCTTGGAGTTTATGGTACTCAGTAACTTTGTTTTTAGCAATAGAAGTGCTTTTAAAAAAAAGCACCTTTTGCTTAATATTAAGCATCACTTTTCCTTCCAGATTATTTCAACATTCTATAATTGAAGACTTTAAAACTTGACATCCAGAAACTAGTTATTACATTTTTCATGCTCATGTGCTGCCCCCTTGTGGAGTGTAGTCATTTGGTTAAACCAGTGCTCTCCAATAGCAATACTCCTATGTGTGCCACAATATATAATTTAAAATTTTCTAGTAGCCACCTTAAAAAAAGTTAAAAAGAAAAACCCCAGGTGATATTAATTTCAATATATTTAACCTAATATGTATAATATTTCAATATAAAAATAATTATTAGTAAGATATTTTATATTTTTTTAAACTAAGTTTTCAAAATCTGTTATCTATTTTACATTGAGCCTGAAATAGTTCAGACTAGCTGTAGTTACTTGCTCAATATCAGCATATAGCCAGTAGCTACCCTAATGGACAGCACAGGGTTAGAAACTACTGCATTTATACATTTTAAATGTACTCTTTTGCATATTTTAAAACGATGAAATCATATGAAAAAGCAACTGTCTTTATTTGTGTTTTAAAATTGTTTCTCAAATAGTTTTAAAGAAACTTCAAACCATTTGCTATAAAAAGGTGTACCTTAAGTACAAAAGAGAAAAACAGTAACATTCTAAAGCAAGCTTGTCCAACCTGCAGGCCATGGGCCACATGTGGCCCAGGATGGCTTTGAATGTGGCCCAACACAAATTTATAAACTTTCTGAAAACATTACACGAATTATGCATGGACTTTTTTTTCTTTTTTTAGCTCACCAGCTATTGTTAATGTTAGTGTATTTTATGTGTAGCCTGAGACAATTCTTCTTCCAATGTGGCCCAGGGAAACTGAAAGGTGGGACACCCCTGCTCCACAGGGACACTATACGGAGTCTGATGCCTACTCTGAAAAAGATGAAGATTAGTGAGTGTTAGAGAGGTGTCCCAGACATACCAGTATCGAGTTGAGATTCCTTGTCCTAATCTGATGACTTGAAAGATGAGGTAATAACTTTGTAATGTGATTCAGTGTTATTTAATAGCATGACGACGTATCACCTAAGATCATTTTGTATTAAGTCTTATTCTGCAAGACAACAAAAAAGTATTAAAAATGTTTGGCAGCTCTGCAGTTAAGTCTGCCCTGCAACTTCCTTTTTGCTAGAGAAGACTTGCCCTCACCAATCTTCGTAGCTCACGTGCTACACCTGGACCATCTTTGGTGAGTCCTCAAAACATTTGGTGGTGGTTGGTAACAGGCTGAGAAATATTCCATTCTGCTGCCTCCCACTGCTGGGCCACCTGTCAAGTATACTCCTGGGTATGAAAAGGAGGGAAGGACCCTTAGCTTCGTTTTACCTACCTGTTTAAATTGTGGTACAACGAAACTGAGCAAAGAGGAGATAGGACATTCCTTTTCAAAAAGTAGAGAAATACGGGTGTTCATTAAAAATGTACTTAGAAGTTTCTTTCAGGTTTTAAGGAAAATTAAATGACTTTATTGAGTTATTAATAGTAGCAAGAAGATACAAGGATGAATCCTGACAAAGCTTTAGCAAAGCAAGATTCTAGAATAGAGTAGTCAGAACTTTGTTCCTCAGAACTGCTAACATAACTAATCACCACGGGCGATAATAGGAATATCTTATGTAAATTACTGTTCAAATAGCTTCTAAAATTTTGAAAGAAGAGTGGGAGTGTATGCTAAAGTAGTCTTCTCAACTCAGCCATGTGAGATGACAGGGTATCACGATATAATAACAGTAAAAAAACACTGTTTAAAACAAGTTGTTTTTTTGTCTACATACTTCCTTATTTAAGCAATATGATTCAACAAAGCACATATTATTAAACACCTTCTTAAGCCATGAATTAGGTTTAGAACCAGGATTATTAATATATTATGAAAAAACAACATATTACTTTAATTTTCAGAATTATGCTCTCAAAAATTGAATGAATAAAGAGAAAAAAGAACAGCAAATAGATGCTTAGAGAGAGTGAAACTCTACTTCATCTATACTCAATTTCTTGTTGATTACCCATTTTGTGATTTTTAAGGATTCTAAATTTCCTCCTTTGCATGTTCAGCTTTTGGTAACATTGCTGATCAACAGTACTTCATAGTCTGCTCAGAGCAAGTAAAAAAAACAAAAACAAAAACATGAAATTCAAACCCACCAATGTATTGCATTAACAGGCAGCCGAAATGTTTGCGAATGGATGAACTTTGAGGAAAGTTAGCTCACTAATACTGTAACTTCACCACCATCACCATGGGCACAATAGTGTTTATTACAGAGAATTCATTCTTGAATTACCTGTGCTTCTTGGCTGACTCCTTTTCCTAAGAAGGGAAAATTTATGAATGAACTAATTGGGAATCTTTTTTTTCACAATATGTTCTTTTTTAGAAGTAGATCTGGGGCATGGTTTTATGTTTTTAATGAAAGTTTTATTTTTTCCTCTCTCTGATTTATGTCTAATTCACATTAAGAAATGACATGTAGATGTTAATGTTGTGACCCCTTTGTTCCTCAAGGTTCTAAAAGGTAACCTCCATCCAGGTAGCCCCTCTCTCCTTGAGTGTACCAATGTGATGACTCACATGGCCAGTGGTGTTCTTCTAATACAACATTAGAGTTGTTTGTTCCTTATTTCTAATTTGTTTGTTCCTTATTAGAGTGCCTTAGTTTGCATGTCAACTAAAGTAGATCCTTAGGTAGATATTTATGAGCCAAACAGAACATGGTCCATATGCCCAACCCTTGGACTTGAGGGCCCTCTTCCTTCATTTCGCCCCACCTGCTCGTCTTCCTACTGCTTCCTCTGTGCTCAGCCTGCTTCCTGGACTTTCTGATTTGCATCTTCAACTTTGTCTACTCAGCTTCTTCATATATTTAATTCTAAAACTCTGGGTGCAAGGACGGACTCCTTATCCCTCAGGAAACACCTATCAGGAAAGGGCGAGCTTCTGGTTTTCCTGTGCTTCCTCCAGTGGGGCTCTCCATGCATACTAATGGGCTACTGTCCAGGGTTGCGGCCTTCATGTGAGTTACAAGGACATGAATGTTCATACACTACACCAAGAGTTGTTTCTCAGTCATTTCTTTTTCTTCTTGTCTTGAACCACAGGATTTATTGGATCATTCGTGTACATCCGGAAGTGGCTCTGGTCTTCCTTTTCTGGTACAAAGAACAGTGGCTCGTCAGATCACACTGTTGGAGTGTGTCGGTAATTCTTTTTCCCCTTTCCTTTGTGGGTTATGTGCAATGTAGGTTGTACTTCTAGAAGTAGGTTGGAACTTGGAAAATATGCTTCTGGTTTCCTGTTGCTTGCTACATGGAGATGCAGGGTAGCTGCATGGTATGGCTGTGTCTTTGTTCTCTGTGCGTTATGTTAGAGCACTTGAACTTGTTGAAGTCCTTGTCAAAGGAATCTGTCACTAGTTAGTATAGAGAATGATCAGTCCAAAGCCTTCAGTTGTAAGTATACCTTTTGCAATGTTGAGAATGCTTAAAACGTGAATAAGTATGGCTGTTCCTGATTATAGGTATTGAACGATCTGAAGTAAGTTGGCTTTTGGATCATAAACTTGCTTACTGTACCTCTCTAATCCCTCTCACTCTTCCCCTGCCTTTAAAAATAATGAAATACATTTACCAAAGCTACCTTTACAACTGCGTTATTGAAACAAGATCTATGTATATTTTTCTGTGGCCTCCCACGTTTTTCCATGTAGGAACGTGTGTATACATAGATGTCAGCATAGTGTGTATATTATTTGTGTCCCTTTTTTCAGTTTTAAGCTCACATACATTTTCTTGTGTTTGTACACATCACAAATATTTTAAGGCTGTGTGGTAATAGTCTGTCAAATCTTAATTTATCTTTGTAACAGTACTACTTGAGAAAGATTTTGTACACATTGCTGCTTTCTTTTGAGTTCTTAGAATAAATTCCCAGGAATTGGGGTTCCTGGGTCAAAATTCATGACTTTTTTTAGGACTCATTCTTGTGCATTGCCAGATTGCCTTCTAGTAATAGAAAGGTGGTGCAAAATGCTTCTTTTTAAAAGTCCTGATTTTTATTAGTTTTACTTTTAAACAACTCGTGGATATTGGCCAGCCACATGATAGCTTTCATTAATTTCTCCTTCAGATGGCATGCAAGGGTGGCTACGGTAGCAACAGTGGGTAGGTTGCCACACTCCCCTCCTAATTCTCCTGGTTTCTCTGCGCTGGCTGTGGCAGCTTTTGGGAGGTGGCTATCATAAGCTTCCCCCACTCCTTGGCTACTATCTTCTGGCTTTTCTCTCTGTTTTCCTGGAAAACAGAACACCCCCAAAACCCAGGAGTAGGAAGGGCCTTGGCAGAGGTAGTAAGAACAATGACTGCCAGTGGCAAGCACGCGGGCGCCTAGCAGGAGCCTGTCACCTTTCCTCTAGGTCTGCAGCTTCTCTGACTGTTTCTGCATGCTTCTGCATGCTTCTCCTCTGCAGTGGAGAAAATAAAAATGGAGTAGTCACACATGTGCACAGTTAAAATCCCATTCAGCTGAGGTAAGTATGGTAAGGCAGTGACGGGAGACACGCATGTGCCTGTCTTGCTTACCCATCCTCCTGTCCCCTGGCCACTCACCATTCCTGGAGCAGTCCTCCGAGGTGGAGCCCATAGTCCAAAGGGCAGAACAATATGTTACATCCTTAAAAATACATTCTACTTCCAGTTATACAGATATTTTCCAGCATTTTTTGAAATAGTGTAAATTCAGTTATAGCATTTTGTTGGTTTAGTGCTAAAGACTTTAATGAAAGCAATGCCTTTTCAGTAGCTTATAGTTAGTGTTCATGTGGTACAGTGTTAAATAAAAACCACGTGATGAACTGCTTGGACAGTATATTACCATTTTGGGTTCAGCCCAGGGAAGTTGGACTACATCTGTCCTTTCCAGGTGATGATCAGAACCCTCCAGTTTCAGATGCCTTAAAGGATCCCCTTTGTGGAACTCCATGGCCAGGACTTTTGGGCAGTTCTGCTTCTGTCTTCAGGGATTTCTGTATAAGGAAGCATCTGCAAAAAGCGTTTGACAACTTAAAAGCATTTGAAAACCATTGAATGGAGTTTCTATTTTAATTCTGTCTACTTACCCTGACATCCATCTCTGTTTTCTTTTTTAAAAAGCCTTTAAGGGATCTTTATAGTAATGTTCACAATTCTTTGGGAAATTTTTCTCTTCCTTCCTAATGAGACTATGATGACAAGGGGCAAAGAAAGATATAGAGGGAAACAGAGGCAGGGAAAGATTAGCTTACCATTTTCTAGCAGCTGATTTGATAGTATTTTAGCACTAGCCTTCATCTTGAGCTACACATGCTGGGTAATTGCTTTATTAATTGACTTTACAAAATTAATCTTTTACTAAATGGTATTTGTATGACCTGATTGTGGCCCACATGACCACTTACTGACCACATTTAACATCCTTTTGGATTAGTCATTGGTATTTAATAGGGACATTGTTTCTCATAAGGAAATCTAGATGGAGTGGTTTTGATTATATTTCAGGTGAATCACCCGGATAGATGTGCTTTTTCTCTTCATGTTTGGGTTCTCAGTGGCTTAGCTTTACAGCAAAGAGCTGTATTTGTCTGTGCTACAACTGCTTAATACGTGTCATGATTCCAGCAGCCACTTGCCTTGGTAGGAAGCCCCACTGCTCTGCAAGTTGTATCTCTGCCGCATGGTTATCTGGGTGCCACATATTCTTATATCTTTACCCTCGATTATACCCCATGTTGATCCCCAGAGTCTCGTGTTAATTCCCTTCTTCTCCCAAGCTCCCTGCTGACCCCTACCTATAATTAAGGAGAAGAATGGCAGAGGGAGCATGCAATTGACAAACTGACAGTTGTGTTGCTGTTGTAGGAGGGGGCATGCACCCAACAGATCAGACCACACCTAGTCGCCACAATTTGGAAAATGTCTCCTCCAGTGGGCCTTTTCAGTGTAGCCTACTTGTGGCATCACAGGGGCTAACAAGAAAATACCCATGACAAATGTCAGAAATCAGAACTGTTCTGGGATTATGTGTTTAAGACTTTGCAAATCCTCTTTTGAAATATATCCTCCACCACAAAATCCTTTAGGAATGGCGGTGGCTGCTTGTTGATCCCCTTCACAGCTTTGTTTTTTTTTTTGCGTGTTTGTTATTATTATTTTTTTTAATCCTTCAGAACACACATCTCAAACTTAACGGTCTCCTTTGTGGAAAATAGAAATGCCTATGTGAATTAAAAATTTGAACTCATAGAAAATGCCTGTGTTGATCCTGTATAAAGAGAAGGAATCAAGTATTCATTTTAGACACATACACTTTTTGTCTTTCAGCACAACATTGAAATCTAATAATCTGTAACATTCTCTACATTTTTCTAACGTTCATGTGCTTTTAAAAACCAAATGAAACCATTTTTCATACCTTTTAATAGAGAAATTTAAATATAAACTTGGTCATTAGCAGCTAATTGTACAGTGCAGATACTGAGGGTGGTTAAATTGTTATCGCAACACAGTGGCTGGGAGGAGCAGCTTCCATCTTATTTTTGTATGTTTTTAGGGGCAAAAGCTTGTGATATTTATATCGCCAAATCGAATTTTCCCCCTGTAAACAGTGGGAGGAGTAAAGAATTGCAGGCACAGAGTTTATTGGCTGCCTCTCCTGTCCAGTTGGCCAATGACACTTCTGTGTTGCTTTCCACAGGGAAAGGCAGGTATGGTGAGGTGTGGAGGGGGAGTTGGCAAGGGGAGAATGTCGCTGTGAAGATCTTCTCTTCCCGGGATGAGAAGTCGTGGTTCAGGGAAACAGAATTGTACAATACTGTGATGCTGAGGCATGAAAATATTTTAGGTAAGTACAAAGATAATCCCTTTGTTAATTTTATTTAGAGGAAAATAATTTGTCTGTCTTTGCCCTCTCTGATTTGGTGTATGTGAATTTGCCTTTCTCTCCTGAAAAACTGTATAGGGATCATTAGCATGTATATACTGTTTAATTTTTTACCACTCAATTTCTTGTTTAAATCTGCAAAGAAGCGAAGTTTGAAGATTCTTTTGATAATGAGAAATTGTTATTGTTCATTCTTATTCTGCCAGTTGTTAATTAATTAACAAAAATTTCCCCATGTTGTTCACTTTAAGGCTTCTTTCATTGTCCTACTTACCCCCACCCTTTTTGAATATTTATTACTTGAATCAAATTAAGAAGGATCTTTGGATGATTTCCTAGAGATTCGTAGCTCTCAGGGACATTGTAATTAAATGCACATCCGTCAAACTAGGCATCATTTTTAAAGCCCAGATTTATAGAGGGATTTAGCATACATTTTAATTTGGAAACTGAAGCTTAAAAGCATTTGTGAAATATGTGAAGAGCTCATTGAAATATTGCAACGGAAGTATTAAGGGTGAGAATATTCCTTGTGCCCATTGACTTCTCTGTTTTTGAAAAGTTTCTCTAAATGTGTTTATATGATGACATCTATGATGAATGTTGCCTGGAGTGCTTTTTTAGTAGTGGATATAAAATTTATATAGAATTTGACCAGTATAGGATAGTGTTGGCCACATCATGGCTAATGGATTAGGTTTGGCTTATAGGAAGGCTATTGCTAGAAAATTTATTTCTATTCCATCTGACGCATAACGACATTTCAGCCAACAACTGACCACATATACGACAATGGTCCAATAACAGTACAGTATTAAGTAGAGTATTCAGTATAGTAACAGACTTGCTGTACGGATTTGTTTGGGTGCAATAGGCTATATAATACAGTCTAGGTGTACAGTAGGTTATACCATTTAGATCTGTGTAAGTGCACTCTGGGGTTTGTACAATGATGAAATTGCCTAATGCATTTCTCATAATGCATCCTTGTCATTAAACAGTACATGATATATCGCCAATATAGTATTAAATCTGAGTCAAGTTGTCTTCAAATAACAATTTGACAGTTTTCTAAAACTTTCCTTCAATAGTATGGTGGTATGTTCCATTTCAGAATTGTCTCAGTTTGTGCTGTTGATTTTTCCCCTTCCCTTACCCCTTGGGCCCTAGGCATCACCTCTCCCTCCTCACTTGTATTGTTGCTGATGGTTCTCCTTTCCAGTTCATCTGTCTACATTGAGTTATCTTCCACTGGGGACCTGAGATACTTCTGTGCAAAGTGTCTTTGATGACTCCCACATGGCCTGCAACATTTGTGGCTTCTGAGCCTGACACAGACTCCCTCTGTGGGGGTCCAAGCAGTTTCTGAAGCCTCCTTTACAAAAATGCCCACACACAGCCACTGTCTGATATTTGCCATTCCTTGGGATTGCCATGGATATTCAGGTCTCTGTGCCTTTGTTCATGTTGTTTTAGATCACCCACTACCCCATCACACCCTCCAACCACCTCTGCCTCCATCAGAGCTTTTCTGTTCCCTTCTAGTCTTTCCTGGTGGATCTAATGGTGCTTTTCTGCACTCCCTCACACCGTACCTCTGATTAACTCTCAAAGCACACTGCCCTGTATCGCAGTCATGATGGCAGTAACAAAAACAATAATGACTAGTTATTGTGCAGGAAGGACTGGTTTAAAGGCTTTATGGGCATTTTCTTTTTCTTTCTTTTCTATTTCTTTTTTTTTTTTAATTGTTAAATTTATTGCAGTGACATTGAGCAGTAAAAATTACATAGGTTCCAGGTGCACAATTCTATATTACATCCTCCATGCATTGCATTATGTGCTCATCACCCAGTCAGTTCTCTTTCCCTCATCATGTATTTGTGTCCCTGTCCCTTCTCCCCCACCCGCCTCCTCTCATACCTTCAGATAACTACTAAATTATTGACTGTATCCGTGAGTTTTGTTTCTTTGTTTTCAATTTTATGTTCCACATATGAGTGGAATCATGTAGTTCTTGGTGTTTTCTGTCTGTCTTATTTCACTTAGCATGATGATCTGCCCGTTTTTTAATTAAGTTTTTTGTTTTCATTTTTGTTCTATTTTGATTGTTTCTTTATTCTGTTCTTTAGATTCCATGTGTAAGTTAGATCATATGGTATTTGTCTTTCTCAGTCTGACTAATTTCACTTAACTGATATCTTCTAGTTCCATCCATGTTGTTGGGGCATTTTCTTATTTAATCTTCAGCACCACTATGAGAGTGTAGGTACTCTTGTTTTCCTAGTTTTAACTGATGAGATAAGTGAAGTACACAACATATTAATATCACCCAGGCAGGTTGAATAGTAGAGCTGAGAATCACACTGGGAAGTCTAACTCTTAACCACAGTTCTGTACCCTACACTCTCAGTTGGCTAAATGGTCACACAGTAATAGAGGTGCTTCTTATCTAGAGTCACGGTGTGAGGTAGAAATTAATCAACAGTCAAAATTACCCTTAAATGTTCCAGTTTTTTTTTTTTTTTCCTCTGACACTGGAACAGATTGAGGTTAAGTAATAGATAAGGCATTGGTTATGTTAGAAGCCATGAGGTACAAGAAATACTTATCTTTAAACACTAAAATTACCCTTAATGGGCAGATGAACATATGCTGGGAAGCATGGGGATCTGAGACTCATTGAAGGAAGGGCATGTTCAGGCATCCCCTCTCATTCTCATGGGGCTCACAGGCTCATTGAGCAAAGTGCTCTAGATATCACTGTGCTATTCACATAGTCACTTTATCCATACATTTGAGTGAAAGTTAAATGACCTGTGATACTACTCCATTGTACAGTGAGGACAAGAATTATTTTCATTGTCACTGCTTTCCCATTAAGTGCTGAGGACAGTACCATACGCATGGTAGGTGCTCAGTAAACATTTATTAAATTGGATTTAATCACAAGAGAAATTTGATAGTCACCTTTTACTATGATTCATATGAGAGAAGTTTCCTTTAGTGTAATCACATAAGGCAAAACATTGTCCCTTTGTTATTACCTAATCATCCATCAAAATTCTGAACACATGAGATCTTTCTATGCTCATCATAAATAAAGCCAAGGGATTGTCCTTACTGTGAAGTCCCTTTAGTTGAGAAAGCTTGTAGAAATGCACAGTGTTTTGTGCTGTTGTTGTTCTTTCTCTGCTGTACCAGTTTTATGGATGTGGAGATTTTAAAGTTTTCTGTGATTATCTATCAAAAGAGCTTACTGTGTTTTGAATATCAGATTATGATTTTCCCCACTATTGAGTATTGCTGACTCAGATCCCCCAAAACACATAATTAAATTACACACAGATACTTGTATACAAATACATAGGAACACACACACACACACACACACACACACACACACACACGTGCATATAGAACTCTGGGCTCTCATTGTTTATCCTCCTAATTAAAATTATTTTTCCTCCTAATTAAACTTGTAAAACAGTATCTGCCAAATGGATTAGCTTGAATTTCAACTCTTTTGTTTTGCAATGCCTGGTATAGAAGTCAACGGATAAATGAGTAAGGGGAGGTTCTGTTGTGTGGTGACAGGAAGAGTGGTCTAGGAATTTGGGAAATTGATTTCTACTGTCAGCACCTTTAGAGACCCACTGTGTGACATGGTGCAAAGTTATGTGTTTCTGAGCATTATCTTCCTAATCACTAAAACCAAGGAGATTGAATTAATATGAGAATTTTACTCCAAAGTCTTATTGTACACTCTTTAAAGTAAGTATGTAAAAAATATATATATGTAACATGAAATTTACCATTTTAACCATATTAAATAGATCATATTTACAAATGTCCCCACCCTCCGTCTCCAGAACTGCCTCATACTCTTAGACGGTACTGCCTAACTGCTTGTTCAGTCTGAATTTCTGGAGACCCATGGGAAGTAAAGGAAATGACTCACAAAAAAATATTAAATTATGAAATTATTGTGGTTTTACTTGAACCCTGAGCTATTGTATAATACAATCATAACCAACTATTCTTGAACACATACTAAATATTAGGCATTTATTACATGAAGTATTTCGTATCTAGTAATTATTTTAATTCTCACAATAACCCTTTGAGATATATGATGATATCCTTATCTTACGAACGAGGAGCCCAAGGCAGAGATTTTTATATGACTTGTGCGAGATCATCTAGCTTAGGAATAATGAGAGAATAAACATTTATTTTTACTTATTTATTTATTTAATAAGAGGTTGCTCTTGGGAAGAGAAATCAGTAGAGGCTACACAAACATACAGCAGTAATTTAATTTTTTTGAATGGTGCTTTTATAGTTTGGGTATTTACTGTTGAGAAAAGCATTTTAAAGATTAATATCATTTGGTTTAAAATGATAAAGCAGAAACACTTTTTGACTAAGAATTACTAGTGTCCCGGTACATGTTTTGATTCATATTGTGGCCAGCTCAGGAGTGCTCCAGAAGAAACGGCTATGGGGAGGGAGGCAGATTGTCAGTAGGGGAGGCATGAGACAGAGTAGGGGAGGCATGAGAGACAGAGACTGGCTGTGGGAACTGTTTTGGAGGAAGAGGGAGAAAGAATAGGAAAGCAAGGTGGGGACATGTGTCATGGGTATAGATGTCAAATTGTCTTTCTCTGAGAAGAAGCCAGTTGTTGAGGGGCAGGTTTTAGTGGGTAAGAGTATGGGTTTTAGAGCCAGACTACTAGGGACCACTACGGACCTTAATGCCAGAGATAGAGTCCATTTACTTCATGTGGTTGTGGGAGGATAGCATGTGAAGTACTCAGTAATTAATAGCTGCTTCTATTGTTGGTGAGGATGACGATCAAGTAGGGGACTTATCTTTCTGCCTAGAGCTATGGTATAGTGTACCAGAACATCTAGCACCAAACTTGGAGTTGGTTGAAACTTAATAGCTGTGGGATCCTTGGGATCTCCTAGCAGCACCTTTATTATTTGTAAAATGAGTACAGTGAATACTGGTCTATTGAGGAAAACTCCATGAGAAAATATATGTGATAGTGACATAAATTTTATATAAAATACTATGCAAATGAAAGGTGTTTTATGTATTTTACTTTCTACTTTTGCAAGTCATTGAATTCTTCCTGAAGATGTATATCTTAAAAAATTCTTATCTACATATTATCAATATATTGTGTGTTATTTTTATCTATAACATAAATACATTAGATATCTATATAATATATAGTAACATAATATATAGTATATAATACTATAATATATAGTATTATATAATATACATAGAAGAATAATGCTAGAAAAGCAGTTCTGTAGCAGAAAAGGCAAGCACATATATAACAATTTATTCCATAGGTTAGGAAGGGCCCCTGACTTCTAGAGTTCCTTCAGTGTGCTCAAAAATCTCCACAGAGTATCAAGAAAAAGTTCCTTCTACCTCTTTATCTGCACCTGTTAATATTTCACTTCTCTTCAACACCAGTTGTCACATTCTGATGGAAGCCTCTTGTAACATCTGGTCAGAATTATTATTATTCCCTACTCTGGGCTCATGTTGCCCTTTGCAAGTGTATATTACTGTATATTTCACATTATATTGTAATTATTCCTTTTTAAATCTGTCTTCATTTCTAGGGAACAAACACTGTTATCTTGGTTTCCCCATGTGACTGACAAAGAGCATCATAGATGTTTGTTATATTAGATTGGTTCTCTTTTTTATTTGATGAATCTGTCAGTCATTTAACATAAACTAACCCCTCTATTTTATAACTGAGTGGAGACTCCAGAGAGCCTAAATGAGTTACCAAGATTATACAGCAAATAACAGGCAGAGTCAGGACTAGGACACAGATGTCTAGGTTCTAGGTTTTTGTTCTTGGGTTGAGGCATGATCTGTGTGTGTGTTTGCAATATCAGCAAGATGCAGAGCTTGGCACTATCATTAGGGTAAGCACAAAGTTACTTTTCCAGGGTCTTAATGCAATGTGAATTATTTTTAAAAGGATTATCTTACCATGGTAATAAGGAATGTTTCTATTTGTTAGCAGTTCCCTTTTAAGAAATAACTGTTTTTCTCTGTCGATGTTTCTGTAAACCTCCTTTGGCGGTAGTTGGTTAATTTAATTATTTTTGTTATAGATGGTATCTTACTGTATTGGTTTGGAGACTAAAAGTTAAAATGTGGAATTCTCACATGTCTGTTAATTTTATTCTTATTCTCTTCAGGTTTCATTGCTTCAGACATGACATCAAGACACTCCAGTACCCAGCTGTGGTTAATCACACATTATCATGAAATGGGATCACTGTATGACTATCTTCAGCTCACTACTCTGGATACAGTTAGCTGCCTGCGAATAGTGCTGTCCATAGCCAGTGGTCTCGCACATTTGCACATAGAGATATTTGGGACCCAAGGGAAACCAGCCATTGCTCATCGAGATTTAAAGAGCAAAAACATCCTGGTTAAGAAGAATGGACAGTGTTGCATAGCAGATTTGGGTAAATTTTTACAAATATTTTTAATTATCATTTTTACTTTTGTTGTATGCCACTGTTTAACCAGTTTGCATTCTTTCCTTTCAACATTTTGTTGTGAAAAATTTCAAGCATGGAGACGAGTTGAAAGAATGTCATAGGGAACAACTATATGTCCACCACCGAGATTCTCCCAGGAATATTTTACTGTTCTTAAGCTTTATCACATATCAGTCTATCCCCCATTTGTGAATCAGTTATAACCTTTGATACATTTCAAAGTAAATTGCAGACAAAATAGCTCTTCCCTTCAAAGACTAAAGCATGCACACCACTGTATCATTCACTAGAGTTTATTATTTGTTTTCTTTATAGATAAAATTTAAATGTCATGTGAAATGCACAGGTCTTAAGTATACTTGTACATTCTCAGAGTTAGGACAAATGCTGTAAGATCCAAATCCTTCTCAAGATACAGACCTTATAATTATCCTAGATGAAGTGGCAGCACACATACCCCCTGGGGTACATGCTGGGTTTTTCAGGGGTACCTAAAAAAATAATCAGTAATGGTGAAAAAATAAGTAAAATAATACAAAACAGTAGTTAATGGAAAAATAAATGTTAAGTTTGAATCACCATTAATGGACACACTTCAGAATTAGATCACATTAGTGAATGATGATTGGTGAGGGCATGGCTATGAACCCTTCCCCCAAACCACTCTTCTACCAGTCATTATGCACAGTTTTATTTTTTATTTTTTATTTTTTTTCATTATGCACAGTTTTAGAACAATCTGTTTGTGATGTTTCTAGAACATCCCCAAACATATAAATACATCTGTAGCCAGACTGTTTGATCAGTTTATTTATTGACTGAGTAAAAGTAAGTACGCTGTCTTTAATTGTGATTCCTTTCATGTAGTTTTTTTATTTAATGTTTCATATAGTTTCAGTTATTATTGTCAGTGATTTTTAAGTGTGTCAGTTATGGATCAGTGGTTGAAAACAGAAACGATTAAAAAACCAAAACTTGATGTGGATTATAACCTGTCGCCAAGTACTTCTCAACGTGTCCACAGCTACACCCACACTGGGAAACAGTAAAAAGGTGCATGTCTCAGATACTACACAGAAGAGAAGGAAATACTCTGAAGGGTATATTAAATTTGGATTTTCATTTGCATGGGATGATGACTGTCCTAAGCATTTGTGTGTTGTATGTGGGGAAATATTAACGGAACTGTTGCATGAAACCCTCTACTCATGTGACATTTAGAAACTAAACATCCTATGTATAAAAACAAAGAAATAATTATTTTTGGTGCTTACAAAAGTGTCCACCTGTTACTTCATACATGAAGTCAGGAAAGAAAGACAATGAGAATGCAATTGAGACTGCATCCTGTCTTGCTTATCGCATAGCTAAATGTGGTAAAAACCACACCATAGCTGAAGACTTGATTTCCCCTTGTATTAAAGATACCATTTTTTTGTATGTTTGGGAAAGAACATGTTCTCAAATCAATACTATCTCTTTTTCAAATAACACAATATCTCGGCGAATTCAGGAAATGTCTGATGATGTTGAAACTCTAGTAGTATTACACATAGAATTAGAAAAAGTAAATTCTTTTCCATCCAGGTTGATGAAAGTGTAGATGTTGCTGATTTATCTGTTTTGCTCGTCATTGTGAGGAACTTGGTAGGAAATGAAATTGAGGAAAGCCTATTATTTTGTTATTCGTTGACCAAGCGTACCACAAGCAAAGATATTTGTAATGCAACCAATAGTTATTTCATCAAAAAGGACATTAGTTGGTCGAATTGTTGTGGTGCATGCACTGAGGGAGGCAAGCCCATGTCAGATTGTTTTACAGGCCTATGCAGCCAAATTAAAGAAGTAGCTCCCCATGTACCATGGAGGCACTGCTGCATTCATAGACCAAGTCTTGCATCCAAGCCTCTCCCTAGTGAACTGAAAGATGTTCTTGATGAGGCTGTAAAAGTTGTAAATTTTATTAAATCACAATCACGAAACTCCAGATTGTTTAAAGCACTGTGTGAGGAAATGAACAGCATTCACAGCACATTCCTTTTGCATACAGAGGCAAGGCAGCTATCTCGTGGCAAAGTACTTACATAGACGTTTGAACTTAGACAAGAAGTCCAGGTATTTTTTGAAGACTATTGTTTCCTTCTTGCTCCAAAGTTTCTGGACAGTGATTGGCTTCAAAGTCTTGCATGTTTATCAGATATTAATCTTTTTCTAGAAATAAACAAACTCAACTTGGGATTTCAAAACAGCTCAATCACTATATTCAAAGTAACTGACAAAATTGAGTCTGAATAAAAAACTGGACTTTCAGAAAGCATGTATTAAAAGAGATCAGCCTGAAGTTTTTGAAACTCTGCACAACAGCTTTTCTGAGAATGACTTGCACCTTTTGCAAAAGGTGAAAGATAATATTGTAAGTCACTTGGAAGATGTTAAAGTGTCCTTTTATAAGTACTTCCCTCAACTTGGAAAAAAAAAAAAAACAACTAGATTGCAGATCCCTTCAATGAAGAATTCTTCCAAAAAGCTGAAGTATCAGTAAATGAAAAAGAGCAGTTCATCGAACTTTCAACCAATTCTTCTTTATTTTTAATTTTTATTTTTTTTTTTTGCGTTTTGGTATGTGGGTAGCTCCCTGACCGGGAATCGAACCCAGGCCGCAGTGCTGACAGCACCAGAGCTAAAGCCCCAAGCCACTACACCACCAGGGAACTCCCCCAATTCTTTAAATTTTGATTTTAAAAGAAAGCGTCTTACTACCTTCTGGGTAGATATCAGTGAGAAATAGGAACAGCTCAGTGAGAAGGCACTCAAATACCTCTTGCCATTTACTAATACTGAACTAGTGGAGAGAGCTTTTCTTCTTAACACCTGCATAAAAAGTAAGTGCTGCAACAAGCTTAATACAAGTCTAGATTAAGACTGTACCTTGCATCTTTTAAACCTGATTTCAAGAAACTAAGTGCATCAAAGCAAGCTCAATGATCTCACTAACAGTGTTTCAATCAGCTAGTAATCTGCATAATAACTATTACACTTTTCAGATAATAAATATTATTAATAATAAAAGTTTGTTAAATACTTGATCATCATGATCAGTATTTAACTGTGTTACAAATATTGTAAAATTAAATTTGTGGTTTGTACTTTTAGTATAGTAGTTTTTGTTTCCTAACTTATTACCTCATTTTCACTATTTTACATTAAGATAGGCACTGAACAAAAGTGTCAGTATTTAAAAACAACTTTTAAAAACAAGGGCACAGTTTATAGAAATGGGTTTAGAAGGGGTACACAAGTGGAGAAAGGTTGGGAACCACTGTCCTAGACCACCATCACCTCATGCTTAGTCAGTCCTTGGCCGCAGCCCTTCTCAGAGGCTACCGTATTGTTGCATTCTGATTTCACAACCCTTTACACAAAGTATGTACACATAAATAGCGTATGGAATGAGTTTGTCTTAAAATGGTTTCTGAAGTTGTTTTTCTGTTACCAAGGCAAAATTAGCAATCAGGAAGGAAGTGAAAATCCCCAAAACAATTTACTATTTGCCCTGCTAGGCTATCTCGTTGTTTATGGTGTTAGTATAATGCTCAGTGTAGCTTTAATTGAATTATAAATAAGATTATTTTCACTTATAGTGACATTGAATATAAAACCATAATCATTCTAGACCCCTTGAATATTGGCTGAATAATTATGTTAATGAAACTGAATTGTAATAGTGGTTATTCATTTCACTGGACTACTGAGAGTACTCTGCTTGATTAAAAAATGGTTTATATTATATTTATATAATTGTAGTTTTCATTAGACTGGTAAAGGTGTAAACAGTATTAGCTCTAGCTATATAAATGATAAATTTTATTTTTGTTTTTAAACACAAAGAATTTGACATGTCAGGAAAATTTATTTCTTTTATCCCTTTCTTTCACGTTGAGAAATAATTTTCCGTTTTCCAAGTACAAGAAGAAAAATAGTTCGGAGGACATGGAAGGGACACGGCCCTAAAGATTCTTGCAGGCTGCTTTAGTTGTGGTGCAGAAGATTTGGCTGTGATACGGCTTTTGGAGCGAGGGTGATTTGGGTTTCTATTTATTCACCCAGTGTATCTGTACAGGTCTTTTCATCTATCTATTTACCGGCCCTAAGAGCAGACCTGCTTACATTCCATGCAAAGGTGGGAAGCTTAGCAAGGAGACTTCCAAGTTTGACACTGTGCACTATACTTCTGCCTTGTTTGAAACTTTCATAATTTTGCTTATGTATTGTTCGTGTTACTGAAAATCCATTATGCCTAACTCACAGGATTCTTCTAAGATTTAGAAATGATTATAAATGCTTAGCAAATAATAAGCATTCAGATGGTATCTGCTGTCATTCAGTGGTCTAGGGAAGATGGACAAATTGGCTCTGGTTTGGGAGACTCGTGTGAAGGGAGTGGAAGGAATTTTGCAGTAAATCCAACTAATTAATTCTTCAACTGTTTCTTTAGGATACATGGATTCAATCAGAAATCTGTGTTAATTGGTCATTGTTAGATAATTTTTCACTTTATACCCGGAAATTAAGGTTCACTTGTTAGACATCATGTTCTGTTAATACTGTAAAGATACCAGTATTCTATTCATTTTTTAAACTTTTCATTTTGAAGAAATTCAAACATACAGAAAGTTTGAAAGGACAGTATAATGATCATTCATACCCACAACTCCTAGATTCAACAGTTCTTAAAATGTTGCCAAGCGGGGTTCCCTGGTGGTGTAGTGGCCAAGGCTTCAGCGCTCTCACCGCCGCGGCCTGGGTTCGATTCCCAGCCAGGGAACCCACCAAAAAAAAAAGAAAAATGTTGCCATATTTCCTTTATCTATATGTAGCTGTGTGTATATATTTGCTCATTTATTTGGAAATGAGTTGCAAATTACACTACACTACTCCTAAATACTTCAGAAAGTATCCCCTAAAAATACTTCAAAATATGTCTCTGGCATAATCAGTTTATCACACCTAAAAGTTATCAGTCATTCTTTACTATCATTTAATATTTATTTTAAATTTTTTTTCAGTTTTTTCAAACAAGAATTCAGCCAGAGTTCACACATTGCATTTAGTTGTTTTGACTCTTTATTAGTGTAGTAATTAATTATCTATTACTGGGTAACAAATTACCTCTAAAAGTTAACAGCTTAAAATAACACGAATTATCTCACATGGTTCTTTGAAGGTCAGCAATCTTGGAACAGCTGAGCTCTGCGGTCTGGCTCAGGGTCTCACTGGGCTGTTGGTCAGGGCTGCAGGCATCTGAAGGCTTGACTGGGGCTTGAGGAACTTCCAAGGTGGCTCACTCACATGGCTACTGGCAGGCAGCCTCAGTTTCTGGTCATGCAGACCTCTCTACAGGGCTACTTCAGTGCCCTCAACACAATCAGTTAGTACCTCCATGTCTTAGTTAAAGTGTACCTTTTTTACATTGTGTTATTTTGACTCTTTTGCTCTGGAAATGGTAGAGGGGCATATGATTTGGAAAATGTTCACAGTGGCCATCGACTCTTGAGGTTGATGATAAAAAATAAGAGAAAAAGGAACCAGTTTGATTTAGTGTAATGCAGTTGCTGATATCTTAGCTAATTATCAGGCTGAGATATGTGCTGTCTCTCTGACATTATGATGTTCTCCCACACATTGAAAGCCATGGATGGAGTGGGAGGAGAAGCATTCTCCATAGATGGCTCAAGGGAGCTCCGAAGGATCGCTGGATTGCAAAGGTTTACAGGGGCTGCTTGCTCCACTTTGGCATTTTTCTTTACTTTGGGTGTTCCAAGAATCATTCTCAGTTGGTCTGCCTATGCATCAAAAAGGAATTCCATTTACAAATAAACCATGCATCTATCTGTCTAATTCCCATGGTCTGTGAGTAATTCTGAAATGAGTCATTCAGAAGGTTTTAGTAAAGTGCTTCAATAGCACTTAACATGAAAGTTTTGCTTTGCATTGAGATCCAGTTTAATGTTCTCTGTGCTCAAGGCCTGTGGACTTGGTCAGTGTTAGTGTTCAAGTTAGTAGTTTTTTAGGGATGGAGCAGTGCCTGTAGCAGTTGGCCCTGTATGTAGTGATAAATTACCTCAAATTCTCTGTCTCACACTTTGAAATTTGTGTTTGCAGACTAGTGTGAGCTGTGATGGAGTTTGAGAGCATAATTTACTTCTTGTTAAGCCACTTTGAGACCCCATTTAACATGTGAGCCTATTTTGCTGTGGACTTCACACACCAGCCTCATATTTGTTTGGTGCATTAGTTTATTATTTACCTAGAACTTTTGGTCTCAGACATTTATATGTTAACCTAATAGCTTCAGAATATTTCTGACAGTAAGTATTCCGTTTGCCTGTTCTCACAGAAATCATCACAACCAGAGATTACTCTAGGTGTAATGCAGCAGTGACCATGGGTACCACAAGAGGGCACTTGTGATTGGGGTTGGTTTAAAATTCTTCAGCAATTCTCTATGAGAAAGAAGTAAGCTGATTGACTCAGTTGTTTTCTTCCTTTTAGGCCTGGCAGTCATGCATTCCCAAAGCACCAATCAACTCGATGTGGGGAACAACCCCCGTGTGGGCACCAAACGCTACATGGCTCCCGAAGTTCTAGATGAAACCATCCAGGTGGATTGTTTTGATTCTTACAAGAGAGTTGATATTTGGGCTTTTGGACTTGTCTTGTGGGAAGTGGCCAGGCGGATGGTGAGCAATGGTAAGTATCTGATCAATAGAATATTCTTGTCCAAGTCCTGTTGATTTTGCTACCCTAAAAAGGGCAAAGGGAATATTTATGCCTTGAGTCCTACTTGTCATGATGTTGGCATTTACATTTGATTATGGCTGGTAGGTAGAATGCAATGGCACTATAGTTCAACTACATGAAAGGAAATGATGGTTAAAAAAGAATATTTGTAGAAGAGACTCGTTATTCTTTGGGTTTCTATTTTGATTGGTTCATATTTCATTGCTTCCTAGCTTCCTCCAGCTTCTTATTCTGCCTTTCTTCCCACCCTCCCTCCTACCCTGCTCTTCTCACAAGTGGGGTTTAATGTGAGGCGGATGCTCAAGTAAATCTAAGGGTGAATGCTGCTATTTTAGATCTTTTCACTTCTTAAGTTTGGATTATTGAGAAAGGCTCAGGTTGTACATTCAGAATTCATTCCTTTGTAAGAAGTAGGCTGTGCCTTCTGAATAAATGAAGTTTAAATTCAGGAAGCCCTAAATAGATGGCTCATGCTGGTGCCCTTGAAGGTAAATTTTATGAAGTGGAATTGCCTTAGCAGTTAGGGAAGCCTATCTCAGTCGTTTTTATCTGAGTCACCTACAGTAAACTCTTACTCCTGTCTTTCATGTATCTACATCAGCCACAAATACATTGTTGAACTTTTACTTTGTGCGTTGTATACCTAAAGCACTAAGTATACTCTTCCACACTGCACATACCCCAGCTAGTCACAAAGTGGTTATTATAGCAGAATCTTTTGAATCTACTAAATCAACCTCTTTACAACTGGAAATACCTTCAGAACTGAAAATCTTATTTCACAGAGGATGTGTCTGAAACTGTTTCAGGAAACAAGGCAGTGCCCTATATTGGGATTCATACTCATTTTCAAAAGATGCCTCACCCTCCTATGACTCTTTGGAATCCTGGATTTGAAATATGAAAGAAATAATGCATGAAATCTATAACATCTGTGCTCCATCCCACCTTCCACTGATTATTTTCTTGTAAGGACTGAGATTCTTGGGGCAATCATAATTTTCATGAATAACATAGCCAGAGAATAAAAGATTCTGTGAGGGAAGTGGAATTGGGCTAATTTAATATGCAGTTAACCCTTGAACATCATGGTGGGTAAGGGGGCACTGACTCCCATGCAATTAAAAAGTGAATAGAACTTTTGACTCCCCAGAACTTAACTGCAGTCCTTCAGTATCCATGGGGAATTGGTTTCAGGACGCTCTGTGGATACCAAAATCTTCACATGCTCAAGTCCCATGTATAAAATGGCATAGATCAATGCATACAGTCAGTTCTTCACATTCATGGATCTCCAATCATGGATCAAAAATACTGTTTTCAGTCTGTACTTGGTTGAATCTACAGATGTGAAACTCAGGGATACAGAGGACCAACTGTATATTTATTGAAAAAAATCTGTGTTATAAATAGACTCATGCAGTTCAAACCCATGTTGGTCAAAGGTCAACTGTAGTTTTAGTGAGCAGTAATTAAAATTGGCAAACCTTCATGGTAGCTGGTTGGTTTTTTTTTTCCTCCTAACAATAGAGTGTGTCTGCTTTTAACAAAACTCTCTAAGTGTATCAAAGCCAGAGTTTCAGATTAAATTAAACACACAGGCATTATAACCTGACAGTTGTTTTTAACTACTTTTTTTGATGGAGCCATGAACATTTTCTTGGTAATTGTTTCTCAATGGATGGGAGCGACTGACTTGCATTTGTTGCCATTCAAGCACCTTGAGAATTGTTTGCAACAGGGGAGATTGTTTTGCTGATTTATAAAATTATGAACTTTGCCTGAAATTTCACATCGGCTTCATTTCCCCATCACTCTCCCCGGTAATTCTTGAGCATTTTGGAACTGAAAAATCTGATCCTAAGTAATTTATCTTAACAGACACTTTAGAGAAGTATTGGTGTCATAATAAACCAGGCGGTGGGGAACTTGTCCCAAATGAAGAGAGATCTAACATTCCAAGGCCAGGATCCAGCTGTGGGTGCGTGGGAATGGTGCCAAGCAAGCCTACATGATAAAAGGCGAGCTTGGCAGAAACTGCGGATTTGGGCTCTGTAAGAACTTATGTTGCAAACTAGTTCCTTGTGTCACAGGCATAAAACGAAATGGCTTTTAAAGATCAGCTGTGATTAATAGTTCAGTGTGAAATTAGAATCATCAGTTTAAAATTTAGCTCAACAAATGGTAGTTTGCTTGATCTATCCCAGGTTTAACATTATTTTTGCAAATGATAAAGGGTGGAAGAGACTATTTTGGTTGTTTTTTGATTTATTAATCTCCCCCTTATGTCATCATTTAGATTATTCTCAGTTTTGTGGGTTGAACTTCTCTTCTGTGGTGTGGTTTGAATTTTAGGAGGACATAAGAGTATGTCATCATGTCTTATTTGAAATGAGCTACTGTCCCTTAGCAATGACTAATGTGATATTTTCCCTTCTGTTTCTCTAGTTCCTCTTCTATAAATGTTCACATGCTTACATGCACTCCACACATATACACGCACTGAGAAAAGTTTATCTAAACTTAAACTTGAGAACGTTCCAGGCTGCTTGCAAGGCTGTTTTATTAAATATTAACCTCTTAGTTATTACTACCCCAAAACAGAAATGAGAAGAAAAAATTTTGCTCTCACATTCCAACATTAATTTTTCTTTTCACTTCTTTTTTATGTACCCATGCATATATTTTTTTGACTCAGTTGTAATCATAGTATAGATACAATTCTCTCTTTATCTTTTTCATTTGTGTATTTTTAATGTTATTAAATAGTCTTTTTATTTTAAATGATCACATGATATTTTATTAACTTACTGATTTCTGTATTGTTAGACATCCTGTCTCTCCCATTCGGGGCCTATAGTAGACATCTTTGTTCATGTAGCTTTTTCATTTGGGAAATTCTTAATCTGAAAGAAGTAGATTTAATAGGTCAAAGAGTGTGATTGTTTTTATGGCTTGACGCATTGCTAAACTGTGCTTTCCATAAGAGTTGTGCTAATTTGCAATAGCGCATTCAGTCCAGGGTGTGATGTACCTACCTATTTCACTTCTTGCCAGCTTTAGGAACTGTCATTAAAAGAATATGTATTTTTGAAATTAATGCATATAAAATGTACCTCATTTAAATATATGAATATCTTATCTTAGGAAGGTTATTATAATTATCTGTCCTTTGAGTTCCTGAGTCCATTATAAAAACTGATGACCAGATAGTGCTCCTGGAACAATGTGATCCTCACGTGCACCATGAGTATAAAAATTTGTTGCATTTTATATTTTTTTTGAATTTTACATTTATTTGCTACTACTAATAAACCTCATGCTGTGTGTATACAGGAAATGAGAGCTAAGTCCATTTTCATGTTTGAAAATTTCTCAGTAGCATCTTTTGGAATTTACTTTTTGTGTTTACTTTGACACTGAATTTGGAACTAGTAGGAAGGTAAAACCGTTTTCTCACTTGTCCTGTGTGAATTATTTTATATGAACTGAAGGCAGGGTTTGTTTGGATCAATGGTTCTTAAACTGGATGGTGCAACTGAATCACCTAGAAACACAGAGTTCTGGGTCCCTTCCAGAGTTTCTGATTCAGTAGATGTGGGGTTGGACCGAGCCTTTTCTTTTTTTTTTTCCCCCCCCCGAGCCTTTTCTTAACAGAATCCCAGGTGATACTGACACTGGTGGACCAGGGACTGGACTCTTGAGATCTCCTGAAACGGAGTGTCACTCAGGCCAGGAAATAAAGACTGCCCCCAGGATGCCACAGGGCCTGTTCAAGCAGGGTATCCATGACTTGTGTCCTGATACTACAGGTAGAACTTGCTTTCTCTTTCAAGCATCAGAGGGGTCCATTTCTCCCTTAAGAGTCTTAGGCTATAGCCTTTCTAGATGTTTGCTGCTGCTTTGGCAGTATTCTTGTTTCCCTCCTATTACAATTTTACGTTTCTCGTTACCTGAATTCAGCAGTGCAGAGTGAGGAGAGAACTGGCTGTGGGGACGCAGTAGCTGAATGGGCACATCGTAACTGTGGGTCTGTGCCAGCTAGCTGTGGGCTGATCAGAAACCTTTAGCAGCCCTTCCCAAGCATGCCGCATCTTGTTCTCTCTTGAGTTTGGAAGTCCTTTCTCTGGCACCTCAGCCTTCAGTGTTAGACCTTATTTGGATCCCTGGATTAGTTGTTCTAATATTTATTGTCCATCTGATTATGGATTTAAAAACTAAATAGAATAATCTCTACTCTCCATCCTCCAGTGCATCTCTGCTCTGACAGTAGCAACGGAGGAGCAGCAAACATGAGCTGCTATCACCTTCACGGGGCTCACAGTCTCCTGCATCTATTAACACCAAGTTTCATTTTCAAGGGTCAGTTGTATTGGGTATACCTTTTGTTATCCTGCTCACCAGGAAGAATGCTTTCCTATAAACTCCGTGTTTCCCAAGATTCATTCAAACACATATTATAGTACCTTCATGATTTGTTTCCATGTTCAAATGCCACTTGTACCATCATTTACTTAGTGTTTTCCTTTAAATTGGCTAACTTTTTCAAACTTAATTTTTGTTTAAAAGTAAATTAATATTGGTACTAGAAGTGGGAAGAACAGTATCAACATAAACTACAAAGTAACTATAAAAGTAAATAGGCACTTAGTAAGATGAAAAAGTTTAGTCCATGAACCACATCAAATTTCCTCAAATGCCACCCCTGAAGGAAACAGTATATTAACTTATACACCTCTCACGCACCAAACATGAACCATTCTCACCAATTCTGGCTAAAATGGATTTAGCTGTAATGTTCTAGTCTCTGGAGGATTTCAGAATTTCTGAAGTGCTGTTAACAGTATCTCTCTGTATGGATGTAGATGCCTGGGACTGTGTTCTCCTCACCTATTTCTTGGATCTCAGATGTGACTACTCAAAAGTTGGAGGACAGTGAAGAGAGATAGTGTAATGTGGAGTGAGCATGCTATGACATGAGATAATACACAGAGAGAGACATATTTTATTATGTCATCGTTGGCTCATTAGGGAGAATTCTAGAATATAAACAGAGAATTGGGTTCTTGTTTAGCTTTGCCATTAATTGGCTGTGAACTTGGACAAAAAAGTTTCCCTGTGGTCCTCAGTTTCTTCTTCTGAAGGAAAGGAAGGCTGTGATCTATATTGTTCTGACATCCCATCGTTGTTTCTTTGCCTCACCTTCATTTTATTCAAAGTGTTAAGTGAGGCCCACAATCCCTTACCCCATTCAGAAATCCTTAAAGCTTTGAAACCCAAAAACTTTTTCATAACTTATTTGGCAGAACACTTGAGTTGAACTCATTTAGAGGTTAAACTTGACCTGAATTGATATGAGTCTGTCTGTAGTCTTTATTTATCTCATTTGGTGTGACTTTTCATATATTAATATTTCCCTGCAGAAATGTGTTTGGTTGTGGGGTATTCCTCTGACTGTGCTAGGGTATCACATAAAAGATGTGTGTACCTCTCATTATCTTTGTAAAATGTAAAAAGTTTCAAATTCTGCAGGCACTTCTAATCTCAAGGGTTTGGATAGAGGATGTGGAAATATGATCAACATTCAACTAATATATATTTACTGTGTATAATATGCTAGATATAGTGCATGCTCTGAGTAGCAGTTGAGCAAAAAAAAAAATTTCCAATTTAAAGGTGCTCACATTTTAGTTGAACAAATTATTATAAACTAATAGTATAAGACACTATGGTTGAGGTATACAGAAGTGCCAGAGTACAGGGTGAACATTTGCCTGGAATTGTGGCAGCAAGCTGGGAGGGTCTTCTCAGAAGACAGAAAGCATAAACTGAGTCAGAAATGAGGTGAATATGAAAGCAAGCTTGGGAGGATGTGCAGGTAGGAATGAGAAATAAAATGAGACAGTGATGATGACTGGTATCCCAGGCTAAAGGAAGAGCTGTGGGAAATCGTAAAGGTGTCCTATTAATGGCACTGGAAGTGATTCCTATGGCTGATGCCCACGTACATGAAGCGAGATGGTGGGAAATGGTTGTTACTGGGCAGTGACCACCAGCCACCACACCATGGGCAACTTGTAGATGGAATGCACATAGAGGAGGGACATATTGAGTTTTTCTCCTAAAGATCTATTGCTAGAGGCAGAGGCATATGGTACAGGAGAGGGCATGAGCACATAGACCTGAAGGTCCCAGATGCAGCTCTCAGGGGGATAGAAGATGGTCTAAGGCACAAGTGTCCAATCTTTTGGCTTTCCTGGGCCACATTGGAAGAAGAATTGCCTTAGGCCACACATAAAATACATTAACACTGACGATAGCTGATGAGCTAAAAATAAGATCACAAAAAATCTCATGTTTTAAGAAAGCTTATGAATCTGTGTTGGGCTGCATTCAAAGCTGTACTGGGCTGCATGGGGGCCTGCAGGCTGGAGGTTGGACAAGTTTGGTCTAAGCTTTTGGTGGAGAGGATCATGAGAAAAGCCTAGTTTCTGGAGACTTGCATTTTAGAAAGACCATGATATGCTATTAAGAGAAGAACCAAAGTCAGATGGAATGAGTCAGGATGTCTCTTATAGGTGCCACGTTCAGGGTGGGGCTTTAACTCCAACAGGATGCAGGATGAAGGCATCTCAAGGGAAGGAACTTTGCTCTTGGTCATAGAAGTTAAGACTCTCTGACGCAGGAGCTGCCCAGTTGTGAAAAACATCTTACTAGATGTGGATGTGTAAATGCTCTCAAATAATGTCTCCATGAATGCAACACAGATACTGTCTTGGAACTAGTAATTAAACCAATGAACCAGTGTGTGGATAGCTACCAAGAAAATAGACAAGCCCGTCAAAATTTTAGATTAATTACTCTGCCAGGCTGCTATGAGATTCTGAACCTTCTAATAAACTTTGACCAGTAAAAAAAAACAAAACAAAACAAAAAGAAAGACCATTCTGGCATGTCATGTTTCTTTAAGTACTCTCTCGGACAGGCATTTGCAACCTGAGGTCCAGGGAGGCTTTGAGTGCAGCCCAACACAAATTCTTCAAACATTATAAGATTTTTTGTGACCTTTTTTTTTTTTCTTTTCTTGAGCTCATCAGCTTTCGTTAGTGTATTTTATGCGTGGCCCAGGACAATTCTTCTTCTTCCTATGTGGCTCAGGGAAGCCAAAAGATTGGACATTGCTGATCTAGGGTTTTCTTGTTTATGGCTGCACATCAGCTTCCTGAAGTGTAATTTAAAGGAATTGGAATGAAGGCATGGCAGTTAAGGATTTTACTCAGAATCATGCAGCAAATTAATGGTAGGGATGTTGATTAGTAAAGATGTATTTGCTGCAGAGAAGAGAAAACTTTCAGTTATACGTATGCCCAGGAAAAAAAGGGTTGTATAAATCAGACACATATGCCAAAAGTTATGGGTTATGAATAATGTCTCTGATCTCTTTCTTGTTGCCCTTTGAGTCACACCAGCAGCCCTACGTGGAAAAGCAAGGCCTGGCTCAGTTCCTTCCTTGACCACCACTTAGCTCCTCTTCCTGTAGTCCTGTATCCTTTGTTGTTTGTATCACTCGTTTGGCACTCAAGTGCTTTGTATTTTTAGTCACTCTTCCTGAATGCATGCTGTCCTCTTTGCTTGCTCACGATTTGGCAACTCATTCATTGGGTTCTGTCTGAAAAGGACTTAAGAGTTCACTTCTTTGCCTGGCTACAGCTTGTTTGTCACTTTCTGGCGGAAATGAGGGAGAGTTGTTAAGTACCTTCCTACCTTAACACAGATCATTTTACTGTCTGGCCTTAACCTCCTGCTCTGGTGACCACCATCACCACGTGCACCTGATTTCAGTCACAGAGAACTTTCCTCCATCTCGCCGACTGTGAGGATCTCTTGTAATTCCTTGTCGGTCTTTGCCCCACCTTCTTTCCCTCCCTCAAAGGCCTGTTTTCTCTTCCACATACTCTTCTCTGCCATTGCCTGCTCAAACCTTAGCTTCTGGAAAGTGCTCTTATGCTTCCATGGCACCCGCTTTATATCTGGTCCTTACTAAACCACACAGAAGTTCTCTGAGACCTGCCGAATACCATGGCCCCACCCCTTCTCCCTGCCCCCACCTCTAATGATGGTGTGTAATCTACTTATTTTTTCCTTTCTCCCCTTTCTCTTGCTCTGCTTCTCGTCACCAGCATCACACCTAGTTTTGTGTCCCTACTGCCAAGACAACCTCTGGTCCACAGAGTTTAAGGGATCAGAATGGCTATAGAGTAAATTTAAGAACCAACAAGTAAAAATACAATGAAAATTTCTAATCTATAGTTGCCTTTCAAGATATAAAGTAAGGAGTGAGGTGAAAAACGTATTTTAAATATTTTAAACAAGCTTTCCATTACTTAAGGGAAAACAGTGAGGGGGCCTGTCCTTTGCTTTTACTAGATTTTTGAGTTCCCCAAGACAATGTCTTACATGTCTATCATCCTGTTTAATATGTGTGCATACAAAGTAGGTATATAATGTACTTTATGTTGATTGAAATAATCGCTTTCCTTTACCTGAGGGAGCTTTTCATGACTGCTGGTTTAGTCCTAGATTGGTTTTAGTGTCAGATAGAAACAATCAATGACTGAGCAATGGTTGAAGACAGAGGTTAAGTCCCAGGCATAATCAATTAAATGATCTTTCTTTTTAAACCTAATTCCTTTTGTTAAAACATTGGGGTGGGTGTTTAATAGTTTTTTAATAGTGAAATTTATTGTTGGGTCTCCTCACATTTTAAAAATCCAGCCATGTTATTTTGTTTTGGCACTTATAGAAAAATCCAGCCAGCATTGGTGTTCACATTCACATAACCTTTCCCAAGCCAACCAGGCAAATTATCCCAAATAATTATTCCAGACCATCCTTAGAGTTTTTAAAGAATTAAAACCAGGTTATTAAATGTATTCTCTTTCAGTAAAATTGGGAGATGTGAAAGGGCACATCTATTCATGTGGCCCTTGCAAAGGTATAAGTTATATTGCAGATCCATGTCCAATTGCATGTGGCGTCTCTTAGTATTGAAAAGAATGAAAATATTTTCGTTTGAATGTTTCCTCTGAGACGAACTGTCCCAAATTGTCTTCTGAAAGCAGTGGTTTATGCTCAATATGAGCTGTTTATGATTGGCCAGAAAGTTTTTAATCCATTGTCTAATACACATTACAAATTCAGTTATACAGTGTGCATAAGTTAATTAGACAATAGTATCAACTAGAAATTTATTTTTACATAATTAGACTGTTTTATTTTAAAAATAAACTCAGTTGGATCTATAAAATTTAAGAAAAGAACTAGTGTTTCTTTAACAGATGCTCCTTATCATGGCTAATCTTTTGCATAAATAGTTTGTTATTTATATGGGATTTGTAAGAATGTATTCTCACTGTTAAGTAATTTAATTTCTTTGGTAAATGAAAAGGGAGTTGAAGCTGTTCAGGTGGCTTATAGGAAATTGAAAAACTTAATTACAACTTTTCTCAGAGCCTCTTCTGTCTCCCTTGACCTGTTTGGCATTTAGGAATAAAAGTAAGTTATATAGAAGGAAAAAGAGCGGTACACCAAGTAACCCACTGTCCTCATTGCTGAAACCTTTGATGACAGAAGGAAAGTAATGAGTTCTACATCTCCATAGGGGAAAGAATAAATTTTCTAATTCCAAATGATGAAATTTTTTATTAAAAAAGTTGACATACAGTATTATATTAGTACCAGGTGTATAACATAATGATTCAACAATATCTTATTATGCGTTCACCATATGTCTAATGACTATCTGTCATGTACAGAGTTATTATATTAATGACTGTATTCCCTGTGCTGCACATTACTACATCCCTGTGACTTAAGTATTTTGTTATAACTAGAAGTTTGTACTTCTTTATTCCCCTTCACCTTTTTCACCCACGCACCTACCTCCCCTCCGGCAAATATTAAGTTGTTTTCTTTATCTATGAATTTGTTTCTGTTTTGTTTTTTTTTTTAGAGTCCACATGTAAGTGAAATTATACAGTATTCCCCTTTCTCTGCCTGGCTTATTTCACTTAGCATAATACCACCTAGGTTCCATCCACATGGTTGCAAATGGCAAGATTTTATTCTTTTCATTGCTGAAAAGTATTCCATTGTATACATATGCTACATCTTCACCTATTCATCTGTCAGTGGACCCCCAGGTTACTTGCATATCTTGATTGCTGTAAATAATGCTGCCATGAACATAGGGGTGCATATACAATTTTGAATTAATGTTTTCATTTTCTTCAGATAAATGCCAGAAGTGGAATTTTTGGATCATATAGTAGTTAATTTTTAATTTTTGAGGAGCCTCTATACTGCTTTTCAAGGTGGCTGTATCAATTTACAATCCTACCAGCAGTGTATGAGGGTTTCCTTTTCTCCATGTCCTTGCCAGTACTTGTTTGTTGGTTTATTGATGATAACCATTCTCATAGGTGTGACGTGCTATCACTGAGGTTTTAATTTGCATGTTCATGATGATTAATTAGTGATACTGAGCATCTTTTCACATGGTTGTTGGCCATCTATATGTGCTCTTTGGAGAAATGTCTATTTAGGTCCTCTGCCAATTTTCAATCAGTTTTTTAGGAGGCTGCTGTTAACTTGTATGAGTTGTTTATAAATTTTGGATAGTAACCCTTTAACACAGGTATCATTGATGAATATCTTCTCACATTCAGTAGGTTGTCTGCTTGTTTTGTTGATGGTTTCCTTCATTGTGTAAAACCTTTTTTGTTTGTTGTAGTGCCATTTGTTTATTTTTTCTTTTGTTTCCCTTGCCCAAGAAGACTTATCCAAAGAAATAGTATTTAAAGTGATGCCGAAGACTTGACTGCCTATGTTTTCTTTCAGAAGTTTTATGGTTTGGGGTCTTACATTTAAGTCTAATCCATTTTGAGTTTACTCTAGTATATGATGTAAGAGAGTAGTCTAGTCTATTTATTTATTTATTTATTTTCTTCATTTTTTTGGTATGTGTCTGTCTAGTTTTTCCAATACCATTTATTAAAGAGACTGTCTTTACCCCATTGTGTATTCTTGCCTCCTTTGTCATAGATTAATTGAGCATTGATCGCTTTGTTGATATTGAACTATCCTTGCATCCCTGGAATAAATCCCAGTTGATTATGGTGTATGATTCTTTTATTGTAGAAATCAGTTTGCTAATTTTTTGTTAACAACTTTTGCATATATGTTCATCAGGAATATTGGCCTATGGATTTGTTTTGTTTTGTTTTTGTATTAGTTTGATTTTGGTATGAGGGTAATGCTGGCTTCATAAAATGACTTTGGCAGAGTTTCTTCCTCCTGAATATTTTGGAGTTTGAGAAGGGTAGGTATTAATTCTTCTTTAAATGTGTGGTAGAATTTACCTGTGATGCTCTCTCCTCCTAGATTTTTGTTTATTGGGAGTTTTTTGATTACTAATTCAATTGCATTGCTGGTAATTGGACTGTTCATATTTCTGTTTCTTTCTGACTCAGTCTTGGAAGGTTCTGTATTTCTAGAAATTAATCTGTTTCTTCTAGGTCCAATTTCTTGGCATATAATTGTTTATATTATTTTATGATCCTTTGTATCTCTGTGGTATCATTTGCAAATCATTTGGTTTGATTTCTCATTTTACTTAGTTGGGCCCTCTCTTGATGGGTGTGACTAATAGTTTCATTGATCTTTTCTATTTTCGTGTCTGTTTCATTAATTTATGTACTAATCTTTATTAATTTCTTATTGCTACTGACTTTGGGTTTTGTTTGTTCTTCTTTTTCTAGCTCATTTAGGTGTAAAGTTAGATGGTTTATTTGGGATTTTTCTTGTTCCTTGGAGATTTTGGAGAGTTGTGTTTCATTTTCATTAGTCTCAAGATATTTATTATCATTTCTAAAAAAATTTCTTGTTTGACCCATCTATTGGTTGTTCAGTCATTTGTTTTTAGTCTCCACGTGTTCGTGTTCTTTTCAATTTTCTTCTTGTAATTGATGTTCTAGTTTCATACCATTGTGGTTGGAAAAGATAATATGATTTCAGTCTTATTGAATTTTTTGAGGCAAATTACTTCTCTGTGTTACATTTGTGGGGGTTTTTTGTGGGGTTCTTTTCCTTGTTTCTTCATTTGGAACATATTTTACTGTCTTCTCATTTTGTTTGACTTTGCTTATTTCTTTGAATTAGGTGAAACAGCTATCTCTTCTGATCTTAAAGCAACAGCCTTATGTAGGAGGGACATCTATGTAGACAGCATGTGCCATGTGGTTTTGGCAGCCTAGCTGGAACTGAAGAGGGCCTGTGCAGTACCCGGGGTACCCTGGGAAGACAGCTGGCTGGGGTTTCATTGGGCTCTGGGGGCACCCTGGAGATCCACTGGTTGTGGCTACAGCTGGTGCTGGCCCAGGTGGCTCGGGGCGCTCTGTGGTGGCCTTACAGGCCAATTAGAGCACTTGGACTGAGCTTATGCCTGCACTGTCTACGTGAAGGGGGAACATAAATATTGGTACTCTCAAGCACTCTGAATTCTGGAGAATTTCTCCAAATCTCAGAATTCTCATGGTTTCCCACCTGTTTGGAAGGCACCTTGGAGTTAGTATATGGATTTTTAATGTACAGTCTAGGGACCCTTTACATTGCTGTTTTGTCACTGTGCTCCAGAGCAGGTGAGTCTGCCCGTGTGGCCCCTCAGTGATATACCTCCCTGCAGCAGGTCAGCCTGTCTGGGTAGGGTTCTCGTGGTTACCATATCTCCATCTCTCCTACCCTTCTCTTGTGGACCCTCCCTTGTGTGTTGTGCAGAAACTGTTCAGTCAGCCCTGAGTTGTTCTTCAGGAGAAAGTGATCTATATGTAGGCGTATATTCAATGTGTCCATGGAGGAGGTGAGTTTGGGGTCTTCCTATGCCACCATTTTAGACCTCTACCCCAAATGATGATGATTAAATTTTGTGTGTGTGTGGAATTGCCCTGTGGAAAGTAAAGAGTTGATATAAAGAGCTGGGAAAAAAGGTTTCTAAGGTATTGGAAACCATGCAGGGGCAGAACCTGAAATTAGCCACTTTCATATTTACTTGGGAATAAAGGAAGAGTTCGTATTTTTCAACCATTCTTGTTTTTCTTAAGTGACTATCCTTCTACATTTTTGTGCTTCAATCTGAGAGTAAATAATTGAGCCATCAGAGAGCTGTATCTGGCAGTTAGCAGGTATTCCATCCACGTAGAATGAATGAATTAAGGAAATTAATAATTCATACAACATTATTAGCATCCTCCCAATGGGAGGAGGCATTTTATAGCAATGATTTTTTTCCCTACTCATAACAAAATGGTATTTTTGATGATGGTTGCCTTTAGCTCTAGTTTGTAGACATACTTTTTATTTCTATCGATGGTCTGAAACCACTAGATTCGTGTCAAAAGACATCTTGTCTTTTTTTGATCACCAATTTTTGTCTTGGGTCCTCTATGCCCTGTTGGGCATTACGGAGCTCTTGAAGCATTTTGTTAATAATTGTAATTACATGAGAGGTAGTCACATTTTATTTTAACTGTTATTCTTCCTTTAGTTTTCTGCAGGGTTTTTAGTTATTGCCTCATTCTCCACTTAATTTTAAGACCTATCTGTAGCTTTCAGAATCACCTTGAAGTGTGAGGAAGGTGATCAGTACTTTTTCTTACCACATTATAAACTGATACCCATCATTGAAACCCTGAGGGAACCTTTACTTTCTTGCTGACCCAACACAATTCTCCTTGTGTGCAGGTATTGTGGAAGATTACAAGCCACCATTCTACGATGTGGTTCCCAATGACCCAAGTTTTGAAGATATGAGGAAGGTGGTATGTGTGGATCAACAGAGGCCAAACATCCCCAACAGATGGTTTTCAGACCCGGTAAGAGTACCACTTTTTTAGTTTTAGAGCTATCCTCAGCTGTTTGCTTGCTCTTGAGTTTCAACTGGTATAGTTCTTGAGTGATGATGGGCCTTGTCTGCCTATCTATTACTTTCTCTCCCTATTTGAAATTCTAAACATAAGTTTTCAATGCTGAAGATCTTACTGCTGCTCTTTAGTAGCCAATCTATGATATTGACAAATTATCATTTCTGCAAAATTTATTATTAACCCTGAGTTAGTACTGCTGCTAACCATCAAGGTATCCAGCCTGGTCCATGTATTTTACCTGAGAAAGGCAGTTGGTAGTATTAGGAGTCCAGAGGACAGAGTTCATGGAACTAAAGAGTGACTTCTCTATAGTGGTCAAGACCTTTATGATTTGTTTAAAAAATATGGCAGTAACATCACTTTAACTTCACAGGATCTACAGAGTTTGGGAAATGGCTGATACAGTACCTGCCTAGCTTCTCAGGGTCCCCAAAACCACTTTTTCACGTTTGTATTCCCTCTCTCCTCAGACATTAACCTCTCTGGCCAAGCTGATGAAAGAATGCTGGTATCAAAATCCGTCTGCAAGACTCACAGCTCTGCGTATCAAAAAGACTTTGACCAAAATTGATAATTCCCTGGACAAATTGAAAACTGATTGTTGACATTTTCATGATGTCAAGAAGGAAGATTTTGACATTGTTGTCATTGTCCAGCTGGGACCTAATGCTGGCCTGACTGGTTGTCAGACAGAACAGAATCCATCTGTCTCCCTTCCCAAATGGCTGCTTTGACAAGGCAGACATCCTACACAGCCATGTGTTGGGGAGACACCAGAACCACCCTAACCTCGCTCAAAGACTGAACTGGGCATTTCGCAACTATTCACACTGCAGAGACTAATGTCGGACAGACACTGTTGCAAAGGTAGGGAACTGGAGGAACACAGAGAAATCCTAAGAGAGATCTGGGCATTAAGACAGTGGCTTTGCATATCTTTCACAGGTCTCCTAGACACTCCCCATGGGAAACTCAAGGAGGTGGTGAATTTTTAATCAGCAATATTGCCTGTGCTTCTCTTCTTTATTGCACTAGGAATTCTTTGCATTCCTTACTTGCACTGTTACTCTTAATTTTAAAGACCCAACTTGCCAAAACATTGGCTGCGTACTCCACTGGTCTGTCTTTGGATAATAGGAATTCAATTTGGCAAAAGAAAATGTAATGTCAGACTTTGCTGCATTTTACACATGTGCTGATGTTTACAATGATGCTGAACATTAGGAATTGTTTATACACAACTTTGCAAATTATTTATTACTTGTGCACTTAGCAGTTTTTACAAAACTGCTTTGAGCATATGTTAAAGCTTATTTTTATGTGGTCTTATGATTTTATTACCGAAATGTTTTTAACACTATACTCTGAAATGGACATTTTCTTTTATTATCAGTTAAATTTACATTTTAAGTGCTTCACATTTGTATGTGTGTAGACTGTAACTTTTTTTCAGTTTATATGCAAAACGTATTTAGCCATTACCCATGTGACACCACTGAATATATTACTGATTTAGAAGCAAAGATTTCAGTAGAATTTTAGTCCTGAACGCTGTGGGGAAAATGCATTTTCTTCAGAATTATCCATTATGTGCATTTAAACTCTGCCAGAAAAAAAAATAACTATTTTGTTTTAATCTACTTTTTGTATTTAGTAGTTATTTGTATAAATTAAATAAAATGTTTTCAAGTCAAAAAGTGAATTATTTGCAGTGTTTAAAAAAATCTACATGATATGAACCGTTTTCTTATCGGAACAATAGAAAAACAAAACTAATTGTAAATCAAATTTGCTTTTCAAGTCTGGTAATGAAGTTGAAGGTTCTACAAGGATGTCTTCCAGCTTGACTTTGGTATCAGAAAATTTTGAATTTTGTTTGTTTCTTTTTTGGCTGTGATTTTGTTTTATTTTCTTGATCAGTGTCCCCAACTTTGAGGTAAGGGTAACAGACATTACTGACTTGCTTTTCTCACAAGACAGTTGTGAGTACAAATGGTAGGAAGGACTTCAAAACATTTTGTTTAGTATACAGTTGGTACGAGTGGGAAGCAGTCTTAAGCATCTCACTGTGCTGCTTGAGGAGAGTCCATTGGTGGCTTTTTTCACTTCTTCTGTTCAGTGGGATTGAAAAGGTAGGGTTTAGGGTAGCCCGAAAAGTAAAGAGGTATGAAGATTCTGGAATGTGCACCAGAGGTAAATTTATACATTTAGAGGTTATATATTAAAGTCATATTTAGCTTTTTGAGAAAATTGCTGTTAAAAACATCCAACATAACAAATATTACCATCTTAACCATTTAAATTTACATTTTGATGATATTAAGTACATTGACATACTTGTGTGCTGGCATCTCCACCATCCATCCCTAGATCTCTTTCAAAACTAAAGCTACCTGTTAGAGTTTAATAACTCTAAGTACCTTTTATGAGTAGAGTCATACAGTATTTGTCGTTTTGTGAGACTTGCTTATTGCACTTAGCATAATGTCCTCAAGGTTCATTCTTCCTGTAACATATATCAGAATTTACTTTATATGGCTGATAATATTACATTGCATGTGTATATGAGTACAGCATTTTATTTATCCATTTATCCATTCATCTGTTGATGGACACTTGGGTTTCTTCCAAATTTTTGGCTATTATGAATAATGCTACCATGAACATAGTACAAATACCTTTTCCAGTTCTTGCTGTTAATTATTTTGGCTATATACCCAAAAGTGGGACGGGGACACATTTAACATTTAAGTATTATATACATATATAAACATATACAGCTTGCTGTATTTTTTTTTATCAGTTTTTATAAATTGGTTACACCCATAGAAATTGCACCCAGATCAAGAAGCAGTGATTTCTCTAGAGTGATATCTGCCTCATGGCAGCATGAGTCATTCTTTTTTTCTCTTCCTTTGGATTTACAACTAATTGGACATCCAATATGGAACAAAAGTGACTGCCCATTACACCAGGACACCTGGCGATATTAACCTACTTGTGCATCTGAAAGTGGGCGGATGGGACCTTGGAGGGGGCTGTGGATCCAAAGGATTTGGTGAGACTATCTATCCCCACTTGCTGTGATCAGGAAAAGGGGAATTGGGAGAGTGCAAAACTGGGCAGACACTCACAAAAAGATTTTGTAGAGGTCCATCCAACCTGATGGGAGATTCCACATGCCATTGGAGTAGGATAGTGATGAGTTTGGAGGCAGGGAATGGAGCCCACTGAGGTGCTTCCCTCTGCAAAAGGACATTGCAAGGCACTGGCGTTGTGTTGGTGGCAGTGGCTACCTTCCTGCCAGAGGAGGTGGGAAGTACAAGTGATGAATGACAGACTGCCTGGTGCATGGGTTGCAGCTGGAGAGAACTGTTTCCAGCAATATCTGAATTACTTGGGGAGGAGTCTGTGAGAGGGTTGGGGGTAGAAGGAGATTTGGGATTTCAGGAGGAGGCCCATCATGGATCTCTGGGAGCACCCCACTTAATGTTCCTTTTCTTTAGCTGTGGGTACCCCCAGAGCCTCAGGCACAAAGTCCACACCTCTCAACATGCTGCTGCCAGCTCTCTGTTCCCACAGTGCAGCCCTGAGAGCCAGCTCTGGTAAGTGAAACCAAAACCTTGAGCTGTAGCACCACCTTCTGGAATATGTAAGTAAGGCTTTTTAATTGCCTGCCTGTTGAACTGTAAAAGCCAAAGTAAACAAATCCTTCACTAAGGAAAGTGTTTGCTACTTCAAATGTGAAACGAGAGGTGCATCTCCTAACACTGAAAAATATCAAGGCATGACTTTTGGTTAGGATAGCAAAGTAGATAAACGCTGTACTTGCCTCCTTCCATGACCATGTCAAAATTACAAGTAAACTAAACAACAACCATTATTGAGAACCACCTTATAAGGATAGAAAGAAGCCGCTTGAGACTTTTAGGCGGGGTACAGATGTCAAACAGGTAGGGCCAAGGTGTGGTGCCTAAGAATTAGGAGGGATGTCCCTCCTGCAGAGGTCCCCCCTGAGGACTGAGGGGATTCTGCCCCATACTGGGTTTCCTAGCCTGGAACACCAATGCCAGGAATGAGTCCCTATAACATTTCGATGTGAAAACCAGTGAGTATTTCTTCTGAGTGAAATGAGGCTGCTGAACACCTGGGAATCCCCTTGACTGGCCCACATATGGGCTCACTCAGACTGTTCTGGGCTCCAGCAAAGGGGCAACAGCATAAAAGTTGCCAGGGACATAAAGCAATGAACTCAATTGACTAGCTTCAGGGCAAGGACAGGAGGGGCAGTTCTCCAGGATGGAAGTGCTCGCAGATGCCATTGTTCCTTTGTTGAGAGCTCCTCCCACCTAGCCTGCAGACACAGCTGAGCACCAGATCTGAGCTTTTATTAACCTGGCTGCTAACACCATTCATTCCACTCTTGTGATTCCCTGAGACCCCATCCCAACCAAATTGGATATCTGACTCAATCCTCTTCCACCAGCCTCTCCACTCAAGTGGCCTGCCTTGGCTGCTTCTGTGGACTTTCCCAAAATCTCACGAAGGTCTGCACACCCAAAACAAGCAGCAACTGGCCTTGGCATCTCTTGTACCTCTTTGTAAGTGGCCTCAAGCCTGGTACTACAAGTAGTGACTGGTCTCAACTTGGGTTGTAACTCTCATCTGTTGGCCACCAGCTTGGCATAAATGGCAGCTGACCTTAGTTTTGGCTTGGCTTGGAATGTAGCTTCAATTAAGTGGACAAAGGCCAGCACAAGTGGCAGCTGACCTTAGTTTATATTGTGATACCCACCAAATCTTACCAAGCTCAGCACGAATAGCAGTTGGCCTCAACTTGCAGCATGGCCTCTCCAAAGTGTCTCCAAGCCCAGCACAAGTGGCAACCAAGTGCAAATCACTTTGTAGCTCCTACCACTTGACCCCTAACTAGGCAAAAATGGTGGCTGATCTTGTCCTGCACTGGAGTTTCTCGTAACAGGCTCCAGAGCCAACACACCCAGTGGCCAACTTCAGACCACACCTAAAAGGCTTACTCAGCTGGCACCAGAGCTTTGCTAAAATGACTCTCACTCTGTGGGGTTAGCCCCCATACAAAAGCTCATCAGCTGTATTACTGCCAGCCCTCGCAGCCAGTCAGCCTGAGGGTCAGTCCCACCCACTGATGTGCCAACAGCAATCAAAGCTCAACTACGGCAGGAGAGCACACATAACCCACACAAGGGATAACCCTAGAGCACAGGGCTCAGGTGATGAGGAAAACTGTACCACTGGGCTCCACAGGATGCCTACTACATAAGGACACTGCCAAGATGGGGAGATGTAGTAGATCTACCTAATACATAGAAGCAACACAGAGGGATTCAGCCAAAGTGAGAAGACAAACATGTCCCAAATGAAAAAAAACAAGACAAAGCTCCAGAAAAAGGAGTATATGAAATGGAGATACAAAGTTCAAAACTGGTTATAAGGATGCTCATTGAACTTAGGAAAAGAATGTAGGAATTCAGTGAGAACTTCAACAAAGAGAAAAGAAAAAAGAAGCAATCAGAAATGAAAAACAATAAAATGAAGAATACATTAGAGGGAATCAACAGCAGATTAGATGAAACAGAGGATCAAATCAGCAATCTGGAAGACAAAATAGCAAAAATCACCCAATCAGAAGAACAAAAATAAAAAGAATGTTTAAAAATGAAGATAGTTTAAAGGACGACATCAAGCATAACAACATTTGCATTATAGGGATACTGGAAGGAGAAGAGAGTGAGCAAGGGATTGCAAATCGATTTGAAGAAATAATGACCAAAAACTTTTCTAACCTGGTGAAGCAAATAGACATACAAGGAATTGCAGAGTCCCAAACAAGATGAACCCAAAGAGGACAACATGGAGACACATTATAATTAAAATGCCAAAGGTTAAAGAGAGAATCTAAAAAGTACAACAGAAAAGCTTTAATTACATATAAGGGAGCTCCTATAAGACCATCAGCTGATTGCTAAACAGGCAAAAAGAGATTGGCACAAAATATTTATATTCAAAGTGATGAAGAGATTCATAACCGAGATTACCTAGCAAGACTATCATCTAGAATCGAAGGAGGGATAAAAAAAGTTACCCAGACAAGAAAAAGCTAAAGGAGTTCATTACCACTAAACCAGTATTGTAAGAAATATTTAGGGGGTTGCTTTAAGTAAAAAATAAAAAGTTCAGAAATATAATTAAGAAAGAATTGAAAAGAAAAAAAAGTCACACTGACAAAGGCAAACACTTAGTAAAAGCAATAGATTAACCAACTATAATGCTATTACAAAATAAAAGAAAAAAGGAAGATCATGTGGAATACCCACAAGCACACATAGGAAGTAAAATGTCAAAAATGTGGAGAGGGTAAGTTAAAAGTAGTGATTTTAGAATGTCTTCAAAGTTAAGCAACCATCAACTTAGAATAGACTGCTGTAAATATAGCTTGCTCAATATGAAGCACATAGTAACCACAAACGAAACATATTCAAGAGATACACAAGAAATTAAGAGAGGAATCCAAACACAACTCTATAGAGTCATCAGCTTATGCGTATAAGAGAGCAAGAGAATAAGAAAGGAAAAGAAATACAATCAGAAAACAATAAAATGACAATAACTTCATACTTATCAACAATTAATTTAAATGTATATGGGCTAAATCTTTCAATCAAAAGTCATAAGGTGACTGAATGGGTAAAAAAAACAAGATTCTTACATATACTGCATACAAGAGAGTCTCCTCAGATCAAGACACATACAGACTGAAAATAAAGGGATGAAAAATACTTTTCATACAAATGGAAATTTTTAAAAAATGGGGTAGCCAATACTTATATTATACAAAATAGACTTTAAAACAAAGGCTGTCACAAGAGACAAAGACAATTGATAATGATAAAGGGATCAACCAACGAGAGGATATAAGTCATAAAATTTATCCAATTGGTCTAAATATATAAGGCAAATATTGATGGACATAAAAGGAGAGACTGACTATAATACAGTAATGGTAGGAGACATTAACACTATGCTGACATCAATAAATAGATCATCTAGATCAGGTGTGTCTAACTTTTTTGGCTTCCCTGGGCCACATTGGAAGAAGAAAAATTGTCTTGGGCCACACATAAAACACACTAACACTGATAGTTGATGAGCTAAAAAAAGTTCTGTGCATAATTTTTGTAATGTTCTAAGAAGGTTTATGAATTTGTGTTGGCCCTCATTCAAAGCCATCCTGGGCTGCATGTGGCCATAGGTCACAGATTGGACAAGCTTGATCTAGATAAAAAATCAACTAGGAAACATGAGCCTTAAGTGACACATAGACCATTTGGATTTAATAGATACCTTTAGAATATTTCACCCAAAAGCAGGATATATATTCTTTTCAGGTACATTTGAAAAAAATTTCCAAAAAGACCACATCAGGCCACAAAACAAGTCTTAATAAATTTAAGAAGACTGAAATCAATCAGGCATTTTCTTCAATCACAATGGTATAAAAGTAGAAATTAATTACAGTAAGAAAAATGAAAAACAGACTCATGGAGGCTAAAGAGCATGCTACTAAACAATGAATGGGTTAACAATGGGCCCAAGGGTGAAATCAAAAGATGCCTTAGGACAAATGAAAATAAAAGCAAAATAAAACCATCTATGGGACACAAAGTGGTTCTAAGAAATTTGTAGCAGTAGAGGCCTATTCTCAAGAAACAAGAAAAATCTCAATCTAATCTTACTCTTTTTTTTTTTTTAAATCTTACTCTTAAAGGAAGTAGAAAAAGAATAATCTAAGCCCAAAGTAAGTAAAAATAATAATGATAATAATAATAATAATAATAATAATAATAATAATAATAATAATAATAAAATAAAATCAGAGTGGAAATAAGCAGAATAGAGTCTAAAAAGTAGATCAATAAAATCAAGAGCTGTTTCTTGGAAACTATAAACAAAATTAATAAACCTTATGACATACTCCTGAAGAAAAAAAAAAAAAAAGAGAGGGCTCAAATAAATAAAATCAGAAATAAAAAACGTGAGAACAGATGCCACAGAAATACAAAGGATTATAAGAAAATACTAAAAATTGGACAAACTATAAAAATGGATAAATTTCTAGAAATATACAATCTCTCAATGCTGAATCAGGAAGAAACAGAGAGTTTAAACAGACAAGTACTTACGAAATTGAATCAGTAATCAACTCCCAACAAAAAAATCCCCTGGACCAGATGGCTTCAGGTGAATTTTACCAAATACTCAAAGAAGAATTAATACCTACCTTTCTCAAACTATTCCAAAAAATTGATGAGGAGGGTAGGCTCCCAAACTCATTTTGAGTCAAGTATTACCTTGATGCCAAAATCAGACTAAGACACTTCAGAAAAAGAAAATTATAGGCCAATATCCCTGATAAATATAGATGCAAAAGTTGTCAACAAAATACTAGCAAACAAAATTCACCAATATATTAAAATAATCATACACCATAATTAAGTGGGATTTATTTCCAGGATGTAAGTTTGGTTCAATTAAGTAAATCAATGTGATACACCACATAAACAAAGTGAAGGAAAAAAATCATATGATCATATTAATAGATGCAGAAAAAGCATTTTGCAAAATTCTACATCCATTTATAATAAATACTCTCAGAAAACTGAATATAGAGGACCTAGGCCTCAAAATAATAAAGGCCATATATGACAAACCCATAGCTAACATAATGATGAAAAGCTAAAAGCTTTTTCTTTAAGTACAGGAACAGACAAGGATGTCCATTTTCACCACTTTTATTCAGCATAGTATTGGAAGTCCTAGACACAGTAGTCAGACAAGATAAAAAACCAAGTCATCCAAATTGTGAAGGAAAAAGTGAAATTGTTATTATTTGCAGATGATATGTTACTATAGAGAGAGCCTTAAAGATTCCACAAAAAGCTAGTAAATAACTAATGAATTCTTTGAAGTGTCAGGATACAAAATTAATATTCTATAATTGGTTGTATATTTATACACCAATGACAAACCATTAAAAAGAAATTATGAAAACAATCCCACATACAATTGCATAAAAAATATAGCTATGAATAAATTTAACCAAGGAAGGAAAAGACTTGTAGTTAGAAAACTATAAGACATTGAAAAAAATGAAGAAGATGCAAATAAATGAAAGGATGTACCATGCTCATGAATAGGAGGAATTAACATCTTTAAAATTTCCATACTCCACAAAGCAATCTACAGATTCAATGCAATCTCTATCAACATACCAATGGCACTTTTTCACAGAACTAGAATAAACCTAAAATTTCTATGAAACCACAAAAGACCCTGAATAGCCAAAACAATTTTTAGGAAAAAGAACAAAGTTGGAGGAATCACACTACCTTATATCAAACCGTACTATAAAGCTTAGAAATCAAAACAGCATAGTGCTGGGAGAAAAACAGACACAGAGATCAAGGAATTGAATAGAGCCCAGACATAAAACAGTATCTATAGGGTCAATTAATCTATGACAAAGGAGGGAAGAATATACAATGGAGTAAAGACAGTCTCTTCAATAAACAGTGTTGGGAAAACTGGACTGATACATGTAAAAAATAAAACAGAAACACTTTTTTACACTACATACAAGAATAACTTCCAAATGGATTAAAGACTTAAATGTAAGATGGAAAACCTTAAAACTCCTAGAATAAAACATAGGCAGTAAACTATTTGACCATTGCTCCTAGTAATTTTTTATTTTGATAAGTATCTGTGAGTGAGGGAAACAAAAGAAAAAATAAACACATGGGACTACATCAAACTAAAAATTATTTGCTTAGCAAAGGAAACCATCAAACGAAAAGACAACCTACTGAATGAGAGAAGATATTTGCCAATGACATATAAAATAAGGGGTTCATATCCAAAAATATAAGAAACGCATACAACTTAACACCAAAATCAAACAAACAATATGAACAAAAATTTAAAAATTTAGATGGCCTGAATAGACATTTTTCCAGAGGACCTGCCGATGGCCAAAAGACACATGAAAAGATACTCAACATCACTAATCATCATGGAAATATAAACCTAGACCACAATGAGATAGCTCCTCATACCTGTCAGATGTTTAGCATCAATAAATCAACAAACAGTACTGGTGATGATGGGGAGAAAAGGGAACTCTGGTACACTGTCGGTTGAATTGCAAATTGCTGCAGCCCCTATGGAAAACAGTATGGAGTTTCCTCAAAAAACTAAAAACAGAATTACCATATGACTCAGCAATTATACTTCTGGGTATTTGTCCAAAGAAATCCAAAACACTAGTTCAAAAAAATATATGCACTCCTATGCTCATTGCAACATTATTCACAATAGTCAAGACAAGGAAACAACCTATTTATCCATCTATAGACAAATGGATAAAAAAGATATTGTACATATATATAATGGAATATTATTCAGTTATAAAAAAGAATGAAACCTTACTATTTGTGACAACATGGATAAACTTAGAGGGTACTATGCGAAGTGAAGTAAGTCAGACAAAGACACATAACCGTATGATTTCACTTAAAGGTGGAATCTAATAAAATAAATGAACAAAAAAAATAAATATATTAATAGTTGCAGAGAACAAATTAATGGTTGCCAAATGGGAGGAAGTTTGGGGAGAATGGGTGAAAAAGATGAAGGGACTAAGACGTACAAATTGCCAGTTGTAAAAATAGTCACAGGGATATAAAGTACAGAATAGAGAATACAGTCAGTAATATAGTAGTAACTATGATGGTGTCACATGGAAACTAGACTTACTGGGGTGATCACTTTGTAAATTATATAAATGTCTAATCACTATGTTGTACACCTGAATCTAATATAATATTGTATGTCCAGTGTATTTGAAAAAAATTAAGAAAATATTGTATCATAAAGAATATGATAATTCTCTAGTAACTGAACTTAAAGGTATGAAATATTGTAATGTAACTGAAAAATAATTTAACATAGCTGTAATGAAGAAATTCAATGAACTACAAGAAAATTTAGAAAGCCATTTCTGTGGACTCAGCAATAAATTTAATTTAATAAACACAAGGAGTTCTTTACCAAAGAGACTGAAATTTTAAAAAAGAATCAAATTGTGGAGCTGAAGAATACAATAAATGAGATGAAAAATGAAAAATGCACTGGAGAGCACAGGTAACAGAGTAGATTAGATGGATGAAAGAATAAATGATTTGGAGGATAAGAATTTAGAAATGATCAGTTAGAAGAGTAGAGAAAACTAAGATTTTTTAAAGTGAAGGAACCCTACAAGAGCTATCAGATTTGATAAAAAATGCAAATATTAATATAAGGGTAATTGGTATATCAGAAGGACAAGACTGGGAGAAGGGAACAGATTGATTAAAGTAATAATAATGGAGGCCTTCTCAAACCTGGTGAAGAAATTAGATATAAGTACATACAGCTGGTAGTACACCCTATTTGCTCATTGCAAAAAGACTCCAAGACATGGTATAATGAAATTCTTCAAAAAAAATAAAAAATAATCTTAAAGTCAGCCAGGAGAAAAAAAGCAACCTACAAAGGAACACCCATTAGGCTATCAGCAGATTTTTCAGCAGATACTATAGACCAGAAGAGAATGAAATGACATATTCAAAGTGTTGAAAAATGACAAATTGCCAGCCAAGAACACTTTATCCTGTAAAGTCATCCTTCAGATATGTATATACTACATTTTATTTATCAATTTATCTGTTGACATACACTTGGGTTGCTTCTGCCTTTTGGCTATTGTGAATAATGTGGGCCTTATACTTACTAAAGTACCACCAAAAGGTGGAAGTCTAGTTACCATCCTTCATCATACATAGTTATAAAAATAGTTCTTCTTGTGAAGAGAAATTTTAAGTGTACTCTCCGTAACTTTCAAATATATAATACAGTATCTTTAAGTATACCACCATGCTGTACCATACATTTTCATGATTTATTTTAAAACTGACAGTTTGTACCTTTAGACCCCCTTTCATCCATTTCACCCCTGGCCCCACCTCTTGCCTCTGTAAGCCACCAATCTGTTCTCTGTATTTATTAGCTCAGTTTTATGGTATTTATGATTTTTAAGATTCCACATAAAATTGAGATCATACAATATTTTGTCTTTCTCTGACTTTTTTCACTTAACATGATGATCTCAAGATTCATCTATATTGTTGAAAATGACAGGAATTTCTTTTTATGATTGAGTAATATTCCATTATATATCGCTTACAATTTCTTTATTCATTCATCCATTACTTAGGTTGTTTCTATGTCTTGACTATTGTAAATAATACTACAGTAAAAATGGCGGTGCATTTTGAGTTAGTGTTTTCATTTTTTTTCAGATAAATATCCAGAAGTATAATTGCTAGATCTTATGATAGTTTAACCCTTAATTTTTTGAGGTACTTTTACACTGTATAGTGGCTGTACCAATTTATATTCTCACAAGCAGAGCACGAGGGTTCCATTTTCTCTACATTCTTGCCAACACTTGTTACCTCTTAACTTTTTGAAAATAGCCATTCCAACAAATGTGAGGTGATATCTCATTGTAATATTGATTTGCATTTCTCTGATGGTTAGTGATGTTAAGCATATTTTCATGTACCTGTTCGTCATGTGTATGTCTTCTTTGGAAAGATACTCAGATCCATTGCCCATTTTTAATTGGATTGTCTATGCTATTGAGTTGTATTTCATTATACATTTTATATGAGCCCCTTATTAGATATGAATATATAGTTTGCAAATATTTTCTCCCATTTGGAATGTTGCCTTTTAATTTTGTTGATTTCCTTTGCTGAGCAGAAGCTTTTTAGTTTGACATAGTCCGACTTGCTTATTTTTGCATTTATCGTCTTTGTTCTTGGTGTTAAATCCAAAAATTCATGGCCAAGACTGTGTCAAGTAGCTTACCCTCTAAGTTTTCTTCTAGAAGTTTTATGGTTTCAGGTCTTAGATTCAAGTTTTAATCCATTTTAAGTTGATTTTTGTATAGATGTAAGATAGTGACCCAGTGGAATATTTTTGCACATACCCTTTCAGTTTTACCAACACCATTTATTGAAGGGGCTGACCTCTCCCCATGGTATATTCTTGGCTCTTTTATTGTAAATTAATTGGCCATACATGCATGGGCTTATTTCTGGGCTGTTTTGTCCCATTTCTTTTATGTGCTTGTTTTTATGCCAATACTTGTATCTAAACATTCCTCTTGGAAATTTTCTCAGTTAGAAAAATGCTTTTCATATTCCCTTTTCCCTCATAGCAGAGAAAGTTTGGGCGATGAGAGGGTTATAGAGATTTGGGCACTGGCAGTAACTATAACATTTTCAGGGGAAACAAGCTAAGCGACTATGTTCAGAGACCATGTCCCCAGCTTTTGGGATTTCTTGGTCTCTGGTGCCTTGTCTGATAAGTAGGCTATTGGCTACAGAGGGGAAGTTGGCAGCCTCAAACAAGGGGAGAGGAGTTTATGCCATAGGGCAGTGTGTACTGTGGAAGAGTTGCAGTAATGTTGGGCAACCACATTTATATTGAGAAAAGTGGCCTTTCACCAGCACTGGGCCAGGTCCCTAGACAGGCACCTTTGTTTGTCCAAAAGACCTCACTCGGTCTCTCTTGGCCACATGATGGCCCTGCTTCTCCTCTCTGCCAGTCAAGAATGGGACAAGAAGGAGAGAAGACAAAACTTGCTGCTCTTTTTGTTTCTGTAAGTGGTTTGTCTCTTTGCCCAAGGGTACATTTATTCATATTTAAATGTTCAGGTTCTTGACCAGACCATAACTCTGGAAGGAAAGCTTGTTAGCCTGAGGAATACCTTGGGTAGTATGAAAAAGTGATCATATCTATTAAAGAAAAAGATGATGAACTTGCTAATGGCTGAACAACATATACAGTTGATACTACTGCCCCCAAATTGTGAGTACTCAAGTTGTTTAAATTGGTACCACATTTTCTTCACCCATAGAGCTGTTCAGTCCCCCAGCAGGGGCCCCTTTACCCTCACCTCTAGACTCAGCCCTGCCATTCCCACGGCTTTGGTATCAATTTGCTTTTAAGTTTCCTTATTGTTCCCATACATCTTTTTTCTATATAGTTTTTTTGATAACCTTTAATTGATAATCTCCTTAGAAGCAACTTGAAGCCAGTGTTAGGAAGCATCAAACAAGAAGTGCCATCCTGCTTTCAAAGAAGACAACCATGCAAACATGCAATGGATATTTTCAGTGTATTAGGAATCCTGACACAGGAGCTTTTTCTTGCCACAAGTCCATATAGTCTCTTTTGTCTAGGTAAAGTCACCACTCTGCACATGTCTCTTGTAATCGCATCTGCCTCGGTCTCCTGTTCCTGCACTCCTTCAACTCACCATGACCACCATAATCAGGCTCCTACTTTAGAGCTCTGTCTTAAAAGTTATTTTAAAAGTTAGTGTAATAATAACTAACATTTGTAAGTCATTTAATGTGTGTCAACACTCTCTAAAGGCCTAACATTAACTCATCAACTATATCAACTCAGTGACCTAATTAAAGGCTATTACGTTTCCCATTTACAGATGAGTAAATTGACATACGGAGAAATTAGGTAATTTTCATTTCTGGCAGTGACAGCCTCCTCTAGTTTTTAAAGTTCTATCTGAAAACAGATTCTCAGGTCTGAGTTTATACTTGCTGCTGGAATCACTGTGTCAGTTCCTGTCTAGAGGAATTCTGGCTGCAAACAGTGAGCTGTTTGTTTATCTTTTAACCTGGGTTCTGGTATCTTGTCCTTGGGCTGTTTGTTGCCTTGGCTGTCTCTCTTTTTTAAAGTGAGCTGTTGGATAGAAGGGATCACTGGGAACACACTTGACACTTACTAACTGTTCCTTTATTCCATTCTTTCATAGTAGATGCTAAATAGGTGTGTCATAAGCGCTGCTGGATTGCCATGTAGTGCCTGCCTTACTCGGCAGCTTTGTGTAGCCCAGAGCTCTTACATTTAAGTAAATCGTATAGGTTGAGGGTAATATAAGGGGTGGGAACTGAGACATATGGGAAAGTATGGGTACAATCAACAGAGGCAACTGTTACACATTTCCAGCTGATTACCGCCATACAAGAATGATGACCCTTAAATTTTCCAGTTTTTCAAAATGTCAGAAATCTAGATTGTTATATAGTATAAAAATTCCCAATTTTTTAAAAACACTGTGCCAAACCAAGAAAATCTCTGAAGTTCAAATTTTCTATAGAAGTTCTGTTTTTCTTTTGTAAAAGAGCAAAGTAATAGTTTTGTTTTTCAAATAGTTTTGTTTAGCATGCAAAGACATATATATGAGCCTTCAAAAATGGTAGTTTATGATGATATCCTGTAATAGAGCCAAACCAGTCATGAACCTAGTTAATAAAGGCAAAGATTTTGAAAGAGGAGAGAATGAAGGTGGGGAATAATGTAGACCAATAGATAACAGCTTTGGGATATAGGAAAAGTGTAGAAAATCTAATCACTGGTTCAAATAGGGTTTTCACTAAATCTGTTCTCTTGATAATGTTGCAGTTCATAGGATATAGCTAAGAAGTTGTGATACTTCATTACTGTAGTATTGATGTGACAGGGTCACAACTAAATCTGTTTTGGATTTAGGGGGAAATGTCTTTGCTGTATTGCTTGTTTGAGAACCTGTTGCTTTGTGGAAGTGTTTTCTAGAATTTCCTTTTGCCTGCAGTCATACCCATAATCATTAGTAATGTTTGCTCATAGCAAGGCCCATAGCAACACAAGGTCTGAAAGGTTAATTCTTCACACACACAAAAAAACATGATTTTGAAAATACCATACATTCAGATGGAAGGTGTTAAGAATTTCATGGAAGATGACACCATCTTTAGTAGGATGAGATGCATTTGCTAATTTTTTACGGATGCTTCTTCAATGTCTGTTGTGCAGCAGGTGTCGTTATGAGCAACTTTTACTGAGAAATAATGGGTAACAAGAAATAAAAGCTGTAATGTCCATCTTTTCAGAAATGTACAATTGGATTGGGAAGGAAATGGAGCCAGTCATGGGGGATGTTCAAGGAAGTTGCACAATGGAAAGGAGAGGAGAGAAATCAGAAGAGAACAAACATTCTGACTTTTGACTGAGAATCTCTCTGCCAGTTCTCCTCGTACACAGAGGTTTATTACTTACTTTGCATACTCTTGCAATCTTGGATATTGCAAAACAAAGTAAGATTTTTTCCCCTCTTATTTTTAACTCCCAATAAGGTCTAGGCTTTTGCCAATTTCTGCAAAACTTAATATGGCCTCTGAATGAAATAGTTTTCAGAGCCTGTTTCTAACTGTGGTATTGTACCTAAGATCAGTAGATTAGATTTTGGCATGTAAGAAAAATGAGAATTATAACCAAATAAAAAAATAGGGTAATGTAACCAAGATGGTGACATGTCATTTCTGACTTTGTTCCCCCTCACAAGAACAACTATTTATGGAGAAGACACCTCTAAGAAAATCCTAGAACATGAGGTGAGGAAGAGGAACTCCCATGGAGCAGAGACGAAGACCGACCACATGGAAAGAATATGAACACTGGTTACACACTGACTGTGTTGCCGTTCCCCCAGGTCATGACAGCACCATGCTGAGAGCTCTTTTCTCACAAAAATTTTTATTTTTTTTTGTATGTGGGTAGTTCTCTGACTGGGACTCGAACCCAGGCCGCAGCGCTGACAGCGCCAGTGCTGAAGCTTTAAGACACTGCACCATCAGGGAACTCTGAGAGCTCTTTTCTAAGCCTGTGGTTCTTCCAGGGGGAAAGAACCCAGGGTGGCCATTTGCTTCCCCAGTACTGTTGGTCACTTTTTGTAAGCTCCTAGTTCTGGTCTCACTCCATGGGATTGCAGGGGAATCTACAGGACTTGACCACTGGGAATCTGTGACAAAGAAATTGAGGAGGATCTTAAAACAACCAGCACTTAGAAGTTGGCAGAACAAGTTCTTACCTATAGCATGCAGGTAGTGGGCCAACCAGTGACTTTGGTCATCTGCAGTCTCAACAGAACTCAGTGATGTACAGTTCTATCTGATTTGAGTCCGCAAACAAAGAACCTCATCAGCCCTGGAGTGCAGTCTGTCCCCACCAGGCAGGAAAGCTAGTCACAGCCTGGCCCACTGCTGAGTGCAGCTTTCAGCCCTGCCTGACCAGAAAGACTTGCCAGAACACCTGGAAGTTGCATAGCCTGGCAATATTTGATCAGAGTCTGGCAGGCAGATCGATCATCCACACAGCAAAACCTCATTTAGCCAGGGAACTTGGGGCACGTATCAGCTTGAGTTAAGGCCTTTAAAAAAGAGCCATCTCAGACTTGGAGTTGGTTATCCCACTTTGCCTGGATAGGGAAACTAATTTTTAGGTCCACCCACTGGTGAATACAGCTTTCCTTCGGCCAAAAAAGGAAACTGAACAGAGCACAAGGGAAGCTGTGTAGTCCATCCATGGTTCTGCTTATAGTGGCACTTGAAAAGCTAGTAAAGCCTGTTGTTTTGATCAAAACCAGTGGTCCCATTTGCCCAATGAGTTTGTTATAAGGTCCTACCTGATTTGGGTTCTCAACAAGTTGTGCAGCCCTGGGGCACATTCTGCTGCTCTGCTAGGGCAGGAAAGCTAATTTACAGCCCAGCTTACTACTGAGTAGAACACCTAGTTAGGATCATTCAGGTAGCTTAACCCAGGTAGCCAAGAGTTCATTCTACAGCCTTGCTTGGGCACAAATCCAGCCAGCATTTCTATCCATCTCTCCTTGGCCAGTAGCTCTTCTCCCAACCTAAGAGCTCGGGCAATGAACTTGTCCCATAATAGACCCCAATAGCAAGCCCTGTGTGCCCAAAGATGTTATCAATGGACATGTTGAGGATCCAAATGGTGCTTACTTGTTCAGAATTATCTCTGCCGAAGTGAACCTTTAAAGTTTGGAAGAAGAAACTGCTTTCTCAAATGCATAGATACAAACGTAAGGAATCAAAGATCATAAAAAATCAGATAAACACAATAGCAAAGAAAACTAATAAAGCTCTGATAAGTGATCTTAAACAAATGGAGACCTATTGTCAGACAAAGAATTCAGAATAATCATCTCGAAGTATGACAAGAACACACAGACAACTAAACAAAATTAGTAAAACAAAAATGAACAACATGAGAAGTTCAAAGAAATGAATCCTAGAATGGAAAATACAATGAATGAATTGAATAACTCAATAAAGAGCTTCAAAAGCAGACTTGATCATGCAGTAGTAAGAATCAGTGACCTAGAATACAGTACATTTTTAAAAAAGAAAAGAAGAATGAAAAACCTGGAAGAAAACCTGAAGAATATAATGGGAGATAATCAAAGGAAATAATATCTACACTGTGGAAATTCAGAAGGAGAATAGAAAGAGAAAAGGACAGAAAATATGTTAAAAGCAATCACAACTGAAAACTTCCCAAACCTGGGAAGAGAAATGAACATCTAAAACCATGAGGCCCTAAGACCCAAATAGGTTGAACTGAACAGGGTTACATTGAGACACATTATAATTAAGTCATCCGAAGTCAAAAACAAAGAAAAAAATTTAACATAGCAAGGGAAGAGAGAGAAATTTCATAAATGAAAACTCACATTAGAATATTAGTGGATTTTTCAACAGAAATGTTTCTGGCCAGAGTATATATATATTAAAAATATTTAAAGTAAAACTGTCAAACAACAATTCTGCATCAGGCAAACCTGTCCTTTGGAAATGAATGAGAAATAAAAACTTCCCCAAAAGAACAAAAACTGAGGGGGTTTTGTTACCACTATATTTGTCTTACAAGAAATGCTACAGGGAGTTCCTTGAACAGAAGTGAAAGAATAACATAAAAATGTAGAAAGTTTGCATAATGCTCAATGGTAATGATAAGTATATAGTCAAAGTTTGATTCTGTAATATGGTAATGATTATGCATAATACATTTAAAACTCTAATAGAAAAGTTAAAAGATGTGGTGAAAATAACAATGACTTCAATAAAGTGTTATTACTTATACAAAATGAAAATATGTAAATTGTAACATCAATAACCTAAAATTAAAAAATGGTCAGATGACACAAAGAGATGATTTTCCAAAGAAGCTATAGAAATGGCCAACAGGTACATGAAAAGGTGCTCAACATAACTTTTCATTAGGGAAATACAAATAAAAACCACAATGAGATAGGACCTCACACTTGTTAGGATGGCTGCTATCAACAAGACAAAAGATAATAAATGCTGGCAAGGATGTAGAGAAAAGGAACAAAGGTGGAGGCATCACACTTCTTATTTCAAACTATATTACAAAGTCGGAGTAATCAAAACAGTATAGTATTGATGTAGAAACAGACATATGGAGCAATGACTCAATAGAGAGCCAAGAAATAAACTCATGTACATGTGGTCATTTAATTTATGACAAGGGAGCCAAAAATATGCAATGGGAAAAGGACAGTCTCTCAAGTAATATTAAGGAAACTGGACAGCCCCCGTCCAATGAATAAAGATGAACCCCTCCTTACACCATACACAGAAATCAACTCAAATGGATTAAAAACTTGAATGTAAGACCTGAAACTCTAAAACTCCTAGAAACAGAGAGCATGAACTTCTTATTTGTCCTGACAATGATGTTTTTGGATTTGATACCAAGTACAAAGGCAACAAAAACAAAAATAACTGAATGAAACTACACCAAACTAAAAAACTTCTGCACATCAAAGGAAACCATCAACAAAATGGACAATCTATCAAATGAGAGAAAATTATATATCAAATATTCAATAACAATCCCCCCAACAATATGATTAAAAAATGAGAAAAGAATGGGAATAGACATTTTTCAAAGACATATAAATGGCTAATTGGTACATGAAAATATCTTAACACAAATCTCCAGGGAAATGCAAATCACAACTACAAAGAGGTATCACTTCACATCTGTAAGAATGGCTGTCATAAAAAAGACAAGAGATAACAAATGCTAGAAAAAAATATGGAGAAAATGGAACCCTTGTACCTCATTGGTTGGGATGTAAATTGATACTGCCCCTGTAAAAACCAATGTGGATGTCCCTCAAAAAATTAAAAATACAACTAACATCTGATCCAGCAGTTCCACTTCTGGGTATATATCCAAAGAAAATGAAAACACCATTTTGAAATGATATATGCACCCTCATTTTTACTGTAGCAGTACAATAGCTAAAACATGGAAACAACCTAAATGTCCATCAATGGATGAATGGGTAAACAAAATGCATGTATGTGTATGTGTGTGTGTGAGTGTACATGTGTGTGTGTATGTTTGATGAACTATTCAGCCATAAAGAGAAGGAATTCCTGCCATTTGTAACAACATGGTAGACCATAAGGGCATTAAGCTAACTGAAATAAGTCAGACAAAGAGAGACATTTACTGTATGATCTCACTTAAATATGATATCTAAAAAGTGTAAGTAAAAATATATGCATACACATAATGAAATATTATTCAGCCATAAAAAGAAGGAAATCTTAACCATTTGTGACAACATGAATGAACCTTGGGAGTATTATGCTAAGTGAAATAAGCCATAGAGAGAAAGACACTTACTATATGATCTCACTTATACATGGAATCTAAACAAAACCAAACTCACAGAAACAAATCAGATTTATGGTTGCCAAAGGCAGGGGAATTGGGTGAAGGTGGTCAAAGGGTACAAACTTTCAATTATAAGATAAATGAATACTAGGAATGTAATATATAACATGATGACTACAGTTAATAACACTGTATTGTATATTTGAAATTGCTCAGAGAATAGATCTTAGTATTTCTCATCATGAGAAAAGAAAAAGCTTGTGAGGTGATCATTGTTAACTAAATTTATTGTGGTAATCATTTTACAATATATACATATATCAAATCATCTTATATTACACTTCTTACGCATTAAATTATAACAATGTTGTGTCAGTTATCTCTCAATAAAACTGGGGGTTGGGGGAAAGAGAAAAGAAATTGAACCCAGCAATACGTGCTTTGAATCCAGCCATATATAAGAAGTGGGGTGCATTTAGGAATGCAAGTTTGGTTTACCATTAAAAAACACAATGTTATTTCATTATATTAAGTGGATAAAAGAAAAATACCATGTGATAACTTTAGTAGATGCAGAAAATGTATTTGAGAAAACTTAATATCTATGTGTGATAAAAGCTGTTAGTAAACTAGGAATAGAAGGGAATTTCCTCAATCTGATAAATGGTATTTATAAAGAATGTTAATGTTATACTTAATGGTGAAATACTAAATTGCTTTGCCACTAAGACTAGAAACAAGAATATACCCTTTTGTCCCTTCTATTTAACGTCGTATAAAAGGTCCCAGTCAGGCTTTAATAAGACAAAACTAACTAAATAAAAAGCACAGAGATTGGAAGGGAAGTAGCAAAACTATATTTATTCCTAGACAACATGATCATGCAGATAGACAATTCCAAGGAATGCACAAATAGTCACTAGAATAAGTGTTTAGCAAGGTCAGTTTACAATAATCAACTGTACTTCTACATACTAGCAGGAAATACTTGAAAATAGAAGTGAAAAATTCACTCACCTAACAATACCATCAAATTTGAATACTGCTGATGAGAATGTAACTCCCCATCAATTTCACTCTTAGGTATTTGCCCTAAAGAAATAAAAACATACGTATGTCCACTTGCAAATAGTGTAATAGACTTTTACACTAATGTTCATAGTAAAAAGATAAAAAATTAAACCTAAAGGATACAGAAATATATAAAATAGCAAGTGAAATATTGCCTCTCTCCACAATTTCTCTATATAGTACTTCTACTATTAATAGTTTGTTATATCATTCTGGACTTTTCAATGCATAAATTAACATACATATAAAACTGTAAAAAAGTTATATAACCTGCTTTATCACAGCACAATGTAGCATGGACATTACTCATATCAACAGGTGATGATGGTACTATAATTTTCTTAATAGATTTCTATTAGCAAACAATTGGACTATTAGTGTTTTACAAAGTTTTGGAACATGCTTGTATAGTTTTATATATTTTTGCAAATTATTCTTCAGGATTAATTCTTAGAAATGAAATTTTAAATTCTAACAGCTCCTTGCAAATTGTTCTTTAATATTTTGCCAAGTACACACCTATCAATGACATTCCTAAAGAATCACTTTAAAATTGGATAATGCATAAGCAAATGAGTTCATTTTTATTTTCACTGCTCAACTTAATGTTAAGAAAGCTTCTCTCTTTTGCTTATAGCTGGGTTAGAGAAAGCTAAGGAGCCATACCATGAGCTTCTTCATAGCTTCAAGTTCAAGATCCCAGTCTTGGCGAACTAAATATCATTTGTAGGTATTATTTATTGATGATTTCTTGTTCCAATTATTTAAAAACACCTGGATGCTCATTATTTATAATGGTGAAATTAAGTGTAAGACTACTAGATTTGTTATTCTTGATTTTAATTTTATCCTTATTGTTCCCTTTAAGTATGTTCTCTTTTTATCACTGATTAATTTCAGAGTAGTGCAACTTTTCCTTTTATGCAGTTAATTCATTAAGAATTAGAAATTCTTTTTTCTGTATCTAACTACTTCTAAGAGCAAAAGCAGCATTCAACATATCCTGGCTAAAAGAGTAAGCTTTTCAACCAGGAGTGCAGGGTGAAAACCAAGCTGTAATTAACTTTTGTTAATGGATGCTAATGGGCACTCATAATTGGCTAAAAGAAATCACTCTCCATCATTTTGTAAAACCCTACTGTGTGTGTGGAACACTGATAGGCTCTAAAGGGACTGTGTATTTTATCGCTCCATTTAGCTGTTACTTAGTGAGATCAGAATCTTTAGTAAACTGCTGGATGGCTGAAAACCACTTACATGAGCTTTTTCATGTAAAGATAAGGTAACTACTTAAAGCTGAAGCTCAGCCTGTGGTCAGTGCAGGGTTCCTATCTATCTCCCTATGAGTGTGTAACACTTTTATGGGCTAGGTAAATGAACACTTGCTTTTTGTTTGGTCAAAACCAGAAGGACCCTTGAAATGTCGGTTGGAATATTTATGTAAGCATGGTTTTTGTTATATGTTCTAAACCCTTTGAGCCCAGTCATGCATCTATTAGGTTATAATATTAAATGATAGAAGTACACAACTCTTAAGTGTAAAGTAATAAGTTTTGGGATTTGTCATCCCCTTTTATCCTCCTGACAACCTCAGAGCCCAGGAGGACCTGCTGCCTAGCTGCATGAAGGGAAAGTGCTATATTTGACTTTGAAGAATGCTTAATGTTAAGAGGAATTTAGGCCACTTAAACTTAGCTGGTTTTGACTGGGGAGAAGTTGGAGATCCTTGGTAGAATGAGGCTTCAGAGAAGAGGACTTTCTCATGCTTGAGCTGATAGCAATGCTCCAGGCTTCAAATATCAGACTATGCACCACTAGAGAAGCCTCTGAAGAGGAAGACTCCAGGTAGTGGTGTGTAGGTATATATTTAACACTGGCAAGGGAGGGGGCGAGGGAGAGATAGGGGAGATCAGAGAGAATAAAAGTGCTCTGATTTGTCATCAAGGCAGATTTCAAAGTGCCAAAGTGAAATCACTAAATGCAAAGTTAGCAACAGATGTATACAATTGACTCTTTAGAATTACAGGCTCTAGGTTACAACCCTAGAAAAATGTTAATTAAAGGACCTCAACCAATTTGGTCATTTAGCAGCTCCCTAACAGATTGATATAAACTATTGTTAAATGTGGACAGTAGTTCAATGCAGAAAATTCCAAATCAGGGTCAGTGATTGCAATCTAAAGGTAGTACTGTGTACTATATAGACTTTCAAAATTGTTTTCCTTAAAATTGTTTTTCTAAAGTAATTCTTTAGGAGTTACAGTATCATAAATCACTTAGCATCTTCTCACATCTTTTATACATGCAATGACTACATTTTATTCAAATATTTTTCTTTTTTCAGATTTATTAATTTTTACTTAAAATTTATAATTTTTGTGTTCCATTAAAAAATTTTTGCCTACCTCAAAGTCACAAAGGTTTTTTTCCTGTTTTCTTTTTTTTTTTTAATTTTACTGTGTATATATATATATATATTGTTAGACTTATTGGGGTGACATCTGTTAGCAAGGATTACATAGGTTTCAGGCATACAATTCTACAGTGCATCGTCAGCTTGTTGTATAATAAGTTCACCACCCAGTGTGAGTTCTCTGTCCATCACCTTATATTTAGCTTCACCCCTCCTCTCCCACCCCCTCCCCTTTCTCCCCTCCCTAACCCACTTGTCCCCAAATAAACATTAAACTATTGATTGTGTCCATGGGTTATTTGTTTGTTCATTTCTTTTCTCTTCGTTGCTTTCAGTTTTATATTTTACATATGAGTGAAGTCATACAGTTCCTTGTTTTTTCTGTCTGGCTTATTTCACTAAGCATGATGATCTCCAGGACCATCCATTTTGTTGCAAATGGCAATATTTCATCTTTTCTTACAGCTGAGTAATATTCCATTGTGTATATGCACCACAGCTTCTTTATCCGGTCATCTGTCGCAGGGCACTTTGGTCGTTTCCATGTTTTGGCCACTGTGAACAGCGCTGCAGTGAACATTGGGGTACATAAGTCTTTGTGGACAAAGGTTTTCAAGTTCTTTGGGTAGATCCCCAGAAGGGGGATTGCTGGGTCATATGGTAGCTCCATTCCCAATTTTCTGAGGAACCTCCACACTGCCTTCCACAGTGGTTGTACCAGTTTGCACTCCCACCAGCAGTGTACCAGAGTTCCTTTTTCTCCACATCCTCTCCAGAACTTGTTATTCCTTGTCTTGTTGATAACAGCCATTCTCACAGGTGTGAGGGGGTATCTCATTGTGGTTTTGATTTGCATTTCCCTGAGAGCTAATGAGGACGAGCATTTTTTCATGTGTCTGCTGGCCATTTGTATTTCTTCGTGGGAGAAGCGTCTGTTTAGTTCTTCTGCCCACTTTGTTTTTTTGTTGTTAAGTTGTATTGGTTCTTTATATATTTTATTTATTTATTTACTTTTTTGGTATGTGGGTAGTTCCCTGGCTGGGAATTGAACCCAGGCCGCAGCACTGACAGCACCAGCACCGAAGCCTTAGGCCACTACACCACCAGGGAACTCCCCTTATCTGATGCATTTTTGCAAACATTTTCTCCCATTCAGTTGGCTGTCACTTTGCTTTGTTGATGGTTTCTTTTGCTGTGCAGAAGCTTTTTAGTTTGATATAGTCCCATTCATTTATTTTTGCTTTTACTTCCTTGCCTATGAGGTCAGGCTCATGAAGTCTTTCTCGAGCCCCAGGTCTGTAAGTTTAGTCCCTATGTTTTCTTAGTACCTATACTTTATTGTTTCAGGTCTTATATGAAGGTCTTTAATCCATTTTGAGTTAATTTTTGTATATGGAGAGAGTTCACAGCTCAGGTTCATTCTTTTGCATATATTTTTCCAGCTTTCCCAGCACCACCTACTAAAGAGACTGTCTTTTCATATTATTTGCTCCTTTATCAAAAATTATTTTCCATAAATTTGTGGATTTATTTCTGGGTTTTCAGTTCTGTTCCATTGGTCTATATTTCTGTTTTTCTGCCAATACCAAGCTGTTTTGACTATTGATGCTTTGTAATATAAGTTGAAGTCAGGGAGTGTAATGCCACTAGCCTTATTCTTTTTATGTAGTATTGCTTTGGCAATTTGAGGTTTTTTTATGGTTCCATATAAATCTGATAATTCTTTTATCCTATTCAAATATTTTTCACTTAACAAATAACTACTGGGTCCCTGCTCTATGCTAGGTGCTGAAATATGCAATAGATGTGGTCTCTGCCCTCATAAAGCTTAGAATCTTGTATTTGAAAGAAACCTTTTTACATTTACATATGTAAGTAAGTGGTATACGAAAGCTATCTAGACAAAAAATCCAGCCATAAATGCCTCTACTTTTCATATCACATGGCTGAATACTTTCTGGACAGCCCACATGAAAGAAAAGAATGCAATCTATAAAGCAAAGAAGAATGAGTTCTCCAGAAGAAGTAGTATCTCAGGGAGATTTTTAAGGAAATAGAAGTTAAACAAATATAGAGTTGCTGGAAAGGGAGGCATTCAAACCTGAAAAGTGACCAGCATACCTGGGAGTGAGTGCTGGAGGCTATGCAGGCCTTGTAGCCATGTTAAGAGTAATAGTCTAAGAGAAATAATAATAATAAGAAAAGAACACTGAAGTTTTAAGCAGTGAGAAAATGAGATCAGGTTTAGGTGCCCAGTAGGAGAATGAAAAACTACAACATTCACTTATTTCTTCTCCAAATCTTTATGAAAAACCTGCTGACTTAGGCAATGCAGTCAACTGAAAAACAGAGGACAGAATCACGCCCTTGGACTGCTTGCAGCCTAACTGCGGAGAAGGTGTGTGTGTTCGTTTCCCATGCTCATGCAACAAATGATCACCGTTTGGGGTTTAAAACAACACAAATTTGTTAACTTACAGTTCTTGGGGTCAGGAACCAGAAACAGGTTTCGCTGGGCTGAAATCAAGGTGTTGGCAGAATGAAGTTGCTTTTGCAGGCCGTAGGGGAGAATCGTTGTTTTTCCATTTTCCCTCACCTGGTCCCGTGCAGACCTCTGCTTTCACGCTCACATCTCTGACTCTCCTGCCTTTCTCTTTCCCTTTTAAGAACCATGTGATTCCATTGGGCACACCTGGATACTCTCTCCATTGAAAAATAATTAACTTCATCTGTAAAGTCCCTTTTGCCATGTAGCTACATCTTCACAGGTTTTGGGGATTAGGTCGTGGTCATCTTGGGGGAGGGGCACAGTTCTTTCCGTCACAACAAGTAAGGCTCAAGGGAACAGTCAGAACCAATATGAGAACCTCTCTCTGACTTACCTTATCTTTGGTTGTTACCTAAAAGTTACACTGTCATAATTCTGCAAAGGGCAGTTTGCATTTGTGTTTTAAATCAGACTAATTCTGGAATATTTTTATGTCTTAAGTGAAGAAAATTTACATAGAAATTCTCAAATTGTCACTACAAAAGAACAAAACCAATTATTTGTTTTTTGTAGCATAGGAAAGAGCCAATTTCTTCTGGGCTTTTGTCTAGCTCCTATGTGCAAATTGACTAGAGCATAGAGCAGTGCTTTCAGAACTTTAATACACAGATTCTGGTACATTAAACCAGGGGTGCAATCTGAAATTCTGCTATCTAATATACTCTCAGGTGATGTGGTGCTTATCTGAGGACTACAGGTTGAATAGCAAGGACTGTGATTTCTGTCAAAAATCCTCCTGACATACACAAAAGAACAGATGGAGTAAGTAACTTATGAGAGAAATTAGTCATTAGCTCATGAAGAATATAGTGTGTGTGTGTGTGTGTGTGTGTGTGTGTGTGTGGAGATGAAATAGTTTATTAATTAGTTGTACTACTGCATTCAGAGGGAGAGCTTAATATCTATGTATTTTCTTGGGACAAAGAACCAAGAAATGGACCAAAAGCTCTGCCTATGAATTTATCTGATCTGGGTAGAAAATTGGGGGCTTTCATTCCTGTAGGGTGTATTAAAAGTTGTTTGGACCCAGTCTACGTTGTTCTAAGATTTGTGCTTGAGAAGCAGCAAGCCCAAAAACATACCAGGCCACTGAGTGCAAGACATGGGTTTCTTGAGACTTACAGACTGGGGCATCTCCGGTGGCAGCCAGCTGGAGGAGTAGCATTTGGCATTCAGGCCGAGAAAAAGTGAGGTTATATAGGTACAGCAGATCAAAGAGCACTCCATGGGAGAAATCAGCTGGCAGGCCCTGCAGTCCTGCTCCCATGCATAGTGTCCCAAGAAGCCAGGAGACCTTGATTGCCAGCCAACGTACAGAACGTGGCTATTCCCTAGAGCCCAGAGACTTTCACTGCCTGCTAGCTTCTCTGCCTGTGGGCTAGGTCCCCACAGAAGTAAACTTATTTAGACTGCCATGGAGCCCGCGATACGCCAGAGCGGGCCAGGGAAGTGATTATAAAATTGTTATCAATTTTGTAAGCTGGTTATTAAATCACTCGTAGCTTGATAATATCTGTGGTGGGAGTATGTACATCATGGAGGTTGACAAATGCTACAAATCCGGCTGGCTTGCTTTCTTGCTTTCCTCTAGGGAGTCAGTTTGCCAGCAAACCACTGCCACGAACCCACTATTTCTTTTAATTTGTTCATTTCAGCAACTGATAGTTGGTATTCTGGGCCCAGACTCAGCCTTTGTCCTGAGCCTATCTGCCTTTGCACACTGTCAATGGCTCCCACTTTGTAAATACAACACTACGTGTACTAGTAGCTTCTTCACATGACATGCTCTGAGGATGTGTACAAATAGCTTCACGTGACCTTGTTTCCTACAGCTGAGTTGCTATTTTGGGCTATGAGTTTCTCAGAAGTAATTTAATGTATTCTACAAAGAATTGCACACTTTCCTTGAATTTTTGGACTTTGCATCTGAGATGTTCCAAGGGCATCTTGGAACAGGCCATTGAACAACAAATCGCTCCTTTTAGAAAGGAAGTTGGGCTGGTCATGATATTTATTCTTTCATTAGTGGTCTAATCTGAAGAGGACAGCTGAGTGGGAGCGGGCAAAAACCAAGCCTGGTGGGTGTGGTGGAAAAAGAAGCCCCTAAGGTGCAGCTGCAGTAGGTAAGAAAATACTTCTAGGAATGTGGTGCTTGAATGTGTGTGTGTGTGTATAGGAGGGAATGTGAATAGGGATTAATAAGCAGAGAATTCAATGGAGTAGAAGAAAAGAAAACAAAGGTGATAGTGTGCCAGGAGGCCCAATATTAGTTGTTAAGCCTCAACGTCTGTGTACTAAGTATTAAACAATTACTCTGGCCCTAGGAAGTTCACCAAGTGATTTTACATAAATTTTCTAATTTGATCCTGCCTTATCATATTTATATGTTAGTTGAGATGGTAGCAGGATCCTCATATTTATTGATAAAGAAAGTGGAATTCATAAAGTTTAAGTGACTTCCCCCAGGGTCACAGATCTATCCTGAGGCCAAGCTTAGATAACAGATAGGCAAACTATAGTCTTCAGGCCAAATATGATCCACTGTCTGTTTTTATAAATAAAGATTAATTGAAACATAGCTACTCCTAATTATATGATGTCTGACAATTAATTTTGTGAGCTTGCAACTATGCACTTATGTTGGCAGCACTGTACAAACAACTCAGTAAGGTGTCATAACCTTGGTGTGTCTGTGTCTCACAGCTGTGTTCGTGTCGAAGTGTGACTGTGTCTTGCTGAGTGTGGATCATTATTGTTGTTGTGTTTTTCTGTGCTGTCATGAGAATGTCAAAGCTTGAGTTAGAGCAATGAACAAACATTAAATTTCTTGTTAAACTTGGCAGGAGTGAAAGTGAAATCAGCGACATGCTAGCCCAAGTTAATGGGAGTAATGTCATGAAGAAAATGGCAGTGTATAAATGAAATAACTTTTTCAGAAGGGAGAGAATGCATCACTGATGAAGAGAGGACAGGGCAGCCAATAATGAGCAGAACTGACAAAAACACAGCAAAAATTCCTGGAATTCTGTGTCAAAATCATCAGTTCACTGTGGGAAGCGTAGCAGACCAAGTAAATGTTGATAAAGAAACAGGAAAATCTTAACTGTAAGTCTTGGCACGAGGAAGGTGTGTACAAAAATGGTCCTGAAGGTGCTCACTGATGAACAAAAGCAAAGGAGAGTTGAAGCTTGCCAAGACCTTTTGGAGAGGCAAGACAATATATTGGGTCATGTTGTCACTGGTGATAAAACATGGGTGTACCAATATGACCCTGAAACAAAGCATCAAAGTGCACATTGGAAGTCAGCCAATTCTTCACGACCAAAAAAGCTCATCAGTCCAAATCAAGAGTCCAAATGAGGTTGCTAACATTTTGATATCAGAGGGATTGTTCATTATGCATTTGTGCTAACTGAACAGTCAACCAAGTTTACTATTTGGAAGTGCTAAAAAGGCTACATGAAAAAGTTAGACAAAAACGACCTGAACTTTTTGCCAACTCATGACTCTTGCATCACGACAATGTACGAGGTCACAGGGCACTGTCTGTTGAGGGAGTTTTTAGCCAGTACACAACTAACTGTATTGGACCACCCGCTCTTCTCACCTGATCTGGCCCCCAGTGACTTTTTTTTCTTTACCCAAAGATAAAGGAAATATTGAAAGGAAACATTTTGATGACATTCAGGACATCAAGGGTCATATGATCACAGCTCTGATGTCCATTCCAGAAAAAGAATTCCAAAATTGCTTTGAAGGGTGGACTAGGCTCTGGCATCAGTGCACAGCTTCTCAAGGGGAGTACTTCGAAGGTGACCGTAGTGATATTCAGCAATGAAGTATGTAGCACTTTTTCTAGGATGAGTTCATGAACTTAATTGTCAGACCTGGGTGTGGTTGCTTTTGCCCTACAACAGTAGTTTTATAGTTATGAGTTTTTTGGGTTTGTTTTCCTGATGCTAACTTTAATAAAGGGTGACTTTCTTCTTGGAGTTAAAGGTCAAAGAGTAAGGGCATCACACCTGGGCAGGTCATGCACCGTTAGATGCTTTCCAGCAGAGTGAGGCCAAGGTTCAGTATCCCACCGAAGTCAACTTCTAGAGGCAGATTGGAGGCTGTGGTGCAGGCTCCATCCTCTTACCTACCCACACTTTCTCAAAGCTTTCTTGGAAACAGAGATTGTGACAAATGGTATTCTTCCTGACTTCTAGAGCTGTCCAGAAAAAGGGGAAATGAGTGAAACTAGATCTGTTGCACTGAGGCCATAGTGGAATTGAGGGGCACAAAACTGTTTCCTAATGCAATGAGGTAGAAGTAATCGAGAGGAGCTGGGGCCAGGGCCCCCTCTCCTGTTTGTTGGCTTGCCCCAGCTCCTGACTCTGGAGAAGGCAGCTTTAGTGATGGGACAGAGAAGCCACACGGGAGCTTTCATGCTGGTCCTTAACCTCCCCCTCTGCTGTACCTTCCCAAGCTCCCATTGCAGGGAGAAGAGGAGAACTACTTTGAAGAGGAGATCGATTGCTGGGGGAAGGTGGTAGCGATGCTACTGCAGTGGCCTCTGAGCAGTTGGCAAAGTCTCAGAGACTTTATAGTCCACAAAACAAAACAAAACAAAACAAACAAACAAACAACCTCTGTAATCTGGACTTTCACAGAAAAGTATCTGCTGACTCTACCTTTCGATTCCAGATCCCACTAGACCAGTTAAGTCAGTTTGATGCCAGGAGAGTATCTGAGCACCATTTCGCATGACTTGCGGTGGCGGGGTGGGGGTGGTGTTACAGGCCTCTGGTGCAGAAACACCACCAGAACGGTATCACAGTAATGGCTAAAGTTTCTATCAATAATCACTTTTGGAAGTCAAGGTATGGAAAGTCTTATTTCAAATATCATTTGGGAAAATGATTATTTAATTATTAGTTTGTAACATTCTACCAAATAAACCCAATTGACTTATTTGTTACCCAAAGTGCAGGTATATTTTAAGTGAATGGGCTGTGTGAAAGTTTTGGTGAGAGAGCAGAAGTTATCCGAAGCAACAATTCCCCGGGTGTCGTAGGCATGACCGTGACGACTTGTGAGGCCTCCCCTGCGTACGCTGTTTGGACCTCTGTGGGGTTAGTCCATGGGGGCTCAGCTGGTTGGGTTTGGGGGTTGACAGTTGATGCATTTTGCACTTACTGAAGCAATTGTTCCTCACGTCTTGGGGCTCTAATATTATTTATGAGCCAGTTATTGTAAACTTCTTTTCCATAATGGGTAGAATTATACACAATAATACACAATTATACAAAATAATACACAATAGCATACACAGTATGTTTAGAAAGCCAGACTCTCCCTCTGTTACTTGTTATCCACCTTCCATATTCAGGATTCCCTTGGTACCCAGCTTTGCTTCCTCTTGTACTTGCTCATCACAGGAAGGGAATGTTGGTGCAGGGGAATGGCAGGGATTGAAGGCAACTGTAATAGCTCACGCGAGAGTACGGCCTTTCTAGCCGCCTTATCTGCCGTACTGTTTCCCCGTATAGTCTCTGAGTCTCCATTCTGATGCTCTTGGCAATGCACAGCTGCCACCTCTTTTGGATCTTCAGTAACTCATAACAATCTCAGTACTTCTTTAGTGTGCTTTATTCCCTTATTATTAGTACTTAGCATCCCTATTTCTTTCCAGATTGCTCCATGAGCATGTATTATGGAAAAGGCATACCTAGAATCAGTACATATTGTTATGTTCTTACTTTTTTTGCCAGTTCAAGGGTTCTCATCGGAGTTATAAACTCAGCTTTTTGAGTCGAGGTGCCAGCCTTAATGCCTTTGCTTCTGTTACCTCTCTTATTGTTACAATTGCATACCCAGTCTTTCTTTGTCCTTTATGAAAAAGGTCGTTTCCATCCAGAAATCATATCTCCTCTGAATTAGAGAGGGGCTCACTTAAGTGTCGTCTGCTGGCATACACTATGTCGAGTGTTCCTACGCATTTATTAACTAAGTGTTTTTTGGACTCAGGCAGTAGTGTTGTGAGGTTCAGAGTCTGACATGGTTTTGGGGTCCATAAGCATAGCTTGACATTGGGTCACATGACCAGGAGTCAAACGTAACTGGCTGTTAGCCTTCAAAACATTCAGTACCTGGTCAGGTATCCAAACCCTGAGGGGTTGTCCCAGTGTTAGCTTTTCTGCCAGGCTGCTCCCTTTAAAGCAGCAGGTAACTTCTTCCTATTTCCCAAACCTACAAGGGTGGCACAACCTTTGACCAGCATAGCGGACAGGGACTAGAGAGCCAGAGAAAACAGATAAACCTTGGATTCCTGGAGTTCCTTACTAACAAAGTCAGAATTGACTTTAGAGCCATTGCCCTGCCTGGAGGCTCATTCTTCAGGAGAGTCCTTGAATGAAGGCGTCCAAAGCAGCAGCTGGGTGTGTGGCTCACCCATGGTGGGCTGACTTGCCCAGAGGGGCTGGCGCCACATAGGTTAGTGCTCAGAAAGGCCTCAGAACCTGTTAGACAACCTGAGTGAGTTATTCCCAGGTGTGCTTCTGCAGTCGGCTGCTTTACTCAGGAGTCCCGGTAGGGTCTGACTGTGGGTTTGGAACCACTTGTCCCATAGAGAGTGACAAGAGTGTTACCAACTGAACTGGGTCCAAATGTTCAGCAGTTGTCAGCCAAAAGACAACTCCGAGATGATTCTATGAGAAGGAACTTTATTGTAAGCCAGCAAGCAAGGACCACAGTTTGTCCCTACAAAAAGCATCTAACCCATCTTTGTTAGAGGAAATTGTGTGTAAACATTGCACGTACAGGTGGAGATACTCCGGTGCACATGCAGGTATGCATACGAGGGTGGGCTGATAAATTTTGCCTCCACTTAAATAGAAAATGAATGGGAAGAGATCCTTTAATGAAATAACAAAGAAATGCATCCACATCATTTATTTTCAAAGGTGCGTAATTATTTTTCTACCAAATCACCACACACACTTCAATGCACTTTCACCAGCGCTGCACTAGGTTTTGAAATCCATCCTTAAAAATAAAATCGGTTCTTTGGTTTTGAAACAATGTTCTCATTGAAGACCTCACCTCTTCGTCACGGATGAATCACCTTACCTGACGTCTTACTGTCCTCACATCATCACACCACATGTTTATGGTCACCATAAACAGCTTGCATTCGTCTGTGAATTTCAACTGGAGAACTTTTTCCACTGTTAAGAATTCAGTAACAGCACGCTGTTTGAACCAAACGTCTGAATACTTTTCCATGTCGATGTGCCCTGGGTGAAAAGTGTAAGTATCTGTGTGTGTGCAAGGTCAAGGATGGTGGAGGGGAGACACCATGTGACTACACAGAACCAGTTATATCCAGGTATGTCTAACGTAACGACAACAACAAAAATGTGACAATGCAGGCAAAGTTTATCAGCCTGCCCTCATATATCAATGTTCAAAAACACGGTAGAAAATCTCCACCCTGCACAGATATTTTAGTATCATAATGAGGTAAGATGATAAGGAGGTCAGTGGAGCATCTTTCAGGCTGCTGTGGTGGTTTCCAGTTCAAAACCAGTTCCTGCAAAACATCCTGCACTTGCTCCTGAAAAACCATTCTGACAATCAACATCAGAGATTGCATGGGTGTGGGTAAGCACAGGACCACGTCTTGGTCTTTCTGTGAGACTTTCAGAAAATTACAAGATAGCATTACATAAATCTTAAACATTTTAGAGTGATCTAAGTGGGCTCACAGGTTATGGGAGCAAAGGTTAATCTATGCTAGGCTACCGGCTAGGCTACGTGTGTAGGTTACAGTAGTTGGTACTTGGAAATGGAAAAAAAATGTGATGGTAGTATGCAGATACTAAAGTTTGGGGTAAATATACTACATTACACTTTCTGTTTGAAAATTCTCATTGGTTAAGTGAGAACCTTTGAGTGAGTCATAATTTGAGGTATACACCCAGCCCACAAGCTAAATGATCTCATACTGTCTTGGAAAAAGGCCTTTACTTGTACTGTGGCCATGTTTGTTCTGTGTGACCAGCCAGCTGGCTATGGCAAATTGGGCCAGGCAGGGACTAATCAGATGCTCTCTTCTGTAGAGTGGATTTATGGTAATGACGGTAAACTAGCTTTGGTGGATGGTAAATGATAACTTGTAAACTCGGGGAGCTGGGAGTGGTCGTGACGTGTTCTGTGGTCTAGAGAAGCAGAAGAAGCAGATGCATGGAGAGATGCTGAGACAAGACAGAAGACTGGCAGATTTTCAGTGTCTAGTTCTGGTTCATTCCTAAGGCCAGTGGTATTTCTGTTTTGGTTGCCTAAGCCATTCATCTACAGTGATAAATATAATTTTTAAATTTAGCTCTTTTAATAGTTTTCCTTACTGCTACCAAAGTGTCATACCTAATGGTTATTTTCACAGATAAAAAAGCAGTAGATAGAACACTTTATTTTTCTTTGTTACCACCTAGGGACTCCTGGGGTTCCTGTATTCAAACTCATTGCTCTAACAAAAAGACGTTCTAGGTTGTCCAATTTTGGGATAAAGGACTCATGTAGCTTGGAACTAGCTTAGAGAAGCCGTAAAAATAGTGAGTCTCATGGGTGAAAGGAAGCCAACGTTGGTTGAGAGAAAAACTAAGAGAAGATGCAGCAGTACACACATTTAGGAAAAAGAACAAGAGACACTTAGAGATCAGTGATGAGCTTTCAAAGGAATTATTTTAAATGAGCAATTTATCAAAGCATGGTTTAAAATGAACTGCTGACACTTAAAAAAATCAGAAGCCTTCACATAAGAATCACTATTTGAATTCATGCATTGTGTGGGAATAAAGGAAATCATATCAAATTGAGAAGTGTATTCCCAGATGATGTTTTTACTTTTGATGTTTTTACTTAAAAAATATTAAAAAGTATTGTGTACTAAATTCCCTCACTTTATTTCTGACCCCATTTTATCCCCGTCAGCCATGACCAGTTTCTTTCTTCCCTGACAAATCTCAGAGGAAAAAAAAAATTGTGGCTGACAATATTTAGTCCCCCAGAGTATATGAAACTGCCCACAGGTTTTGAAATATTTCTGTGATGTATTTCTACTTCAGGTAAAACGCACATATTTTATTTCCTTTTGTTTATTTTTTCAAGATTGCACATAGAAATGAAAGAAAAACAATGAACCACGTTGCTTGATTGACATAATGGGATTTAACAGATGATACAAAATTTTGAAAGCTTTTACTATTTTAAAATAATGCATTTGAGAAATACCAACCCAAATCATGTGTTAAAAATACACCATGCTTACTTACGTAAGTTGAACTTGGGGCGAGATCCATCACAGCTATGCACCCAGTACTGTGCATTGCCTGCATGAGCCTTGAGGTTGGGATGAAGAAAAAAGAGGGGTGATGGAGTCCAGGATGGACTGGGGCCAGGATGGTGTGAGATTAAGCAATGGGACAGGATGGGGTGTGGAGTACACTACCTGATAATGTTTTAAAAGCTGAAAAGGTAATATTTTGCTTTGGAGATTAAAAAGAGATAAATGTAAACATCAAAATGGTCACATGGTCCAAATGGTCGCATCAAAATATCTCCTGCCCACTCTACCTTAGGTAAGTATTAGTTGCTTCAATCAGTTTGCAGGCTGGTCAGCAGTACGATAGAACATTTATTGGTGAGATTGTTTGATTACCTACCCGCAAGGGTAGGATGTATGCTCAATAAATATTTGTTGAATAAATAAATAAATACAGATCCATGTCTTAGTAATAGAAACACAACTAACTTTTTGTGGAACTCTGGACAAGTAGGTTTTTTTCTCTCTACCTGTCAGTAGAATGGAGAAGCTGGTCCATGCAAGACCCAATTCAGCTTTCCCTCTGTCCCTCTTTTGGTTTAGGTGAATGAAACCTAGTGAAATGAAACACATCCTGCATACTTAGTGAAGTAAATGCTGCTTTCTTGTTTGGGAGCTCAATCATTTTATAGGCAAATTTTATTTTTGAAGCGTTCCTTATTTCTTCTTTCTTTTTGTTCTATGATCCCTTCTATCGTGAGGGCACAGTTACATCAAGCCTGTTTAACAACGAGAGAGTTAAGTTGAGTTATGGTAGGGCTATGTTAAAGTTCTCTTCTAACTCTGACCTTTCCACAAATCATGCTGCCTCCCCACCACAGGTTGACCCCCTTGAAGTTGGTCTATTATCTCATTTATCTCAACATGAGAATGTTTATGGCACTGTTTGCTTAAAGAGACCTATTTTGGAGTGACCCTGTGACTATAAATCAGGCCCCAGAAAAACATTTTAGGGAAGAACAGTTTTCCTATTACAATCTTTTAGCTGTATATGCAACTCCTTTCTAATTTCCTGATTGATTTCTGAGAATCATAAGGTCACTATAAGGGATGATATCCAATCCAAGCCCCAAAGTCTATGGATAAGGAAATAAAGCTCAGAGAACTAGGAATGTAGTTCTTGTCTGATTCCTACTCTAAGAACACTTAGGTTCTTAGGAAATTCTAGGACCTAAGTTAATGAGGTGGGCATGACTAAATTAATGCAAATCAGCACTCCCACCACTGAATTGAGCACTGAATTTCAAGGCCCCACATCACAGCGTGGGGTGTTCTATTATCTCTATTTTTAAGTATTCAAGAGTCAGATTGTGTTACAGACCAATCTGAGCTTGGTGGAGGCAGGGTATCAGCACCCAAAAACCCTTCATTTCAAATTCAAAGTTAATACACTTTAGTTTCCCTTAAGGTGGCTCTTTGCTTTAGCTACAAGTCTCCCTCACAGCTTAAAGCTACTGTAGGAGGCTCCTACGAGCAAAACTGTTACTGTTGTCTACCAGGCCAAGGGTGTTAGAACCAATCGGCTGTGGAGAAAGTTGTGTTTAATCAGAATGGTCTTATTTCAAAAGAAGAGCAACCTGAGAATTTTGGTGGGTTTTGGGGGCTTTACTTTGAGAAGGAGCTATGGGACTCCAGGTGATACTCAATCAGGTATATTAGAGTATGTCAATAAAAAGGGCTAGGTGTCTTTTTGATGCTGGGAGAGCATAGCCTAGCGCCAGGCTGTGTCATCCTATTCCATCATCTCTAGTTTCTGGCTGTGTGGCCATAGTCCAGAAGCTAAATCTTTCTGCCTCAGTTTCTATGGTATCAAGTGGAGATAATAAACAGTGTCTACAAGTACCTCAAAGAGTTGTGAGTTTTAAACCTAAGTTGCTTTGGACCATTCTGTAACATAAAATATATTAGTGACTTTTTGTTATTATAATTACTGATAAGATTTCTTCTCCCTTCCTTTTTTTCTTTTTGCCTTAGAAACATTTCAGTGAAAGGTGAATAACCACTAGGAGAGGACTGCCCTCCATGGACCTGCATGACAGCAGATGCGACAGGGGACACTCTGAGGGTTCATCTACTCTTCGGTGACCTCTGCCCCACCCCCGGCCGCCCACCCCGGGTGTTGGCAGAGACTTAGTTTGACTCCTCTCCCGACTCAATCCTGCTTCTTCCCCCTCCCTCCCGCAGAGATTGATCTCTGATAAATATTCTGCATACGAACTTCATCTGAGCATCTGGTGAACCCACCACATGAAAACTGACTTCCAAAGGATGTTAGTAAGTTAGTAGGAAGAATTTGGGAGCCACTCACAAGATATGAAAATTTAGAAAAGCATTTGATCTCACAGTTTCCATTTCAATAAAATGGGGGCAATTACCTTTAACTTGTAATGGTGTTTTGAGGAGTAAGAGAAATAGTGAAGTGCCAACCCCATAACAGTGAGCCTCGTAAGAGTTAATTTGAGACTCCCTCCATTTGACCTGCTTGTTTTCTTCAATTTTTTCCCCTCTTTCTCTTTCTAAGTTGACTGTAGTTTTCTTTTTTCTTATTTCACATGTTTCTTTTCCTCTTCCTTTTCTGTCTTTCCACCTGTCACTCCATTTAAATTTTAATTTAGCCCTTTAATTAATGTTGTTGAAATGTCATTTACATATAATAAAATGCACATATTTTTAACTGTGTAGAGGGTGAGTTTTGCAATCAAGATATAGAAGTTTTCATTACTACGAAGGGTAGCTTTGTATCTATTCTTAGTCAATCCTTACCCCACTAAATCTTAGCACTAAATTGCTTTTTATCACCATAGATTAGATTGATCTTTTTAAAAATTTCATATAAATATAATCCTACAGTATGTACTCTTTTCTGTCTGGTTTTTTCCTCAATGTAATATTTCTGAAATTATTAATGTTTTTGTGAACACCAGTAGTTTGCTCCTTTTTATTGCTGTGCAATATTCTATTCTATGAATGTATTAAAATTTGTTTCTCCATTTACCAGATCGTTGACATTTTCTTTTTTTTTTGCTTCTATATGTCCTTTATTTATTTTATTATTATTTTTTAATTCATTTTTATTATTGGGGTGACGTCTGTTAGCAAGGATTACATAGGTTTCAGGCATACAATTCTACAGTGCATTGTCAACTTGTTGTATAATAAGTTCACCACCTAATGTGAGTTCTCTTTCCATCACCTTATATTTAGCTTCCCCCCTCCTCTCCCACCCCCTCCCCTTTCTCCCCTCCCTAACCCACTCGTTCCCATGTTGACATTTTCTTGTTTCTAAATTTCACCTATTATGTATAAATCTATGAATATTTATGTGCAAGTCTGTGGGAGAATATATGTCTGCCTTTCTTCTGCAGTAGAATTGCTGAGTCGTATGTTAAGTGTATGTTTAACTTTATAAGAAAATGCCAATATTATGTTGTATTCTACCTAAAAGGTATTGAAGTTCCAGTTGCTCCATCTATTCAACACAGGGCATTGTCAGTCTTTTTTATTTTAGCTAATCTAGTAGATGTGAAGTAATAAAAGTATCTCATTATTTAATTTGTATTTTCCTAATGATTAATGATATTAAACTTCATTTCATGATTTAATGGCCTTTTGTATATTTTTTTGTGAAGATTTTGTTAAACTATGTATTTTGCCAATTTTTAATTGAGTTGTTCTCATATTACTGAATTTTATAAGTAGGTGTATTTTGGATGTAAGTTTTTTCTTAGATATATGAATTGTAAATATTTTCTCTCAGTTTGTGACTTGCCACAAATTTTCTTTAGATCATTATTCAAAGAGAAATTTTAAATTTTAAGAAAGCAAATGTATTATTTTTTATTTTATAATACTATTCATGTCCTACCTAAGAAAGCTTTGCAAACTCCAAGGATGCAAAGACTTTCTTGTATATTTTCCCCTTGGAGCGGTAAATATTTAGCTTTCACATTTAGGACTATGGTCTATTTCAAGTTAGTTTTTCACATAATTTAAGATACAAGTCTCATTTTTTTCACATGCAGATACCCTGTTGTAGTACTATCTGTCAAAAAGTCTTTTCCCCCAATTGAATTATATTGTCACCTTTTTCAAAAATAATATGACCATATATATATATATGATGTCAATAACAAACTCACTTGATTATTGTGTCTTTATAATAAGTCTTAAAATTAGGTGTATGTAAGACTTCAAACTTTGTTTTTCTTTTTCCAATATGATCTTTTGGATACTTTAAATTCATTGCATTTCCATATGAATTTTAGAAACTTCTTGCCAGTTTCTACAAACATGCCTGCTGTGATTTTCTTTGGGACTGTATAGAATCTACCGGGGGATAATTGACATCTTAAAAATATTGTCTTCCAAACCGAGCATGATTATATGTCTTCATTTATTTAGGTTTTATTAATTTTCTTAGTGCTATAACTTAGTTTTGCATCTTAAAAATAGTTTTTGCGTCTTAAAAATAGTCTTAGTTTTGACGTCTTAAAAATATAGTTTTGACATCTTAGTGCTATAACTTAGTTTTGCATCTTAAAAATAGTTTTTGCATCTTAAAAATAGTCTTAGTTTTGACATCTTAAAAATATAGTTTTGACATCTTAGTGCTATAACTTAGTTTTGCATCTTAAAAATAGTTTTTGCATCTTAAAAATAGTCTTAGTTTTGACATCTTAAAAATATTGTCTTTCAATCCGAGCATGATTATATGTCTTCATTTATTTAGGTTTTATTAATTTTCTTAGTGCTATAACTTAGATATACTTGCTATAACTTATGCGAGTATATCTCTTCAAAAATTTACTCCTAAATGTTTAAGATGCCATTTCAAATGGTTTAATTTTTGTGAGAATTTCATATTGTAATTGTTTATTGCTAGAATATAGAAATACAATTGATTTTTGTGCCTCAATGTTGTCCCTGAGACTTTGCTAAATGCATTTATGACTTGCAGATTCTTAAAGTAGATTTCTTAATATGTATACATAGACAATGATATCATCTGCAAATAAAGGCAGTTTTACTTTTTCTTTTCTAACAAGTATGCTTTTCTTTATTTTTCTTGCCTTATTCCACTGGGTAGGACTTGTAGTACAATTGAAGAGAACTAATTAGAGTGATATCTGGTCTTATTTAGTCTTCTACCATTAAGTTAGATGTAGGTTGTTTGTAAATGTCTTTTGTTTGGCTAATAATGATTCTTTCTATTCCTAGATTGCTGAATTTTTACTGTGAATGAATATTAAGATTTGTCAAGTGATTGTTTTTATATCTATTAATATGATCATATATATTTCTTTTATTATGTTAATGTGATGTTTTATATCAATTGATATTTAAAATATTTTGCATTTCTGAAGTGAATTTGTGCAATAATGTCATTTGGTCATGGTTCATTATCTCATTTTTTTTTGCAGGATTTAATTTGATAGTATTTTCTATTTGGAAAAGTTTTAAATTGGAATTCAATTTTTAAGACTGATATAAGGCTATTTAAAGTTATTATTTCTTCTTGAGTTGATTTTGGTAATTTATGCCTTTTAAGGATTTTAAAAAGTTTCCTCTGTTTTGTTAAATCTATTGAGATAAATTTGTTCATTATATTTCTTTAATATTCTCTTAATGTCTGCAAGGTCTATAGTAAAATCCTCTTGCATTTCTGATATTAGTAAGCTGTGTTTGGTCTCATTTCACTTGCTCAATTTACGTAGGATTTTATCAATTTTTTTTGGTTATTTCAAAGATTTTGATTTCACTGAGTTTTGTTTTTTCCCCATTTCATTCATTTCCACTCTTTTCTTTATTATTTCCTTCTGTCTACTTATTTTGGGTTTAATTTGCTGTTTATTTTTCTAACTTTTTTAAAGGGTAAGTTTAGATAACTGATTTCAAACCTTTTCTTCTCCAAATAATCATTTGATGATTGATCATTTCCTGTAAGACAATGCTGCCCAATATAGCTTTCTGTGACAGTGGAAATATTCTCTGTAGTGTTCAATAAAGATGTCACTAGTCATATATGGCTATTGAGGCTTGAAATGTGGCTAGTGTGACTGAGAAAATAAAATTTTATTTAATAATTCATATTAAAAGGTAGACAGTTACTTGTAGCTGGTGGCTACTGGGTTGGAAAGCATATCTCTAAATACCATTGCATCTCATGAATTTTGATGTGTGTTTTCATTTTCATTTAGTTAAAAATGTTTTCTAATATTTCTTGTGATATCTTCTTAAACTCATGAGTTACTTATATTGTGTAATTTTCACATATTTGGGGATTTTTATTATCAATTTTTAATTTAGTATCCATTTTGTTCAGAGAAATGTGCATGGTTTCAATTTTTAAAAACTGTATTGAGATTTATTTTATTTTTCAGTGTACATCTACTTTGGTGAATCAACCACATGCACTTAAGAAGATTGTATTTGTATTCTACAGGTTTTGGTAAAATATTCTATTGAAGTCAATTGGTCAGTTTGCTTGATGGTGTTGTTGTAGTATCTTATATCTATTAATTTTTGTTATCAGTAACTGAGAGAGGAGTTTTTAATCTGATTAAAATTGTGAGTTTTTCTTTCTCTTTTTTCAGTTCTTTCAGGTTTTGCTTTATATATTTTAAAGCTCTGCTACTATATGTATACACATTTAGGATTATTATATATTCTTGAAGAATTGACCCCTTTATCACTTTGAAATAAGCCTCTTTATCCATTGTATTAATCCTCATCTTGAAATCTACATTATCTGGTTTTAATTTAGCAACTCCAGCTTCATTTTGATTACTATTTGCATTATAGTATATCTTTCTTTACACTTTTCTTTTTAACCTGTTGATGTCTTTATCCTAAGGTGGGTTTGTTGAAGATAACCTGCAATTGAATCTCGCTCCTTTATCTAGTCCAACAAACTCTGACTTTTAATTGTAGAATTTAGACTATTTATATTTAGTATATTTACTGATATATTTGAGGTTAAATCTAACGATTTGCAGTTTGTTTTTTGTCTGTCCTATTTGTTTCTTGTTTATTTCTTCTTTTAGATAAATTAGTTTTACTCTTCCATTTTATTTCTACTAGGGTTTATTAGCTATACCTCTGTGTTTCATGTTTTAAGTGTTTGCTCTAGGCTTTACAACATGCATTTTAAACTTAACACAGTCTATCTTAAAATTACATCACAGAACTTCACATATAAGTAAGAACTATACAACTGTATAACTTATTAACTTTCTTCCCTCTTTTGTGGCCTCAGTATATACTATATACTTCTGCACATAGTATATGGGACTTCAGTCACATATATGCCATATTGGGCCCTTTGATATTGTTCCATATGTCACTGAGAATTCTCCTCCTTCTCTTCTTCTTTCCTCTTTAGTTTTTTTTTTTCTATGCTTCATTTTGGAGAATTTAATTGCATTGCATTTTTCTTTTTCAGTTTCTGATCTGCTATTAATCCTAACCAACAATGTTTTTATTTCAGATGTTATAGTTTGCATCTGCAGAAGTTCCTTTTTGGTTTTTTTTTATAGCTTCTATTTCCCTCCTCTCTGTATTTATTTTTCTTTGAATTCTCAAACATAATGATCATAGCTGTCTTAAGTTCTTGTCTACTAATTCCATAACTCTGTAATTTCTAGATTTGTTACTGTAGACTGACTTTCCTCCTGGAAATTGGTTATGTTTCTTCTTTTTTATACACACATAGTGAATTGTTATTGGATTAGACACATTGTAAATTTTATGTTATTTCAGTGATGGGTTTGTTTTATTTCCTTTAAAAAGTGTTTGCTTGGCTTTCTTCTGGTAGTTGTTTTGGTTATTGGCAGATCAATTAGATGTTTTCAAGAGTTATTTTTTAAAGACTATCTTAGGGAATGTCTCAAGTACACATGACTTTATGGCTAGCTAAGTACTACTACTATGGGTTGACTCTTATGTAGTCTCTACTGAACGCCATTTCTATTTAACAAGGACTTTTCACTTTGGCTATTGTGAACTCAGAATATTTCTGGTCATGTGTGAACTCTGAGGGTGTTCTGTTTGCAGCTCCCTGGCACCTGTTCACCCTTTAGAAAATTTTCTTTGCACAGACTTGCAGAATTTCACCTTATGAATGTGCATAATCATATGCAACCAAACACTAAGGGGACCTTATAAATGTTTCTGAAGCTGTTTCTCTTCTCCATTACTCTTCCCTACATATTCCGATGTTGATATCTTGAAGACTTTCTGGCTGGTGAGATTCCATAGAGAAAATTCCTATAATCTTTGGCCTGAAGAGTATATGCCAGGCTGCCAACGTTCAGGAATCCAAATGGGGCAAAAGACAAAAAGTCACAATACTTAATTAAAAGACTTTGACAGATTCTCTCTTTTTACAGGTTAGGACACACACTCTTAAATTTCTGGGATCACCAGCTAGAGAGCCTCTATTTTCTCTTCCTCAGAGAATAAACTCTGGTCTTCTCCCAAGAGGGAGAGGGGAACTTGGCGGCTATCTGTTTCTTAAACAAAGTTGGAGCCAACCATCCTGATATTCAATCCCACCTTCACACCATTTCTGCAAATGCCTAGTGCCAGTAATTCCTGAGTCTTTGGGGGCTGTTCAGTGTGAAATGAATTGCATTTCAGCTCTCCTCACTACCAGTTTAGGATTTAGTTTCTTGAATCTGCTAAGTAATCTACCCATTTCCAACTTCTAAAAATTAGTGATTGGAATCTTTTCTCCTATTCTCTTTGTGGTATTCTTTTCCAAATAGCTTTCTCGTGAAAGGCAAATGTACCCTTGAAGCTCTACTCTTCCTCTTTAAAAAATAGAGATGCAAATTAAGTCTAAGGGTAATTCTACTGCTTCTGGTGTCTTTGAAAACTTAGATGTCCCAAAATGTATAGAGTTTGAGTCTCTTAATGTGTCAACTCTGGCTTACTGAAGGACTATGGAAGACTACACTTAGTACTCCCTATAAAATAAGACATCATTCATGAATTTTTACTTCTTCCAAATATAGGACAGTAAAGCTGCAAATCCTTTAGTTGATGTGATTGTTTTTCTCTGCACTCAGCTTCTAAGTGAGAGAAACATTAAAATATAATGACCCTGTCAAAAATTCAGTTAAAATAAACATTCTGATATGGGTGTTAGAAATGAAGAGATGTGAGGCCACATTCTAGTCTTTCATATCTAAATTGATGTCCTGAATGATAGTCTTAAGAAACTATAATGTCTCCTATCAAATAAAAATTAAATTGTGTTCTATCTCTAATTTATGAGATAGAACTTTAAACATTTTAGAGAAGATTTTAACAGTGAGAGTAAAACAGGAAGCAGCTATAGGTTAACTGTAAGCCATTTACTAGAATGCTCAATTCCCCAAAGTTATTCTAGCTTTATGGCACAGAAGTAAATAAATGAACAATTTATCAGAATATTTAACTATGGGGTGTGCTTAGTTGGAAGAAACTGAGCCTACAGAATTGTAGGCTTGAACCCATATTTATAACAGCACTCAGAATCTGTTTTAGTAATTGCTTTACAGTTGTTGTATTTAATAAAATTTCTAGAATCACAATGAATAATGAAAACAATCTTCTACAGGAAATCAATCCTTCACATGAAAATTCAAGAAAAATCTCAAGAAAATATTTTTTAAGACAGTTACACATCTCTGACTGTCAAAAACTAGTATGAAACCTAGTCCTCAAAGTAAACACAAATATTTAGATTGCTGCATGGAACAGGAAATAAGAATTACAAAATGTTTTAATCTGTCAAATATTTTAGGAATTAAAATGAGAAACACATTAGTAGATTCCTCAAGGTTCCTGGTTGGGGGTGGGGAACTATATTAAAAGAATTATGTCAGTGACTTCAAAAATCACTTGTGAGTTTTTTGGAAATAATTTGTGCTTAGTAACCAAACAAATACAAGGACTATTAGAACAGGCTGCTATTTAGCAATCAGCCATTGCCTAATCTTAATTTATTTGTCAGTTTCAGTTGCCACTCAATCAATTTAAGGATGCTACTTTATATAGGAAATAACACAGAGTTTCCAAGCACCTCTAAAAGTGTTTTCTTTCATTCAGCAATCAAATATTTATTGAGTACCCACTATATGCCAGGTGTGCAAGGCTCTGTAGTACAGGTTGATTATGACACATTTTCTCCCTCTGTGGAGTTACAAAAGTGTAACAAATGCTAACATAACCCATAGCCACAGAGCTACAAGAGCAGAGAAGGGAAGATTTACTCTGCCTTGGGATTTAGGGAATACTTCACAGAGAAGGTGACATTTGAGACAGGCTTATAAGGGTTGACTAAATTTTGTTGGTTCCATAATTTCCCCTAATTCATCTGTGGGCTTTAGATTAAATTATTATTTTTTTAAATTTTGAGTTTCTTTGTTAAGGTATAACAAAGAACTAAACCAAGGGAGAATGAGATAAAAAGTGAGAATTTGCCCAGTTTAGTCAAGTGTTGAATATCAAAAGGAAAGAGGTATAAACCTTTGAATAAACAGAATAACCCAATTATATATTATGTGCTGACAGTTCCTTCTTTTTTGTTTATTACTGTAGTAAGAACACAAGATGAGATTTATTCTCTTGACAAAGTTTTAAGTATATAATACAGTATTGTTAATTATGGGCACAGTGTTGTGCAGATTTCTAGAATCCACTTATATTTTTTTGCATAACTAAAACTTTACACCCCTTGTACAGCAATTCTCCGTTTTCTCCTCCCCATAGGCCTTGCAACCACCATTCTACTTTCTGTTTTTATGAGTTTTTTGAGGAGGAGGTAGGTAGTTCCCTGGCTGGGAATCGAACCCAGGCCGCAGCGTTGAGAGCACCGAAGCCTTAGCCACTACACCACCAGGGAACCCCCTGTTTCTATGAGTTTAACTGTTTTAAATACCTCATACAAGTGGAAGTATTCAATATTTGTCTTTACGTGACTGACATTTCACTTAGCATAATGCTCTTCAGGTTCATCCATGTTGTTGCATACAGCAAGATTGCCTTCTTTTTTTAAGGCTGGATTATATTTTATTGTATGTAGTATATGCCACATTTCCTTTATTCATTTTCCATCAATGAACATTTTAGTTGTTTCCATAGCTTGTCTGTTATGAATCATGGTGCAATGAACACGGGAGCAGATATCTGCATGTCAGGAATGGGCTTTCCATAATGGTTGGTCTCTCGGTTGGGATGGAGACTCTGGAATCTTAGAATATTCTCCAACATAGGGCTGCATTAAAATCAACCAAATCACTGTCAATGCCAGGCTCTGCTCCTTTGGAGCAGCACTGCCATCTCATCTGAAATTTCAACCTCAGAAGAGATGGGAACAAGGAATAAGAGACCATTAATCTCAGTTTCCCCAAGGAGATGGACTGCAATCAACTGAGTTTGGATAATATGTTGTGTTTGGGATTTCCCTTGCACATTAGTGTATTAAAGGTACCGAGAAGTTCTGTGTTAAAAAACCTATTAACCAAATACTACCCAAAGGAACTTAGTCTCAGAATGCTTTTCTCATTTTTTAAACTCTCATTTCCCACTTGACATTTGAAAAATTGAACTCGTTACTTTGTTGCACAAACTGGCTTCCTGTCCTACGTTTCCCAGTATGATAAAATTACTTTCTCAGTTCTCCAGGTTTAAAATCTTGAACCTTCTATTTCATTCCTTACATAAGGTATCTTGCAAAAATGCTATTGATTCTTCAAAATTTCTCAAAATTTTTTATGTTCTCACTTATTTTCTCTATTTCTCATCGAAGTTTTAAAGTACTTGAAGGAAGACTGTAATGACTTATTTTTGGATTTCCTTTGAGCCTTAAAAGTTGTTTACTTGTGAAGGTCAAAGTTGTCATCCATGGTCTGGGTGTCTATTAGCATTAAAGGTACAAAAAAGAACTTACTAAGTGCCATGCTAAGTGAATGCTTTTTGTAGAATATACACTTAATAAATGGTAACTGTTCATTAAGAAATTCACAGAACCAAGGATGCTTATTTTAGAGGCAGTAAAATGTAATGCAGCATTTCCCAAAATAAAGCAAGTGAACATTTTTGTTTGCCGTAGTCTGGGGCCTGTGAAATTCTTATCTTCTCAGTCTTAAGTCACTTCCTTTTTTTCATGTGAAACATTATACGTGGGCAATTTATGGCTTCAATTACTACCTACAAGGCCATGACCATCCAATCATATCTTCAGCCTAATCTTTTCTCATGTCTTTCAGATCCATGTACATAGTTGATTGCTAACTGGACATTTTCACTGGGATATTCCTCACTCTCTCAAACTTAATATGTACACAATTTTATTTATGATTATTCCACAAAATCTTTAATGACTCTTAAACTTCTTATCTTCTTGAATAGCATCATTATGAATCCATTTACTCAGAATAGAGATCTAGAATTCATCTTTGACTCACCGTTTCCTTTTCTCCTCACCACTTCTGCCCCCCTCCCCTGCCCCGTAGCCAAACTAAGTCCTGCAGATTCTAAGTCCCCAGTAGCTCTTGACTCCATCCACTTCTTTTATGCCTGTTGTCACTACTTTAGTTGAGGCTACCATCATCTCGCACTTGGATATTGCAGTAGTTACCTAATGATTGTCTTGCCTCTAACTTTGCCGTAATGCAGCAGAATAATCATTTTGAGATACAAATCTGGGTCACATCACCACTTACCCTAAATATTTAACAGTTTCCCACTGTACTTCATATACAAACCTATCTCTTTCATGTGGTTTATATGTAGGCCGACCATATGCCCCACCCCTTCCTGGTATAGTCTCAGCTCATGCTTGTTATTTCAGCATAATTATTAACAGTCTCTTCTTTTACTTACAAGTGTGTTCTGGTTTTGTCAATAGATTATAAAGTCATCCTAATTATAAGACTTTTCATTATTTGGGTTTTGCATACCTCTCTAGTCCCATTTCTCATTTCAACTCTGTTCCAGTCTCACTAAAAGCCTTTCAGTTCATGTGACATACATTCTTTCTGTAGCTTCCAGACTATTTATCTTCTGTCACCCTTGGCTAATGGCTGCTTGTTCTTCAGGTCACAGCTTAGTTCAGTTATAAATCTGTCCTGTCATTGCTCAGAGCATCAATATTCCTGCCCTCATGGTTCTTATCATATTGAAACTTAATTATGTTTAAGTTTCAGGTCTAGCATCAGATCTGTTTTGTTCATATTTTCCCTAGGAGTTACTGCTATCCCTGTTATAAAATATATGCTGAGTAAATATTTGATGATTAAATGGATTAATTTGGGCATTTAAGAATGCTTTGTAGAGTATTAGCACATCTAGGCTCTCCAATGTGGAGTAGGTACAAGGAGTTTAACAGACAAAGGGGAGGATGTGTGTGTTATTTGTACAATGGACCACACAGCACCCATCAGGGATGTATTTTCTTCTCCTAGCTGTCAAAAATAATTTTTAATTGTGATTTTACCTGTATCAACCAAAGGCTGGTTGTTGGAGCATAAGATCACAGGATATGTAAACTTGCCTTGTTCCCTCCCCACCACTAGAGTTTTTATTTTACTAAGGAAAACCCAAAAGTTATATGTAACATTGTGAAGTATATAGTAAGTGGTTTGGTGCTCTTGAACCTCCACTTTTTATGTCCTGTCTCTCTAGGGCACCCGGCTTGGCTTCGGAAGGGGATTCCAAATCTTCCACGAGGATATTCAAATGCAGTTTTGCTTCCCAGTTGCATTCTTGGTTATGTTTTTAACATATTTTTCTTTGCCCTGATTAGGCATGGGTAGAACAGGGAGCTACAAACTGTGGCTTGTGGGCTAAATCTATCTGCTGTGTGTTTTTGTAAATAAAGTTTCATTGAGACATAGCCATGTCTATTTGTTTACATACTGACTATGGATTTTTTCTTGCTGTGATGGCAGAGTTGAATGGTCACAATGAAGACCCTATAGCCAGCAAAATGCAAGCTTTACCATAAAAGCTTGCTGATCCTTCATGTTACATTCCAACCTAAGAAACCTTGGGAGGAGTCTCAGAACTTGTGACTCCCAAGTGTAGACTACAGACTTGGAGGAACAGTATCAAGGAATTTATTGTGAATCCAGAAATCTTGGGCCCAAGATTTCTGATCTACTGAATCAGAGACTGCATTTTAACAAAATCTTCAGCTGATTTTGTGTACACCAGAGTTGGAGAAATGTGATTTAGGTGCCTCAGGAGACTGAGGAGAAGCCCCTGAAACACTCACTCTTGAGAAGGCATTGTCTCCAAGATATACAGAGTTTGGTGGTAGCCTAACATTTATAGGTTTCAGAATATCACCATGAAAACAAGCCATACTTCTTAATCCCAAGGAATAAAACCTTAACAATAGAATGTTAGGATGATGGAGACTGACAAGGGGCATATTTTGGGGCCAGGGAGACTCCAAATACTGCACAAATCACAGTATTAGGCAGCTACATTCTTTGACCATGAAGGAGGCCAACCCTGAACATTTTTTGAGCCTGAGGGGTATTAGTGGTGCTGGTCAGAAGCAGCTGCTCTTTTTTTTTTTTTTTTTTTCATTTTTATTGTTAGACTTATTGGGGTGACATCTGTTAACAAGGATTACATAGGTTTCAGGCATACAATTCTACAGTGCATTGTCAGCTTGTTGTGTAATAAGTTCACCACCTAATGTGACTTCTCTTTCCATCACCTTATATTTAGCTTCCCCCCCTCCTCTCCCACCCTCTCCCCTTTCTCCCCTCCCTAACCCACTCACCCCCAAATAAACATTAAACTATTGATTGTGTCCATGGGTTATTTGTTTGTTCATTTCTTTTCATTCATATGCGGAATATAAAACTGAAAGCAAAGCTGCTCTTTTATTAATTGCCTAAGTGCTCTGTTTTATTACAATGACAGAAATATCTGCTTTCTCTTTGTCCACCTTACTGTTTCTGATCTCTTTTCTCCTTTGGCTGCCGTTAGTACTAGTAGCTTTGAGTGAGAAAGGTTGGTTAATTTAAAAAAAAAAAGCTATTTGCTATCCAGAATTTGTTTTGGTGACTCTAAGAAAAGTCATGTAAAACAAGGCTATTTTTCTATTGCTCTTGAGACATCACACTGGAGACAAGTCCTGGAACTCACAAGAATTATATTGAGTGGTGGGACAGCACGATATTGCCTGCTCCAACACAAGAAATAAGTTGATTGCTTCAAACAATGCTTCTATGTGAATAACAGTAAGAGCTGTAGAATATTCTGTAAGTTACTTAAGTGGTGAGGGAATGATTGTTTTCAATAGCACACAGTGTTCCTCTTCAGCGCAGGAGATGTGCTTACCCTTGTCAAACAATCTAAAATCAAATGTGGAGGCATGGATGTAGTGTGTTGTCTCTTGTGGTAAGTGAGAGGTTCCAGGTGTCAACCTGGGAAATTTAATAAATCTCATCATTGTAACAGTTTGTCACAGTGAGGAACATATAAAAAGTTGATTTTGTTTTTGGTGCTCTTGCTTTGCTCAGAACTTTTATTTCACTAACCTTGGGCTCTGATTCCTTTATCAAAGAGGAAAGAATGCTCTAAATTTATTGGCTTATTAACTTGGATAAAAGTACACTTCGTATTATTTGGAATCTAAGAATAGTCCTACGTTCTCAATTCACAATGATAGCAAGGAGCATGAATAGTTTAAAAATCATGGTTTTTCTGCTCTGCTAAACCCATTTGTATAGTTTGTCAATAATAAATTTGACTGATTTTGATACACTTCTTTATCTCACTTTATCATCTCCCTAATGCAGACTCAAAAGAGTCAGTTAAAATAAATTTTGTGTCTAAAAGGAAAGGAAACAAAACAAAACAAAACAGGAGAGACTTGGATACTCTAAAAGAGATATTCAGGCCCTTGAATATGAAGATGGCTGTACAGATTCATTGAAGTGGTCACTGAGTAGGTAGGGTTGGGGGCGCTGGCCCGAGGGGATTTACAGACCTAAGGGTTTGCTGAGCTCCCTGGTTCTCCTGAATGACTCAGTGTCCTGTAGCTCAGGGAGCATCTACACAGATTTAAGATTCTAAACTGCTGCAAGTTGTTCTCATCAAATTCTTTGCTGTTATAAATGTAGTTTCTATATCTAGGGAATGGAGACTACCTATAAATATTTCCCATATTTAGGGAAAGTCTGCTTTCTCTTCCTGCAGTGGGCTGTTCTGATCCAAATGAACTGTACAAGTGGGTGGAACTCATGTGCTCTCCTTGCTTATTAACTCATCTGAAAGTATCTATGACCCTAGTTCAACAAATAGTACCTGCTCTGGGCCAAGTTCTGTGTCAGTACACGTTCTTTCTGCTACTCCTCACAAGCACCCTGTAGGCCAGATATTATTAGTGAATTTACAGATGAGGAAACAGACTCACAGAAGGAATTCTACAGAAGAAATTGTAGCCACTATACCATGCTACATTGTGTTATGAATGGGTTAAACGGACCTCCTTTATTTATTCATTGTTAACAAGTAATGCTTAAGGCAACTGATTTATAAAATGCCAGACACTGTATTCAATGTTGGGGATACAAAGGTAAAATAAGACATCATTTTTGCCTTTACAGGGGTAGATGCCAAATGGGAAGATATGGGTTTTATTTTTCATTACAAAATAGAGTTGTTGCTTTGGTTGTTTTAAGTCTCCTTCATTGCTTTTACTTGGCTTTAAAAGTGTACTTGCTACATGGACCCGTGTGAATTGGCTTAGGCTGAGCTTATGCTCTGAACGTTTATATCTCATGACAGACTAATAGACTTGAAGATGACAGAACAACTGCAAGGCAATGACAGATGTGCTCATTAGATACAACAGCTCATGAATTCAAGAATCTGAAATTTCGAAAAATAATACCCATCCCATATGTAAAAATGAACCTGTGCATACACAAAATAGAAGTCACTGAGTCTATTTATTAAACCTCATGAACTTTATTTGCAGGAAAACCATTCAGGCCTTCACTTTGAGCCAAGTTACTCCTATCTGACACAGAATTTTAACATTATTAGTTATCTGCTTGTAGCCTACATTAAATTTAAAAAAGGAACTTTATCCTTGGGCATTGGATGGACAGCAGAAGAGGTTAATTACCCCCAAAATTTACTAATAATTTTGCTGAGGGCTGATTGTGTCCGCCTGAACTGGGAGGTAGTGCACAAAATGCATTTAGCAACACAAGACCTTAAAACATATATATTTGATTTGACTTTCCCATGAAGAGTGTGATTGAGTTTAATAGTTTGTTTTCAAAACCATCATACCTTTTATTAAAAATAACTGAATTCTTTATTCTTTTGCTCCACCCCCTCTCCTCTCTCATCCCTCATTGGTTCGTATGTACTGACATGGCTCTAGTGTCCTGATAATAACCAGTCAATTATTAACTATAAAATTTCTACAAACCAAGAGAGTGGCCTTTAATCTTAACACACTCCCAGTTTCACAGGGACATGGACTTGAGGTAGAAAACATGAGGGTAGAGTTTCACCATCTTTTGGCAAAACAATACTTCCTGGAGGCCAGCCTAAGTTCTCCAGGGAACAGCTATACACGTGGGAAAGCAGGCCCTCAGGATTAGAAAGAGAACCAATAGGTAGGTAGACTAAATTCAGTGGTGAAATTGCTACCCATTTGGCTTAATAACTCTCATTTCTAGGTGGTACATTGGTTACTTTGTTAACTTGTGAATTATTTTTCTTTTTATTTTTTTAGGAGTATGTGACTAAATATTTCTGAGAGTGGATTTATAAAATACAATTTGTTTCCAATGGTGGCTCTGTTCCTGAGAGGGGAAAAGAAGTCAAAAAGTGTACCAAGAGGACTTCATTTTGACATTTCGAAGAACTTTAATATGTTAGGTATCTAAGGAAAAGTGTATCTTTGACCTGAAGCCGAGATATTGACTATAAATTGTCCTTTTTCTCTGAATGAAGTAGGAAAGAGAAAGTGTAATGTTCTCTCTCTCTCTCCCTTATCATGGCCAAAGTGATAGATGAAAATGTAACTTCATGATTCTGTTGACTATTTATCAGCAGGGCTGAACAATAATTCCTGTATTTAAGAACCATTTATATTCTTTTCTATTAATATTTATCTTTCATTTTCCCCACTTTGATTCTTGGACTTTCTTTACTGTGTTATGTAAACTTCTTACATTTAAGGCTACTGGAAGTGTAAGTTTTCTAGTATTTTATGGTGCTCAGTGGTACTTAATTGTGAAAACCAAACATGAGCCTTCTTACGAACTCTGTAAAGTGCAGAACAGCATTTCTGTATGAAATTGAATTAATTTTAATCCTTCTTTGTGGTGAGGAATTTAGATTATGAAGTACCCAAAGGACTTCATTATGAGACAGCTTCACTTATAAGCAGAGCATCAATCCACCTATTTTGCTCGAGCAAGATTCAAACTTAGGGATAAAATATTCCCTCTGGGTAAGGCAGATGCGTTGAAAGTTGCATTAATAACTATCTAGAGTAACTGTTTATGATTCATGGCCTAAACAGGGTTATATTCCTATGGCTCACCAGACCATCTGTAAATTGGCCTGACACTGGGCTTCCAAAGAATAAATACATAGTAAAAAATTCAGAAGTTAGAATTGAGGTTGTTTTCTTAATTTGAAATCCTGGTGTTTTTGTTTTTAATCCAGTTCAAGTACCTTTTCATTTTAAGCAGTTTTTCAAATATTTCTTTTCAGTGAGGTCTAAATGTTGACTGTAGGTTAATTTCAGCATATAAACTTCAACATATAGTAAACAGGTATGTATTTATCATTTATTTTATATGCATTTCCTAATGTTTGAGTATATTGCATATATTAAGTAGAAAATATGCATGTCTGGGCAACTCAGAGAAAAATAATTAAGTGACTTAGTATTATATAACTACCAGATCCCTGACGTCTCCATTCTCCAAATACAAATAAGGTCTCAATGACTTTAATTAGGAAGCGTATATACATTTAATGATAAATGTAACACGTGACCTTGCACAATTCAAACAACATAGAAGTGAATAAAAAATAAGGGTGATTATACTTAATGAATGGTAACTTGTGTTTTTTTAATCTTAAAAATGAACAACCATGTATAAAGATTAAATTAATTTTTAACAGCTGCATATTATTTCATATATCACCTTTTAAAAAAATCATTTCCTTGTTAGTGGATATTGCAGTGGTCTTCATTATTTTTTTTAAATAAAATATGTTGATGATACCCTTGCAAATTTTCCAATAGCATTATTACAATTTTAAGAGGTAACATTTATACTTGATTCAAAATTCAAAAGATACACGTGAATGTATGATGAAAAATAAGTCTCTCTCCCACTCCTATTTCAGAACCACTCACTTTCCTTCTTTTTCTTGTGAATTTTTCCAGAGACTTCCTGTGTGTGTGTGTGTGTGCATGAATACACAAAAATTTCCCCCCACAAATGCAGCTATAATCCATACACTTCTCTGTACTTTGCTTTTTAACTTGATAATATATCAGTCTGTTCTAGCTGCTTATTTCTTTTTACTGACTCTGAAGTATTTCCTTGTATAGGTGTACTGTAATTTTTTCACCTTATTACATAGTCCCTCATTAAGTTGTTTCCCATCTTTGCTAATACAATAAAGTGAATATCTTCATATGCATAGCATTTTCATAGGTGATCATGTATTTTAACATACTTATGTGTGCAATTGTTGGATTGAAGAGTATGTGCAACTTTATTTTGAAAAAATTACAATTTTAAGACTTCTATGTTCAGAGGTTTTACCAATATATTTTTCAACCAATAATGTATAAAAAATGTACATTTTTATAATTCAGTTTACATAATACATTTTCCTTTCAACTCCAGCATATTCTCTCTCTCTCTCTCCCCTTCCCTCCCTACCTTCGTGCCTCCCTCTCTCTCTCTCTTTCTCCCTCTGTCTCCATTATCATGGCCAAAGTGGCAGATGAAAATGTAACTTCATGATTCTGTTGACTATTTTAAAAAATTATCAGCAGGGCTGAACAATAATTCATGTTTTTAAGAACCATTTGTATTATCTTTTCTATTAATATTTATCTTTCATTTTCCCCAGTTTGATTCTTGAACTTTTCATATTGTATTATGTAAACTCTTCACATTTGAGACTACTGGTCTTTTGCTGGTGATGCTGGCTAAAAATTTCCACCCCAAAGCTGTCATTTGTCATTTGTCTTTTGGTCTTATTGTAATGCAACAATGTTATTTATTTATTTATTTATTTTTGGCTTTTTGGTATGTGGGTAGCTCCCTGACTGGGAATCGAACCCAGGCCGCAGTGCTGACAGTGCCAGCGCCGAAGCCTTAAGCCACTACACCATCAGGGAACTCCCTGTTTTTATTTTTATGTAGTAGAATTTATCATCTGTTTTTAGTAGTTTCTGAGTTTTGTTTGATATTTAGAAAGTTCATTTCCTCTTCCAAGTTGTTTTTAAAAATATCACTTGATCTTTTTTACTTTTCTCTGGATTAATTTTTTTCATATTTATTTCTTATATTCATGAATAAATATTCATTCAATTATTTTGTTCTTTTTTCTGTCAAATTTTGAATCTACTTATAGTGATGTAGCACTCAACTTAAATGACATAAACCCCTACTTACTAGATTTGAGGACTTCAGCCATTTCACTTGTATCCCTCAGTTGTTTTTTGTATATTCTCAAAGCGTTATTTCATAAGCCATCTGAGTATAAAGCAGGCTAGTTCTTTGGATATAATAAAATCTTCTGAAGTCAGACAGACTTTGATTTAAATCCAGTCCCTGCTATTTACTAGCTGTGGCACCTTTGGAAAATGTGAGTAGATGCTGATGGTCATAGTAGTAGTAATGCCTACATCATAAGGTTGGTAGGAGTATTAAATAAGATGATATATGTCATCCTGGTGCATAGTAAGTTCTTGGCAATGTTAGGTATGATAATCATCATCATCATTATTGATGCAGTTTTTAATAATTAATAATATTATTGTTATTATTATTGAAGTCAGTTTGGCTGGTAGAATCTCATTGAGATAGTTTCCTCTGCTGATCTTGAGAGGAGCCTGAGAGATGTCAAAGGTCCATCTAGTAGGAATGTCATTGTCTAAGGTGGTGTCTCTGGATATGCTATACTTTCAAAGCCATAATATTTTAGAGCTGGATTATGTTAAAAGGTAGTGAAAGAGCCTATTCCCTAATTGGGCATTGCACACTGCCACCTGGGACCTCAAGAGCCTTGTTTATGCCCAGTGTCCACCAAACTTTTCAAGAAGACTGCACACCCACATATATCTAATTGTAAGATTCAACCTAGGCCATTAGGCCTGGTGAGTGACAGGTATAAAAAATAAAGGTGGGTATGTTTATAACCCTGATGTAAGTAAAACCTTCCAGGGATTCACAAAATTTGTAAGTGATAAAGGAAAGGATCGACTGATTTTAATATCTAAAAGTTCACAATCTCTATACAATAGATGTTAAATGCAAAGTTAAAAGACAACTGTCAACCTTACAAAAATTTATTTGCATACAGACTTCATGAAAATTAAGGAAGAAAACAACCTAATAGAAATTGAAAAAATTACAAATGATTAAGAACATGTGAAAAACATTCAAATGCAAGTTAAAACAGAGATATAATTTACTCCTTCAGGTAGAAAAACATTTATAATAGTTATAATAGCCAAAAGCATGGGTACATTGCAGGTAGAATAGAATTTGGCAGTGTTAAAATTTTATGCTATACCTACATTTTGAACAAGCAAATGCCATATCTAGATAGCTTTTCTACATACATGTGTACATTAAGATATATAATTAAGGAAATTAATTGTCACATCATAAAGAAAAAGTAGAAATAATCTGAATAGTCATCAATAGAGGAATGGGGGATATGGAATGCCAAATAATGGTTAAAATCATGTAAGGAAAGATTTCCCAAACATGTGATTATATGAAAAAGCATGTTGTAGAATAAATTATGTAGCTGATTCTGTAAGTGATAAATCCTCCAGACAAAAGTATATATTATATGTAACTATGTAGAAAAGTATCTGGAGAAACACACATCTAAATGTTAATTTAGTTTGTCTGATAAGGAGAATAGGCTCGGTAGGTGGGGATGGACGTAGGCCTCCGGAGGTAGGAGAGAGTGTACCGGAGGGTTTTCTCTTCTCACTCCCTACGCAGGCATACCTCAGAGACATTGCGGGTTAGATTCAAGGCCATGAGAATAAAGTGAATCTGGCAATTAAGCCAGTCCTAGTATTTTTGCTGGTGGAGTGTCTTGCCTTCAATTTGTAAAAAACCAAAACAACAACAACAACAGAAAAACCCCAAAGTGACATCTGTGAAGTGAAATAAAATGAAGTACAATAGAACGAGGCATGTCTCAACCTCTTTGCTGTTTAAAAGGTTTTATGGCTAGAATGTATTAGAATAGTTGTGTAACTAAAATTTTTTAAAAAACTACCTCATGGTTATCCTTATATAGTACTTACTGCTTGCAGTAAAGTTTACTGGAATGATGACTTCTAAAACTTCACCTAAAATAATTTATATTTTCAGAATACAGCTGAAAAACCAATTATGAAATCACAAATAATCAGGTCATATAACAGGATTGTTCACAAACCACTAAACTTAGGACTGGCTTTGTCACAGCTCATGTTTTAAGATAATGCTGAGGTCCTCGTTAGAGCTGGAGCTGGGTTGTAATGAGGTGATTTTGCTGATAAATGACACCCAGCCCCATTGTACTGAGTGTTGCACTGCAGCAAGTAGTGTCACTCTCTGGGATGGACTTTCTTTCTCTGCTGCAATCCTACTGAACTTTTGCTCTTTAACATAAAAGAAAAACAGAATGAAACTTCTCTGGTGTTATTAAGATTGTGAAACTGACTAACAGTTGGTGACAAAGCCGTTGCACAAGAACATCAAAAATTTTCTGCATCAGAAACTGCCTTTTTAGTTTGTCATTTTTCCTGCCTGCTTTTGACAAAGATAAGGGTCCAGCAAATATTTCACTTTCTCCTTCTTTGTACACACTCACTGTATAAGCAAAGCAACGGTGTAAACACAATGGTAACCAGCAGTGATATTCATCTCAGTAGCAGGGGAGACATCAGGGAATGAAAAGGACTGTGACAAGATAGTAAGTGCATGCCCTCTCCAAAGAGGCAACTCCATTCAGTTTCAGCTGGTTGTTACCATGTTGGAATGACAGTTCAGTGTTGTAGACTTTCTAATTTAAAGATAAGTAAAAAAATCCTGACTTCATGTGATTTTCCTCAATTTTTAAATATTGGGACATAGAAATATAAAATATTAATATAAAATATAATATATAAAAATGAGGTAGCCAACCCTATGAAACGTATAGAAAACCAAATTTGGCTTATGTATCCCCACTTTGCAACTTTGGTTTTGTGTCATTTCTTTGGTCGTGAATGCTCTGCATCATAGGTTTCCAAACATGGCAGTGACTTAGGACTACCTGTGGATGTTATTAAAAATATAGACTGTTATTTGTGGCAACATAAATAGACCTAGAGAGTATTATGTTAAGCGAAATAACTCAGGCAGAGAAAGGCAAATACCATCTGATCTCACTTACATGTGGAGTCTAAAGAACAAAATAAACAAACAAACAAAACAGAAACAAACTCATAGATACAGAGAGCAAACTGATAGTTGCCAGTTTGGGGAGGCGGGGCATTGGATGATGAGTGAAAAAAGGAAAGGGATTAAGAAGTACAAAATGTCAGATATAAAAACAGTCACGGGGATGTAAAGTACAGCACAGGCAATACAGCCAATAATATTGTTACAACTATGTATGGTGTCAGATGGGTTCTAGGCATATTGGGTGATCATTTTGTAAATTATATAAATTTCTAATCACCATATAGTAGACCTAAAACTAATATAATATTGTATGTCAACTATAATTGAATAAGAAAAATAAAAATACAGACTATCAGGCCCCACTCAGTATACTAAATTTGACACTACCAGCTCCCACATTGACTTTACACAGCGGGCCCAACAAGTGCTCATGGTTAGATGTTCGTCCGCTACAAACTGAATGACAGATGGGACCCATTTTGGATGCCAATTCCATTCCAGCCCATTTGAAGTGGACTGACAGACTGTGATGAGATTCAGTGGGGAAAGACTGATGATGTTTTGTGATGTCTACCTTGGGCACAAGCGAGCGGAAATGTGGTATATGTGCAGTGTCTTTGCTGACCGTGATCCATTGGGTAGGATCTGTGCTTTTAAAAATAAGATTCAAATCCCTTACTGATGTGCCCTGCCTTGTCTCATCACCCACTATATCCTGTTTCATATATGAGGCTCCAGTGATATCGAAGTCTTCATTACTTTCCATCCGTGTCATTCTGTCCTGGGCTCTGTGACTTTGCTCCTACAGTTTCCATCTCCCATCCCCTCCCTTTCTTGTTGATTCCTATTTTCTGTTTAAGCCTCCACTTGGACATCTTCTTAGAGATGAGGATTTTTCTGACCTTTTCTCCCTTTTGTTATTTCAGAATGGATTAAGTGCCTTGTGCTTTCTCGTCAAAGCGTCCTAATAATATCTGTAATCATAGCATTTGTTTTATATTACTAAAATGATCAGTTTACACTTGCCATTTTTTCTCTAAACTGTAAGGTTTTCCATTTTGAATATTTTATTCACATACATGTAAATGTACAATGTATTATTGATTTTATAACCGCATCTAGTACATCCATGGTGCTGAATTAATATTTACTGAGTTGAACTTTGCCATTTTAATTATGCATAGCCCATGTAGTATATAGACTTATCTTTCTTGCTGAATTATATCTTGTTTAAGGTACCTGGAAACGTAGATGTTAAAAAGATGTTAAATCATTAAAGCGCCATAGAAATTTTTATTATTATATCTCTCTTATAATTACATAAAAGAGGACAATGAGATTAAGAGAGTAGTGAAGACTATGTGGTTAAGCTTGGTTTCTGGAATTAGACTGTCTGAATTCAAATCCGGTTCCACCACTTTCTAGGTGTGTGAACTTAGATGAAAATTCTGAGCTTTAATGTTCAGATGTGAGAATGAAGCTGATGATAGTAGGTCCCTAATAGAGATAATGTGTTTGTTCAATGGGAAAATCCCTCTTTAATGCTTGGTAAAATTTCTGTCATGTTGCAAGGACTAAATAAATGTTAGTTGTCCTAATAGCTACATAATAGCTTAAGTCGTTTGCCCCTAAAATACATAGGATTTTATATAGTGGAAGAACCAGAAGGAGAACCCATTTTTTGACTTCCATTCCAGTTATTTAAACAGTTTAATTGATCCTCTTCTAATGGCAGACTAGATGTTTCTTAGTTCTTGCATTGCCTTCGCCCCCGAATACCTAACACTTAGCGTGTTTTCTCAAGAGTGGGCTTTTGGCTCAAGCCTTTAAAAGTAAGCGTTAGGTAAAGGGAAGGTGTTTTCTAGAAAAATCCAAAAAAATGAGAACAACGATAAAATATTTTGGAGTAAGTGAAGAGATAAATTCTTTTTCTCACATATAATGGATTATATAAAGCATTTACATAAGCAATTGAGTACACTTGGAGTCAAGTTTGCTTAGAGTTGCTTTAAAAAATCATTCAAGTGAATTTTGAGGAAACATGTCTGGCTGTGTCTTTTCAATAATATTGTGCTTATAAAATGGTAAGTATTTGTGAGTCCTTTCTAAAATCATGACTATTTGGACAATAATCACTGTAAATAAATTATTCTTCTAAACATTGTCTATAGCATCTCATCTTGTTGAAAGTTTTGTTTTCAAATCAATTTTTCAGAATTCTCATTAGTCTAAAGAAGTCAAAGAATATTTTACCATTGTAGTGGGGGAACAAATGGTGCATCTCTTCAGTTTTACATAGGATGTTTTGTTCTATGTAGTAGTTGGCACCCATTTCCTTGCCTTGCGTCCTCTATTAAAGCTTCTTGACATTATTTCATATTAACTAGACTCACTAGAAGCTGACTATATAAATAATCAAATTATAAGATTTAAATAGATATTTTAAAATTAATCAGTTTTACTAGACATCATCAAATGTCTTTGGATAATTTCAGCTTTGAAGCTAACAGAACCAATTGTCTTTACTGAAAACAATAATGCTTAATTATTTAGATCAATTTTATTTAGAATTAGATCAATGTGTGTGGTAGGAAACGAAGTCATTTTAAAAAGAGGGTATGTGTCATTTGTACAGAGTTGAGACAGGCGTGTAACTAATTTTCTTTATGATAATGTGATCTACCAAACCCAAACCTAGAATGTTCACCTAGAATTTCCTTGTTAATGAGTAAGAGCTGTGCCGTATGCTGCCAACAGACCAATCATTGGCAGGGGGAGTGACTTAGAACAATGAGAACTCACCTATGGGGCTGGACACATTGCAACCAACATAGAAGAATGGGGATAATGAGTGCTGGAGAAGTAACCAGATGTGTGCTACATCACATCTAAAACTCAATTCAAAGGAAGACTCTAGTGTTAGGATGATAAGTGTTATCTCACACCAAGGATAGCATTGCTAATGATTATGCATTCATGCTCATTTACAGCCTGGTAGATAGAAGGTACACAAAAGCAGTAACTATTATGAATTTAGTTATGGTAGTAAGATGTATTCTATTTAAAGACTGCTCTAGTGTCTATGCACATGTTAAGATGTAGTTAGGAAAACTTATTATTTCAAGCTACTAACTGGTGGTAGTTAATAAAGAGCTTTTGGTTAATCAATAGGATTAGCATTATACCAAGAGGTTCAGTAAATACTACTTGTTCCGAAATTTGGCTATGAATCTGAATCACAGCTTTAGAAATTCAAGGGGTTATAGAATAGATGCAGAGTATTTGTGTGAAAAATGGAATGGTCCAAGGTTTTTATAATTTGAACAATAAAAAAATGCTTAAGAGACATTTTGTGATGATAGAGTTTAGAGTAATAATATATAAAGTAAACACACCTGCGTTGAGCACACTGGTATTTTTAAAGGGTGACTAAAGTGTAGTCAGGTGTGAGTAGAAAACTTCATTAAAAAAACTGAACAAACCAACTTGTGTTTGCCTCTATCCAGTGGTTTTGAACTTTCTTAATTCAAGGGCCTCATTGAGAGTCTAAACAAGGTTATGGAACACTTCCCAGAGAGATGCACATTTGCATAGTCACACAGTGTTTTGAATACCAATAACCTCTTTTCTAATCTTCTTGGTCCTATTAGAAAAACTGAAGTAGCATATCTAATAACTAACAATAAATGCCGTTAGTAGAGTCCTTACCAGTTTTCCAAGTTCCATTAAAAAAAAAAAACCAAAAACAACTACTGAATTAGAAGCTTCAGGGGCTCAAAACTATACAATTTTATAAAGTTCCTTTGTTGTTTCTGATGAAATTAATTGGATCCCTCTTGATTAGTCAGAGAAATAAGGGCTTTAGAGTCAAATGAGTTAAAAATCAAATGTTTACACTTACGAGCAAGGGCAAGTCATTTAAACTCTCTGAGCCTTATTTTTCCTCACCTATAAAATGGGAAGGGTAGGTGTCCTCACAAGAGTGTGGTTAAGATGAAATGCCATAAAGTACGACAGCACCAGCACACACCCCTAGTATTGAGTAAGTATTATAAACATCTATTCTTTATAGTAGGCACTAATAAGGGCCTAATTTGTTTGCAGTGAGAATATTGTCCAAATATTCAATGACTGAACTAAGAAATTCATGGTTGTATATTTATATTAAATGTTAAAAACAGAAATTATGATACTAAAACAAAGATAAAGTAGCAATGGCAAAAGTGGGAGATGGCTTATATTTGAACCACACAATATATAAACACATTAGTGAGACAAAGCTTCAAAACACAAAGCTCACAGACCCCTATAGCCACAGGTCTCATCTTCAGCCCTAATTTTGCAAGGCTTTTGGAAGGTTTTTAATTTCTAGAGCTTTAAAATATTCATGCCAATAAGTAAATTCTTCGTTTGTGGAAGGCAACCCTTTAAAGTGTCCAAAATGGTCCTAAATTGGAAAAAGAATAAACCGGTGTCCTTCATTGAGCAACAAATAAAAAAAGAATCTTGAGCATGATGCGGTAACACCATGGAGAAGAGTTCAGATTTGGAATTTTACCCTGACTGGCTGTTTGGTCATCAACAACAAAAAATACTCTTATTGAAAAATGCTAGCTTTAGAAAGGACAAAAATGGGGAGTCTGGGTTAGGCAAGAAAAAGAAAAAAAGACAGTAGAAGCATTGAGTGAAATAGCTCAAGGAATGCAAAAGGAGAGAGTAGCCAAAAATTGGGGCAGCAGTGATGTCTGTTGGCAGTTTGGGAAGGATTTTAAGGTAAGTTTGTGTAACTCAGTAATTTACCTGGGAGATTTTCTATCATTTCTTATGTGAATGCATCTTTCACCCATCCAGGGATCTAGGGGATGGGTCAGGAGCATTAAGGCCAATGATGGAGTGTCCTGAAATATAGTTTCAGCGCAATAAAAGAGATTAGTGACAATTAGTGACTCAGGAGGTCACCATTATTTCTTAGAAAAACAACAAATAAATATGTGTCCTGAGTTCATATATATCTTCTCAAAATGGAGAGTGGGGAACAGTGGCTGTGAGTCAGTATCTTCATAGAGAACAGAGCCAAGTTTTTGTTTCTTTGCTTGCCTTTTTTGCAGTGGTCTTTACATTTTTCATTCATGGACCTCAATTGACAATCTGAAAAAAGATTATATAAGTATATCCCCTTCCTAAAGAAATAGCTTATATTTACATATATGCATAGTGTTATCTGGATTGATCAGCATTTTTCTAAAGTTTTTGGTAAGGAAATGGAAACACTGTGACTAGTAATAATAGTTTCAATGATTTATTTATTAACTAAGTTATAATAACTAACAGCTGCTATTAAGTCCTTACCATGTTAAAGACATTGTGCTAAGCCCTTCATATACATTATGTCATTTGATCTTCACCTTGACCCCATGGAATAAACAATAATATTGGCCCCTTTTTATAATGAGAAAACTGAGGCTTAGAGAAGTTAAGTAGCTTGCTTGAGGCTCAGCTTGCAAGTGGCGGAGCCTGGCATCAAACTCAGGTTTGCTTGATGCCACAGCATATACTCTTAACCACTCATTCATATTACCTCTAATTTTTTATATAATGTTTTATAGGCACTTAAGATCCCATATTTCAACTTGAACCTTCTGAATTTATATAATACATTGTGTATGGTGTGTGCATGAGTGCATGCACACGCAATATATTTTTTTCAGGAGATCCACAGTTTTAATTAGATTTCTTTAGACTATCTCATCTCATCTAAAAAAGTAGAGTCAGTCATCTAGCTATGTTCAAACAATGTGTGGCATGACAATACATGTGCCCACACCACATTGAGTGGTCAGCAATTTTTGACCAAAAAAGGCATGACTTTCACGCCCCACCTTTCCTATTTGCCCGATCTTGCCCTGAGCTACTTTGTTTGTTTCCCCAGATGAAAAAAGTCCTCAAAGGTAAATGTTTTGCCCATGTGGAAGAGGTAAAACAAAACACAGCAGAAGCACTAAAAGGCATCAAAATCAGCTAGTTCAAAAACTGTTTTGAGCTGTCCAAAGGACCGACACTTGGCTGATGCTTTGCAGGTAGATAGTTTCGATACTGGTCGAGCGGTCTTCCCGCCACTGTCTTGTTGAATTTCGGTTGCCCATAGGTCGCGGTTGAGGACAGGAACCACAGGTACTGGTCCATGAGAGGATTCATGAGTCGATAGAGTGATTGAGAGTGCATGTAGCTCGAGTGGAAGGGCACGTCCTCGAACTCGTAGACGAACTCAAAGTTGTTGCCGGTCCTGAGCATCTGGCTCGGGAAGTACTCAAGGCAGTAGAAGGCCCCCCGCCGGATGGCGCTGTTGCTGTCGTTGAGCGTGAGGTAGCCGTACTGCGGTAGCTGAAACACGTCTGCCGGGAAGGGTGGCAGCGTGCCCTTGTGCACGTTGCCTAGCACGTAGGGTAGATTATAGTCCGTGTCCACAAAGACCGGCACTGAGCTGGTGAGGTTATTGGCGATGGTCGTGACACTGTCCTGCGTCGTGACCTCCTTGGCTTGGATGTTGGAGAGCTTGAAGTGCATCCGCTTGGGTCTGAATCCGTAGTTGTTGATGAGTTGCTGCCAGTCTCGGGGCGAGAAGTGGCAGTGGAATCGGTTGAAGTCAAAGTATCCCCAGGGGGTGCTGTATCCAAACCACTTGTTCTCGTTGCTGGCGTTGATCGCCTTATAGAGATGGTTGTTGTAGCTGGGGAGCACCCAGGTTCTGGTGGTTCGGGTGAGCACTCGGTCGTCCATCCAAAGGGAATCGCAATGCCAATTTCCCGAGGAATTACCGACTCCATCGGCACCTTGTTGATTGTTGCCCATTGGCGCGCCACTGCCTGAAACCATTTCAATATCTCCTGCACTCGCAGGCAGTGCTGACTCCTTGAGATTGGCTGGGTCCGTAGCCAGAGTCCTGACTGGGTTGGGAGAGGTCAAAGAGCTCGACCCTAGACAGGTCTAGGCTGTCCTCGTCCTCTGTGGGAGGAGGTGGGAGCGGCTTTGGCTTCTTGCTGGGAGGAGGAGCCGTCTTAACAGGCTTCTCGACCAAATCAAAAGGTTTGAGAACCCTTTTCTTGGCCTGAAAGACTGCTTTTCCGAGGGTCCCTCGGAAGCTGGAGTCTTCTTGGAGCTTCTCTTGGAACTCCGCGTCCGCGTGATTGTACTTGAGATATGGATTGTCTCCGCTCTCAAGCAGCCGATTGTAAGCCTCATCGTGCTCCTTGGTGACAGCGTTGGCTCTGTTCACGGGCTGGCCTTTATCAAGGCCGTTGAAGGGTGCGAGGTACTTATACCCCAGAAGGACAAGACCACGTGAGGAGTCTTGCTTCTGCTGATTCGCTCTCGGCTTTGGCGGGCCGGGTTTGAGGTCGATAAACTCGGCTGGACCGTATCCGAGCTTCTTGAGGCAATCTGGAGGGTGATCAACAAACGACATGACTACTCGACTCATTTACTGCTCTTTATTGCAATCGTCAAGGTCGACATTCTTTTCGAGACAGAGGCTACAGAACAGGTGTCGCTCGTGATCGTAGCACGGAACATTCTGGTAGTTGTGCACCACCATCGGCAAGGGCATCGACATACCAATTTCTGTCGGAAAGCACTCTTTACAATCTGACACGGAATGCGAGAAACATACATTTCTGACCTGGTTCAGATCCTCACAGATTCTACAGTGGGTACATCATCAAGATCAGATTCATATGTTTAGTACAGCCCGTCACATACGTGCAGGCGAAGTCTGAGGGCACGTCCGTCTCCGTCACCGGCTAGCTCTCATCTGAGAGTTTCGCGCCCTTCGCCTCTTTTATACCCTCCAGACCGGAAGGGGCGGAGCATCTGCCCTTTCGAACCCGGAACTCTGGGGTAACAGGCACCCGGTTAGCCCCTGCCCACCTAAAAGTCTCTGACTTCCTCACCAGTCGTGAGTCCAAAGTTGTCCGGGAGTCGCGCCATCAGGTCAAAGTCGCGCATACAGCGGATCGTAGCCGTTCAGCTCCAGGATCCAGTAGATGCGGTCCCGCCAGATGTCCGCGGGCGTCTCCTTCCCTATGAGGTAATTGGAAGCGGTCTTGGTCAGCGTCATCAGCCTGCAGGCGTTGTGGAGGGCGCGCTTGATCTGAGCGCTCGATGTTCCCGAGGCGTGGTACCACAGGTAGGATGCCTTGTCTACCTAGACCCACTTCTGCTCAGAGGTGATGGCGTTCTCCACCAGCCAGCCCACGAGTGCCCTGTATCTTTCTGTCGCTTTTGTCTTAATCTGCGGTCCGTTGCCTTTTGCGACAGATTCTTCGAGCGCGGGGGTCGGTAGCGATGCTGCTCAGATACTCGCCCACCAGCCGTTTGCGCTCCTCGAGGTTCAGCGTGGCCATTAAATGCACAAAGTGTCTTGATAAGTGTAGCGTATCAAATGGAGAGTACTTTGAAGGTGACTGAAGTTTAAACATGTAAGAATAAATCACAATATTTTATAAATAAATTTTATTTCTTTATAAATATATTTTATTCTTAGATCCCCTCTTGTATACAGAAAATCTCTTGCACAGCCTTGGTTTGAGTTACCTCCTGCACACCAAGAAAACTGACTTTTTTGCTTCTGGTCAAGACCAATTTTATAATCCTTAAACCTATATAATTACCAGCCTCTCAACTCTACTTGATGTCTCATAGTCATTTCAAACTCAATATCCAAAGTGAAATTTATACACATCTAGCCTGACTCCTCTGTGTTCTCTCTCCCAATGATTGGCATCTCTGCCCAACCAGTGCAGACATCAGAACCCTGTGGAATACCTTTAATCATTTCTCTGCTCTGCTGTATCCTTCTTCCTCAACACAATTCTCTTCTTTCCATTTCCCCTGTCAAATTCGGTTCCTGCCAAAAATCTTTTTTTTTTTTTCCCCACACAGATGATTGAATAATTCTCCCAACAATTGACTTAGATTTCACTCTGGCCTAGGCACACCCCATTCAGCACATTAGATGCTAGTGACATTTTAACATTTAAATCTGATTATGTAATTTCCTTTATTGAATATTTTCAGTGACTTCTCATTACTTTAAAATCTAGAACCCAAATCCTTATTGTGGCCTACAAGACATGTACCTGATCTGAATACTTCTTCAGACTAATCTGAACATGTTCTACATCTTGCCATATTGGCCTTATTCAGGTTCCTCTAAAAGCAAGTACATTCTTACCTTGAGGCCTTCACACACACACACACACACACACACACACACGACACCTAATTTCTCTTCTACTTTTAAGCTCTGCTCAATATACTACTTCCTAACAGAAACTTTCCTTCCTACAGCTGAGAGATTCATCCCATTATTATTTTTATAGTATCATATATTTGCCCTTTCTATGGTTTCTCCATAATCATATGGCTGTTATCTATGCCTATCACACTTTAATTAATCATGTAGTTGGTTATTTAAGATCTTTTTCTTTTGTTTGGCATAAATTCCATGAAAAGTGGATGATATTTCTCTTTTTCACACTGTCTACTCAGTGGTTGCCATAGTGCATTGCACATAGTAGATACCAAATGAATTAAGTAACAATTAATGAGCCACCTGTATGAATAGGTGCAGAAATGGCACTCTAAATAGATCTATAATTTTACCTCATGGAAATTATTAAAAATTAATGTTACTAACTCTTCCTATTTCATTTTGGGAGAAATAAATTCTCAGCACAATTTTTAGTAAAATATAGGGAAGAAGAGATTGGTAATTTACAGTTAATGAGTACTTACAATGTCCACGGGCTTTAAATCATCAAGTGATGATAGTTGCAATGTAATCGCACAATTTCCCAGTGAGAATTCATGGGATTCATGAGAAAGGAAATGGAGACCCAAGGATTAACTTGACCATAGTTCCGCAGTTAACAAATGGTACAGATGGGAATAATTCAAAAGTCTCAACAAAACAGTCCATTTCTGCAAACAGCACCAAATTTATCTTTCTATGTGTTACAAGATTATGGAATAACACCTTCCATGCTGTAGGCATTCAATAAATATTTCTGAACGATTGTATTGATTTGTTTTGATTTTTGTTAAAAAAGGGAGATAATGAGGTCTAGGTCTGTTTGATTCCAGTGTCAAAAAACCATTTCCTTCACACAAGGGTCACTCCATTTAAAGAAGAGACAGCTATTAGCGGTAGTGTTTTGATATACTCGTACATACTCAGGATGTATTAGCTGCCCAGAAAACTTTAATGAAACTTTGGGGCTTTGTGGAAATAGCCTTAATAATCAAATTAAGATAGAAAATAGCAAGTTTTCTATCTGCCTTTATGCTGCTATATGCTATCAGATACATTGACCTTTGTGGTTTATGAAAGAGTTTTTAAAAAATCTGGTGCTCCGTTTCACTTATCCTAAGGACGTAAGACCTTGCTACGTGTGTCTGTGTTCCAGGACTTTGAAGACGCAGACGACCACTGGTTGTTCACTTCTCTGCCTCTAACTTCTTTTCTGGGCTTTGTCCTTTAAGAGATAACTGCACCAGGGTAATGAGACAGGCCCATCTCTTCAGGGAAACACATCTTTGATGCTTTTGATTGTAGACTTGTCTGTCAGATAATTCTTGTGCTGCAGTGAATTGGGTTCCTCACTATGGGGTGTGTGTGTGTGTGTGGGTGTGTGTGTGTGTGTCTGATTTTCTTCTTCCTCTTCTTCTCCTTTTCCTTCTCCTTCCCCTTCCCTTTTCCCTCCTCCTCCTCCTCCTTCCTCTTCTTCTCTTTGTATTCTGATACAGTTCTCCTGTCAAGTAGTAAGGCCACATTTGTGTTTGTGAAAGACAGTTGCGGGGCGGGTGTGTGTGTGTGTGTGTGTGTGTGTGTCTCACTTTAAATAGCTGGATATTTCTGGAGTTAATAATGTGGTAAAGAGGAGGATTCTCATTAAAAAAACAAAAATCAAACAACCCCCACCCCCCAAAAACCAAAAAACGAACATCTAGAAGGTGGGCTTTAGAAATATATAGAAGCAATGTCTATTGCTCTCATGGGTGTGCCTTTCCCTCACTATAGCCAACATCTGCCAAACAGGCCACAGGGAAACTAGCCTGGAGCTGGGGCAGGGGGATATGCCTCTTTAGGCGACCACAAGATAAAACACAAGGAAATGATATTTTATGAACTATGTTACCTGTTTGTATGTTCCCATCTGGTTTTATTTCCCTTTTTATTATATATGAGCTTTTAGTGGAGTTTGTTAAATGCTCCAGACCTAGTACCAGGAATTTTGAGAACAATTGTGTTCTACATTTGAGCCAGCGTATTAACCGGGTGAACATTTTCTTCTACGTGGGCCCCTCATGTCTCCACTCTCTGTGTCCATGTGTTGGTGGTAGAATTGATTTTTGAGAAGTCCATCAATCCACTTTTTCCCCATATGTCAATATTGTTTCTATCAAAACCTCAGAAGAACTACATTTTATTTATTAAGTTAGACTCTGGTCTACTTACAGGAGTATCTTTAGAGTCTTCTTCATAGTAAGCTTTTGAGGTTCTCCATAACCCTGATATTTCTCCTTATATTGTTATCTGAAAGTCATTTAAGAAAAACATTTTTCTTTGAAAAAAAAAAAAGCTTAATGGCACAATATATAAATAGCCAGCTATAGTAGTGGCCTGATAGAATTTTGTTCCGTCTGCTGTACAATTTATCAACCAATAAACATGTAATTTCATAACCTTTTTTCCTTGAATGGGAGGAATTGGTGGGAGACTAGAAGCTCTTTGTGTAGAGGACAGGGAGCAAAAGGGTGGGAAACAAGAGAGGCTAGAAATACCAATCATGAGCTGGGGTCACTTTGTCTTATTTCCTGGAGCAAGGTATATTTATTTTCAACTGGATGTGGGGCAATAGGCTCTGCTCTGAGGCCTTTTGCCCTGTATGGGAAATGAGCCAACCTGGTTTTGAGTGATGCACCAAACTGGGTGACAGTTTCCTCCAACCAACAGCAGAGGTTCTTAAGAAGAATCTGATACCTGGAGAATTCATAAATAAAGATATCAGTGTATTTTATATCAGGGCCATGAACTTTTATGGGCAGAGACATATTTGGGGGCCCTATGACAAGACAATGCCTCCCTTGGCAGCAGGATAGTAAAAGCATTGAGTCACATTGACAATCCAACAGGAAATGATTGAGTTTGGCTTAATTGAGATTTCCCAGCATCCTTCTCCTCACTCTCAAATTTGTACCTCTGGTGCTTGGGGCAGTAGTGCTTCCCATCATTGTTATTTTCAGTTTCTTTTCCTGTTAATTCTAGAAGAGTATAGGCACAAGTGATTTACTCTAAGGGAACAGAAAGTAATTGTTTTTGAAAAATGTTTTTTGGGGGCTTTTGTCATTTGCAATCTTTTATTTTGTACACTTTATGTTTTATGTTTTGTTTTGAAAAACATGGAGAACCAAGGCTGTGCCAGACAAATAAACAGGCAAATAGAAAGAAACAAACACAATCATGTGGTCTCTTTCATTTGGAAACAGGTCACTCATGACAACCAATATATGTACATAAACTTCATTTATCATTATAACAGAGAAGGAAAACAAAGATTTGGTATTTTCCAGAGAATTTTATCAACAATACTAAGTTCTTATAAATTGTAATTATATTTAAGCATTCAACTTCTTTCTTTCGCATACAAGTGATTAAAAATCTTATATTTGTCCTATTTTCTTTAAATTCAAAAAGACTTCTATGTAGTCTTCATCACATTATCAAAGGTTTTGTACATGGGAAAATATCCTTATTATGTGATAATAACAGTATTTTTTTAAAATGACAGTTTGTATTAAGTATTTTTGATCATAAAATGTTTCTCAAAAATTAGCAAAGCAATTTTATATAATAATAGTATTAAAACATTATATCTGCATACTAGTCTAAAAGCATCCCATTCACAAAGTAAGCCTCGTAGGTAATTTGCTCATTTTATAGATGAAAAATATAAAATGGGGTAAAGTGTGACTAAATAGGGTGAACAGTTGGTCTGACACCTAACTGTGGAAAGGTTAAGTAACTTGTCTAAATTCTGGAAAATGAGATTGGAATCTTGGGCTTCTGGACCCGGCTTGTCCTTACTTTCGGACCACCAGCACCGCTGAACATTGATCCCATTGGGAGGGAATTCCCTTCCTCTTGAATCTCTACCTCTTTCTATAAAAGCCTGATTCTCAGCTCCCAAGCCTCCTCTGAAGCTGCAGTTAGGGTGAAAAAAGCCAGAGCTAGAGTTCAGATGCAGCTGTGAGAGGTTCTAGCACAGTGGTTCTCTCTCTCTCTCTCTCTCTCTCTCTCTTTTTTTTTTTTTTTTTTTAGCACAGTGGTTCTCAACCTTCCTATGCTGTGACCCTTCGATACAGTTCCTCCTGTTGTGGTGACCCCCAACCATAAATTATTGGTAGCTGCTCTTCACACACGTGTGACTGGCCCGCATGAGTACCTTATGGCGCCAACCCCGTCACACACACCTGTATTTGTATGGGGTGTATGTGATGGGGTTGGCGTGAAGATGTCATCACGCTGGGTACTCGTATGTGGGCGTATCTGCATGTGGGCGGAGCCGCCTGGGGATGGATGGAGGAGCGGTGTCTCCGTTCCTAAGACCATCGGAAGTATGTGTTTTCCGATGGTGACCCCTGTGAAAGGGTCGTTCAACCCCCAAAGGGGTCACGACCCACAGGTTGAGAACCGCTGTCAGAATAGTACACTGTCCAGGGTCAGGGTGTGGATGGTGCCAGATACACTGTCTGTGGTCAGTGGAGGGAGGGGGCAGAGCCAGTTCTGTGGCAGGCTGTGGCATGTTGTCCCGGCTGTGTAACTTCTACATCTGGTTCATGGGCTTTCTGGAGAAGTTATGAACTACTTAATATTTCCTTAATATAGTTAAATATTTCCTTAATATAGTTAATTCCTGCTTAAACTTATAAAGGTTGCTGTGTTTTACTTGCAACTAAAAACGTTGACTGATATAGAGCTCAAATTTCTTTCACTGTGATGACTTAGCCCCCAAGCCAGAGAGTTCCTTAATTGAAATTCTTTGGCCACTTTTAAGGTTTGCTCACTCTCAGTTTTATCGTTCACTCTCATTATGTGTACTATACTAAAACTACTGTCTCTGGTAGAGTTAGCAAAGCAAATATGAAAGGGGTGAGTCATTAGTTATAAAAAAATGCTGCTGTGTTGAACTAACTGATTTCCTCAACAAATTTAGTGTTAGTGTGTGGGAGCAGAGGGAAAGCTGGACATACACTTGGAAAAGGAGATCTGGGGTAACAGGTTGAGGGTCATAAATGTCATTTACTCATTCATTTAACTAGCAATTATTGAGTGTTTATTATGTGCCAAGCTGATTTCAGATGCCGATACTAGAACTGGCAATATGTCTTAGATAGCTTTCAGTGATGTGATCACAATTGTGATATAAAAATACCTGTCTGGCTGAAGGGTTGGAGGGAATAGATTGGAAAAGAGTGAACCTCAAGAAAGAGCAATTAGTTACATGCATTTTTGATGTTTCAAATAAAAGATGGTGATCTGAGTAAGATGATGGCAGTGAGATGGGAAAAAAGTGAAAAAAATCAAGAGATTTTTACAAAATAATCCATAGAAACTGCTGATTAATTGGATGTGAAGGATGAGGAAAGAGGAAGAAAAGAAGGAGAAAATCAAGGTATCTGGCTTGAGTAGCGACAATTAGTGAGATAAGTAAGGCAGGAAGAGGAGCAGTTTTGGGGAGCAGGTTCTGTTTTACAAGCTGGTTTTGACCACTTTGGGGCTATGTAGGTAGAGATGACGGTAGGACATATAAATCTAGAACTCAGGAGCAAGGTCAGGGCTAAGGGCAGAGATCTGGGTGTTTTGCACACATAACACAAAAACAAACATTGAAATCATGGAGATGGATGAGACCATCTAGGGAGAGTGTAGAGAAAGGAACTAGTGTGGTTCTCAAGTGTGGTTCAGGGACCTTGTGGCTGCTCAAGACCTTTTCAGGGATCCACAAGATGAAAACTACTTCCATAAGTAACACTAAGATGTAATTTGTCTTTTCCATTCTCATTCTGGAACAAATGTACAAGGGAGATTTTCAGAGGCAACATGAAGTGTGATGATGTATGTCATCACTCTAAAGGCTAATAGAATATGGGTTTGTGTTTATTTTTTATTGTTAAATTTATTGGGGTGGAATTGGTTAGTAAAAATTACAGAGGTTCCAGGTGTACAATTCTAATGTACATCGTCTATGTGTTGCATTATGTGTTCACCATCCAGAATCACTTCTCTTTCCATCCCCATATACCTGATTCCCCCTCCCTCTCTTCCATCTCCCTCCCCCCATATCCTCAGGTAATCACTAAACTATTGATTGTGTCCAGGAGTTTTTGTATCTTTGTTGCTTTCAGTTTTATATACTGCATATGAGTGAAATCTATGGTTTTTGAACTTGTGTTTTAAGAAGTTCTCAATTTAAATTTTTAATATAGTAAATGTTGCCAGATATGTTATGTTTAACCCACTTAAACATAAGCTCTTTGGGGTCTGGAATTTTTGAAGCATAAAAGGGTTATAATACCAAAAAGTTTGAGAACCAGTGTGTTGGAGGACTTAACCTCATTTCTATAGGGGAGGGTGTTCATTAAAGTTGTGTGGGCAGAGAGAACATAATCAGAGTCATGTGAATAGAAAGTTGTTCTGATGGAAGCCTTGAAAATATGTTATGAGGAGGATAACATGAATTTGTGGAGGTTATTTAGTTGGGATTACAACAGCTCAGGAACTTGGGCTATGGAAATAAAGTTACCAGGAGCTTAGGCTATGGGAATAACAGTGTGAATGACAATGGACAGCACAAGAGAAAAGTACATGTGACTTTATTATTAACTGAATATGGGTTCCTATGGAAGAGATGATAGGAGTAACGATAATTGGTGTTGGACCTATGTGAAAGGAAAAAGATCTGCTGCTTAATACTATTTCAAACACAGGACAAATGATCCTTGACATCTAATGAAGATTCATGAGATGAGCATTGTCCAACAGAATATAATGAGGGCTACATATATAATTATAAATTTTCTAGTAGCTGCATTAAAGAAGTAAAAAAGTAAAATTAATTTTAATAATATATTTATTTAACTCAATGTATCAAAATATCATTTCAACATACAATTAATATAAATACAGAATTTTTTTCGGTGGGGTTACTAAATCTTTGAAATAGATATAGTGCATATCTTACGTCACAGTACATATCAAATCAAACTAGTCATATTGCAAGTACTCCATAGCCACAAGTGGCTAACTTTTGGGTACAGTGCTTTGGACTAGTCTTTTTCTTGAGTCAAGGTGATCAGATCCCTAATGTCAATTTGTCTGGGGTTGAAACTAACTCTCTCTGAGTTACTTACCCAGAAAGGGATGGATTTGTGCTGAGTCATCTAACTCTCTTACTTCTTTGTGGTCTCACTCTGGGATAGTGTAATTACAGGCCCATTCTAAGGACATGAGACGAATGCTGGTGTCTTGCTTACTTGGAACTGACTCTCTGACCTGTCTTTTATAGATGGAACCTGTACTGAATGTAATAATAAGCCCAGTGCGATAATATTGGTCAGTGGAAGGGAAAACAAAGTTTGAGTTATGTATGTGAAAAGACTATACTAATAGTTTTAAAAGGATAGAAAAATCAATGAAGGGGGGCAACCATTTTGAAAGGCAGGGAAAACAGATAATGTAAGTAGTGAAAAAAGACTTTAAGATTTTAGCAGTGGCAGATGAGCTAAGGAATTGTTTGATATTTCTCATTATCCATGTCCACAAGGTGTCATTATTTTTCTTCTTTGTGAGACCTGAACTGTTCCATGATGTAGGCACATTAAAGGTACAGATTGTGGAATCTCAATAAAGATCCCAAAACATGCAGCTATTTTTATGGAAAAGAACTAACAATCAAAAGGAGAAGAAGGTAAAGGAAAAGGAGAAGCCAAGATTTTCTAATGCAAAGATTTCTGGGGTTAAGAGATGAGATGAGTGGAGATGAGTTTGTCATGTACTTCTTTAGGGAGAATGTGAGTTTAGGGATGAAAAACTATGGTAAAGTGAGAAAAGATTAGACTTTGGTATATACAGCAAATTATTAATAGTATGCTTTCTAATCAAACGCTCATTCCATGATAAATTCATATTCCAAGGTGAAATAAGAAATTAAGATACGTGACATTAGAGATTTGAAAAGAATAATAATAAACCTGTATAAGAAAAAATTCCAATCACATCCCATAAATAGTCATTTTCATAGTTCAGTTATTACACACATTTATTTGCCTCATTAATTTGAAATGTTATTCTGCTAATGTATCAGATTTTTATAATTTCAGGTCCTTTTCCTGCTTCCCTTGCTTATATAAAAGTTAATCAATGTCTGTTTTGCTAATGGGTTATGAACTCCTCTATTATTTGTTGTTGGTAATTTCTTTTGATTATGAGAATCCAGGAGTCATGATGTAATGTTGCTATGGTAATGAGTATTACAAATAGACGATTAAGGGTGGGGAAAAGGTTAAATATTGAGAACACATTTGCATGTAAACTTTCAGTGAAATAAAAAAGTCTTGCATTTAAATTTTTTTCTGTTATGTACAAAAATTAGAAAGATGTGTTATATCACATCTTGAACAATGCATTTGTATTATTTATATTAAGTAACAGGAGTCAGTCAATATGCTCCAAAGAGTATTTTCTTAATAATATTTCATCTAAAAAGATATTGGATTAAGATTGTATTAATTTACATGTATTTATATATGTGTGTATGTGGAATTTTTTACTTAAAAATTTTTTTAAGTACAAGTTGGGACATGTTATAAGGATAAGGATCTTGGTTGCCTTAAAGTTGGCCTTAAAGACTCAAGCACGTAGAAATATTTGTAAGTGCCCATGAATATACTTTGTCAGCTACTGAGATTCAATATATTGAAAGTGGTTAATTTCCACTGCAAAGCATCTGTAGTATTATTGTGGGAAGAAGAACATGCACAAGAAGACAGAAAGACATGGTATTTAAAGACCTAGTTTAAAATGCTCCTATAAATTAAGAACTTAGATATTTGACATATTAAAGTGTGTGTGTGTGTGTGTGTGTGTGTGTGTGACAGAACTTTGCACCAAGAATTCAAAAGATCCTGATTTCTTCATTGGCTGGCCATGGGTTGAAGGGCAAAGCACCTAACAAATCTTTTGGTTTTTTTTACACTGTGCTGAAGACAAAGATTTTTTGTGATCTGATGAGGATTCATTAGACCAGCACTGTCTAATAGAGATACCCTTTGAATTACATAAATAATTAAAAATTTCTAATAGGTACATGAAAAAGTAAAAAGAAATAAGTGAAATTAATTTTAGCAATATATTTTTATATATATTTAACCTAATATGTCCAAAATATTATCATTCAACAGTAAACAATATAAAAATTATTAATGATATAGTTTACATTCTTGTTTTGTACTAAGTTTTTGAATTCCAGCATGTATTTTATAATTACAGCGCATATTAGTTTGGACTAACACATTTCTAGTACTCACTATCCACGTGTGGCTACTGAATACGATACCATGTGGCTAATGGATACCATAGCAGACAATGCACCATTAAACTAAGAGAAAAGCATATAGTTTGTTAGAATATTGAACTTATTCAATATCAGACTTCTAAGGATAATAACAGCACTTACTTAGAAAATGAGAGCTTTCCAACTTGCAGGGATGTTACTTACTATATTCAAGAGACAAGATAAATACGTGGGGAATAAATACCTGACATTAGTGTTATGCCTTATGGTTTGACATTGCGTTCACATTCACTTCCCTTATTAACCCCAGTCATGGGTATGAGAAATAGAGAGGGATGAAATTTCCATTTTCTTTTGAGGAATCAGGCCCATAGAGGACACTAAATTCTGCTCTTTCAGCTCCAAATCTCGTGATCCAACAGTAAATCACAATGTAGGGTACAGTTACCAAATAATGAGCAAGCCAACTGAGTCAAAATATAATGTGTCCTAGCAATTTGTTGCCTTAAAAAAAAAAGCATCTGTTTTGTGGGTGTCTGGAAGGGCTCAGGCTTGTCCCACATCTTCATTTTTTTTGTTGTTTACTTAGATCCAGAATAAAATGAGAATAAATCTTTTTTATGCTTAAGAATGTTTCGATTTATCTGTGGTGGTGGTGGTGGTGGTGTGAGATCCTCAGGACTGTTACCATCGTGCATCAAAGTCCAATAAACGTTCCACCCCAGATACTGTGGTCCTTTGATGGTAAAGTTAATCATCTTATGTTATTCCACCAGAGGTCTTTCATAGACCTCAGGAAGGACCCTTTGTTATTTAGAGCTGGGCTAGGTGAAGAGGCAGGTAATATTTCTTACTATTAATATAAGCAATTAATTTATATGACCATCACTTTTCAAGGCACCCATAACAGTATTGGATTCTTGGCTCTTCGTGTTGTTTAGGTTAAAATAATACCATTCACTTTAGTGTGTCTATCTATAGGCTACATGCATGGATTAAATTTAAGCTAATTGCTATTAATTGATAATGTTGACCTTGTATTGTCAATCACAATCCACATGGGACAGACAGCCATCAGGTAATAAACTTCAGGGATTTAAACACTACTCAAACCAGTTTCTAATATATTACTTTAAACCATTCTTTACCTCCCCTAATCCATATGTATGATCTTCCCCCAGCACCCCCATTTTTCAACTGACGAAATTGTAGCTGCAGAGATATCTTCCATAGGGTGGGTTCTCAACCTCCCAACCTGGATTATACCTTGCAGATGACCACACCATCTGACAAAGGTGGTCTAGCTTTAGTCGCCATTCGTACAGAGAGGGTCGCAGGAAGACGCTCCATTGAGAGATGAAGTTTGTTTAACCAAAGCTGCAGGTAGCCAGTGCGGTCGGACAATGGGTTTATTTCCAGGGCTGGACAGAGAGGGCGTCCATCCAAAGACGGGCGCGCAGCCAGGGCGCGGTGGTGGAAGGAGCCGGGCAGGCGTACCGGGGGTGCTTCACGGCTCAGTCTACTTAGAAAACCTGAGGCACCGGACTACAAACGACTGCCAAGAAACCTGGACCTGTGGATCTGCTGGAGGGAGACGGCAGAGCGGATCACCAGGAGGAAACTGTTGCAGGGCTTATGTTTTCCTAGTTTTAGCAGGGCTTTCCCTCGCGGCCCGATCCCCACCTAAAGTCTTGGGGGTCCGCGCCACTCACCCCCTTTTTCCCACCCTGCTCGGGGCGATCTCCCCGCCTCGCCACCGGGCCGTCTTAGCCCGCCTGCCCCGCGGCACCAAGCCCCGGTGCGAGAGGGCGCTGGGGGCGGAGGCGCGGCAGGGGCGGGCTCTGTCACCCCTCCGCCCCCCTCACAGCCAAGCTGCTGGGGCCAGTGGCAGGAGCGCCGCGCGCCGCCAGCCACGAGGGGTGTGGGATGGGGGAGGCAGAGGAGGGGGACGCCCGCTCGGATTAGAGCCAACCGCACACTTCAAAAAGCTGTGGGGCTGCGCTTCCGCCCCGCGCCCCGGGAACTTCAAAGCGGCCGGCGCTGTCCCGGCTGCCTAGCTCCGCTCTGGGGCCTTGCAGCCCCAGCGCGGCCGCCTGGTGGCCATGACCCGAGCGCTCCGCGCTGCGCTCCGCCAGGCTCTCCTGCTGCTCGCTGCAGCCGCCGCGCTCTCGGCAGGTAGGACCGGCGCTGCTTCCCCCGGGCTCACAGAAGTGGGTAGGCACTCGGGTGGAGGGAGACGGCGCTCGGAGCCAACTGACCTTCCACAGGGCGGAGTGGGAAGCGCCTGGTGGACTGAGGGAACGCGCGGTAGGGCGCAGCGTGGGCACCTGACCTGTGGCAGCTGTGAGGATAGTAGACAGGTGTATTGGGCACGAAGCCACAAGGAGGAAAAAAGCGCGAGGGGCATGGGAGTAGGGGTCGTAGGAGTGGTGAGGTGGATGACAAATTTGGGGGCAGTGTGCAGTGGAGGGAGAGAATGCGTTTGTGGGTGTGCTTTGGTTGGGAGTTGTGTGGCAGCATGAGTTCACTCTGCAAGTGCTTGGGGGACGCTCTGTGCTGAGCTCCCAAGGGCTGAGCAAGGAGGCTGGCGTGGTGGTGGTGGTGGTGGTGGTGGGGGAAGGTGGGGAGTGGAGGTGGCGGTTCAGTCTGAATTTGAGGAGGCAAAGGACACCAAAAGCCGCTGCTGCCAAGCTATGTAGGCGTGAGTGGGAGCTTAAGCTTGCGTGTTTTTCAACGCACATTGCTTTCGAGGTATGATCTTTACTAGGAGTTGCAGGGAAAAATCTGGCAGAAGTCCCAGCGTTTATAACAGGTCTGTTCGTTGATAGGCTAAATAGAATCCTCTCTCCATTTAGAAACTAAACGTTTCTTTATCGTGTTTACTAGAAACCGGGACAAATGCATCTTTGGTAGAATCATAGTATGCTATGATGAAAAACCCTTTGACTTTAAAACTGCTTTCATTATAACATTGTCCTGGGATGGAGACCAGGAGCAGATTCCCTTGCTAACTCATTTTAGAAACATTTCAATCAGACATTGAAGACATTTGCCAATAAAAACCTGGCGTTTTTCTGTAGAGTTGTGCTTTGTCCGAAGTTGATTTTGGTGCATTTTTGTTTCCCCAGATGACAAGCTGTTTGACATTAACAGCTATACTCCTGGGTGGGTACTTTTCCTACTAGTGACATGTGCAGGAAAATGTTTTGAATAGTATGATTGCTGTCATGTACAGATTTCAGTGTTTCAGATGGTTTGAGCAAATCACTAAATACATTTAAGTGAAATTTTGATTTTTGAGAGGTATTAATTAGGAAAGCAGTTACCCAGAGATTGTCTGGAAGACGATGAAGTGAAATATTTATGTTCAGTATTATATATGGTAAGAAAACTGACTACAGGAGTCTTTATAAGAAATGGGTGGAAACTCTGCTAACTTGGAATACTCAAAGTGCTCTTGACTAATAGAATTAAAAACAAAAAAGTCTTCCAGATATTTGACTGGGCATCTGTGAAATTGCCTCTGCAGTCTGTCTATAAAGCTCTATTTATTTTGGGGAGCTAATAACTTATTGCAGACAATTAAAAAATAGATTCAATTATCTTTTATCTGGCTTCAAAGGTATATTTTGTTCTATGACAGAATCCTTTAGAAAATTTGGGAGAACTTGGGCATAGCAAAACATACCCTGCTATTTTCTTGAAAAGACATGGGAAACTTTGAAATTGAAATGTGAAAAAAAAATTAGATTATTCATTCAAATTTGATTGTTTCCTCAAAATTTGAAGGCTAAGAAAACTGCCTAATATGGAGATAATGTGTCACTGTAGTAGAGAAGGACTTAATTGAAACCCAACTTTTACAATGAACTTTTGTATGTCAAATGCAATAATTTTCAAATCTCTTTAAGAAACTTTATCCCTCTTTGTGTCCCACAGAAAAAATGTCTATTGCTGTCTACATTTTTTTTTTTGGGGGGGTGTTCTCTGGCTGGGAATGGAACCCAGGATGTGGCATGGAGAGCGCTGAAGCCTAGACACTACCCCACCAGGGAACCCCTGCTATCTCCATTTTTGATTCCTAATTTTTGTACAAATCTTTAATTATTTGGTAGAAGGACTCAACATAGTTTATTTATTTGTTCATTTCATCTTTTAAATTGTTTTCTCACGTGGTTACCTGCATTATTTTTGATCAGGTCACTTTCACAAATTACAATATCAATCATATGTCATTTTTGAAAATGTACATGCCATTGTTGACATGTTATATGAGAAGCTGCTAGTGACACGATGACATAGCAAAACTGCGTGACAGAAAGCACCACCTCCCAATTTGGCTCTCTGAGGACCAGGCCTAGGACCTTAGATATTTGAAGATATCGATGAGCCAAAATAAATGCTTTTTGCTTTGGTTGTACTTTCCAGCACCCCTATTACCTTAGATGTGTCATGCTTTAACAGCACGTAGAAACAATTGCTCCTTGGTAAGTATCTCAGAGGGTAACCACTGATAGAAACTTGGAGAAAGTATTTGTTACTTTGGACTGGCTAGAATATTAGGCTGCTCTGAGTTGCTCTAATAATCTTGTGTTTGGGTTTCCTGATGTTTGATAAGAAAGACCTGACCTCATAGTTATCATGTATTTACTAAATGGAGAATCGGCAGAAAGTATCTCAAAAATGAAGCTGTGATTTGTATATTATTTAGACACTACCAATTTTATAAAACTCTTTGTCTTCTAGTTGAGAAAGGATCACTAAGAGCCTGGAAAGCTAAAAGTGAAAAGATAACTATTTCATTTAATAACCAGGTGGGGGTAGGGGTGGGGGTTGCAGATAGTGAGATTTCCCCCCCTCCTCACAAGAGATAGTCCTTCCCACCATACAGGTATAAGCTGTTCTGCAAGTGAAAGTGAAAGCCTTGGACTGACTGAGTTTATAATGCTAAAGGCATTGTCACCTTTGCCCTCCCTTAAGCAAGGGAAGTTGATTGACATGATGTGGCAAGAGGCTCCTTGGTTCCAAGGAAGACATTTCTCTAGCCCAGGAGAAACTATTCAGAAATCCTTGAAGGCATATTTCTTCACTGACTATACTGCTGCAACCCGTTTTCTAGCCTCAGACTTACAGACTTACAAAGTATAAAATAGAGAGTTCCTCTGATTCAGTACAATCATACAAAAATAAGATTTGAGAATGTGAGAGAAAGAGAAGAGCCAAGGATGTCACCAAATTTTTGACCCAACCAATGGAAGAATAGACCCCTAAGTGGGGTAAGGCAAACTGCAGGAGGAGAAGGTCTGGGGAGAAGAACCAGACAGTGTCAGATAGCTGGGGCCCAGTTTGGAATATGCAGGGTTTAAAATGCCTATTAGACACTGAAGTGGAAATGTCAAGTAAGCAATTGGTTTTATGGGACTTTAGAGGATAAGACTGGCCTGAAGATAAAAATCTAAAGCCCAGGGCATGTACAGATCATTTTAAAAGACATTAAATAGGGTCACAGATTTAACAATCACAGAATACCCAGTTAAATTTAATTTTAGACAAACAACAAATAAATTTTGCATGTAAGTAGGTTCTAAACATGACAGGGACCATACCATACATACATAAACAAAATTAATTGTTGTTTAGTTCCACTTTAACTGGGCATTCTGTACTTTCACCTGGCAACCCAACATTGAAGAAATATTATGGTGAGATGACCAGCTTCTGATACATGTACGTGCATTAGAAAGAGAAGCCTAGACCTATTTTCTAGTCCATGTCTCTTAAAACTTCCATTCTAGTTCTGCTGCCATCTCCATATGCATTTCTGAATGCTGGATCCCTAAAGCACATGGGCTTCTTGGTTCCCTGGAATCTGAACAATACAAATCACTAAGCCTCTCCCGTGGGGATGCAGTAAAAAGTAAAAGGGAAGAAGAAGGTGAGTAGGAGTGTGAAACAGACAAGGAAGATTTTATTTCCATAGAAGCCAACCCTCAGCAGTTTCTTGGGGGACCCTCCCTTGCCTTATCATGTGGCTCTTAAATTCATCTGCCCTGGTTGGCAAACTAGGCTAACTAACAAGGTTGTCCTCTGTTCTGGTGCTTCACTTTGTCTCCGCTGGAATGACTCCTTTTTTGTTGTTCTCTTCTGCTTTTTTGGAGTAGCTATATGAAGATACTGTTTCTTTGGAACTGTTTTAAATTAATCCCCTCAAGAATTCATGGGTGAATCATTCAGAATGACTCAAGAGCTTGGCTTATTATTTTTTTTAAAAAATTTAAATTTACCAGTGACTTAAGCACCTCAAATTAGATCAATCTACTTTTTCATTAAACTTTTCACATCAAGAAAATGATTAGGTTGCTCTCATTTTGAAAGTGAAACACATACATTTTCTTTGGATCTATTTTATCATCCTTATATCATGACAAGGTAAAATGACAGTGATAACGCCACATCTCTGTACTTTGAATTAGTTTCCTAGAAATTTTTGTTCAAATTCATGATTGACTGAAATAAATACTATAGTCAAAAACTGGATTAGATTAGAAAACAATCTAATCCATCAAGATCTGGACAATGATCATTTTAATGCAAAATGTTTCATTTCATGAATGCATGCTTACCCCAGAGATGTTAACTGAGAGAGTGGTAACCCAGATTAACACAGCTTTAAGAAACCAGACTGTTTCAAAACAGAGGCAAAATATATTAAAGAGTATTAACTTATCACATCTCACAATTTTGTTTGATGACATTTTTCTGGCCTGCTCCCTAGAAGTGTGTTTCTTTTTTTCTTTTCTCCATCCCCATTATTACTGTTCAAGAGTAAAGATCCACTCTGTGAACATTTGCCTCCTCTAATAATCACAGTGAGACAGCATTCTCACTCAACTGCCATTTACATCTGCAGAGTGTGTTTCCAGGAAATAGACCATACACTGTAAATCTGAAACACTGAATAGAGGACAATTATATGATTAGCTGAAGATTCCTTACAGAATAATAAAATGCATAACTGAATGAAACCTCTCTTCATCTTTTTCGCTTTATTTCCTATAGCTGTTCTCCTGCTATATTACATATTTATATTAAGGCATTATTATTTGCATGGAGAAAAAAGTTGGCTTTGTTAAAACAAGTGAATCCCTTTAAAAGTATTGAGATTTATTATGTCAAATCAAGATGATGATGCTTTTTCATGATTGGTTTCGGAACTCTGCTTTGGTTATTGCCATTTATATTGACATCATAAAGTTTTTCATAATATTTCTTTATTATATTTTTAATATCTATATTATTTATAGTGCTGTCTCCTCTTATATTCCTGACATTGGGAATTTGAATTTTCTCTCTTTTTATCTTGATGTGTTTAGCTGGGGATTTATCAATTTTATTGACTTCTTTCAAATGAATAACTTTTAGTTAGATTGAAACCCACTTTCAATATAAGAATTGCATTTTAACTGTAAAGACATAATAGATTAAAAGAAAAAATTTAAGAAACATTATATACGCAAACACCAATCATAAGAAAGCTGGAGTGGTCATTTTAATAACAGACAAAGTAGATTTCAGAAAATAGAATGCTGTGAGGGATATTCCATAATGACAAAGGGATCACTTAACCAAGAAGATACAGTAATCTTAAAAGTCTTTGCACCTAACGATCAAGCTTAAAAATGTATGAAAATACAATTGATAGAAGTGAAAGGAGAGACAGAAAAATCCACAATTATATTTTGAGTCTTCAAAATAGCTGATGAATATGTAGATAAAAAATTAGTAAGGATATATAAGATCTGAAAAATACTTTTAACCAACTTAGTTGACACCTAGGTATTCATAACATTCCAACTGGTAACAACAGAATATCCATTATTTTAAAGTGCACATAGAATGTTAATCAAGAGAAACCATATTGTTGTCTCTTGAGAGGCCATAGAAAATACCTAATAAATTTAAAAGAATTTAAAGTATACAGTGTATTTTCTCTGAATATAAGAGAAATAAACTAGAATCCAACAACCGTAGCTTATCTGGAAAACCCCAAAATATTTGGAAATTAAACAACAAACTTTTAAATACTCATGGATCAAAGTACAAGTCAAAAGAAGAATTAGATAATATTTTTAATTGAAGGAAATAAAAACATATAAAAAATTCTGGGATACATGTAAAGCAGTCATAGAGTAAAATTTACAGGAGCAGCAAAGAAACTCAAAGCAAGCAGAAGGAAGGAAATAATATAGGCAATAATAAAAAGTAAACACTGAAAATAGAAAAACATTAAAGAAAATAAAGAAAACAGAAATCAATCTGTTTTTTTAAAGATCAAGAAAATTGATCCACCACTACCTAGATTCACAAGGAAAAAAGAGAATACACAAATTACCACTGTCAGAAGTGAAAAGGGGTATCACTACACACTCTACATACATCAAAATAAAAATAAGAGAATTTTCATGTCTATAATTAGGAAATTTAAGTAAAATGAACAAATTACTTAAAAAGTACAAACTGCCAAAAGACATTCAAGAAGTAATAGTTAACCTGAATACACACACACACACACACACACACACATTCACTGATTTTATATATATATAAAATTTTATATATATACTCATATATATATTTTATATATATATACTCATATATATTATTTGATTTTATATATATATATATATACACACACACACTTATATATATGAGTATATATGAAATTTATTTCATAACTCAAAGCTTGGAAACCTTTCTCAAGGAAGACTGTAATTACAGATGGCTTCATTGGTGAATTCTATAAAAAATTTTAGGAAGAAATATTACACAGCTCTACAAACTTTCAGAATATGGAAGTGGAGGGAACACTTCTGCTCATTTTTTATAAGATCAGCATTACACTGAGACTAAAACTAGGTGAAGACACCTCAAATGAAAGAAACTACAGACCAATATTTATCAAGAGATGCGAACATTTTAGCAAAATTTATCAAATTGAATCCAACAATATAATAACAGGATAATACAACATGATCAAGTGGGGTTTATTCTGGGAATGCAAGACTGGTTCAACATTAAATATTGAACCTAATATTACAATTGTAATCTAATATTAAATTTACCATTTCAGCAGACTAAAGAAGAAAAATCATATGACAATATCGATAGATACATAAAAATCAGATGCCAACACTAAACATCTATGATTAAAAACTGTCACCAAATTAGGAACAGAAGTGAACTTCCTTAACATGACAGAGATTCTTCAGAAAACTTACAGCTATAATAACATTGTACTTACTTGTGAAAGACTGGAGCATCTCACTAAGAGTGGTAACAAAGCAAGTATGTCTGCACTTACCACTTCTAATGAATACAGCATTGAAAGTCCTAGCCAATGCATTAAGATACAAAATAAATAAATACATACATAAAATAAAAAAATGTGTAAAAGGCATATGGATTAGTCAGAAATAAATATAACTTATTTATAGATTATTTGATTTTATATGTAGAAAATACTAAAAAAATCTCCAAAAAAGGTATTAGAAGTAATAAGTTCTACTTCAAATTTAAGGTTGCAAAATATATGGTTAATATTAAAAAAATCAACTATTTTTGTATAGTACCAATGAAAAATTAGAACTTAGAACAAAAGGAGCCATTTACAATAGCACTTGAAAAATCCATGAAATACTGAGTTAAAAAATCTAATAAAATATATAGAAAATCTATATGTTGAAATCTATAAAACAGAGTTGAAAAAATTTATGGAAAACCCAAGTTAAGTGAAATGATATACTTTATTTACAGAATCAAAGTCCAATATTAATATGTCCGTTATTTCCAAATTGGTCTATAGATTCAATGTAATCCCAATCAATGTCCCAATCACAACTGCAGGAGAAATTTTACAGAATTCAACAAACTGTTTTTAAAACTAACATGGAAATGCAAATGAACTAGAATAACACAGTCAAGTTTGAAAAACAACAAAGTTGGAATCTCAAGTTCCAGAATTCAAGATATATAAATATATAATAATTAAGATAGTGTTTCATTGGTAAAAGAGACACATTGACTAATGGAATAGAATAGAGAGACCAGAAATAGATTCACACATATATGATCAATTGTTTTTTTTATTATCAAAGATATAAAGACATTTCAATAAAGAGAGGATAGCCTTTTTAACAAATGATGCTGGAATAGGAAAAAAGAAAAAAAGAGAATCTAAAATCATGCCTTGCATGTCTATAAATGTTAACTCAGAATGGATCATAGAGATAAAAATAAGATCTACAACTATAAAAACTTTTAAGAAAAACCATGAAGAGGCTTCTGGTAACAATAGTGAAGTAAGTAAATGCTGTGCTTCTCACCTCCCATGATTACATCTAAATGACAACTACACTACAGAACAAGCATCATTGAGAATTGCCTGAAGTCTAGCTGAACAAAAGTCGTATAACTAAGGACACACAGAAGAAGCCATACCAAGATGAATAGGAGCGGCAGAGGTGTAGACTGGGCTCATCCTACATCCACACATGGTGGTTAAAAATTGGGAGGAATATCTCAGTTATGGAGGTCTGCTCTGAGGACAAGTGTTCCAGCCCCACACCAAGCTCATCAGCCCAGGGTTCCAATGCAAGAAAAAGAAGTTACTATAAATTCTGGCTAGAAAAACCATGGAGATTGAGAGGGAGGACTGCTGGAGTCCCAGGTGTTCCTCTTAAAGGGCCCATGCATAGACTTACTTGCTGATGGATTCACTTTGAGCTTCAGCACTGGGGCAGCAGCTCAAAAGGCACCAGGGATATATGAGGAGGAACTGAATTATCTGGTTTCCAGGCGAGGGCTAGAGGGTCAGCTTTCTCCCAGACAGAGGTGCTGGCAGAAGCCATTGTTCCTTTATTGAGACCTCCCTCACTGAGCCTGCACAAACAGATGCATGACATATCTGAGTCTCCATCAACCTGGCTAAAGCAATTTGCCCCACCCTGGTGACTCACTCAAGCCATTTCCAGTGGCTTTTACATACAAATACCTATCTTGGCTCATTCTGTGGATTTCCTAAAATCTCTGAAAGGTTCACAAACTCAAACAAGTAGCACCTAGCCTTGGCATGCCCCATACCTCTTGCAAGCAGTCTCAAGCCCAGAACTAGCATCAGCTCGCCTTGGTTCAAAGGTTAACCCTCCACCAGGCTCCTCCAAACCTAGCAGAATCACTTTGTAGCTCATATCAGTGGCCCCCGGCAGGGTGCAGACAGCAGCTAAATTTGGCCTGTATTAGAGCCCTTTCCAAGGGGCCCAAGAAACAACACATCCAGTGGCCAACTTCAGACCACACCAAAGCACCACACAACCACCTCTAGAAACAACACATCCAAAGAATATCTTTACCAGTCACCTGAGTCCTGTTAAAGTGAATCCTGCTCTGTAGGGTCAGCCCCTGCACAACAGCTCCTCCACTGTAGTCAGGGCCAGTCCTTACATCCAATCAGCCTGAGGGTCAATCACACCCAAGAATGTGCCAACAACAATTAAGGCTCAACTACACCTGGAGGGTACACACAACCCATATAAAGTGACACACCTGGAGCACCTAGCTCAGGTAACTAGGCAGACTGCTCCACTGGGCCCCACAGGATACCTACTGTATTAAGCCACACTACTAAGAGAGGGAGAAGTGGCAGCTCTACCGAATATTAATACATAGAAACAAACACAGGGAGGCAGCTAAAATGAGGAGACAAAGAAACATATCCCAAATGAAAGAACAGAACAAAGCTACAGAAAAAAGAACTAAACCAAATGGAGATAAGCAATCTACCAGATGCAGAGTTCAAAATACTGGGTATAAGGATGGTGCTCAATGATGTCAGTGAGAATTTCAACAAAGACATAGGAAACATAGAAATGGAGATAGAAAACATAAAAAGAACCAGTCAGAAATAAAGAATACAATAACTAAAATGAAGAATACATTAGAGGGAATCACCAGCAGATTAGATGAAGCAGAGGACCAAATCAATGATTTGGAAGCAGAAAACAGTAAGAACAGCAAAAACAAACAAAAAAATCCCCCCAAATAAGGATAATTTAAGGGGCCTCTGGGACACCATCAAGCATACCAATATTTGCATCATAAAGATACCAGAAGGAGAAGAGAGATAGCAAGAAACGAAGAGCTATTTGAAGAATTCATGATACAAAACTTCCTTAACCTTTTGAAGGAATATAGACACAGAAGTCTGGGAAGCTCAGAGAGTCCCATACAAGCTGAATCCAAAAAGGCCCACTCCAAGACACATTACAATTAAAATGCCAAAGGTTAAGGACAAAGACAGAATCATAAAAGTAGCAAGAGAAAAACAACTATTATTTATAATCAAAGAATAGATAAGGAGTTCCCAGACAAGAAAATGTTAAAGGAGTTCGTCAACAACAAATCAGAATTATAAGGAACACTAGAGGGACATTTGAAGACAAAAAGAAAAAAAAAGATAAAAATATGAATAATACAATGGTAATAACTACATATCTATCAAGCATTACTTTCAATGTAAATGGATTAAATGCTCCAGTCAAAAGATAGGGTGGCTGAATGGATACGAAAACAAGACCCTTACATATGCTGCCTGCAAGAGATTCACTTTAGATGGAAAGAGATGTAAAGGCTCGAAGTAAAGGAGTGGAAGAAGATATTTTATGAAAATAGAAGAAAAAAGCTGGAGTTGCAATACTTATACTAAACAAAATGGACTTTAAAATAAAGGCTATAATACGAGACAAGAATGACCTTGTATCCCACTTCTGAGTAATTAATCAAAGAAACCCAAAATGCTACTTCAGGAGATTTTTGCATCCACATGTTCATTACAGCATTGTTTCAATAGCCAAGATATAGAAGCAATCTAATTGTCCATCAATATAGGAACTGATAAAGAAGAAATGGTGCATATATACACTGGAATATTAATCAGCTATAAAAAGAATGATATATAAATCATTTTCAATTAAAAATAAAAAACAAAACAACAAAACAAAACAAAAAGAGAATGAAATCTTGCCATCTGCAACAACATGGATGGACCTAGAGAGTATTAAGCCATGTGAAATAAGTCAGACAGATTAAGACAAATACCATATGATTTCACTTATATGTGGAACTTCAAAAACAAAATAAATCAACAAACAAAGCAGAAATAAACTTAGATACAGAGAACATTTTGAGGGTTGCCAGATGGGAGGCGTTTGAGGCAGGGGTGGAAAAAAGAGAAGGGATTAAGAAGTAGTTACAAAATAGTCATGGGGATGTAAAGTACAGTGTAGGGAATACAGTCAATAATATAATAATCGATATTAGATGGGTACTAAATTCATTGGGGTGATCACTTTTTAGGTTATATAAATGTCTAATCACTTATATACCTGAAACTAATATAATATTGCATGTCAACTGTAATTGAAAAATAAAAAAATTATTAAGAAAAACTTAGAAGAAAATATTTTGATCTTGGTTAAAACATTTCTTAGATGAGAGCACCAAAAGCACAATCTACAAAAGAAAATATTTATGAATTGCAATTGATCAAAATTAAAAACTTCTATTACTTGAAAGATGCTGTTGAGAGAATTAAAAAACAAACCGCATGCTGGAGGAGAATATATCCAAGACACATACTTGATAAAGCACTTGAATCAGAATATGCAAAGAAGCCTCAGAACTCAATGATAAGGAAACACGGAACCAAATAAGTACTGGGCAAAAGATTTGAACAGATATAAAGAAGGTATATGAATGGAGAAAAGTGCACCAAAAATGCTCAGTATCACTAGTTATTGAGGAAATGCTTATTAAAACCAGAATGACATGCCCCTGAACACCTGTTCAAATTACTAAGAAAAAAAATCCCGAAATGGCAAACAAAAATGACAATACTAAGGGCTGACAGGAATGCTGAGTAACTGGAACTTCCATACATTACTGGTGAAATTTAAAATGATACAGCCACTTTGGAAAATACTTGGATAATTTTATATGAAGTTAAACATACACTTTTATAAAATATAGTAATCCTACTCCTAGGTATTTAGCAAAGAGAAATAAAACAATTTATATAAAATCTGTATATTAATTAATGTTATTACGGGCTTATTTCTCATCAGTGAAACTGGAGAAAAAAAAGTCCTTTAACTGGTGAATAGATCAACAAACGGTTGTGCATTCATTCAGTGAATTATGCAGCAACATGAATGAATCTCAAATGCCAGAAGGCAAATGACAGAGGCCAGAATCAAGAGGCTGCATTCATTTTTCATTCTGGAGAATGTCAATATATAGGAACAGAAAACACTGCTTGCCATGGGCAGGGGTGGTGGTCAGAGTTGTCTAAAAGGGTGTATGAGGAAATTTGGGGCAGGGGGAAGAATGATTGAATTGCACTTATCAAATCTTAGAAGACTGTATACCTAAAAAGGATGAAAGTTTCCATATGTAAATTATATCTCAATAAACTTGACCCTCCTACCCAAATTGGAGGGCATGTGTGTGAACTAAGAAATCTTACATAAATCAGGAATTCAGCAGGTAATGCTTCAAACTGGTTAATCATGAATAGCAATATATTTTTAGAGATAAAGTCCTAAGGTAATATCCTAAAGAACAACAACAAAAATAGTTAAATTTGCCTCTGGGAAGTGAAACTTGGGTAGATGTGGATCACTAGACAGATGCTTTTCATTTTAATTCTCCCTATACTATTATTTTTTACTATATGCATTTATGACATTGATTAAACAAATAAAAATATTTTAAAATTACAAATTGAGCCTGAAACCTATGTAATCCTTGCTAACAGATGTCACCCCAATAGTCTAACAATAAAAATAAATTTAAAAAAATTACAAATTAATTTACCTTACTATATAACTTCTATGTAAGTAAGAGATTTCTGGACATATTAAAATGTGTTTTGTGTATATCACCGCCAGTCCATAAAATGGCATAAAGTAGTTAGAAATAAAATAAAAATAGGGTAAGTTAGGCTATGTTATGTTCATTAGTATGGACTAGTAATTTCTTCTCTTAATAAAGTAAATTACAACTGAGGGACATTATTTATACATAGATAAAGTCCTTTGTAAATGCAACATTACTCACCTGCTCTTTTAGGTGAGAGCATTTGGTTCAATTTGAAAGGTCATTTATCACCTACAAGGGGAGCACTTATGGGCTGTTTGGGCTCTTTTAGTTGGTTTACTATAGCATTAAGCTTGCTTATGGAGAATTTTGCTTGCATCTGCGGTCTATACACAGCCTCATTAATGTGTTAACAAACTTCATTTTGCTGAGTCAGATTAGAGGTACCCCCTTCTTTGGTATAGTATAATACACACAGTGGGCAGTCAGCATTTTCCTGATTGTCTTATACAGAGCCAGGGAAAGTCATTATGCTGGTTTTGATCCTCTTCCAAGACAAATTAAAAGATAAGATGAAAAGTTATAGAAAAATCATCAGGCTAAGCTAGTTTGTTGGTTTATGTCCCAGAGATCAGGTTAAGTGTCCAGTGTAGAGTGTGAGCCATTATGTGATAACTCACGTGTCTGGATTTTTAGGGACAGCCCTGCGTTCAAATATACTAGCCTGTTTTTAGTTCATGAAGTCCGATTTTTAGCCTTGAAAATAGAGTTGCTGGAAGCTATGGGATAACATGGCAGCCAGCCTGGGGTGTTCACCAGTGTTAATTTAAAGGCCTATGCAGAAGACTTCACTGAAGACATCCCTGTGATATTCTCAATGACAAATCATTAAATACTTTGAAAGACCAAAAAATACCTTTAACAAAATCTTGTTTGTTAGTTTCTGATTATTTTTATGTGCTCATTATAGGAAATTAAGGGAAAATGTTGAAAATGATAAAAATCGTCTTTAGTTTGATAACCTCAGAGATAACCACTATTAATACTTTAATGTATCTTCTAGTGTTTATTTTTATATATATATAAATTTATATATATAAATTGAGATTATATCCTGTATGTTTTATGATTCTACTTTTTATTTCATATTTATAGTGTGCACTATCCACTATAATTAAATATTATTAAAAACAGGATATTATGCTATCATATGTGTTATTAAAATTTATTTCAATGTGTTGATTTGGGGACTTTTAGGTTATTTCCATTGTTTACTTTTGTGAATAATACCTCCACACTAAAATTTTTAAATAAAACTTAGTCTTTTTGATTGTTTCATATAGAGGAAGTGAAAATACAACCCAAAGATCATAAACATTTTTAGGACCCTTGGGACAAATATGTCATATTATACTCTTAAAAGTTTGTACCAATTTATACTCCACCAACTGCATATAAAGATGAAATTTCATTGCTTCCTCTTTGCCATTTCTGGGTGTTATAGCTTACAAAATAATTTCCAATTTGGCAAATGAAAATGATGTCTTTATATTAATTTTCCAGTTAGTATTAGTGAGATAAATCCCCCCCCTTTTTTTTTTAGTTTTCCTTTCTCTGTTAATCTAGTTTGTCTGTTTTTCAATTGATGTATTTGTCTTCTCATATTGATGTATTAGTTCATCTGCTTTGTCCATTTTTTTACTGACATAAACATGTATTTGTCAAGCTCAAGCAATAACAGAGAAAAAAATTAGTGTGTATGAATGTTCATATTCTAGATACTCCTTCTTGCTCAATTTTGCTTTTGTTTTTTAAATTTTCTTTTTAACAAAAATGTCTATTTTGTTTTGGAGCTGCTGATTTTATTGTTTTAGTGAAGCAGTGTCACTACTGAAGGAAAAGTTCATCAAAGCCAGAAAGGATTGTCAGAAACATGGCAAGTTATTTTTAAGGAGTGTGGTTTAGGCCTTGAATGTGGGGGACTCAATAGCTCATAACTTGTAATAGCAGGAGCTTAAGTTTTAATTTTTTTTGGCATCTGCTGTGTGTCAAAGTTTTTTCTAAAATATCTTTTAATCACATAAAAACTTTGTGAGATGGGAATTATTATCTGTCCTTCACCTGGGTGTAGTTGCATTTAGGATGGTGGAGTCACTTCCCTGGCCAGGTGACTGATTTGCAGTGGCTCAGGATTGCAGCTACAGATGCAAAGTCTTCCAAAGCACACAATCCTTGCACTATGGCTTGCTAAATTCCAACAATGTTAAACTCAGTGGACAGAGCTACAAATGTCAGGTTGTTGTTTGTCTTATTGCTATTGTTTTGTGTTCTGTATTGTTTTATACTGGCTTATCACAAGAGAAGCTGCAAAACTCAGACAGGACAACCTGCCTTACAGTTGCCTTTTGTTCTGACTGATATGAATTCCCTGTCATCTCTGAGGCCCTCCAATTTCTTTTCATATTTCTCCACTTTTATGTCCTGAAATTTATTTGTGTAGCAGCACAAAAATAGCAGTTATTTTGTATAATAATCCTTTGATAAAAAGAAAATATAATTCCAGGAAAAACCATGTAATTCACCTTCTAAAGCAGCAATGATAATTCTACAAGTCTGATAATTATATATTTTTAAATAATAATGAATTAAAAAAATTTATCTCTCACTCCTCAGCTCCCACTCCCCTCCATCTTTTTTGAACAGAGGCTCAGGCGATGCTGCCCTTATTTATGTTTGCACAATATGAGTTCTTCAGAGTATCGAAGCTAAACCTTTGAGTCTTGGGGGTCAGTGTTGGAAAGAGGCCCAGTGGAATTAGCCTTAATAAAACTTTCCTTCTATTAATATACCACTTGCCCTCTTCTTCCCCTTTCAACTCTTCACTTGCTACTCTATTTTTAATTAGAGCAACTTCTTACTTAGTATAGTTTCCTTTTATTTCTAGATTAATAATTATCTATTCCTTACCATATCTGATCATAGAAATGAATAGCTGTGGATTGTGATTGAAATTTCTGACAAGTGAGCCCCTAAGAACTCTTGAGAATTTTAACTTTTCAATTTTCTTTGCTACTTTCATTCTAAATTTGAGACAGTTTTATCTCTTTCTATCTGCATATTCTCTTAGCTTTCTTGTTTGATGATTAATTATTGGTTATTTACATTTTCCTTTACTGATTACTTTTAATTGACTCTTTCTGGCTTTTCTAACCTTAAGCTTTTATCCTTCTTTTTTTGTATATAATTCCTTCTTTCCCAAATAGATTTTGTCACATGATGCTCCTTTTGTTACCAAATTCTCTGTGATCCTCTCCCATTTGGTTTCTATCTTCTCTACTTCATGAAGATTAAAAATATAAAACTAGACTTTTATGACTTAATGGACCTGCAAAGTATGAACTCAGATTATTCACTTTAACCTGGTACAATATTGTCCTGAACAGTGTTCATTGTGAACTCTGAGTCTAGAACAGCAGCGTCTTTGTTCTCTGGGTATATAACCACTCAGATTGCTCTTTCTGATACTGCATGGTGGGCCTTTGATGCAGCCATTTTTTATGGCCATTAAACCTTAGACTAGTTGGAGATCATCTTTGAATTCTTTCTTGGACAGATCTGTTGAGGACACAGAAGCCTCAAAGGCTGTGTTTAATAGAACCAGGATCAGAACCCCAGGTCTCTGAATGTGGACCCTAAATGCACCGGACTGGATCAGAACTCCTGCATGTTTCTTTTCTTTACTCAGCTTCATTTCTCCAGACAACAGGGTGGCAATCTCCCCTTATCACTACACAATGTCTCTGGAAATTGTACCCTCCAGAACTTAGTTATAATTTCTCATGGAAACAATACTGTATGTTCCTGATCAAGAGTTAATCATCAACTAAATCATAGATTTGACAAGTAATATATCGAACACAAGCCTGTAGTAGTAATCCTCATCCTCCAAGTCCTAAATAGACCTAAATGTGCAGGTTGATGAAATACAGTGTTAAGCTCTGTACCCCAGTGCCGGTGGAGGCAGTGCAGGGGGAATTTCTGGCAGGTGAATATTTGTCCCACGTGAGCTCATTGAGTTGAGCCTAGAAGGCCTAGCAGCCTGGCATTTCCTAAGTGAGCAAGTCCCTTGATAGCCAGACAACTGATCTATCACAAGTAGCTTTCTTGGTGGCTTGGGATGGGTGGCTGTTATTAGTCAGCTCTTTTCAGTTTTCCAGAATATTTTATATCGAATAAACACAACACTATGGAAGAGTGCCTTTTCCATTTTAGAGAATATTTCTATGTGGATTGTGGCCATTGATTGTGAACAAAACAAGCACAGGAACAGGTTGGACACTTAAGCTCTGCTTTCTGGTGCACATTCAATCCCCAAATTAACATTTTGTATCATAAAAAGATAAAATAAATGTAACATTATAAAATACAGTTATGTTTTTCACATTTGAATTTTAAAAAGGTAACCTTGATCTTGGTAAAGTCAGTCTTGAATTCTGAGATTTATGTCTTCCCTACTTGGATGGTATTAAAATACCCCTTTCTTTCTGAAATGATGATCATAGAGGACACATTTCCCCCCCCCGTCCCTTCTCCAATGTTCTTCCTTTAAGAAAGCAAAAATTTAATGTGACCATTGGTTGAGTTCCAAAATTATTTTTGAAATTGAATTGGTCCGTGAAATCTCCAAATCGGGTAACCACTGCTCTCAAGTATGGTTTTATGTGAAGATCAACATAACAGCTATATGGCCAATACGATCTAAATTAATAGGCAAATTGTAGTATTAAGAGCTTATCAGTTTTTCTTCTTATAATTTGGAAAGATTTCACTAGCTGTATTTATATAGTTGGAATCTTTTGGATCAAGCAAGAGATTTCTGTTAATAAATTCTGATCTATCAGGCAGCGACTTTCAAAGCCATTCCCCCAGGCTAGCGCTGTGGTGTTCAAGGGCACTGGAGAGCCCAGGGACACTTTTCCATTGAAAAAGTCAAATGAGAGAAAATTAAGAGTATGAGGTTTTAATGTTTATTTTAAGGAGTCACGGGTTTTATAAATTCTTGAGAAACGCTACTCTGGAGTTGAAGTCATTTTGTAAAAATCAGCCGAGTGCTCTGTCCGCCGTCTCTAGGTGGTGCCTGGGTGCGCTGGGAAAGCGTCCAGGGAGTACGTCTGCCTCCGGAAGGGGCGCGCAGGGGGAAGGACGGGGCCCAGCCAGCCAGGAGCTGATGGGGGCTGGAATTTCCTGAGGCCAGCGCCTGGCTGAAAGCCTGAGGGGTCCCGGGGACCCCAGGGAGGGCCTGGGAACTGATCAGGTGAGGAAGAGGAGAAGCCGCTTGGCCCTGCGTGGGGGCAGGACTCTCAGCCCCAGCCTACAACTCCAGGGAAGGTGGCGGAATCTTCCCGGTCAGCCGCAGAGTCCAGGGGGACGATTTTTCCTTTGTGCTGGGTATATGCCTATATTTTAGGAGTTCTGAATTTGCTTGGATACAGCCTAACAAATAGAATTTCTAAAAGTTGAATCTCTATTCAAAGCTCACTTGGCCCAAAAGTTTGCATTTATATTGCCCACATTTTATAATGCTATTTTCTCTCTCTATTTTGCTTTTCCTTACTATTAAGAGAAAACATGCTTTTAAATGACCACGTTGGCAAGAAAACAAAGTTTTGAAAAGGAATAGAAAAGAAGAACAGTTCCTTGCCTGATTTCCTGAGCACCTGTGTGGCTGTGGCTCGCATACACTAGTACTAGTTTTCCTGGTTTCTTCCCTGCTGCTCTACTTCTCATAGTCAGCACACTGATGAGCTTGAATCGTTCCTTTTGTTAACTTAGAAGCCTCAAATGATAAAAAGATTACATATTTAGCAGGTCAAATTTAAGAGTTTCCTGAAATTAAAAAATATTTTGTGTTTAATAGCCTACTTGAAAATTAGGGAAATTGAATCAACTAATATCTGGAAAAAAGGAAAGCGTATGTGTTAGAAAAACATGAAACACACTGGTCCATAGATATTTTATCCTAGATACTCAAAATGTTGGAAACCTTGGAAATATAAAACCAACTTATTGAAAAATCATATCTAATTCAAAACAACTAATATTTCCCAAGTAAATATTTGACTTTTTAATGAAAATAGCACATAAATACAAATTAATAATATTTTATATGTAATCTGATAGTTTTCACATTTCTGGACACCAGAGTGCTTGCTATCACATGTAAATATGGGTGAAAATTTATTTTCTGGTTGATTAGGAATGTGCACATCCTTTGGTTTCATGTAGGTAACAGATGTCTTGTGGGTAACAGATGTCTTGGCTTTTACAGACTAATTGGTAAAATGGGGGAAAGGAGATAATTAAAGGGGTGGGAGGAGACACAGGGAAAGTGCAATATCCTTGTGGGGAAAAATCTAATAGACCTCCTTATTACGGGTAATTACCTCCTTCTTCAACTTCATTTGCTATGTCTTTCCATATGACTCAACTGCAGTGTAACGGGAAAGTATAAAATAAAGAAACATAAGACTGGACTACTGTCTGCTAACAACTAGATTTATCTTGTCATGGAATATTCTAGTATAACTGAGTCATTTAACAGCAGTTTTTAAAGAAACAAAATATGAAAGCATAGATCTAATCACTAATGGCAACTTATGTTTTAATTGGCAGCAGGAGGGTTTGATGTTGAGGATGTTTGACGTAAATATAGTTTAATTATATACCAAATGTGACCACATAGTGGATTGGTGGGAAATGAAAAAATGCAAGACCGAATATGTTGTATGTTACGACTTAAGCTCTTTCAGTTCGCTGTTTGTTTCCTGTTAGGGCTATAGTACTGCCAATTGACCTGGAATAAATGGGAACATTTAGCAGATGTTTGAAGCCATTATCATCAACAAATTCTCAATTTTGTCAGTGTTTTCTGTTGTGCAACATTTAAAGTAAGGTGTCATTTACTATTAATGTATTTAGGTCTATATTACCTTTCTGATTGATATCCTTTACTTTAAAGTGAAGGAAATTTTTATAGCCCGTTAAACAGTCAGTGTGTATCCATATTATTCCTGATGAGAATTATGATGTGATCATTTTTACAGGGAGCTAGTAGAGAGAAAGTATATCAGGTTAGGTACTTAAAAGCTTGTGCTTAATACAAAACTCAGACAACCTGAAAGTTAAGGTTTATTTATGTTTGATACAAGGCATATGCTATTGATTTTTATTGGACCACCTGTTCCCTCAGAAAATAGGTAAGTAAAATTTGTTTAAAAAATATTAACTGTTTTAAATGGTAATTAGGACAATACAGATTAAAATCTCAGTTGACAATTAATTATTAATATCTTTCTGCTGTCATATAATTATATTTTATTCACAATTCTTAGAACCTGGAGAGGTGGGAGAAAGGTATCTGTTACTATTTAAAAAATCAGCTTTGGTAGGGTAGAAAAACACAATACTTGAGTAGTCTAATGATCACATTAATTCAGTCACATGTCAATAAAATGGGGATGGTGACAGGTTGCTCTGGGAATTATACACAAGGATAAACACACAAGAAACTAACATATATTTAGTTGTTGAGTGCTTTATGGTTGTCTTCACTCAGAGGGTCCGTATTCCTTAGTTGCCTTGGTTTCTAAGCAAGGCTTCTCTTGGAAATAGAAAATGCAAGGAGATTCTGATGAGGAGTCTAGGAACAAATGGCTTGAGATTGTGTGTCAGGAGAGTTAGTCTTCCCAACTTCAGCGCCTTAAAATATGAAATTGAAGAATATCCCAGTGGAATCATTTTCTTGATGTCAAAGAATTCTTCATATTTTTAATGTGAAAATTCATAAATTATAAATTCAAGGAGTCATAACATGTTGGCGCCATATGAGACTTTAAGATTTCTGGACCCACTGGCCCTCCCCCAGTTTCTTTCCCACCTTCAGAGGAAGGCACTGAGACCCTGTAAGGTTAAATATCTTCTCCAAAGTCAGTCAGCAAGTAAGTAACTGAGCTAGGACAGGGACCTTTATCTTTTCCTGAACTTTACCTGGACTATCACCAGATACCACTCTGAGTGACTGTCTAGGTTTTAGTCTAAATTAAAAAGAATGAGAACATTGAACTCCCTCAGCAGAACAGAAAGAAATGCATTTTTTGGGGGTGGTGGTGGTGGTATTTTCCTGACTGGGAATTGAAACCAGGTCGCGGCATTGAGAGCATGGAGGCATAGCCACTACACCACCAAGGAACACCAGAAATGCATTTTTTGATATGCCTTTTAAAGGGTCTGTGCACCCTAGTTTATTCAGTCATTCTTTTATGTATTACAAATATATTTTGCTTATTTGCATAGGATAACTAGCTTTATCTCCTCCAGTAGAAGAAGACATAGTGACTAATATTTACATAGTAATTCCTAAATATCAGGCATAGTTAGGAGGACTTTATATATACTAATGAATTTATTCTCTATGACAACACTAGGAGGAGGTATAGTCTTCTTAGTTTTCATAAGAGCAAATGGAGACCCACAGGGGCCAAGTAATGCCCAAGATTACAAAGCTAGAATAGCCATGATTTGAAGGTCTTGAAATCAGGTTGAATTGGAAGATGCTAGAGAGAGATACTTCACTTTTAGAAGAAACCTGGGTAGATGGATTCTTATTATATGAGCTGCTTTGCAAGAAAAGTGACTTAAAACTCACATCAACTAGATTTTATATTTCTAGTTCTAGTGGATCTCAGTTCATCTAGATTATAAGACTCTAGCACATAAGTATCAACATCAGAGTATATTTATTTATATTGATCACCATTGGAATAAATAGGAGTGAGCTATTATGCTTGGTCCAATGTTAACAAAGTAGCATTTTTTTTATGATTGTATTTCTCTTAACATGTAGGAACAAAAATGTTTATGAGGATGATATTTTGCCTGTCAAGAAAAATTATCAAAAGAAGAGATAATTTCTATTAATATGTAATTTGTTCTTTCTTACCCAGTAATATAGAACTAGTATTCATATTTTGCTTTTATATTGGTATCTGAAGTTGAGTATAAAAATTGCCATTTATGTATCAGGTATAAAATCAATTCCAATCTAATTAGTAATTTAAAGACTTTAATTTAGTAAGAATGATTGTATGATAAAACTGGACATTCAGGTAATTTTGGGGGGTAGTTATGATTTTAAAAAGTTCATTAAAACAATACAAAAGGCTTATTCAGTATTGTACTATGTGAAAACAATATGATAAAGCAAATTTAAATAAATTGCTCACAACCACGGGATGTTTTAGGCTATATTGGTATATTTTATATCAGAACAGAAGTATTGTGCCACTTAGAACATGTGAGTTAATGTGGGGTGTGTGTGTGTGTGTGTGTGTGTGTGTGCGTGTGCGCACGCATATGTGTATATATATGTGTTGTAAATGGGGAATGTGGAGAAAACTTATGAAGTGAACAGATTAAATTTAACAAAGTCTAATTTATGAAAGTTTTATTGCTGTAGATATATGAAATTCTACAATTGATGTGTTTTGCTTTTTTGAATAGGTATGTTCATTAAAGAAAATTGCTTGAAGGTCATGGTCTATTTTGAAATAACTCTCATTCTAAGATCTATTCTTTAGTGAAGAGAGGGAAATATAATGGCTCTCATTGCCTTGAAGGTACTATGACAATAACAATAATGTTAAAACATCACAGAGTATACAACATGTAAAAATCACATTATTTTATTAGAGCTGTAAATATCTATATTTAGGTTTGTGTTTAGCACATTCATTTAAACGTTTAAGGGAAAAAGAGTAAATGAAGAGAATACACTGGATTGTTTGGTTACACAGCTGCTGTAACCATACTTTAATATTCTGCAAGTGATGCCAGACAGTACCCTTTTGTTGCTGTGTTACTGTATCCTAGTGATTTGTAGAAGCTATTAATTTAGGAATGAGCTGACTGAGGTTAAGAAGGAGGGATTTAGACATTGGATGAGAAAATTGTTTTAAGATATAATAGCAACTGGATACATTCATAAAAATACAAGCAAAGTAAATGATGATTGGCCAACCTGTTTAACAAAACATGACTGAGAGGGAATAACAGCATTAACATGTGTTTATCAAGTACTGTTTATTTAAACTCTCCCTCAATTTTCATTAAGATTGAATTTCTGCACTCAAGTATTATGAAACAAATTTGCATGATGTCTTTGTATCTTAAAGCTCTTTGCCTTACACTTTCCAGGGCTGAAGTGTGTGTGTCTTCTGTGTGACTCTTCAAACTTCACTTGCCAAACAGAAGGAGCTTGTTGGGCTTCAGTTATGCTAACCAATGGAAAAGAACAGGTGACCAAGTCCTGTGTCTCTCTCCCAGAATTAAATGCTCAAGTCTTCTGTCATAGTTCCAACAATGTCACCAAAACTGAATGCTGCTTCACAGATTTCTGCAACAACATAACGCTGCACCTTCCAACAGGTAAGGGGTTTACCTTTGTTCATTCCAAATTTAATTTTATTCTTGAGAAATCATAAACATGGTAGAAATCAACCTGTTTTATGATTCTTCAAATAGGAAAACCAGTTTAATAGTTCTCTCTCTCCCCACACCCACCCCGGATTAGTAATATTCTCTCGAGTCTAACTGAGGTTGATTTTTTTTTTAATTGCGCAAGACTGTCAAAACATTGACAACAGTGTTACAATTTTGGAGAAATTTGTCCATGTAAATTATATTTTTGGAAGTAATTAGTGGACCTAAGGTAAATGTACGTTTTTATGGATTCTTTTAAAGAAAAGATATTGAAATGTACACTACAGGGAAAAAAGAAAAAAAGAGCAAAACTAAAAATAAAAACAACAGGTTCCCACCTTTTGTGGAGACAGAATCCTTTTTTATGGTTACCTTGTACATAGCTTCTTTGTCTACCCACACTCGGGTGACAGCACTCATTAGCAGAAAGAGGTAGAATGAAATTATCGTTCAAATATATTCCTGCCTTTCCCCCAATTTCATGGTGTTTATCCCGATTTATGCGATACTGAAAATTTTAATCTCACTTTTTGTCAGTAATCTGGAATCTGAAACATTGGGAGATAATGGGCAAGTAATTCAAATTAAAAAACTAACTTATGACATGAAAATATGCTAGTGAATCTTCTCCAGTATTTATTCATACAGTAATAGTTCAATGCTTTTTGACATGTTAATATCTATCCACAGATATGTACTCTTCCTTATAAATTAACATTTTAAGGTATTATTTTCCAGTCTCAGATGTCCATATATCACCATAGCAATATTCCACTAAGTATTTTTAACCTATTTTTAAAATAAATTAGTAACCTCCCTTGTTTACTGAAGAACAATTATTTTATGCAGAACTTTGGAATCACTACCACAAATGAAAAATGGTTTACTTGCCATAAACATAAGATAACTACATAAATAAACAAACAAATATTTTTACTGCATTCCAGTTAGGTATTTTGTATTTTTTTTTAAGAGAGAAGAAAGAAGTGTTAAAGATATACTAGCATGAAGTGAGGCTTTTTCACACATAATCCGAAAAACTAGGAGAACTAGAGAAGGAAATGTCATGAGATTCAATGTTATTGAATATCATGTTTGGTTCACCCTTCTGGTTCCCCAAAGTGGTACTTGTCCACATTTTTGGAAAACACGGTTCTGAGGCATTACCTGTACATTGTAACCTGAGAAGTCATACTTGGTATAGTTCATCCCTCAAAGAGACTTGCAGTCTTGCTTCCTGGACTACACTTATTCTGTCTCAGATTCCATTGATCCCTTGGTTTGGTAGTGAGGTGGCATTCATTCTGGACACTTCTCTTTCTTTACATTTTCTCCCCTGGTTATCTGTGGACCAGAGACACCCTAAAGTGAAGTCTGTGGCCATGGCTCCTCTGGTGTGTCTTCTCAATAATGAATTCTTTACAAGCCCACATTCTGCCAGTCAGTAGGGGTACAAGACAGTACTCTGAAGGTACATAAAGCAGCTATCATGTAGGGCCTCCTCAACCCAACTATAAACTCAGCCTAACTACTGAGAAGACTGTATTCTATTAAGTCTAGTCAGGAACCAGTCTTGCCTTTTCAAAAACCAATTTTATTGAGGTGTAATGTAGATATAATGAAACACACACATTTTAAGTGAACAGTTTGATGAATTTTGACAAATATATACATTCATGTAACCACTACCACATTTCCATTACCTCAAAATGATCTGTCAATCTCCACTTTCATTAGAGCTAGATGACCGATCTATTTTTCCATCACTATAGATTAGATTTATTTTTCTTAGAGTTTCATATAAAAGTAGTCCTGTGGACCATATTATTTTGCTTTAGGTTTCTTTCATGTTTTTGAGATTTATTCATGTTGTTGGTTGTATCAGTAGCTTGTTCCTTTTGTAAATCTCTGGGTAATATCCTATTTTATGACTGTACTTCAGGTTTTTTTTTTTTTCATATTTTCTTTTTTTAATCAATTCATCCATTGATAGGCAGTGAGGTTGTTTACATTTTAGGGCTGTTATTAATAAAAAGCTGCTATGAACATTCATGTGCAAGTCTTTAGATATATGTTTTAGTTTCTCCTGAGAAAATAACCTAAGAGTGGAATTGCTGGGTTATACATAATTATAATCTTCCAAATAGTTCTCAAACTGCTCATGTCATTTTGTACCCCCTGCAGAAAAATATGATAGCTCTCAATCCATATTCTTACCAACTCTTGGTATAATCAAATTATTTTTTTAAATGTTAGCCATGTAACTGATTCCATAGTGGCATTTCATTGTGGTTTTAATTTGCATTTCCCTGGTGACTAATGATGTTCAATTATTTTTACATGTACATTGTGTATTTTCCTTTATAAAGTGTTAAAAATTCTACATATATAAAAATTATCTTCTTATGATTGAATTTAAGAATTCTCTATATATTCTGAATATGAGTCCTTTATCAGATGTGTATTATGACAATTTTCTTTTATTCTGCAGACTGCCATTTTATTTCTTAAAAGTGTCCTTTGTAGAACAGGAGGTTAAAATTTGATGAAATTAAAACTTTTTAAATAAAAAGATAAATTTATTTATTATGGTTCACCATTTCATGTGCTAATTGAGAAGTCTTTATCTATCCAAAGATCACACATATTTTCTTCTGTGTTTTCTTCTATAAATTCTAATATTCCAGTTTTTACACTTGGATCTATGTTCAGTTCAATTTAACTTCTGTTATTATGTAAGGTTAAGGTGAAGTTTTGTTTTCTCCAAATGGATACAAAGTTATTCCATTAACATTTATTGAAAAATTCATCCTTGTAATCACCTTGGCACTTTGAAAATAAAGTGACCATATATATGTGGGTATATTTTGGGCCTCATTATTCTGAGTGTTCTATATATTTATAGTTATGCCACAACCATGTATCTTGATTATTGTATCTTTATAGTCAGTATTCAAATCAGGTCTTATAACCCCTCCAACTTTGTTCTTTCTCAGATTTAGCTATTTTAAGTCTTTTTCATTTCCATTTAAATTTTAGAATTAGCTTCACAATTTTTATAAAACGCATGCTGAAATTTTGATTATATAGAATTGACTGTAGAGATTAATTTGGAGAGAATAGTCCCACTAACAACAATAAATCATTTGATCCATGAACATACTATGCTTTTCCATTTACTTTTTAAAAATTATTCTTAGTGGTATTTTGTAATTATCAGAGAACAGGTCTTATACATATTTCATTGCATGTTTTTGGATGCTATTGTGAATGGTATTTTTAATATCTCAATTTTTAAATGTTAATTGTTAATATGTGAAAATTAATTTTTAGATCCACTGTATTTCCTACAAGCTGGCCAATACAGCATATTAGTTCTAGTAGCTTTTTTTATTAGATTTTTTGGGGCATTTTTGCATAGACAATGACCTAATCTATGAATATAGACAATTTAACATTTTCCATTCTTCTGATTTGTATGCATTTCATTTCTTTTCCTTGCTTTTTTCATAAGAGGAATACATTCACTCTTTTACCATTAAGTATGATGTTACCTGTAGGTTTTTTTGTAGATGCCTGTTATCAGTTGAGGAAATTTATTTTTATTCCTAGCTTAGGGAAAAGTTTTTATTGTGAAAAATATTAAAAATTTTCAAGTATTTTCATGAATTTATTGAGATACCACATGATATCTCAATAAATTCATGAAAATACTTGAAAACTTAGTATATTGATATGATGAATTGTATTAATTGATTTTCAAATATAACTTATAACAGGGAAGATATGTAGTATCTAGCCAGTAATTACTATGTCTACAAAAAATCTTATATTTAATTGAATTCAAAACTTTTAGCTTAAATTAAGAATGTGCTTCTTTTCATGACATTGCATGGTAAATTGACATTAAATTGAATAGGATTGCATGTGCAGACACCTTGTGGCAGGTTGTTCTCCCTGTGATGCAGCACTAAATGGTGATTAGCTATGTTTGGAATGTCCGCTGTTTAGGGGAGGCATTGGGAATCTCCAGGCTGAGCACTAACACAGCCAGTGCCTAGAATGCCACTGTTCCTGTGTCTTTAGTGAATGTGATTGATATCCTCCACTCTGCCTAGTAGAGATTTATCAATTTTAAATGCGATGACATCTATATGAAATATATAAGAGGTAGTGTGACTTATCTATGGTACTTAATACTCTGCGTCACTTTCATGGGCAAGAGAAGGAAAGGTTAGGAGGTGACCAGAAGAGGTTGGAGAAAATTTGAGATTCTATTTCAGGGTCCAGCTGAAAGCCAAGTAGATCTTTGGCTTCCTTGGATCATTTATTCATCACTCCAGAATATGGGGCCATTTTCGGATAGTTGTCTTGATATAAGTGAGGTAACTCTTGTCATATTTCAGCTGGCCTCCTTGTTTCCTTACATCCCGTGTGTAATGATTGGGCTCTTGCTTCATTTCTTTGTGACAAAGTTCCTACCTTAAATACAGCTCATGGCATTTTGTCCCCTGTCCTCTCCCCAGTAACTTGACAATTGTAGAACTGTAGGGACTGATTTGTGCCCTCCTAAAAATCCTCTTATGTATTTGACTCTAATTCCTAAAGCCTTAGACCAGTAGCTTTCATACATGTTTCTATTGCGACATACAGAAAGACATAATTTCTCCCAACCCTATTCACACACAACTGAAACAAGAATTTTACAAAATATTTTTATACTTAAGATGTGTGAAATACTCCATGCTCTTTCGTTAAGTAAAAATGTTGGTTGGACTTCACTAATACATTATGTTTACAGTTTAAGAAACACCGTTTTAGTTGATATTTAAAATGTGGTGATTTTAAATGAACAAGGACATTTGTTATTTTAATTTGCTAGTAAAAATCTATTAAGAATGTAGTTATTTTATTTTAAGTGATTTTTTAAAGGCTCTTAAAAAAAAAACCTTCTTACCCATTCACTTTTAATACTAAATTGGCTAAGATTTAAATCCAATTAATTCAAATCTTTGCAAGGAATATTTGATTTAGAGTGTATTAAATTCAGTCAGTTGCCCTTAAAAATACTTTCTTCTTTGACACTGCATGTGGGTGTAATTTTTAGGAGTTAATTTTTTTAACATTTTTTAATTTATTTATTTTGATATTCAGTATTATTTTATATTAATTTGAGGTTTATAGCATAGTGATTAGACATTTATGTAATTTAAGAAATGATCATCCTGATTAGTGTAATAACTACCTGGCACGTTGCATAGTTATTATTGTATTATAGACCGTATTATCTATGCTTTATTTACATTCCCATGACTGTTTTGTAACTATCAATTTGTATTTCTTAATCCCTTCACCTTTTTCACCATGCCCAACTCTACCCCGCTCTATCACCCAGATAAATCTAGTACCCATCTGTTACCATACATAGTTATTTCAACATTGTTGAGTGTATATAGGGTATATGCTATACCCTATATTCCCATGGTTACTGTGTAAGAGCCAATTTGTACGTCTTAATCCCTTCCCGTTTTTCACTTACCCCAACCCTCTCCATCTGGCAACCATCAAAATGTTCTCTGTATCTGTGAGATTGTTTCTGTTTTGTTTGTGAGTTTATTTTGTTCTTCAGATTCCACATATAAGCAAAATCACACTGCATCTGTCTTTCTCTATCTGATGTACTCCACTTAGCACAATACCCTCTGGGTCCATTCATGCCACCACAGATGGTAAGAACCCATTTTGATCCATGGCAGAGCGATATTCCATTGTACATGTACTACCTACTCATTATCCATTCATCCATTGATGAGACCCAGCCTGTTTCTACATCTTGGCCATTATAAACAATGCTGCAATGAAAATAGGAATGCGTTTGTCCTCTCCAAGTAGCATTTTGGGTTTCTTCAATAAATACTCAGAAGTGGGATTCCTGGGTCCTTCTTTTTTTCTTATTATAGCTTTTATTTAAAGTCTATTTTGTCTGGTGTAAGTATTACTATGAGTACCTTGGGTTTTGTTGTTATTGTTTTCATTTTCATCAAATATCTTTTCCAAACTCTTTACTTTCAGTTTGTGTGTGCCTTCAGATCTAAAGGGAATCTCTGTATGCAGCATATGTGAGGGTTTTGTTTCTTACCCATTTAGCCACCCTATATTTTGATTGGAGCATTTAATCCATTGAAAGTAATTCTCGATAAATATGTAGTTATTGCTATTTTGTTATTCACATTTTTTTACCTTTTTACTTTTTGTTTTAAAGACATGCCTGTAAGGTTTTGTGTAATACTGATTTGGTCATGATAAACTTCAGCTTTTTCTTGTCTGGGAGGTCTTTGTTTGTTCTTCAATTCTAAATGACAGCTTTGCTGGGTAGAGTAATCTTGGTTGTAGATCCTTGCCTTTCATCACTCTGAATCTTTCCTGCCAATCCTTTCTGGCCTGCAAAGTTTCTTTTGAGAAATTAGCTGATAGTTTTAGGAGAGCTCCCTTATAGGTAACTAACTGCTTTCCTCTTGCTGCTTTTATAATTCTGTCTTTGCATTTAGCTTTTGACATTTTAATTGTGACCTCTCTTGTTGTAGGCCTCTTTGGGTTCATCTTCTTTGGGACTTCTTGTGTTTCCTGGGCTTGTCTATCTATTTCCTTTGCCAGGTTTGGGGAGTTTTCCAACATTAATTATTTAAATAGATTTTCAATTCCCTTCTCTTTCTCTTCTCCTTCTGGTAGCCCTAAGATGCAAATGTTGGTACGCTTAATGTTATCCCAGAGGCCCCATAAACAATCCTCATTTTCTGGAGTTTATTTATTTATTTATTTATTTATTTATTTATTTATTTTTTTGCTTTTCTGAATGGGTGTTTTCTGTTACCTTATCTTCTAAATCATTGATTTAGTCCTCACTTCATCCTGTCTACTGTTGATCCCTCTAATGTATTTTTCATTTCAGTTATTATTTTCTTTATTTCTACTGGTTCTTTTTTATGTTTTCTATCTCCATTTTTACGTTTCTTATTTCTTTGTTGAAGTCCTCCTTAAGATCACTGAGCATCCTTAAAGCCAGTGTTTGGAATTCTGCATCTGGTAGATTACTTGTCTCCATTTTGTTTAGTTCTTTTTCTGGAGCTTTGTTCTATTATTTTATTTGGAAAATGTTTCTTTGTCTTCCCCTTTTGGCTGCCTTCCTATGTTTGTTTCTATGTGTTAGGTAGGACTGCTTTGCCTCCTTGTCTTAGTACAGTGTCCTTATATAGTAGGAGTGCTGTGGGACGCAGTGGTGCAGTCTCCTTGGTCTCCTGAGCTGGCTGCTTCAGATGTGTCCCTTGGGTGGGTTGTGTGTGCCCTCCTGTTGTAGTTGAGGCTTGGTTTGCATGTCAGTGGAAGGGATTGACCCTTGAGTTGATTTGTTGTAGAGACTGGCCGTTACTACACTGGTGTATAGGCTGATCCTACAGAGCAGGGTTTTCCTTAGCTGGGCTTTCATGCCTGCCCAGTCTTCCCTTTGAGTGTGTTGTTCTTGTACTTGGTCAGGTGATGCTCTGGACTGGTCTGAAGCTTCCCACCATGTATGCCAGTCCTGGGGCTTTCTGGGAGGGGATACAGTGCAGGCCAAGTTTATCTGCAGTCTGTGCCCTACCCAGGGCCATCTGAAATGAGCCACAAAGCAATTCATAAATGGCTACTGCCTGCACTGGGCTTGGAGGTACTTTGAGAGGCCAGTCTGTGAACCGAGGCTGGCTGTTGCTAGTGCAGGACTTAGGTCTGTTCAGCCAGGGGAATGGGACATGCCAAAGCATATGCTTCTTGTTTGGGTTTTGTGAACATTTGAGAGATTTTATGAAAGTCCTTAGCATGAGCTAAGGGAGGTTGTATGGAAAAGCCACTGTAACGGCTTGATTGTGCTTCAAAATTGGGTGGGAGTGGAGTCTAAGGTAATCACTAAGACGAGGCTGATGAGAGGTGATAACCAGTTTGATGGTGACTCAGATATGTCCTCTGCCTTGTTTGCACACAGGGAGGGGGAGGACACAACAAATTAACAATGGCTTCTGCCAGCCCCTCCCTCTGGGAGAAAGCTACCTTTCCAGCCCTCACCCTGAAACCAGAAAATTTAGTTCCTCTCTCTATGTCCATGGCGCCTTTTGAGCTGCTGTCCCAGTGCTAGAACTCAGAGCGAGTCCATCTATAAGCGAGTAAGTCTGTACATGGGTCCTTTAAGAGGAGTGCCTAAGACTGCAGCCTTCCTTTGGCTCACTCAACCAGAGTTTCTGCTTGTTTTCATAGCCAGAAGTTATGGAGACTGAGAACACTGACATTGTTTTAATAGCAAAAAGTAAAAAGAGAAAAAGTGGAATTATATCTCCAGTATTCTAAAATAAAATAACTGGTAACCCAGAGTTCTGTAGCCAAGAAAAATATTTTCAAGAATGAGGTAAAGGGTTCAGCCAGTTAACATGGTGGAGCAGGAAAATACTGTGCTTGCCACCTTCCAAAACCACATAGAAATTACAACTCAATTACAGAACAACAATCACTGAGAATCGTCTGAAGTCTAGCTGAGCAGGAATTTTATAACTAGGGTTATCCAGAAGAAGCCAAGATGAGACTAGTATGAGGGGAGGAGATGTGGAAGAAGCTGCTCCCACACCAACATGTGTGGGGGTTATAATTCAGGAGGTAAACCAGTATTATAAGAAATGGGCCTTTTTTTTTTAAGAAGAAGAAGAAGAAGATAAAAAACATGAATAATAAAGTGGCAATAACCACATATATATCAATAATTACTTTCAATGTAAATGGATTAAATGCTCCCATCAAAAGACATATATTATGTCAGGACAGGGCTAAATAGGTTAAAATTTTCTAGGGGCCTTTTTTTTGTCTAGGCATTATGTTTCAAATGTGCCTATTGTTATTTCTAAGTTAATTCTGAAAGAACACACTGTGACTATCTTCCCTCTAACCTACAATAGGTAAAATGAAATAATAAAAAAATTTAAAAGATGAGAGAGAGAAGCACACAAGAGGTCTAACAAAAACGAATTATCCAAATATGTCAGTAATACTTAAATGTAAATAAGCTAACCATTCCAGTTTAAAAGAAAACAGCAAAGATTATCACATGGAAAGAAAACCCAATTTAATGTTTTCTAAAAAATGTATCTGAGATGAAAGTTTATAGAAATGTTGAAATTATTGTGATGAAAGAGATATACCATGCATATATTAAATAGACAAAAATGTTTATTTATCTAATAGCAAACAAAATTAACTTTAATACTAAAAAACGAGTAACAATCACTTTATAATGATTTAAGTTTCAATTTATCAAGGATTTTAATAAATTTAAATTTCTGTGAACTTAAGAACATGTTCTCAAAAATAAAGAAAATATTAGAGAAGTCTACAATCTCAGAAGGAGATTATAATTTGCCACTGCATTGGTAATTTACATAAGTAGATTTAAAAAAATTATAGTAATAAGAGTATAAAGGTTGAAACAATATGACTTACGAGAAACCTAACTTTTAGAAAATTATAATTTACCAAACCTGAATATTATTTTCTTTTGTATATATATATTTTTATTGTTAGACTTATTGGGGTGACATCTGTTCGCAAGGATTACACAGGTCTCAGGCATACAATTCTACAGTGCATTGTCAGCTTGTTGTAATCATAAATTCACCACCCAGTGTGAGGTCTCTTTCCATCACCTTATATTTAGCTTCCCCTCTTCCTCTCCCACCTCTTCCCCTTTCTCCCATCCCCTCCCCACTAGTTCCCAAATAAACATTAAACTCAAACCTGACTATTCTTATGATATTAAAGAACTTGAGTCAGTAGTTTTTAAAAAGATAATAAAAACAATCCCCATAAAGGAAAATTTAAAGCCCAAGAGCCTCTACGAGAATATTTTGCTAAACTTCCAGGAACAGATAATTCTTACATAAACTGTTCCAAAATATAGACAAAGAGGAAACACTCCTGGACTAATTTTATATATAACTTAGATACTAAAACCTAATAAAGACAGTATGAAAGAAGAAATTACAAGCCATTCTCATTCATGAACTTGTATGTAAATATCCAGACTTCAACCTGGAACCATGTAGGAAAAGGGGTTCTGGGAACCATAGTATAAGGGTGAGGAAATGATTATTCTCCAAATCAAGATAGTGGTTACCCTGGGGGTGGGATAAAGTTGGGGTATAATGTGGGGGTATCTCAGATTGGGGGTATAAAGAAGAGGGGGGTGATACATGGGAGTTTAGAATTATTTCTATTCTCAACCTATATAGTGTATGTACTTTTCTGTATATTTATTATATTTCACAACAAAAGAAGAGAATACTTTTTCAAAGTAATCTTTGAGTATATAGTAAATTTATGGAAGTTATACATTCTATTAACATCCGAAGTTGGTATTGGGGAGCTAACAGGCTAGGAACATTACTTAACCCCTTTCTTATAAATTCTTACACTTTCTGACTTGTTTTGTTGCACATGTACTTTCTCTAATAAAATCTAATGGATCAGAGTTTACTATGACTATAAATAAATATTTTAAAAACACCTAGTTTCCTCTGATACCCATTTAGAAGAAGAATCTAGACTTAGCTCTTTGCACAGCTGTTCACCTAACAGACACTATTTTCAGCTACTCTTACAGGTAAGTGTGACCATGTAACTGAGTTCAGGCTAATGAGGTAAGTGCCAATGTTCTGGAGAACCTGGGAGGAGACTCGTTAGAAAAGCACTGGCACATCATTATGCCCTCCTCCACCGAACTGCCTGGAAGGAAAGGAGGCAATTGCAGCAGCTGCCTTGGGCCGTGAGAATAAATGGCTACACCGCATGGATGCCAAAAGGGAGATTCAAGGAGCCTGACCAAACGCTTCACAGAGCCACTTTGCTAATACTGAAGTACCCATCTTCAAATTCCTTTTATGTGAAAGAGAAAAAAAATGGTGTTTGATTTCTCCTGTTACTCATAGCTGAACCCAATTCTCATGAACATAAAAACAGTAAAACAAGTCATCTGGAGTTCTATAATACCTGCTTATTTTAGCTCACTCACAGCCAGGTTCTGTTTGATCTACATAGTTTCTAGGAAAGAGAAGTGAATTTATTTATGTTAAAAATTGACAGTCTTAATATTAAATTCTAGTTGTTTGGCTTGTCTTGAAAAATCAGAAGACTTGGCATGCTTGAGATCGCCCTCTTGTTACCAGTTGACTGACTCTTCCTTATCGGGCATGGGGTTTCCTTCCTCATTCATCCTCTGATATGTATTGAGCTTACATCCACTGACCTCGAGTTCCTACTATAATAGTTTAGCGTATTTTCTATTTAAGTATAGTTAAGTTATTCTGTCTAGTACAATTTTATATCTTATTTTTTCTCTTACTATTAAAACATACGCCATTTCCTTTGTGTAAGAATCACATTTTGTTGCCTTATTCTTTCATGGCTAGATTACATGTTGATTTGTAACAGAAATGATTTCTGGTTACTCTAGGTGACATCAGAGACATGCTCAGAGAAATAGCAGTGATGTCAAATAGCATCAAGGGTACTGTAGAATTGTCTATGAAAATTTATCCAGGGTATGATCAAGAAATCTGGGCTAGTGAAACTAGTTATTAATAGGATTAATTTTGATAGACATTTCTATTTAGTTCATGCTCGCATTAATTACTATGCTTTATATGGAAATAGACTATTCAACAAAAGCATTCAGGCTCTAGGCAACTTTGTTCTCATTTGCTACCAAAATACACAGTGCTTAAAAGGGTAAGTGTGGTAATAATCTCTGATTTTTCCTTTCAGATTTCAATACACTGTTTTAATAATACTATTATATTTTTTACTAATTCAAATAATTAGTTTAAAAAAGGAAAGTTCATGTACAACGTTAAAACGTAGGTGCTTTATTAACCTCCATACGATTTCCACCTTACTGTTCTATTCTCAGTTGTTGAAAGAAAAAGAAAATGATCTGTATCATGGTAGGTGAACAATGCATATTGATCAGGTACATGTCTAAATTAGATTGCAAAGTAAACCAAGCTGAAGGATTATATCTGAAGGAAGATAAACTGCCAAAACATTAGAATTAAATTTATCAAAAATTAATAATTTTTGCAGACTCACATAGTGAATATTATTCTTTTTTAAAAAGCCTTGCTATTTTTATTTCTTTAAAAAAATATATGGTTGTTTCTTAGGTTTTATGGTTTTCAATTTTAAACATAAATGCATTGATCTAGTCAGTGTACAATGACATCTACATACTCAGAAATGCTCATGGGACCCCTTGTGGAATTGTTCTGCTATCACATGAACAAATCCATTTATAGCTCATTCTGTTGAGGATTCAGTCCCACCTGATAGGTGTGCCAGATGGGTTTTTTGCCCTGATAAACTGAAAGATGCTATGATTTTTATATTTGGAAATTGCTATGAAATATAAGCATACAAAGAAGTCAAAATTGTACTTTAAAAGTTTAAGATAGGAAGCATTTCTTATCTCAAGAAACAAATACACTGATTTCACTTACGAAATTTCGTTCACAGGGATGTAATAGGAAATAGAAAGTAAAATTTATCACCAACTCTAAATTGAGGATTTTACATCATGTGAGCCCCTATTTTTCCAGTTATGTAGATAATATTACCTGTTTATTCAAATGTTTTGGAGTGTGATTATCATGTATAGAACATTAAGCTGGGTCAAAACAGAATTATTTCACATCAGTCTCTTCCAAGTGGACAAATGGCTCTGTGTGAATGTGATAGCCACGGGAGAAATTATATTAGCATGGACTTTTAGAACAGAGAAGTGTAACTTTTCCTTTGTGATCAGTATTTTTAGTGCCTTCTCTGCACCAGGCTCTCTGTTGTGAGCTGGGGAAGCAGAAATATGAAACTTCTAAGGAAGTTTCATTTTTTTTTTCCCATGTAGAAGGTTGAATTAAGGAAAAAAGCTAAAATATATATTCCTTGAGTAATTACTATCTCATTTCTTTACAGATATGTATCATTTGAGGATATGTGTTTTGATGACAGATTAAGAAGCTAATCTCTGGGTGCATGCCCTGAAATTAAGAAAAGCAGTAGAGCCAATTTAACTTCTTCTTGCATTTTATTAATCTCACCTCTGCTTGAGTCCAAGTTCTTCATACCCTTTATGCCAAAGATTATATTCTTTGATCAAACATTCTGTTTCCTTAAAATATAAAAATGTTATTCTTATATTCAAATGCTAGTGGACAAAAGAAGGTTTGAAGCTTTTCAGTGGTCCTCATATCCTCCTGTAAAACCAGCAGCACAAAGACAACAGTTCAGGAAATATTTTTTTATGTGTGCTGCTCCCTGCCTGCTACACACTCCTGAAATCATACCAAATAAAGACAGTGTATGCAAATGACCATTTATACATTCAACACTGAACAATGGGATGGCCCCTCAGAAGCTCATCTAATTCATTTAAAAGGCAGAAATAATTCTCATGTTATTTCTGTCACAGTCACAGCTCAGGTGAATCTCTAGATTAGAGACTATTCTGCCATTGTTCAGTACTTGAGGTTCATGTTCATCAAAAGCAGCATGTTTTACATGATAATTCTGTATCTGTGAAAAAGAGAGACCATTTGCTGCTCTCTATACTGGAGCAGGTTGGAGGGATCTAACCAGATTTACTTCTAAATGAATTCTTTCTGATGACATTTATAAGGGTCACCATGAAGAAGTAGGATGCTAGGACAAGTTCGGGGTGAGAAGGAGCTGCCTGCCATCAGTGAGTACAGAATTACATGGGAGTGTTAAACAACTAAAACCCATGTTTGTGCCTTTCTCCTTAGACCTGTTTTGCTTCACACGTGTACACTTCACACACGGAAGTGTAGTTACATTTTCTTTTATATTGGACGGATTCATCATGAATGCAACTCTTCATGATGATCTTTTTCTTATCTCCCACTTCCCTTGCTCTTACATAACATTTTCTCCATATTTTGACTTACAACGTTGCTTTGGAATTTCCCTAGCTGGTGCGTGTATTCCTTGGTAAATTTTAAATTCCACAAAGATGTGGAACTTGCCCCATTTCTCTGGCCTTCCTCCTAGACAGTTGTTCTTGGTGTGAAGTTATAGAAGCCAATCCTTCTGGACCCAATCTTTGAACCAATTTAGCAAAACAAGAAACCAACTAGAAATGTATTTTCATTACTATCAAGCCAATGTTTGAAATGATGGTACCCCATTTACAGTTGCTTTGAAATGGCGGGTTAAAGGAGATTCGCCCTGAGGATTCATTGCTTAGCATTTCACTCTGTTTTTGACAAAAGAAATGATTTCTTTCGGCCTAATTAAGGATGTAGCCTTGACTGTCTTAGAGAAAATGTAGTCTCTCTTTCAACATTTCTCCCCAGAAACCTGTGAACTAAACAAATGCTCTTAATTGAAATCGCAAGGCCGTGTCATAGAAGGTTTATAATGTAGGTGGATGGACAGAACATCACCAGGTCATTTGGTTGACTCTGGTGGCATTTCTTCCAGGTGCCAGGATAGAAACAAACCCATCAGAAAGCATCTCAAGCAACATGGTTTTTTTGGTTCATTTATTAACTGAGAATATTTCAAAGCCACAAGCTGGAAAAAGAAAATCTTCCCTTTTTTGGAGGTATGGGGAAGCAGTTGAAGATTTAGTAGTTTTCCATTCATAGATTCAAACTTGAAAAATGGTGTATGTTCACTTTGATAAAAAACCTTTAATAAAAGGAAGAGGGTTAGTTTTAACCCTAAATTAGTATGTGGACCCATCTCTTTTTACCATGACTCATGGGGTATATAAACTGTATTTTTCTTCATTTGTCTCCTGTGGAGATTACAATCACCATTTGGTTTAGAAGATAGTTTTACAAATGTTTGCTTTAAAAATTGCCTAGTGTTTAAGGAACTTTTTCTGGAGGGTATTGCTAGCCTTTTTCTAGCTGAGCAATCTTTTTTCTTACTAATTCATTACCAGTAAATTTGTTCATAAAAGAAGAAACATTGCCCATCTGTAATAAACATCCCTGAGAGCAGTAGTCATCACTAGAGCAGTGCACTTTTATAGAGATTATTCTATTTTCAGGGTTGCTGACCTTTTGCCTCCTTATTGGTTGCCATAGTGACGATCTGAGCTCTGCTTAAGAGAGCTTTACTAAAATGAAGACAATCAATATGCTTTTAAAATGTAATGTTTATATTGATAGTTCCTAATAACATATATCAAAATAAAATTTAGCCATATAATTGTATCCAATAGTGGAATTTTATTTTTAAAAGCGTGTCTCAATAGATGTTTATATAAATTGCTGTGGCTTTCTTAGAATACTTTTGTGAAAACATAAAAACATAGCTACAACTTGGAATATAGATTTGAAAGACTATTGTGAAATGGATAATAAAACTCTTTTATAAGCAAACTTTAGAAGTTGCAAGTACCATGGTTAATGATGCTAAAGCAAAATCAAGTTAGACAACTCCTTCGTCACCTTGTCATAAGAATACTCAATGCCAAACTCTCCTTGTGTACACCTGTAAAAATTCTAATAATTTCAGAGGAATCCTGAAACACTCAGGAGAAGGCAAGTTGGTTATCTGCCAAAATTTACCTTGCATAGTGAAAGATTGTGTTTGTTTCCAAAGTTCACTCAATAGTTTTCAATCTTTTACTCATTGGATGTAGATAGATTACTATTTTTAGAGTTACAATGAAACTTCTATGAACACAGTTTTGAGGAATTTGATTCTTTTTCATTCAGAATTAAATAATATTTGTTTTCAACTTATATTCATATATTTTGGTTAAAACATTGTAAGTAAAATGTAAGTATTATTTAATATAGTAAAGGCTGTACAATTGTCATTGCAAAGCCGGAAGTCTGAGGAATAGGTTAATTGACAAGGTTCATTATCATTGTATTTGTCTAGACTCTAAGGTGAAGCTGTTATTCTATTGCTTTCTATGCATTGTCTCTACCTCTCCTTGGCCTAAGCCAAGTCAGGTGGGGGTGGCTTGGGAAGGGTACAATTTACCCAAGGCACAATAGCCACTTGTCACCTTCTTCTCTCCCCAAAGTGTTCATTCTTCTACTTCTCCTTGATGTTTTAGAATGTGACTCCTGGATTCTGTTCCTGTATTGTATCAAATATACCCCAAGGTTTATTAAAAACAAAAACCAACATCCCCAAATGGTAGGATTTGGGGATAAAATTAATGATATTGAGGCTCTCTTTAGTGAATGGAAGGAAAATGAACTGAGTGCTCATTTCAGATGTCAAAATAACTACTCTGAAATACACAGGAAATATCTGTCATCATACATTTTTCATGTAGCACTGGTTTTTCTAAATTAAAAAGATTTTCTTAAATGCAGGATGAACTTTAAAAATTTTGGCTATATGTGTTTTAAAATTAGAGTGACAGATTTAATGATATCTTTATGTTATTTGGTTTCAATGATCATATTTTTATAAAACTAAAAATCTTATTCTTTACTTATTAAGAACAAAGCTAGTAAAACTTTTAGTGATTCTGCTATTGAAGAGCTATTTAGTGACCGTTGTAAACATGGGGATATAGTTGGAAACAAAGCCTGTAAAGTCTTTCCCCTCATGAAGCATACATTCCTTGGAGGAAATCAGGTAATAGATAAATGAATATATGATGTGCCAAGTGGTGATGAGATCCAGGAATGAAAATAAAATAGGAAAAGGGTATAGAGCATGAATGAGGAATGAGAAGAAAGGATTATTTTCAATTAGGTTGTTAGCCAAGACCATCATTTCCTGCCAGGATTATTACATTTGGTTTCTAATTGGTCTCTTTGCTTTTACTCTTGCGCCCCTAGTGTCTTCACACAGCGGCCACACTAAATATAAGTTAGATCAGATGTCTTGCTTGCTCAAAACCCTGCAACAGCTTCTACTCAGAAAAAAAATTCACAGTCCTTCTTTTAGCTCGCAAGACCCCATATGATCTTTCTCTTTTTTACCTCTCCGGCCCCATTTCCTTCTATCTTTCTTCTTATTTACTGCACTGTTAGCACAGGGTGTTTCTAAACATGACAAGTAGGTCTCTCTCAGGGCCCCTCACTTTGCTGTCGCTCTGCCAGGCACGTGGTCTCCTCTCTCTGACACCTCTCACAGTGGCCTTCCTTGACGCTGTCTAAAGTAGCATCCTCCCATCACCCTGGGCTCTTTTCTTGGCTTCATTTTTCTTTCTAGCACTTACCACCTCCTGCTTTTGCATTGCATATCCATCTGCTTAGTAGGTGCATGAGAACATAAGAGCCCCAAGAGCAAGGACTGGGGCTCTCTCTCTCTCTCTCTCTCTCTCACCACTGTTATCTCCACCCCTGGAATGGTGGCAACATATTGTAAAAGCTCAGTAATTATTTGTGGCATGAATGAATGAATGAAAGTGCTCTAAGGATGTGCTGCTAAAAAATGGGGAGAAAATAGTAGAAAAATGTCAAATGTGTGGAGGTTTTTTTAAAAAAACCTTCTGTGCTAGTGCTTTTCGTGATCCTAATTCTGTCTTCAATTGTCATCTGGCATCACCATTCCTAGCTGCTGCCTAACCTCAGTCCCCTTTCCCCATTTTTGCTTATAACATGGAGTCTTTGCCAACTAACGTAAGTAAGTGTACACTGTGGAGCTGCACATTATAGATGTGAAATGTTGATGACTGAATTTCCAACTTCTAAAATATTTTAAATGGGTTGATTTGTGTGTCATGTTCTTTCTTGTTTTTAACTGAAGCATCACCGAATGCCCCCAAACTCGGACCTACGGAGCTGACCGTTGTTATTACGGTGCCAGTTTGCTTACTGTCTGTAGCTGCAGTGCTGACAATATGGGCGTGCCAAGGTCGACAGTGCACGTACAGGAAGAAAAAGAGACAGAATGTGGAGGAGCCCCTCTCTGAGTGCAACCTGGTAAATGCTGGAAAAACTCTGAAAGATCTGATTTATGATGTGACCGCCTCTGGATCTGGATCTGGTATGTGCCCACGGTCCGTTTTTCAGTAAGAAAACTCTTATTTAAAAATAAATAAAAATAAGAAACAAAACTCATGGAAAAAAATAAAAAAATAAAAACAATTTTTAACAACAGAGGGCCCCAATGTTAGGGATTTTATCATGGAAAAGGCTGGATTCGGTACAATGTACATTCTTGTATAGAAACTTATTTTGAGATTTGATGAAGAGAAGAACTGTCACGGCCAAAAGAATTAAATCTTCTCAATTGCCTTTTGTGCCTTTAGGTATTTTTTGTTTTTGTTTTTGTGTTTGTTTTTTTGGTATGTGGGTAGCTCCCTGGCTGGGAATCGAACCCAGGCCGCAGCGCTGACAGCGCCGAAGCCTTAGCCACTACACCACCAGGGCACTCCTAGGTATCCTGATTCTCATTTTGACATTCCTTCAGAATTTATTTCTGAAGCAAGAAAGAGTTTCTCTTCTCTCCCCTCTCCTCTGTCATCATTAGCAATAATCATTGTTGCTCTCTTGGTAATGTTCATGGGCACAAAAAAGTTACTATATTTAAGGAGTTGAGTTTCAAGCATACTAGTTATGCAAAGTAGGTGTTCTTAGATCACCTTTGCTTGTGATTATGAAGGTCTTCAAAATCTGTATGCACCTCCTGGGATGTGTGAGTGAAGTTACCAGGGAGCTGACCAGAAATTAAAATCAAGAGTATGTTTCTGTAGAGCATAGGAATGGACAATGAAAGGGAAGTGTTCCTGTGCTGGCCTTTGCTGCTAAGGTTGTACGGTAACTCTTCTCCTTTTTAATAAAACTCCAGAATCCATGGTGAAGCAACTCAGAGGAACAGGCTGTATGACGGCACTTAAAAGCTTTTTGGGTTTCTCATGACAGAGCAGAGTTTCGCCTGTAATAACAAACTTCCTAAAACGGCAGCAGGCTCTCTGCTCTCATGCATACTTCCAGCAATCCTGTCAACATGTGATGGTGCACAAATAGGAACTAGGGTAAGCCTAGGTGAACTGCTTCAGAAGCCCCTGCATCCCCTCTTGCTTTGGAAGGGTACTAAGGATGAGGACTCCCCCAGGCAGACTTTAAGGAACTCCCTGACTCATGACCTTTAGGAGCACCCAGGCAGGCACAATTAATGGGCAGATAACCGACGGGCATTAGCATTTATATGAGCATTCATATTTAATGTGATGCAGCTGTGGGCTCACCAAAGCGTCCAGAAAAGAGAGGCCTAATCCTGTCTTCCAGAGAGCCCAGATAGTTTGTTCCTTAGGCCCACAGGATCGCCTGCTCTCCCGCTGACCAAAATCTCAATGTTTGTACTAGCACTGCACAAATTAGGTGGCATGTTTCCAAGGGAGAAGTAGTGGTAAAATGTCTCCAAACCGCAAAGTTTATAAAATTGAAATCCAAATTGAATTATTGGATCGAAAGATGACATTCTTTCTTTAAAAGTAAAACTTGTTCAGATTCAATGCTCTTTCTACCGTTGAGTATTACATTTTGGGGCCCACTGTGCCCTAATTTCTTGAACACTGGCAACATGCTAGGCACAGGCTATATGCATATAGAGCTCTGATTTGTGCCACGTTCCTTGAAACTTTATGTCATTCCTTTATGAGGTTCCAGTGATTAAATAACCATCTAGTTAATTACCACCCAAATATTTCATTCCATCTGTGTTTTGGAATAACTCTTTGAATATACATGTATTTAGTATGACCACAGATTTTCCTTTCAAATAAATATAAAAGAAATTTTATAACCAGAGACCGTATATTTAGTTTAAGAAAGTAGTCATGAACCAGGGCATAAAAAAATAATACTAAGTTTTTGGTGTTTTTGTGCATCTTTTAACCCAGATCTGAAATTATTGGCTGCTGGGCTCTCTCCTCTTTAGATTATTCTAAAACTTCTCTTCAAAAGAAAGCTGTAAATGTGCCCTAGCATGGGTGATTTTTTTAAATGAGTAATTTGAAGGAGTTTTAGACTCTTCCCCTAAGTCAGTTGCATATACTTGGCAGTGACCACTGGCTAAAAGTGAGTAATGGTGGCACTGCCTCTGATAACCAGAGGTGGGTGTATCTGTAGCAAGGTGGGTTTCTGTCACACAAGCTCACCCAGGCAGAGGGAATCAGGCTGTTGTGCTTCCCCTCTGCCTCTCTTAATTGGTCAGTGACATTGAATGTGAGGTCAGATGTTGAGAAACAAAAATTGTGAAGCTTATTCTTGACTTGGTCAGGGACACATTTCAGAGATACAATGCCTGAAAGAGAGGGAACTGGACTGATATTTTACTGGGCTGTCTGTGGGAGTGGATGGTGTCTCAGGTGACTTCTAAGGGACTGGGTAGCTTTCTGCTTTCCTCTTGTGATAGACACAGCATTTCTGACATTGCTGAAAGGTGCCTCTTCATCAGACAGACATCAGCTTCCACAATCCCAGTAACAAAAGAATAAAATGAACCTACAGAGAGAAGCGAAGTCCATGTATCTTCAAATGAAATCTCTGAGTGTGTAACACAAGAATTAGGTTATTTTGGGTGATCGCTCTGAAAGATACTGAAGCAGTTTTTATTGAGTTTTACTGTCTCAACTGAATTGCTGTATGGAGTACCTTAATGCTGTCTTACTTTGTCCCTGAGCTGTGGCATTGATTGTGTGCTTGATCAATTTGCAGTTTGAAAACATTGGCTTATCCAGTTCTCTAGCTGAATAATGTTGCATGGCTTTTGGTAGTTGTTGGTGGTAGTGATGTTTTTTTGTGAGTGTGTATGTGCAAGACAGGGGAGGGAAGAGGGAGATTGAGATTGCGATTTGGCCTAAAAATTGTTAGTATGACTTTTATTGTGTGTGTGGTCAAGTAGTAAAATTGACGGTTGCCTACCGTCACCCATGGAGTTCGCTGCTTATAAGCAGTCATATCTATAAAATGGTGAGACAGCGAGAGTTTGCACAGAAGACGAGTGTTCTAGTCGTAGGTCTGCCTCCCACGAGCAGCTTATTCCTAAGTAAGTCTTTGATTACTGTGGGGTCCCAATTTGTTCTTTCCTAAAATGATAAAGTTGAACCACAGAAGAACGTTCTGGCTGTGGGGCTTTGTGACTAATGGCTGAGACTCATAATAGCAAACTTTACTCTGTGCTTATTTAGTCATAGTAGGTGGTTCTCATGATGATGAGAACATCTGAATAAAGAATGGCTCATTTCAGGAGCAGGGGCTGAACCCTCAGGCACTCACAGTTGTTGCTATGAAGGTTTCTCAGCCATCTGAGCACAATGACAGCAACTAAACGTGATTTTCCAGAATGAATTATACTGTAACCTCTTTAACTATTTTCCTCTAATTGTAAGAGTAATAAATACCCATTGTGGAAATTAAGAAAATGTGCAAAATTAGGAAGCAGCGTATCACAATTCACCTTGATTCCACTAAATAGAAATAACCATCATAGCCTTTGGCATATTTCCTGTGCATATTTGAGTCTATTCCCTGTGCATATTTTGAAAAGCTAGGTCCACTTGCTTAGGTGGATAGACTTTACTGTGCTATTTCCATTTAACATTATCGCAAAATTATATTCCCATGTCATTAAGAAACACCTTTTCATACACATCATCATTATTACTGACCCTTCGGTAATTCATCCTGAGGCATGATATTAAGGATTGTTATTGACATGTAACATGCCAGACACTATACTAAGGACTTAAAATGCTTATTCATTCTCCCAGTATCCTTACGGGATAGGCAATACTATAATACTTGGTTTTTTTTCAGACAAGGAGGACAAAGCTCGGAGAAGTTCATTAACTTGCCTGTAGTTACCACTGTAGCACCTCTGAAATTTGAACTGAGATCTTTCTTATCTGTGCTTTTAACCTATGCACTGTATTTAGCAATTTTTCTATTATTAGACATTTTTCCTTATTGTTCCTATAAATAATATCTTAAACATTTTGACATTTTTTTCATTTTGCATTAAATCTTTAGGGTAGAATTCTAGAGGTAAATTATCTGTTCAAAGAATTCAAAACATTTTATATACACTATAAATATATTTTCCTTGAGTTTTTGCTTTCCGTAGCAAATATCCATTTGATATTTTCTATGACTGTACCTTGTTTTTAGTGTAACATGATTGATTACTTGATTGTTGAATTTGAATCTCACTTTCCAATTTTATTTTTTTTAATTCTCAAAGAATTCTTCTGCTTCACCAGTTGTACTAGGGACCATATATTTTATTTTAACAGCTTATGTTTTTTTAAAACTTTTGTTTATTTAGTAAACTGACTGGTTTTAATACACAAATCAGGGAGATTTGCAGCAATTCTGGAACATCAAATATCTGCAACAGCAGGCTATGTTCAAGAAATTTTTATTTATAAATATGAAAAGAGAAATTCATATGAAGAATTTGGAATATTTTTGAGTATGCTCCGACATGAAACTTTGATTTAAAGTGCTTATCACTTCAAAATTGGTAAAATTATTAAAGTGCTAAATGTTTGCTTTTTTATGTGAAAATAATGGTCATTCTGAAAGTTCTTTTTTTCCAATCATCAACTCCATCTTTCCTTTCATTAGGCCTGCCTCTGTTGGTTCAACGAACAATTGCCAGGACGATTGTACTTCAGGAGATAGTAGGAAAAGGTAGATTTGGTGAGGTCTGGCATGGAAGATGGTGTGGGGAAGATGTGGCTGTGAAAATATTCTCCTCCAGAGATGAAAGATCTTGGTTTCGTGAGGCAGAAATTTATCAGACAGTTATGCTGAGACATGAAAACATCCTTGGTTTCATTGCTGCTGACAACAAAGGTATTTTCAAATCTAATTGGTTTCAGCAAATACAATGTTATGTCTATTATCGAATGAGAATAAATTACCTCAGTTTTAATAAAATCTACATAAAAGTGTAATTTCTTTATTGGGAAAAGAAAATGCTTTCCTATTTTACACAGGTAAATGTGCATAGCCATACAATAAAGTAGGTCAAAGGAGTGATATGAAATCATGATGATGCTATAGCTGGATTGATATCTAAAGTATCTAATGATGGGTATGACACAGGAACCACCTAATTAGGATAAAAACTTCAAGTTGGACAGAGTGCTGGGAGAATCTTGCATGCTGGGTTTTATCCCTTTAGTTGATGGGTCATGAAGAGATCTGGGGGCATTTTGATGGGGGGGCATTGCTTTGGGTCTGTAGGGCAAAGAAATGTCACTGGGAGTTTTCAATAGCAGCTGTTAACTAACCAGGACAGAATATTTGAATAGTTTGATAACTGCTACAAATATACCAATGAATGCTTATGAAATACTTACCTTTGTTTGGACTACACTTTTTGTCTGTACAACACGCTTCGACTTTAGAACTCATTTCCTATGAACATTATTGGAATGGCAGCAAAGAAGACAGTTTTAGTGACATTTTCTACTAATGTACTTTGAGTATGATGTATATCTTGAGGTATAATAGCCCTGAACAGTATTACTTTTTGAGTTTTGTGGAACAAGAGAGAGCACCAACTTTCTGGTATTTAAATCAATATTCATAAAATATTGTATATATCCCAGAGTACTCAAGGACTGGTTATAAAGTCTTATGCTCTCTTTTCTCTTTCTGCATAACTTTTGCTTAATTAACTATACATTAATTCTCTTCAAAGGGAAACAGAAAACAGGTGAGCAAACCTACAATCAATTTTTAAAAATTTTAATTAGTAATACTCATGAAGAACTTTGGAGAGGTAGAGATCATACCCCTAGCTAAAAAACAATTTGTGGATATCAGGCACCCACCATTATCTATTAAAATTAAAAATGTATGGTTATTTTTAACTAATATAATCTTGATCAAAAAAGCATTATTAATTAGATGGCAAGAGAGAAACTTAATGTTATTGTACATTTTGGCCATAATTACATTTGCTAATGTTTTGTCTTATCTGACTTCCTGGGGGAAAAACTGAGTAAAGCCAAAATGAAATTTAAAAAGAAAAGATTCTTTCCAAATTCTTAACTACATATTTAAAAAAAATATATCCAGCCTATTGAAAATGAAACATTTCTTATTAAGCTATTAAGAACTACTTCTTTTCTTTCCTCATGTAGAGCTAAACCACCTAGTGGTTAGATTCACAATTTTGTGAAAGCAGTAATGATTGTAGTTATATGGATTATCTTGATGGTGTTAATTTGATCATGACATTTATTAGATTGTAAAATAAGACAAGAAAGATCATCCTTGATTTTCTCTTCTTCAGTCAACTGGTCTGTTCCTGTCAATTGCTTACTTGTCACCTTTGTGCCTGAATCTAAATGGTCTCTAACATCACTTTCATCTTCATGCATTTATGTATCTTTTGCATCACTCACAGTTTCACTTTTTAGTCAGCTATCTGACAAAGGCATTGATATGAGAGGCCAATGGTAGCCACTGGTGTTAAGCTGGGAGAAAATTGTGAGTCAGGTTTAGTTTTATATGTGGTTAGTTTATTAGTGAACTTTGTCATGTTATGTTGATTTTTGCATTTCTAGGAAATTTTATCACTACCCAGATTTGTAATTAAAATGTCTGGATAACAAGGAACTCTTGTACATAAAACACTAGGTAGAAAAATTCCTCAGCGAATGTTCATTATAGTTTCTTTTCTCTGAGCATCAGAACTGGTCAGGACTGCCCAGGGCTATTATAGACATTTTATTCCAAAAATGAGTCCCTAACTCTAGGGACTCTCATACCTATAGGAGTTTTAAGATAATATCAGTTCCACTAAAAGTCTTTTATAAGCTCGATCAGCTTTTGGTTAAATTATTTGAAAATATCTAGTAATTGTCTTTGGCTCTTAATATAAGGTTTTGGGGAAAATCAGATTCATATTTTGAAAGGTGAATAACATGAACATTCATAGAATGTTAGAGCTTTTGTGGTAGTAAGAATACTTAGCATACATTTATTATATTCCCTGTTCTTTTATTGGTAGTCTTTCTTAAAAGTGCAAGAGTAATTTATAACGGCGCTGAGCCTAAATGCATCTCTCAGTAGTTTCTCCTATAACGTGGTTGCTATTACCAGCAGGTATTTATATAGAGGGAGTAAAAAAGTTGTTCAGTTGTTAAAATCACTACCTCACAGCTTGTTTTAGCTCTGCTGGGTACATACATTATAAAAGGTCCTGGTACATCAACATCTTCAGGAATTCATTGAGAATTTTTGCTGTACTAACTTGGACTGTAAGCATCATCACTGAAGGAATTAACTTTGCTTTGTTAACAATACAGATGCACATTAAACCCTGACGTTTATTAAAGGCTTTTGGATTTTTTCTCAACATACATTTACAGCAATGAAATTCTCTCCTGTTAGATAATGGAACTTGGACTCAACTTTGGCTTGTCTCAGAATATCATGAACAGGGCTCCTTATATGACTATTTGAATAGAAACATAGTGACAGTGGCTGGAATGATCAAATTGGCACTTTCAGTAGCTAGTGGTCTGGCTCACCTTCATATGGAGATTGTTGGTACACAAGGTATGTATTTTCTTTCTAACTTTTCCCTTTATATATGAGGATAGAAATGCCAAATTATATTTTAGTGTATTTTAGTTTATTACAATTCTCCAATGTAAAGAAACACTAAAGGTACTTTTTATAAAGTTTAAGATTTTGTCATGATACTGTCAACTCTTATCTACATACTTGTCATTTTGTATATTATTCATAATAGTATTTTTATTTCTGGTGGCTCTATCATGGCCATTTAGCATATATACTTGGGAAATCTTGCTTTGGTGCCAAATACTCTATATTTAGAGAACACAAGTAATTTAAATGGTTACCAAATAATACTCACTGTTGTCTCTTTCTTTTTGATATTGATTGAATGTTTATATTGTATAGAGCCTATATTAAAATACATTTCCCTTAATCTTTATAATACTTAGGAGGGAGGCACTGATTTTTGTCCTTATCTTTTTAAAATACTCTTAAGTATAATGAGGCCTATCCATTACAATGTTCTATGTTCTTAGTTTCCAAGAGCTATTTTACATCTTCCTATTCAATGCCACAAACCTTTATGAATGTTCAGTATATACAGGGCACTTTAAGGGATGAAGATATGAATAACAGGTGTTCTCTACCCTATAAAGCTCCAATCATGTGTGTGATTATTAATTTATGTGTGTTGGAAGGGCAGAGCAGGATACAAGTCATAGTATCCTCCTAACTAACGCTCTAACTAAGGTGAACTGTGTGAAGTGCTAAAAATGAGGTCTAAGCACCTGGGGGCCCAGAAGAAAGTGATTTTCACTTGGGGTGGGGCAGGAGTCAACTGCAGTGCCAGATGCCGCAGTTCGAGGCCTGCGTCATGAAGATCTTTACAGCGTTGTTGAGGAATTTGTGCTTTATTATTAGGGCAGTAGGGAACCTTTGGCAGGTGTGTGTGTGTGTGTGTGTGTGTGTGTGTGTGTGAAGACTTTTATTTTTGATGTAGTTAGTCTGTTTTGCTTTGGTTTCCCCCATCAGAGTAGAACTAATTGATCAAAGGAGGAGAAACATTTTAAGATTTTTAGAACACACTATCAAATTGCTTTCCATAAAATGTAGTGTGTACATAGGTTCTCTTCCCTGAGTGGAGGCATTGGTGTCTATAAAGGTCTGGACAAACGAAGCTTTTCCCACAGCCATGGCCGATGTGAGTTTCCTCTTCTGAATCCATCCCCTGGTGCTCAGTAAGTCTAAGGTTGACCGGCCCTTTCAGGTTGGAGTTCTCTGGATTCTAGCTCTAAAAGTGGTTATGAAGATCTATAAACTGCTAAAACAGGGGATTTCCACATTGATTTTATGGACATTTTTAGCCTTCTTTGTAAAATAGAACCATGAAGAATTCCCTTCTAAAGGAACAATGAATGGGTGCAGAGTTCCCAGGTTTCTCTGCTTTTAGTTAGCTTCTTGATTTTCTCTCCTGATCTTAAAACCTATCTTGAAGTGAAATACAGTAGATTCTCCGTTAACCGAACTCAGTCAACTGGCACTCTCAAGCAACAACTGGCAAGAAAATTTTGCCAGTTGCTTAAGGGTTTTGCTGGTTGTTTGAGTTCCAGTTAACAGAGAGTCTGGTTACCTTTATCTGACATCTACCAATCCCCATGGGGGCCAGTTAACGGAGAGTCTACTGTAATTGTTTCAATTCTTTGGAATCCTGCAATCCCTTCACCCATGTCATATCCCTGTGCTTCATTGGGAAGTTCAGGCCAGGCTGTGGTACTGGGTATCTTTCCTTAATTTACTTTCCACTAAAGCCCTAAAATAGTGGCTTTTAATTTTTTTGGTGGTTCTGTGAACTTGGTGGAAGCCATGGATCCACTTCCTGCCCACGTGCTGTGAGGTCTCTGGGTCCTTATTTGACACAACAACTTGTGGACCTTTTTCCCTGTGGGTGGAGAATTTCTTGGGTTAGATTTCTGGGCCGATACCAGCACTCTGATGCACTGAATCTTGCGTGGCTCAAGGGAAGTTTTGTATCTTAAATGCTTTCTGGGGAAGTCTACCCAGGTAGCTCGCTGGTCATATCTGTTTTGGGATTAATTTCCCCAAATTGATTTAGCAACCTCATTCCTGCCTGCAGCCAACCCCAGGGACTTCTACTGTCTTTTCTATTTATTAAGTTAATAGAGAATTGGCTCTAGGAAGTCTTTAGTCTAGTCAGGGTAGTGGTCCTCAAATTGGGATTCATGATTCATTTAATCCTTTCACTATTAATTGACTTTAAGTTTTTTTTTTTTTAAATGTGTCAAAAAGTCACAAAAAATAAAAAGTTGATATTTTGACCATTTCATGTATTTAACAATAACATGAGCTGCTTTGTATATAAATGACATTATTTTTATTTAAAATTTTTGTTATGTAGTAATAAATTTATTATTATATTGAATTTTAGTGAAAAGTACTCAAGCCATACTAAGTGGGATCAATTAGATTTAAGTGTAGATAAATTAGAATCTAATGGCATTGAAGACATAAAAGTTTATTATAAAATGTTATATAATATGGCATACGAAACATCTTTGTTATTTATAGTGCAGGCCACAGGAAAACATATTAAAATATCTTGTAAATGGAGAAAAGTTCTTGAAACAGTTTCACACCAAATAACAATTCTACAATAATTATAGTATTTATATTTTTAAGTAAATATAGTTAAGGTGGTACATTTTATTAAAATAAATGATTATGTTAAAGTATAAAATTTTCTATTGTTATGCATTCTTAAAAAACACAAAAATACAGAAAAATGTACATTTTTTTTGAGATCTTGAGGTAAACTCAAACACCCTAGTCAGCGGATGGAAATATACATTTGGATATATCTGAACGTCGAAGCAAAAAGGTTGATCTCTTAAAATTATTGAGGATCCCCAAAAGTTTTTGTGTATGTGAGTTATATCTATTAATATTTACTATATTGAAAACTAAAATTGAGAAATTTAAAAATACTTATTAATTTACTTAAAATAACAATAATTAACTAATTAAATATTAACAAATAACAATTTTTTAAAATTACCTAATTTTTTTGTGATACAGACCAATCTAGTAAAAATAAAGGTATTATTTTAACAGTTTTGTCTTGATTTTTATACTGCTCTTCACTCAGTCTGTTCCAATATGAAGAAAAGGTGACATCACACAGATTTGTAGGGGGAGAACAGTTTCAAGGACCCCCAGGGATCATTAGGCCACATTGAGAACTGCTGGTCTAAGGTAGTAGAAGTTTGAAACTTGTTTTGTAAGAGAATATTTGCTATATTTTTATGTGTACATAGCAATGCTATAATATTCCCCATTCATGCACCAAACATATATTAGTGGCTACTAAATGCTACCTATTGACCTAAAAATTGGAGTTGTGCTGTTGACTAAAACACAGTTTCTGCCCTAATGTGGTTTCTAGTCTAGTGGGGAAAGAGAAATAATTAAACAAGATAACTTAGACAGTGATGAGAGCTATGAAGAAGGCAACATGGGAAACTGATGGAGAATGGCTTGGGATGAAGAATGAGGTCAGGGAAGACCTTTCTTAGGGGGTAACATTTGAGCCAACTCCTTAGAATTATTCCTTTTGGAGAGATTCAACCTTCAGTAATAAAAACAAGTGAACATGCTCTTCTTATGCATCCTAGGTAAACCTGCTATTGCTCATCGAGATATAAAGTCAAAGAATATCCTAGTGAAAAAATGTGAAACTTGTGCCATAGCAGATTTAGGATTAGCTGTGAAGCACGATTCAATACTGAACACTATTGACATACCTCAGAATCCTAAAGTGGGAACCAAAAGGTAAGTAGCTTCCTTTGGGAGCACACTAAGACTTCTGACTGCTCCGTAAACAGGATAGCCTGCAATGTGTGTAGGGAGAGGGGCAGCAGGTCCAAAAGGGAGAAATCATTAGGCCCAAGAAAGTAAGAAGTCTTATCGCGTCACTGAGAAATTGGTGGCTCAATGGTTATAAAGCGAGGAGAGTTGGGATTTTGGTCATATAGAAAGTAGCCATTTGGGTGGGGAGGCCAGGGGTGGAGGAGATGATGATTTATTATTTTTAGAGTGCCACATTCTGAGACTCCGTTTTCTTATGGGGTGGGGGGTGGAGGCAATGTCAGCAGTATATAGCTCCTCCAAAGACTTTACACCTTGTGGAAGAACTGAAACTCAAGGTTAGTTCTTTTATGTTCAGTTTTTAAACAACAGATAGAGAATCAACATAGTGGACTAGATAGGTGAAGGGACTCTATAGAATACATGTGTATGTGCATATTGTATTCACTTCATATTTAAGAATATTATGTAGCAATTTATTTTTACCTACTTTTTTTTTTATCCCCAAGTCTCCCAAATGGATGCATATTAAGATGATATGAATTTGGACACAATTCCCACTTTTAAGGAATGGAATCTCCGAAAGCTAAGAACAAGCATGATATAAACAGGACATATGAAACATGTATCAGGACAGGCCCATTAGTAATGGGATTTCTGGTGTTTTCTTGTTATGGCCAGCCTGTGGTCATAGGACCAGCATGCTTCCATTTCCTTTTATTTGAATTTCAGGCTCTGTGCCATTTTGGTATAATTCCACATATTATGGCCTTGAAATAAGAAACAACCATTTCCTGGAGTTGTTAAAGGCCCTTGAGAATAGAGAATTTCTAAGTTGGGATAGTTGGCCTCCAAGCCATATTTGAGAGTCCAGGCCAGTCCCTCTTGAGTCTTTTACTTGGTTCCCTGGGAGACTTTAATGAGGCCTGAGAAACACTTCAGGACAGTTTATTCAGGTTGGGCAGCCCCACGGGGACTCTTTTCTTTTCCCTGTAAAAAGCAAGCTTTAACTGCCCATCTGACTGTCCCCACCTTGGGGACTGGCAGGGGAAGCCTGGGATGTCAGGTTCCCTTAGAAGTTTTAAAACTTTTAGAAGAGTTTGGGTGAGTGTTGCATCTTCACCTCAATATTCTGAGAAATCCTCAAAATCTCCCTAGGAAAACGAGGCTGAGTCAGGTCCCGGGGACTGTAGATTTCTTTGGTTTGGTTTTATTCAAACATGGTTATGATTTTCTTGGAGCCAGTGTACAATAGAATTGTTCATTCAGAGCCGGTATTTGTGGAATGTCACTGAGTAATGTGTTGGTGTACTGGGACCACCATTATGAATAAAACATACTCTTTGCCCTCAAGGAGCTTTTCTTGGCAACAAACTACTGGTGGAAATTGATTTCCATCTCTCCAATTGAGTGTTTGGCTTGCTGAATCCCCTCTGGCTGCACTTTTCAAGCATTTGGCTCTTGGCACACATGCTTTACCACAGAGGAGGGTGACCTCTAGTTATATTTGCAATGTTTTTAAAATTATGGTTGACTCAAGAGCTGCATTATTTAATTTTATTCTATTATAGTGGCTCAGATCTACCTGTAAAATTGAATGTAAGCTATCTTAACTTGTATTTTATATCAGAATTTATTAAACTTGTGTTTTACTGGATTGCTACAAACTCTTACACAGAATCTGAAATGTGCATGTTTTTGAAGGTATATGGCTCCTGAAATGCTTGATGATACAATGAATGTGAGTATCTTTGAGTCCTTCAAACGAGCTGACATCTATTCTGTTGGCCTGGTTTACTGGGAAATAGCCCGAAGGTGTTCAGTTGGAGGTAAGATTTTTGACATACACTTTGTGTCTGCCTTTCCTTGATACTGTGAATATAAGATATAATATTCTATCTCCACCCCGCCCCCCCGCCCAAGCACTATGTTGAATTATTTCTCAATATTTAAAAAAGTACCTTTTGGTCATATTTTTTTCAGTGGCAAAAATTGAGCATCCTGCATATAATGGAGGTTTTGTATTAAGATTACTGCTTAGGTGGTGATGGCAGTTCTGACAATTCTGGTTTCCATAGTGGTATTTTGAGAAGCACTTGAAAATTTTATTTGCACTGGTGTGCAGTTAGGTGCATTTTTACTTTATACCAGAAATGAAACCCAAAGTACTTAAATGAATTACCAAGGCCACAGGTCTTGAACTGAAGTCTTGCAGTTCTCAGGCTTTTCTTGTGCTTTTCTTTCCTGTGATGAGGAATGTGTGGGGCACAAAGTAGAAGGCAGAGGTGAGCACAGACCAAGTTCCTGGATTTACTGCTCCCAGCAGTTTAGAGAAGAGTTTGAGACGATGAAACCCTACACGTACAGTCTGGCGGATCTGTTGCATCAGTGGAGGAGTTAAACACTGGCAGAAAATGACAAAAGTTTTCTCTTTCAAGTGAGACAGACCCAGTGCTAAGCCTTGGTATAGCAACTTCCTGAATATCTGACCTCAGGCAACTAACTTGCTTGGTCTCACTTTACTCACCTGAAAAATGAAGAAATAGTAAAACTGACCCCTTAGGTTTTGAGGATTTAATAGATTAACTCAATGAACCACGTAAAGTTTTTAGTGTAGCATGCTTTTCGTAAACATTCAGTGAGAGAGCTGTCATTATTAAGCAACTGTTAGTTTTGCATTTTGTATTGATGTCATTTTGCCTTGCATCAATCTCATTGTTTTTTAAATGAAAAGCTTACAAAGTTATAATTATATTTGAATGAGAAAACAGACTTTCCCCCTTTTATTCATAGATGAGATTATAAAACATTCAGAAAGATAAAACTATTCATGAAGGCAATAGAATTATAGTGGTGTAGAACATGGACACTGGAATTCCTAACCCTGTGATTGAGTCCCAGATTTTACACTTACTAGCTGAACGACCTTGAGCAGATTCACAACACTTTCTGTGCTTCATTCTGTAAAATAAAGATAATATGGTACCTTTTTTAGTCAGTGGTTTTGAGGAATGATTAGTTAAAACATGTAAAAAGGTTAGGACAGTTCTTGGGAAATAGCAAGATTCAAACATGTTTCTTACTATTTTTAAATTTTTAAATTGATATTTGTCAAGATTTGCTTTTGAGGATTTTGTCAAATTTTTTTCAGCTATTGAAATAGTTAAAATGATTTGAATTTAATTTTCTAATATAATGGCACATCTTAAATATTTTAAATGAAAAGCCTGCAGTTAATTCAAATGATTTTATAAGAAAATTTTTGAATTTAAGCACTATTCTGATAACTAAGGTCAATTCTTGTCTATGTATTTGAGACTCTTTAAATATTAACTTTTATGTTGAATCATCCATCTTCAAATACTTTTGGCTGCTCCTTTGCAACATTCTCAGGTATAGTGTTTGTAAAACCCAAATGTAAGACACTCAGCTTTTAAAAGATTGCCTAAAAAGTTTTATAAAGAGAAGCTATTTTGTTTTAAAAGGTTATTTAAAGGAGAAATATACTTCATTCATATTTGAATGAAGCCATGCTATAAGTTTTGCAATTAGGTGTCATTTTTGAATTTCACTATGGCATTTTATGTAAATCAAAATTTACATAATTTTTACAATATAAATTACATTTTACATAATTATTAAAATTATATAAATTATATGGGTAATGAAATAATTACATATGATTTTGTTTTATATGAAACTTATGTAATTAGCAAAGTAATATAAATTTTCCTAATATAAAATTTTATAAACTTATATAAGAACTTTTTAACTGAGTGTTTTTGATATATATCCTTAGTGTTATAGTGATACCTAATTTTAATAAACCTGACTTTCCGGTTTTCCATGGTGCCACTTGTGCCTACCAGACTTAATTGGTGTTATTTTAAAATAAGCATCTTTGGTTGTAATTCACAGTGAGAAATTTATTATGTAAATTTTATATAGGAATTGTTGAGGAGTACCAGTTGCCTTATTATGACATGGTGCCTTCAGATCCCTCAATAGAGGAAATGAGAAAAGTTGTTTGTGAGCAGAAGTTTCGACCAAGTATCCCAAACCAGTGGCAAAGCTGTGAAGTAAGGCTCTGTTTTTATGTATATTTTTCCTATTATAATTTTGAGTAAGTATCAGGGAGAATTTTCAGAGACCATATCATTCTTGTCTCTTAATCTAGGCATCTAGTTCATTCCATATATGTAAGTATATGTCTTTGATTTTATTCCCTTTAACTGTATATATACATAATGCTGTTATGTGGCAGTCACAAACCCTGGCATTACACAGTAAGATTTTATTTCTTGCTATGCAAAGTCCCTTAAAGGTTAGTCAACTTTCAACAGTATGTGAGCTCCCTGTGGTAATTCAGTAATCCACATGATTGTGGCCTTTGGATGCTGCTATCTCAACACATCGTTTTTAGGTATCCGGGTGAGAAGAGAGGAGCTGGAGGGTCCCACACTGGATCTTTAATGCTTTGGCTCCAAATGACTAATATCCCTTCCACTCAGGGTTCGTAGACCAGAACAAGCTACAGAACCCCATCTAACTGCAAGAGGCCAGGAAGTGTGGGGAGTACAGGCATAGTCAGTATCTATGGTGGGTATTCAATAGCCATGCCATACAGAGTATTACAACTTTAGCCATCCTTCTATTCCATAAATTATTCCTAATCGCGAACCCTGCTAAAGTTTGAGTGCATTCTCTCTCATCAGAAAAGCTTCCTTTTCTGTCAGGGACCTTTGTTGTTTATCTCCTCACCTCTGTGTAGTGACCATCATATAGTAGACACCCAATAAATGGTTATTGCAATGCTCGTTCTGCCTTACATGACGATAGAGACGTCTTTAGCTCCCATAAGGAAGGAGGCAAGGTGGAGAAAGACTATAACATATAATGAAGTCCAGAACTATTTTAATTCTTTAAGCTCCCCATCCTAGTTATTACTGTGTATCTTCTGCCATACTTAAATGGAATGCTTGAGGTTGTTTTTAAGTTTTGGCTTTGTCATAGGGATTATTTTATACAGTTGCTCCCCCCTCATCTTTTCCCCTCCATGGTTTATTCAACTCTTTTCCTATTTAAGGCAAGATTTATTCTTGTTATTTCTATTTTGTGTAGCTATCTTATCTACATACATTATATTAAAAGCAGAATCTGAGGCATTTACAACCAAATCAAAATTAATTTTTTCTAATATTAACAATTTCATTTATGTGAAAGAATAAATGACATATGAAAAGTTTAAAGTATAATAATAAAATAAAAAGCATAAAAATAAAATTCACTACCAAGTTTAAAAATGAAACATTTCCAGGGCATCTAAATGTTCCTTTTTCCTCTAAGAGGTTACTATTACAATTATTTACTATTGCCTTGTTTTTCTTTAGAATTTTGCCATATATATTAATAAATATATTGCATACTTTTGTGTATTTGTGAAAGATATTATTGAAGCTCACTATAGACATGCTTCTTAATTTTTTGTCTTATATATGTATATTTATAATCTGTTCATTTTCATATTCATGCTGTATTTCATTGTATGGACGTGGCACAATTTCTTTTCCACTGCACTGTTGATTGTCATAGTTGTGATTTTTAATGTTTTTAAATAATTCTGCTATATATGTGTATGTGTGTGTAGAAAAGTTTTTAAGGTATAAAACTATAGATATTTTTTGGTGTGTCCACATAGATGATTTTATCTCCAAATACTGAGCGTTCTGGGACCAGTCTTCATGCCTTATTTTCTTTCTTATTGCAGTTCCCAGGACTTCCAGCATAATGTTGCCTGAAAGTGGTGATAGTGGACATCTTTGTTTTGCTCCTTAATTCTTTACAGTTTTCACCTTTGAATATGGTTTTTGCTGCAGGTTTTGCTTTTTAAAACTTTAGGTTAAATAAAAGCTGACTTTTGTTGGGTAAAAGCTTTCTCCCTCTCTGTGAGGTGATAATACATCCGTGTGTGTGTGTGTGTGTGTGTGTGTGTGTGTGTGTATAAAAATCCAGCCATTGTCAATATAATGGGAATAGTTACATGGCTGGAAAACTTACCAGACAGCACACACACACACACACACACACACACACACACACACACACAAATTTATAGATTTTTCCACTATTAAGCAATCATGCATTCCTAGAATAAACCTAAGATAGTCATTTTTTATGTGATCAATTTTGTACATTGCTGATAAATGCAACTTTTGCCCATTTTTGCCTAGTATTTTAGTTCTTGTTTTGTATTAATTCCATGCATTAGATATTGGTGTGATTTTATACATCGTTGTTTAGACTTATGAACATGTTTACAAGTTTACTCAATGTTCATTCTTGAGTCCCAGAGCTTCCTTCTAAGATCATTTTCTGACTTCCTGATGTGCACCCCTTGACTGTATATTATTTGAATTTTTTTAGTAAGGATCTAATGACTAAGTTCTTTCAATGTTTGGGTGTCTCAAGATGTCTTTATTTTGTTCTCAATCTTGAACAGGTAGTTTATCTGGGCATAAAAATTGAGTTTCAGTTATTTTACAGGTATTATTTCACTGTCTTCTGGCTTCCTTCATTGCTATTGAGAAATCAACTAATTTTTGTTTCTGCTAAAAAAAGTTGATCTTTTTGTAATTACAATACTAAAAAGTTAATGTATCTTTTCTTTCTGACTACTTTAAGAACTTATCTATGTCTTTAGTGTTCTGCAGTATCTCTGTGATGCATTTGGTGTACCTATCTCTTGATTGAGCTTACTTGGAATTTTTTGACTTTTCAATTTTAAGGATTTGTGACTTGCTTCAATTCAGGAAAATTCTGACCATTATTTCTTACTTTGCCTATTTTTAGAGAACTCATTGTGTTCATGTTAGACCTTTAATTTTACTTCGCTTGTTTCTTATTCTCCCCTATTTTCCATATTTGTGCCTTTTTGTAACATCTTTCAGATTTATCTCCATTTCATTAATTCTGTAGCAAATCTGACACTTAACTCATTCATTTCATTTTTTATGTTAATATTTGTATTTTTTTATGTCAAGAAGTTTTATTGGTACTTTTATTTTTTAAAATATGCTCTTGTTTTTTACTTACAGTTTGAATTTTCTCTTTGTTTTTTTAAAATGTATTGTATACCTTTATTTATATCAGCCAATTTGGCATCTAATGTTTTGATGAGTCTGATTTTACTGTTTGTTGTTTCAATGGACTCTTGCTTATGATACTTGACTTACTTACGGGCTTGCATTTTCATTATGAGCTCAGGCTAAGACTGGGGCTGGCTTTTTCCCCACCAAAGAGCTAAGATTTAGACAATTTTCTTCACAAAATTTTTTTCTAAGACTCTTTTATTCTTATACTCACAACTTTGCAAATATCTTGATTTGACATCTTCTGAGTGCTTTAGGCTTTTTTCTAAGGGGAGAGAAAGCATCACTGATGAGGAAGGTCAGGGAGTCCAGTAATAGGCAGAACTGACAAAAACTTTGTTAAATCGTGTGTCAAAATTATTGGCTGACTGTGAGAAGCATAGCTGATCCAGTAAACACTGAGAAAGAAACAGAAAAATCTTAACTGAAAATGTTGTCATGAGAAAGGTGTGTGCAAAAATGGTCCCAAAGGAGCTCATTGATGAAAAAAGCAACAGAGAGTTAAAGTTTGCCAAGACCTTTGGAGAGGCAAGATGTTTTGGACCATGTTATCACTGGTGATAAAACATGGGTGTACCAATAAAATCCTGAAACAAAGTGTCAAAGTATACAATGGAAGTCAGCCAATTCTCGATGACCAAAAAAGTTCCATCAGTCCAAATCAAGAGTCACAACAATGTTGCTAACCTTTTAATATCAGAGGATTGTTCATTATGAATTTCTAACAACTGGACAAACAGTCATCCAAGTTTACTATTTGGAAGTGCTGAAAAAGCTGCGTGAAAAAGTTAGACAGAATGACCAGAACTTTTCGCCAATAACTCATGGCTCTTGCATCACAACAAGGCACCAGCTCACACAGCACAGTCTGTGAGGGAGCTGTTAGCTAGTAAACAAAAAACTGTATTGGAACACCCTCTCTACTTGCCTGATCTGGCCCCCAAATGACTTTTTTTCTTTACCCAAAGATAAAAGAAATATTGAGAGGAAGACATTTTAATGACATTCAGGACACGAAGGGTAATATGATGAGAGCTCTGATGGCCATTCCAGAAAAAGAGTTCCAAAATTGCTTTGAAGGGTGGACTAGGTGCTGATATTGGTGCATAGCTTCCCAAGGGAGTACTTTGAAGGTAGGCAGTACAATTATGTATGCAGCACTTTTTCTAGGATGAATTTATGAAATTAATTGTTAGACCTCATAGGTGTACTTACCAACCAGATCAATATATGTTGAATTTTCAACCCATCCCATTTCCCGTTTTATCTTTCATGTCACTTCTTAAAATCTTTTAAATAATAGCCATTCTATCATATTGCCAGAAATCAATGGATTGAACTTTGAATTAAAAGTTAGTGTCTAGAGATAAATGCATGTGTTTTGATAAGATCTTTTGAAGGGTTTAGCACTAATCCTTGTCTCATATTTTTTTTAAATTTACTATTTCTTCATCAAAATTTAGCATCAATTCCTGGCTGTATGGTTTTGTTCCTTGTACTATATTTTGCATAAGTAAAGTCTTTGATATTTTTCTCTCTTAAAGGCACTACGAGTCATGGGGAGAATAATGCGCGAGTGTTGGTATGCCAATGGGGCAGCCCGCCTAACCGCCCTTCGTATTAAGAAGACTATTTCTCAACTTTGTGTCAAAGAAGACTGTAAAGCCTAATAATGACCATGTTAAAAAGAAATCTCTCACAGCTATCTTTCTCATTTTCCCTCTTTATGTGAATGTTTTTGCCTTTTTTGTTGTGGTGGTGGTTGTTGTTCTACCTCAAAGAAAACTCAGTATAGTATTTAAGTGCCCAAAGGCAGCATGGAAAAATAACTCTAAAATCAAGCATGGGCAGGAGTTGACTTCATCCAATCTTCATGTTGTCTTTAATTGTGACAAGCAGCACATCAACTCATCTATTTAGTAAGAAAGATATTATGGAAGTGTAAAATAAGCTATATAAAATAATGAAAGTCATTAAAGTTTATTTTACTTGAGTCAAAAGCACATGAATGAATGGAAAAAATGGGTTGAAAAAGTGAGATGAAAACATATTTATTAAAAATGTGAACTAAACAGAACTTTAGATTATGCAATCTCTGGTGTTCTCTATCTTTTAAATTAAGCAGGATCTTTTAAAATATTAAATATTGCTCTAAACTTTAGTATAAAAAAACATATAAAAGTGGAGCTACTCAGTGGGAAGATGGACATAAGGTCAGAGTCTCCTGTACTTGGTCCCCTGCCACCTTCCCCAGTGCTTCATAATTCACCACTACAGTTACATCTGAGGCAGTTGGAAAGCCACTAAAATTATTACTTTCTCTTATTTCCAAATGAGATACCTGACATCTTGAGACATTGAGAAATGTCCCAATGTCACACAGCTAGTTGTAGGGCTGCCTTTGGGTCCAAATCTTGTGACAATCCAAGAAAGAAAGTAAGCTTACTACGGCCCTTTAATTCCCACAACACTTTTCTCTCTGTGTAGAAACAGTGTCTTTTATGATGATATTTGTGATTTAGTAAAGCAAAAGACAAATTGAGTTATTGTTACAGAATCATAATGGATGTGCATGAACTCCTAGGACAATATGCATTGATGTTTTCCTTGTAGAAAACACAGTCACTTTGTCAATAAGTACTAATGTTTCCTGAACTCTTCCAGAATTTAATCAAACATAAAGATCCATTGTCAGTATAAGTCTTTAAGACGCATTTCGGAGGTCCTTATTACTTTTCTGCATATACATTTAGAAAGAAAAGAATAGAAAAGGAAGAGGAAACTAGGAGATATGTTTTAAAAATTAAGAAAACTCTTAAATGAGGTATAACAACCAAATTCTACAGAGGCTATCAGTAACTATAAACAGATATTTCCCTACCCTTTCAAAATGAGCGAATGCAGAAGTCTTATAATTATTTTGCCTTTATTCTACTTCCTGTGGAAACAGAGTGTTGAATTCTGAATAATACATAGAGCATTAAATATTTCCTTTAAATGTATAATTCTGCTTGGGTGAAGGAGTTTAACCTGGTATCTTTTATTGTTCTAAAATATTTTTCTAGACTGTCCCTTAGAATACTCTTCTACTGAGATGATCCAAGACCAAAAGTGTTCTTTGATAGATTCTTAGGAGGTGATACTGCACATTAGTGTATCATGTGCTTTGAGGAGTCTAGCAGTAAAGAAATGTTACTTGAATTTCTTTAGGCTAAATTTTCAAAATTATTTGACCAGTGAATGCTTTTTTTTTTTTTTAAAGCAGGGAAACCTTTTACTATCCCACATTTTAGTGTTCTGCAAAGCACAACGTAGGTAGCAGTGTTCTGAAGTATACCTATGTATTTTCATGTAGAGCACAATTAGTGCTTATATTTCATTTCACTGTGCAAATATGTTACTGAACCCATCTTCATTAGACTAGGATGAGATATCAAAGGCAAAAATTTGACAGCATATACTTTTACTCTCTTCTATGAAATATCCATTCATTAAATAATAAGGGTCATCCCGTGCCTTCCTTTCCACAATATTGGGTCCAATAGGGAAATGAAAAGATAAATAGGTTCTGCCCTCAGGGATTTTAAAGTCTAATTTGGGAATGGGAACAGGGATGTGGGTATGCAAAAGAAAAGAATAAGTTAAAAAATAAATATAATACAAAGTAGGATATTTTACTTATATATGACAGTGGGTTTTGAAAATTACCTTCAATTTGCAACACATTTAGAAGTATCTTATTTGGCTATTCCATATCATCTAAAATTATATAACGAGTTTTAAAAAGTGCGTATATGAAGGATCTTTAAAAAGAGTTTATGAAGGAGTTAATCTTGCTTGTGCTTATTACCTTGATATTGTTTCTGTATATATATCTGAATGAAATTATTTATTTACTATGTTGTACTATAGTTTCAAATAAATAAGAATAATATTTCCTATTTTATTCACTTATGTTGGGTAAATATACTTATTTAATTTTTAAGAGAAGATGTTTTAACATCTCCATTTTCCTTGTCATGATGTTTTATAATTTAGATTTTGTCCAAATATAATTTTATATTTTTATTTGTTCAGTTTTTACTCTAGAGAAATCTGTACATTTGGAGATATTTTTCTTGTTTTGTGTTGGTTAACTATAATTTCTAACTGAATAGTCTTAAGTTTCAATTACTAAGTACATTTTCTAAGAAAGGGGGTAGATTAACAAAAATGATTACAAAAAGTTAAAAGTTCTGATTTTTCTTTAACTCGCAACATGATTATAAAAAGAATATGATCACTTACAAAAATAGGATAGAGTTTAGAGCATTAAGGCAAATTTACTGTATATAACTATGCTGTTAAACTTCATATTATTTGTTTTTGATGGAGTCTTATTGTGTAATATTTCTTTTGAATTGTGTTGAAAACAAAAAATATTCTTCTTAGGCTCAAAGTGTCAGTGTTCTTTGCTTCTCTCAATTTTTTTGGCTTTGGATTTAATATAAAGCTCGGGGAAATGCTATTTATGAAATTTCAGTACAGTACTGTATAAAGTAGTGATGGATTATATATTCAGCATCACTTCCTTAAAATAAGAGAAACATTATTTGTTGTCGATATTTCAGCATGAACTGCTGCCTTATAAGCTATGTGTTTAAATGTGTAATTGGTACAGATTCTGTTGTGTCCTTTCTCCTATGCCTAAAATGTTTGGCATGTTACATCTAAAATTCTTAATTTATGTTCTGACATGAAAGTTAAGTGAAACATGACTATGTCGTACACTATTTTAGGCGTAGCACTTGCTTTTTATCTTTACACTTTCAATTAACTTTGCATTTTAAATTTCCACGATTGTATGAAGATAGTAACCTGATTGCAGTGTCTGAAGATGTCAGCTTTCATTTTAAAATGAAAATCTACAATAGATATATTAGCTTTGATGTTCCATAATAATTTATTGTTTTTAATATTTCTACTCTAGTAGAATTCATAAACAAAACAAAACTGAACTACTTCTACTATGCTAGAATTTTGCCACCATGTGACTTTCTGGGGCAGAGAAAACTCAGGGCTATCTTAGAGTTTACGCAAAAGGACCAGGGTACCTACTTGCAAATCATCTGAAAGCAGGGAGCCCATGTTTGCCATTATACAAAGTTCAATGTAAAATTGCTTGGCAGGGAATAGTTTTTGATTAATTATTTAAAATAAATATGGAAATGTATTTAGTTTAAATAAATACCTTTACAGTATGGACATTTTGTTTCTCATTATGAAATTAAGAAATTAGCAAATGAGTACAGTTGATGGCAATTGACGTCTTCAATAATCATTCCTTTAAATAAATGTACAAATACAACATTTTAAGTCCCTTGGAAATGTTTGACAATTAGTGTCTTAAAATGGTGTCCTTGTGGGTTTTGGAGATATTCTAAATACCTTTTCTTTTGTGAAGCATACTACTTCTTTGTTTGACAATGCTTTGTATTTGCTCCCTCCATAAACTAATACCTACATGGACTTTATGCACTACATAGGGAAGACAGTAATCCTTGGGTTCCTGAGGGCTTCTTCTACACATAAAAAACATTAGTTGGAATATGAAAATTTTTATAGAAGTGTTCATTTTAAATAGAATTTCTGTATTATGGGCAGTTTTTCAGACCGTTTCATTGCAGATTTTCAGATATTTGACTTTCTTTTTCCCTCTAGTTTTTCTTTTACTTTTCATTATTTTTCTCACCTCCTTTTCTCTCACTGTCTTCCTAAATTATCTTTAGTTCCTCATTTACAAATCTAACTAGCAATTATTTAACTTAATCATTCTAGTAATTAACCTTCTAATGAAAGAGACTGTCTTGATGGTCTAAATTATTTCAAATGTGTCACAAACCAAAACAAAAACCAGAATTGAGGAATTATAAGACATTTTATAATTTAATTCTTATACTATATATATAAAAACCAAGGATCAGAGATTAAATGTTTGGTAGTTATTTATTAGCAGAACTGATATGAGAATTCAGTAGGGACACCTATCACAGTGCCCTATGATATCCAACATGGACTAATTAAAAAATAATTAACATGCATTTAAACCTACCTTAGATGTACACTAATAAGGTACCATTTAATGGTGCTGATCAAATTCCACTCTTTTTATTTCTGTTAAAGTAATTTGTTTGCTTATGGTGAGGTCAGTGAAAAAAGCTAAAACAGGTTAAGAAAGAACTTTAAATAGCTTGGTAGGCAACCATTGGAGTGCTGAATAAAGTTTAGAAATTGTGAGAGCATGGAATTTCTTAGTGCAAGTAATGCTAAGAGATGCTTCATGGCTCTTTCCCTCGTTTCTGTAAGGATTAGTTTTTCTCTTTGTGCATTAGAATGGGAATGAAAGACAATTTGGTGGTTGAATCTAGGACCATGTCTAGTATCATATTCTCCCTTCTCTTAGTTTCTCATTAGTTTATGTTTCATATTCATTTATTTAGTACATTAAAATAAACTTTTCTGGATTTCATCAATTCTAATCACTCTATAATTCTTCTGGTGTTCTGGCCCCTCTCTGATTGCTACACACTGAATTTAAGAAGATTTTAATTTCCCATGACCACGTATGACAGGTTTCATCTCATGCTTACTCCAGGAATTTTTCATTTGGCACAATGACAAGGGTATTTGTTAAAGGCAAAGAAGACTTTCTTTAAAATTTTAAAAAGACTAGCAGTCTTGTTATACTCCAGCTTTCAGCCAACATATGAGGAGTGTCTATGTTTGTCTTAATACTAAGTTCCACTTAAGAAATGGTGATTCAAGCAAAGAATGTGAAGGATATGTTCTATCATGTAATTACCGAATTTGCTTCTGGTACGTTTCATGCTATTGCTTTGTTTTATTTTGGCCATCTTTTAAAATTAAGCCATTATGCCATATGGTATGAATATAATATTATGTTAAAATTAAGTAATAATCCCCAGTTTAATATTCCTGTGTTAAGAACTGCTAGGATACCTCTTAATTCAGTTATAGATTTAGTGCATGTGGGAGACTATGAGCTCTATCTCATTCTAGATTTTAATATTTTCTGGTATGACTGTATTTCTTTCTTATTGGTAAATGGCATCCTACAAAAAGTTTTTCCCTCCAGATGTAACAGTTTTAATTGCAAGATGTTTACCCTGGACTACATGAACCTGAATGTTAACAGCCACTGAGAAACCAAATGTATTAGGAAATGAGCCTTATAACAAGGGTCACCAGATCCAGCTGGGCATGTGTGTTCTGTACAAATACTCCCAGCTGAGGGGCCAATAGGGGCTGAAATCCAACCCGCAATTGGATTCTCAACTCAGAAATACTTTTATGTTTTCCTGAAAAGCACTTTATGTGCTTATTTATCTTCAGAAAAGAGCCCTGCTTATATGACTTCAGAAAATGAGAAAAAAAATTGCAAATGGTTCTTGACATCTGCAAATTAAATAGACACCTTGAGGGAGGGAAACTTGAGATTTTCATCTTTGCATTCCCAAGGGAGAAAAAGGTAGTGTATGTTTATCCTGTTGATTAAAATTTTCATCTAAGACAATTTGAACCAAAACATGGATCCTAATTTTGGTATCTCCATTGAGTTTTCATTCCATTGACTTTACCTGTAAAGAGGCAAGCATATGACTAATTTCCTACTAATGCACATATAAAATAGGCTTTCCAATATCTCCTTTTCCTCTAATAGTCCAAATGCAAGTAATTAACTATTATTAAAAATCCAACTTTTTAACCTCTTTCTATAAAGTAAAGGTATCGGAACCAAAATATTTTATCCTAGTTCATTTCCAAAATTAGGGTCATGCTCTTGTAGTCTTCTGATCTTAGACTGGAAAAAAATTATTCAAATTTAATCTGTGTTTCAGTTTTTAAAATATCCTAAAAATAGAAAATTAGATACATATCTAGGAAAAAAAAGAGAAAAAAGAAAAAAAGGACTTTTGGATTGACTTTCAAAGTACTAATACTAATTGTACTTCTCTTTTGGTAGTGTGACTTTTCTTATACCTAAGAAACATATTACAAATGTCAAAACCATTGCATTTTGACATAGCAATACCTGCCTTGAACTCTCGAACTACTGTGAAAAGACTCAATGTTGTAAAGACTTACCGTAAGCTAGCTAATAGTCTTAAGTATGTAAAAAGGTGTTACCTTTCAATAGACAGGCCTGGATGAATGTATACAAGGAATATGAAGAAATAAATTACTTTTTATAATGAGAATTGGGCAATAAATTGTATAAAAAATGCAGATGGCAATTTCAGTAGTTGAAATTTAATTGTTAAAGCTGAAGATAATTCCAAATACCATGGAGAAATTAATGATATTCAGATATTTCATTAATTTCTAGTCTGTGGAGATGTGGATTTTATTTTACTATATATACTTACTTTCTTTAGAAATAATGGCATTTTAAAGTAAGAACTCAGTGATAGCCTTCATACCGAAATGTTTAATTTTACCAAGAGCAAGTTGGTAATATGGGATAACTTCCAGCTGCCTCCAGATGTAAATATTTATCTGCCTAAATGTTATATTTTTATGTATGCATTTTCCAAAGATGTATTGTTTGTAAAGTGGCAAAGATAATAAATTATACACTCTTTGCACTTGTTGCTAGGAAGCATATAGAGCTCTATTTTCAATAAAAAGAAAATGTGTCGTAGTTTGGTTTCCATACAATTGTATTGCATTATTTTAAGATTATGTTTATATTTGTATGCAATATATGGAGGGGTTCTTGGAAATGTAAATGCTGGCTTCATTGGGCACTGGAATTTTGCTTTCCTCCTTCCTGGAAGAGACATTTGCTTCTTCAGCCATTTTTCTACATGCCAGTTAGGGAAATAGTCTTTGATGTCTTTTTTTTCTTTCCTGTAGAGTAACTATTCTTTGCATTTATTTAAACATTTATTCAAAGACTACTGAGTTGGCTTGCTCTCAAGCCAAAATTGCTTCTTTTACATTTAAATTCCCGAACACTAATGTGGTCTACAAGCACTTTGGGCATATGGAACCTGACTAACTCTCTGCCTTCATTTCCAGTACCTGCTTCCCCTCACACCAGCCCCAACTGTTCTTCAGATTCCTGCTTGGTGGTGTCCTTGAATTTGCCATACACTTGCCTATCCCCAGGGGATTTGCTCTATTCTTTCTGCCTAGAATTTTCTTCCTTCAGGTATTTGCCTAGTTTAGGTCTCTGTTAGAACACCACCCATAACACAAAATGGACCTTCTTGCCACCCTTTTTAGAGTAGCAGCATTCTTTGTCTTTTAGTATCCATTTAACCTGTTTTATTTTTCTTTATAACACTTTACATACTGGCATTATATTATATCATATATTTTATAGTATTTACTATCAAGTGACTAAATCCTTTCACTTAAGTTTTGAGATGTAGTTTGAAAACACTAGGAGTAACACATATTTTTGTTCAATGAGAAATACTCTGTGGAGCTCACTACCCTCTAGCCTCCCCTCATAAAGTTAATAAACCTCAAGGAATAGTTATAAATTCGATCAAGAATTGTTTAGCCAAATTCATAGTTGCTGTTCCAAGATGACATTATGAGAAAATTAGGTTGTTTGGTTTATATTTCCAATCCTACAACGATGTAATATTTTTGTAGGACTTAGCATAAGAGAAACTGAGCACTGTTTGGTTATAGTTTGGGTATGGGTTCTTAAATTCTTCTGCTTCTTCATTCCTGGGCAATTTTGTTAGTGTATTTTCATTATCTTGTATCAAGTAGTTACTAACCAAGTTTATAAACTAAATATCCTTGCTCTATAATCATGAAGTCAGATTCTCATCTAGCTTTATCATTAGCTGCTTCTTGGAGTTGTAGAAAAAAGTGAATATTTATTTCATACCAATGTAGTTGAAAGACTATGCATGAAATAAAACAAATGCTGTAGTTTCAGCAACAGTAGTAGTAATGTTTTCTCCTTCAGTTGTAATTTTGTAATAACTTTTTAGCATTTTCATTTTTTAACACTAATATGTGCAAAAGTTAAGGAACATTCACATGAATGACATGATTTCCCTAATGAGTGAACCTGAAATTGAACAGTTGCTTTTTTCCCCTTTGGATAGATTCCTACAGATTGGGGGAATCACTAAATCCAGCATGGTTTATGGAATATTCTAAAGTGAAAATTTTAAGAAATGCTGTCTGACTTTTAGAGAAAATATGCATATGTTTTGGTTAAGGATAGTTATTAAAACTTTGATATGAATGCTTTCTTAAATCTAATGAAAAACATTTTCTGTAGAGAGTTTTTTTTTGTTTTGTTTGATTAATGCTGTATGTAATGAAATTGTAATTATAATCACTTTTATAATTTAAATATGTTAAAAAAATATATTTTCTGCTCAAATATTAGCCAACACCTTTTTATTAAACACTGCTACTAAGTGCATGGTGGTGGTATTACAAAAACAGTAAACTCCTGCCCTTTAGAAGATAATCTATTTAGGAAGACAAGACATGCCCAGGAATAGCTCTCTAACCTTAGAAGCTAGTAGTGTAAGACATCTCATAAGAAAGAAATTATTAAGGAAGAGTGTGAGTACAGATGTTAAATGAAACAATGACATAGAAATGAGGTATGAGTTAAGTTGGAAAAATCAAGAAAATTCGTGTGTTGATGCTGTAGGATGGGAAAGATATGTGTAAGTATTATAGACAGAGAAGGAACCCATGGTAGGAAAAATGTCCAAAACAAAGCAGGAATGCTTGTGGTAGTGAGCAACCTACAGAACTGGAATGGAAGGTTTTTATGAGATTCAGATTACAGCATTTAATCTTGATCCGCCTTGAGGGAGACTGAAGATTTTAAAGCAGCAATGATAAAGTGAATTTGGTATTTAATGAAGGCCAGTAATAGAGTCATCTTCTTAAGAGATTTATCAAAGACACCTGAAGATTCTACCACTACCTTTCTTCTCTAATTGGTGAATATTTAGAAATAGCAGAAAAATGAATGATTTCAAGATGAACTGTATAATTGGTGTGATGTAGGTGTCTTTATATGGTGTTTTTCCCCCTTACTTTTTATTGTTTCTCAAGAGCAAAAGAAACTATATTCATAGGAAAGAGAAAAGAATTATGAAAGATATGACCAAGGGATTTTTAACACACACACACACACACACACACACACACAGAGAGAGAGAGAGAGAGAGAGAGAGAGAGAGAGAAGGAGAGAGAGAGAAATCATTTTAAAGGGTCTGCCTTGTAATTTCATCTCCACATGAAGAAATTTCCAGGTACCATTCAACTGTGTGCAGTGAATTTCAAATATGAAATTGGGTTTAGAAATACTAATGGTGATTTCATAGAAGAACCCTTGCTTCAGCAACTTAGGAAATTATACTTGATTTTCTTTTGAGTGTTACTCAATTGTGCTTGAAATTGTGCATTTGAACTCTTCTAAACAAGAAGCAGGTGGTTAAATGTGGGTGCTGTTTAACATTTACACAAAACATTCCAAACACAATGTACTTTTGCCCTTTGAATGTCAAGCAGCTTTTTTCTCTGTCAGCCTGTCCCCTCCTTGGCTATTTGATTTGACCTCACTGCATCCCTGAAAGGAGAATGGTTCAAAAGTAGTTACCTGCTAAGAAGCATTAGACTATTTTTATAATCTTCCAGCTAAAGCTTTTAATGTGGCAACTGCTGCTTACCGGAGCATTTTAAGAAAAAGAACTGCTGAGTTTGCCTTTTATTTTTAAATGGAGAAACACAAGGTGACACAATCACATGAGATGTAAGTGAACCAGAGCAGGGAAATACAGGGTCGTTTTCTTCAGAAAGCAAAAGCAAGACTTTGCAAAACACATTTCAATTCTATACCACAATCTGGATCTTTGCTTTTACATAATACATGAACTAGTTCACGAAATTCACTTTTCTCTAACTCAGCTTTTCCTTTACCAGAAATGGGTGATATCATGAACCTCTCACAGAGAATCCCTTTGTTGCAAAGTACTTATTAAATACCCCAAATTTACAAACAGGTGAAAAGATGAATTTCAGAAATACACAGACTTGGCTCTTCATTTCTTCTTCCCTTTCTGAAACAAACTTTTGTAGAATTGGGGCACGTTTCTCTGTCCTCATCTGCTCTCTTCCCATTCATTCCTCGATCCACCACGTTCGACTTTTGCTCCCGTGGCTCCTTTCAAACTGCCTTCCCTGCACTCACGAATGATACAGCCTGTTGTAAAGAACATTTAACGCTTTTCTTTCCTGGTCCCTCTAGGGTCTTTGACACAGAATGTCTTCTCCCAGAATTATTTGTCTTATTTTCTAAACTATCACTTTCTTCTGTTACTCCTTCTTCTCCCTTTTCCTCCTTATTTGGTTCCTTTACCTATTTTCCTTTCTATGTATGTTCCCCAAATGCTGATACTTGCTTTGGCCGCCTGTATCTGAAACCTTCCTTTTTAGTGATCTCATCTATTCTTTTGTCTTTAACAAACCTACATATTTGTTGGAGACTTCTAAGATCCAGTCCTAATTCCCAGCTGCTTCCTGATACATCCACTTGGATATGCCACAGTCACTTCAGACTCAAATATCAAAATACACTTTTTTGTGTTTGACTTCTTTTGCTTAGCATAATGTTTTCGAGACTCATTCATATTATTAGATGTGTCCACAGCTTGTTCTTTTGTACTGTTAGGTACAAATCTATTGTATTAACATATCACTATTTGTTTTTCCACTCACTTGTTGAACGTATGGATTTTTCGTTTGGAGCTATTATGAATAAATCTGCATAAATATTCATGCGTAAGTCTTTTTGTGGATATATGTTTTCATTTATCTTGGGTAAATAACTTAGGAATATAATTTCTGGATCAGATGGTAATTGGAAACTATTCTTCAAAGTATTCATACCATGGTCACTATCTATGTGTGAGAGTAGTAGTTGCTCCAGACTTTCACTTTAGCCTTTCTAGTGAGACTGTAGTAATATTTCATTGTTATTTTAAACTGCATTTTTTGTGATAACTATCTAGCATTTTACCTGTGAATATTGACTCATAATCTGTGATGTATGTTAAAATATTTTGCCTGTTCATTATTGGTTATTTGTTTTCTTATTATTGAGCTGTGAGTGTTCTTTATATAGTCTTCATGCAGAGATTTTGTCAAAATAAATTCATTTTTTTAATGATAAACCTATACTCTTGCCTGTGATCCCCCTTGGTCCACTTAACAACCAACTTACACTGTTTCTACTACCTTAATATTAATATGTCTATCTCGCCTATCCATTTTAACCATTGCTGCTTAAATCATCCCCACTCCTATATGTTTTCTCCCTTTCAGATAACACGAGCGATTGTTCTCAATAACAAGTATGGTGGTTCCAAATCATAAAACAATAATGTGGGGGTAAGGGCAAATCCTATCTTCCCTCTTTCTGCTTATCAAATAGGTATGAACAAATTCTATATACTTTGACTAATAGATTCCTGGAAAAAAAGAGTATCTTCCCAAAAGTTAGTAGTATTTTCTCTTGCAGATAATATGTTGTCCTAGTTACTGGAATCAGTTTTCTGAGCCCAACTCTAGTTTTACTTTCTGACAATTTTGTCCTGAATTGTTCATACTCCAAACAGTTTCTATCTTCAATTTGTTGATATTTGTTTTATGGCACAGAATATGGTTTATCTTGGTGACTGAGTATTGTGTGTGCACATAAAAAATATGTTTTCTGTAGTTTTTGTGTATAGTGTTCTATCAATGTAAATAAAGTCAAGTAGCTCAATAGAATTTTCAAGTCTTGTCTTTTCATCCTATCTGATTTCTCTGATCTGTCATTACTGAAACGAAGGCAGTTATGGATTGTTTGATTTCTTCTTTCACTCATCAGTTTTTGTTTACATATTCTAAAACTCTGCCTTTAGGTGCATGCACATTTAGATTTTATGTCTTTTTTATAATAGATACCTTTATTATTATGAGATTTCTCTTTTTATGTCTGATAATATTATTCTTTTTTATTGTGAAATTTATTGGGGTGAATAAGTAAAAATTACATAGATTCCAATTATTCTACAGTACATCATCTATGTGTAAGTCTAAAGTCCATTTTGTATAATATAATATAGACACTGCAGCTTTCTTATAATTTGTATTTGCAAGGTATATATATTTGCATCCTTTTACCTGAACATATCTGTGTGTTTATATTTAAAGTCGATCTCTTTTAGAATGCATATAGTTGGGTCTTATATTATTATTTAATATGACTACTCTTACTTAAAAAAAATTGAAGTAGGTAGACCATTTATAATTAATATAATTATTAATATGTTTGATTTTCTTTTATTACCTTGCTATTTTTTTCTATTTGTTTCATCATTTCTTTTCTTTTTACTTTTTTTCTTCTTATCGTATTTGGATCAATATAGTATTTTAAGTATTCTAATTTATTTTCTCTATAACATTTTATTGATATCTCTTTTTTAAGGGATTGTTATAGGGTTTATAATATGCATCTTTAATTTGTCATAATCTACCTTCAAATACTGTAAGAATTTTACAAAACATTTATTTATTTTCTTCCTCCTGTTCTTTGTGGTTTTGTTGTCATACAATTTAGCTTTGCATATGTTATAATTTCACAATATATTGATTTAATTTTTTTGCCTTAAACTGTCCATTATATTTTAAATAATTAAATTAAACATTTTAAGTGAGGACTATTTTACCATTATGTTTATTATAGCCAATCCTCTTCATTTCTTTGTATAATATTGAGTTTTAATCTGATACTATTTTCTTCAGTCAGAAGATTTTTCCTTTAATATTCTTTATACACTATGGAGTTTTCCCAGCATTTGTTAATCTGAAAATACCTTTCAAAATTAACAGGGGTTTTTTTTGTTTGTTTATTTGTTTTTTTGTTGTTGTTGTGGGTTGTGTGTGTGTGTGTGTGTGTGTGTGTGTGTGTGTGTGTGTTTTGTTTTGTTTTGCATTTTTGGTCAACACTTTATAGGCTTTTTCTTTATCTTCTAGCTTTAAATGTTTCTGATATGGTCAGTAGTAATTTTATCTTGCTTTGTGTGTGTTGTACTCTTTCTTTGCTGTCCTAAGATTTTCTCTTTTCAAAGGTTTTCAGCAATCTGATTATGATGGACCTGCATTTGATTTTCTATGTTTTTATTCCACTTTTGTTTCATTGAATTTCTTGGATCTGCGTGTATATAGTTTTCATCAAATCTGGAAAATTCCTGGCCTCTACAATTTCTTCAGTTTTTCTACAATTTTTTCTACCCCATGCACTATCTTCTCTTTTATGGAAGGGTTCAAATGCATGTATATTGGACGACTTGATAGCGTTGTGTTGGTAACTGAGATTTAATTCATTTTTTTGCTGGTTCTTTTTGCTGTGTGCTTAACTTTGATTCATTTCAATTGTTTATGGCTTCAAATCTCTTGATATACCCTTCTAATTTTCATTTCAGATATTGTATTTTTTTTTCTCTAGAATCATTTGAATCTTTTATACCATTTCTTTTCTTATTATTTTCATGTGTACTTTTAGTCCTTGAGCGTATTTAAGATAGCTGTTTTAAAGTCTTGTGTGTTCCTCTGGGCCATTGTAAAACTGCTTTTTCTCTTTTTATAGATCATATTTTCATTCTTATTTGCATGTCTAGCAGTTTTGTATTAGATGCTGGACACCGTAAGATTACCTTATTGAGTGCCAAGATTTTAAGTCATCCTTTCTGGAGAGTTGAAATTTGATTTAGGAGGTATTTAAGGGGCTTGAAGAATAGTTTTCTTCTTTCAAGTTTTGCTTTTTAACCTTCGTTAGGGTAGGTCTAGATTAGCCTAACTCTAGGGCCAATTTAACCATATTACAAAGGTGTGATCTTCCTGGGACTTCAACTGAATACTTCAGGTTTCAGTAAGTTCTCTATACTCTGCTTGGTCAGTACTCAAAAGTCCCTAGCCCTGTGTAAGTTCTGAGAATTACCTGGTTTGAAGCTTCTCAATAACTGTTCTTTGCCTTATCTCATGAAGATTCACTTAAATAGCACTACTTAGCATTTAGCAAAATACTCAAGGGTACCTCAATGCAGACATTTGAAGGTATATCTCTGCAAAACTCCCTCTTATTCTGCAAATGAGTAATCTTAGCTTTCTCAAACTCCAGTCTCTATCTCCTCAACACAGCAAGGTGTCATGCTTAACTGGGTTGCTCCTTTCACCTCACAATCTTCTAGGAAGTGCCTTCAGTGAAAGATCCGGGGCAACAGTGTGGATACTTGATCCACTTGTATTTTCTCTTGTTTTAGAGATTATAATCCTCTGCTTTCTATGGTTGTATGTCTGAAATATATGTATTTGTAACATTATATGTAATATAAATATATATAATATTCTATGTATATTTCATATATCTACTTCACACATACATTGCACATATATGTCATTTATTTCAGAATTTCACCTATTTATGGCAGGAGAGCAATTATAGTACTGTTTGTCATGGATGGAAATAGAAGTCTTTTTTTATTTTTAAAGTTTTTAATGTATTATATTAGTTTTTTTAAATTATTAATCAAAAAGTTGGTCTGTTCTGTGGATTAGGTCTTTTGAGACTGAATCAAGTCAAGTGTAACAGAGTATGTACCTAAAATAAAATTTTGAACATGTTCAATTCATTAAAATATGTTAATAACATAAAGAATGACTGGGGAACAGAGAATGAGAAAAAGATCAGAAGAGCTTCACAATCATTTGTTCATATTGAGGGGTTGGTATAGACAGATGGTGGCAGATGGTGAATGATAATAACTTTTGAGGGATGAAATACTTGTAAGCAGTGCAAATATCTCCAAAATTGTCCCTGCAATGTTCAGTTTCATTGTAGGCATAGCTTGAACATAATATTTTATATGGCACCTAAATTACTTGGATCTTTAGTGTTCTCTATGAAATTTGCAATTTTTACAGAACTCTAGAACAAAACCATTGATTATTATTCTAAATATATGTGCGTAATTATATATACTTTTGACACTTCTATCTTATTTCTGACAGTACAGTTTTTTTCTCCTCTGAAATGATGGGGGTTGCAATGGCAGATGACTGACATGCATTTATGCTCCCCTTTTTTACTACCACTTGTTCTTTGAATTTCTGATTGTGTCTACTCTTCTGTTTTCCATTCTTTGTTGCTGCAAAAAGGGTAGATAATGAGTACTGCAGTGGTTAAGATTAGCTTAGAAGTGGAAAAGAGTTTTGCTTTATTGCTTGGTTACCTCTGAATTATGACCCACAAAAAAATCTCGCTTGAAGTCTTTTGAAGCTAAATTCATGAAACCAGAACTTTTTTTTATAATTAGAATTTGAGAAAAGACAACTGTAGGGGCAGGTTGACACAGTCCCAGTGGCTTTCAGTACTATCATAATTTACCTTCTTTGATGTCCACTCTAGTAAAGTAAGAATGCTGAATTTCTGAAAATTGTTTTGGTTTCAGTTTAGAGAGTTTATTGAAAAGCAGAATGGAGCAAAGAGACAATATATACTTGCTTAAGAATATACAATATATTGGATTATAGAAAAGATATAAATTTTGATTTTTTAAAAGTGATTCTCCTTTTTTCTTTGTGAATTTATCTGAAACATCTGAAACGTATTGTTACAGGAAATAGGTCCCTTTTCTAAAAATAGTTTTTTGAAAATTTATACTCTATGATACAGAAAATAGCAATAGTTCTTAATCACGTTTTTCCTGGTCACTGATATTTGAAGATATTTTAAGAATGAGAATTTACATTCAATCCAAGGTATCTTTAAAGACCATGAATAGACCCCATGTTAATAGAGTATTTTAATTGAGCAAAGAATGTAAGTTTTGCTTGAGACAGGGAACTGATATGTGTTGAGCATTTATTTTTTTAATGGAAATTATTTCATTTTAGTCTCTTGAGGTAGACTTTATTTTTCAAAAATGGTGGCAATAATATTTTTGGGTCTCATGTGCTTTTTCAGAAACTTGCCACTCTCCCATCTGTGCAATCAATTTCTCTTCCACTTGAACTTATGGGCCCTGTGTGACTATCTCAATGAAAAGAAAATAGAAGTGACATATGTGACTTCTGGGGCTAAGTCATAAAAGGCAATACATCTTCCCTGCTCACTATTTCTCTCAAAATGTTCACTTTTGGAATTCAGCCATATGGTGGAAGTTCACAACACATGGAAAGATCACGTGTAGGTGTTTCAGCCAACAGCCCCAATAAAGATTTCAGTCAACAGCTAGTGGCAACCATGTGAGTTAATAAGCCCTCAGATGACTCTCTGGAGCCTGAGACTCATTTGTAGGCTTTAAGTCTACCAGCTGAGGTCCAAAACACATCATGGAGCAATGTGAATTCAGCCCTCAGACATTGAGCTGTCCCCAATAAGATTAAGTTGAGCAGAAATGAACAACCCCACAGAGTCTTCCTCAAATTGCAGATTTCTGAGCAAAATAAATACCCTTTTAGGCAATTGAATATTGAGACGGTTTTATGGGCTTTTGCGTATACCTAGAACACATTTTGATTTCAGGTAGTAAAACTCGACTTCATATAAATGGCAGCAGCTTTAGTAGCAGAAGGTAGGGGGAAATGGAAAGCATTTTTATAAGAATATTAGGGAACTCTTAAAAAGGTCAAGGAGACTATTAGAGGGAACCTCATGGACCTTGAAAAGACTGTTGGTGAGGACTTAAAGGAAAGAGAGAAAATGGTATTGGAAGCTAGACAAAAGGGGATCTTCTTATACAGTGATGGAACGTTGAGCAGCAATGTCTCCTGCATTAAGGTAGAAAATAAGAAATACACCTTTTTTTCTGAGCAACGGAGGTTTGCAGAAAGAAGATTGAAACGGCTTTGCCTCATGTCTGTTTCTAGCTGCCTGTAGTAAATGTAAAGAAGGGATATGAGCTAAAGAAAGAACTGTTATATATAAAGATTCCAGGACTTGCTGGGTTGGAAAAGAAAACTGTTTCTCATTCCCAGCCTCTCCAGATGGCAAATCGTGCTAAAATTAAGATGTGGCTTCTGAGCAGAGATCAAATCCAGGGTGCTGTCAGGAAAGCATGGTCTAAATATAAAATCTTTTGTTAAGGCCTCTAAAGTCTTAAGGTAGTGCCTTACAGGCCATTTCAAACAGACAAAAGGCCCTCTAAGGATCTTAAGGGGTGCTTCACAGGCTCTGTCCATAAAACAATAGGTTTCTAGGAATCTTGAGGTAGGTGTCCTTAAAGGAGTCTCGAATTAGAAAGAAGCTTGTCTCAAAGAGATTTGGACATACTGAATTTGCCTAATGGGGTGGATTATATATTGATTCATAAGAAACCCACAAAGGGTTTAAAGGAATTTTGTTACTTTGTACTGAAAAACATAGAGATAGTACAAAATTTAAAGAAGGCTTGTTCTCACAAAAGCCTATGGGCAGGCAGCTGACCAAGAAAACCATTCAACTGCAAAGATAACCTTCATTCTATGGAATAGATAAGATAATTTGATGGGTTAAAAGAGGCCAAAGCAAAGCAAAGGGCCCTGGAGAATTTCTAGGTAGTAGGATCGAGCCCTAGTCAAGGAATGAATAATATAGACTTGGCTGTGTTTTGCAATTGTTGTGAACTAGTGACTGTTAAGTTTCGTCTGGTTTTCCTTTTTTGAATATGAATGCATTTAATGGTTTTCCTCCATCTATCACATCTTTGTCAGGTGTGTATGGAGTTTTTGAAAAATTTCTTTAGATAACCAATCTGTACATCAAGAGGAATGGCACTCAGTACTAAACCAAAGAACTATAAGTGAAGAACTTCATGTGGTTTAGATTACCGTTTCCTGGCCATTAAACCTAAGCCTGATGAGCTTGGGAGAGGGGTGATGGGGAAGCAATTAGTGTATTTTGCATGTGGAAGACATGGGAATTGGTGTGGCCTGAAAGTGGGTCATGGCAGATTTTAGTTCTAAGAACAGCCTCCACAATGCTTTTGGTCCAAATGCTCTTATGCTGCCACTCCCCTAAACCTGGAAAGATCATAGTAACTACCTGAAGAATAGAATGATACAAAATTGATTCTGTATGGGGCTAATGCATAAAAAGAGATAGCGCTTCCACCTAACAGCTCTTTCTCTTGGAATGCTTACCTTTAAAACCCCATGTTGTGAGGAATTGTAAGCTACAGCGAGAGGCCCTATGTAGTTTCCGGCTGACAGCACCAACTAAGGTATCAGACAACACCCAGAATAACTGTTAGACTTGTGAGTAACTAAGCCTTTACTTGATTCTGCCCCCAGCTTTCAAACTGTCCCAGCTGACATTGAGTGGAGCAGAGATGAACTCTCCCTACAAGACTTGGATCAGGTTATGGAATTAAGAGCAAAATAATCATCACATTTTAAAGTCACTAAATTATGAGATGATTTGTTATGCAGCAATAGATAACTCAAAAAACTAATAAGAATACTGTCAGCTAGGTATGCTCATCTGCGAGGTCTGACAATTAAGTCCATGTACTTACCACCGTGCGATTATGTGAGCAGCGTTGTACAAACCACTTGGGAAGGTTTCATAACTTTGGTGTATCTGTGTCTCACAGCTGTGTTTGTGACAACATGTGGTGGTTTCTTGCTTAGTAGCATTCATTATTGCTGTTGCGTGTTTTTGTATGCCATCGTAAGAATGCTGGAGCTTTGATTTAGAGCAATGAACACACATTAAATTTCTTGTTAAACCTGGCAGGAGTGGAAAAGAAATTAGGGACATGTTAGTCAAAGTTTATGGGGATAGTGCCATGAAGGAAACAGCAGTGTACAAATAGATTACATGTTTTTCTGAGGGGAGAAAAAGTGTCACTGATGAAGAGAGGTCAGGGCAGCCAGTAATGAGCAGATCTGATGAAAACATTGAAAAAATTCATTGATTTGCCTGTCAAAATCATTGGCTGACTGTGAGAAGCATAGCAGATCAAGTAAACATCAGTCGAGAAACAGTTAGGAAAATCTTAACTAAAAACTTCGGCATGAGAAAGGTGTGTGCAAAAAATGGTTCTGAAAGAGCTCACCAATGAACTAAAGCAAAGGAAAGTTGAAGGTTGTCAAGACCTTTTGGAGAAGCAAGACAATGTATTGGGCTGTGATGTCACTGGTGATGAGACCTGGCTATACCAATAGAACCCTCAAACAAAGCATCAAAACTCACAATGAAAGTCAGCCAATTCTCCATGATCAAAAAATTTCCATCAGTCCAAATCAAGAGTCAAAATGATGTTGCTAATGTTTTTTGATATCAAAGGGATTGTTCATTATGAATTTATACTGACTAGACAAACAGTCAACCAAGTTTACTATTTGGAAGTGCTGAAAAGGCTGCATAAAAAAGTTAGAAAAAAATGACCTGAGCTTTTCTTCAACAACGCATGGCTCTTGCATCACGACAATGCACCAGTTCACATGGCACTGCCTGTGAGGGAGTTTTTAGCCAGTACACAAATACCTGTATTGAAACATCTTCCCTATTCACCTGAACTGGCCCTCAATGACTTTTCTTTACCTGAAAATAAAGAAAATACTGAAAGGAAGATGACATTCAGGACATCAAGGGCTCTATGACCATTCCAGAAAAAGCGTTCCAAAATTGCTTTGAAAGGTAGACTAGGCAATATTGTCAGTGCACAGCTTCCCAAGGGGTGTACTTTGAATATGACCATTGTGATATTCAGCCATGAGGTATATAGCACATATTCTAAGATGAGTTCACAATGGTCAGACCTTGTATTATACAAACAAGGAAATATGATGACAGCCACATAGCATGTAAGTGGCAGAGCTGAGTTATGGATCTTAGCATGTCTAAATCCATGGTTTGCATTCCTCCCATTCCAGACCCACCCTGTAAGAGGGCACAGGCTGACCAAAAGACATCGAGTTGAACTAGAAAGCCCATTAACCTTTAGTCTGAGTAGATTGAGCCTAGAAGAAGACTAGGTTTGTAGCCTGCCAATGTAGAAACTTTTCTTAAAAACAAGGCATTTGCAATTAAAAAAAAATTATAGTCAAATTCTGCCCTTATATTTACAAGGTGTGACCCTGAGCAAGCAATACAATTTATCTGTGTGCAAGTTTCCTTAATTGGAAAATGATGAAATAAGATCTGTCTTGCAAAGTGTTGTATGGAATATAATTTTTTATGGAAATAAGAGAATCTATTATTATTAGTCTGAACTTCTTATTATAGTCAGCTGAGAGTCCTGCTAGAGTATGAGTGGAATATATCCATTGTTCTCTGACCTCTGATCAAACTGTCAACACTGAATTTGGCCATTGTCCCTTTCTCTTTTGAAATCCTGCTGCTACCTGTCATCTCTTCCACTAGTTTCAGATAACTCCCTGCCCTCAGGGCCTCTAGCTTTCAGTAGTCTTATCAGTTCCCCTCCTCCTCAGAAAAGGCTCTTGACATCTTCTTTGCCTCCCACAAACTTTTCTGCCTCAAATTTTAGCTGAAATTGATTATTTGTTCAATGGAGTTCAGATGCAAATGAAACTTTAACCTATGAGACCTTTGACTTTAAAATAAAAGCTTATTAACTCCATGAAATCTCTAATTGATAGAATTAGTGGGAGAGAAAATTTTGTTCACACAGTTCTTTGCCTACTCTTTCTTTCCTCCCACAATAAGCAAAAAATATTCTCCCCACCAAATACTTTGTAACCTCTCTCTGCACTCCTTTTGGATAACACCATATATCCCAACAAGGAAAAATAGAAATGAATTTCTTGTCTGGGGAGAAAAATTAAGTTTGGCAGCAAAACACAAATGAAGTTTATTTTAAAATTATGACAATGTTTTTCTACCTCTTACCTTCCTCAATTAGTGGAGAGAGTTGAGCTGGGGAGGAGGCTACTACTTATTGACCACCTTGACATAGCAATTGCTTGATGTGTCTCTCATTTAATGCCATCACTGGCTTGTGTATTTATTTTCTGGATTAGCCAAGCCTTATTTACCTAACAATATATCCACTATTAGAGAATAAACTATAGACTAGTGGATATATAAAAATATATCCACTATTAGAGCGAGAGGAAGAAAGGGTAATTATGTTGTTCCTTTGACTATGGCAGTGTGACTTTATACCATTTTGTTTCACACTGAAACATTTCTCAGTGCTGTGCTTTGGAGGCTCAAGAGGTAGAAATTGTGGAGAATAAAGCATATAACTGGAAGGTGTTTTGAACGCCATTTGATTCACTCTTTAGGAAATATGCAAGGGAGATTTTTACAGCTCAGTATAATGAGGGCTTATCCAAAATACATAAAATAAAATTCAATTATAATTATAATTCAATTATAATTAGCATTATAATTTAATAAAGATGGAAAATATTTTGTACTGAACAATATTACAATATTGAGTATCTCCTATTCAAATTTCTGCCTCCATTTCTAGTTAATTTCTAGAGTTGTCCATTTCGTTACATTCTCTTTGGATTTGTTATTTTCAATTTTCATTTTGCTCAAGTGCTCTAACTTTTAATAGTTAAACCTACAATTTTATCATGGTAACCTTTGAGTTTCTTTAGTCTCAATTTGGTTTCCTTTGACCACTAATTTATATGCCCAGAGTTCATGTCTCTATTAGTGTCACTATAGGATGCTGGTACGTCATCTCATCTCAAAATTCCCATGTCTGACTGTTTATCAGAATTTTCTGGACAGTTATTGAAAAAATTATAGATTTCTAAAGTCTATCCAGAGTACCTACATGATAATACTTTTCATATGAGTGTCTTCAATTCCTGTCTCATCACTACAACCAAAGTCCAAATCTTAATTTGCTAGGTTGTTACAATAATCTATTAATAGGTGTTTGTAACTAGTCTCCTGTCTCCCCCAAAATGCCTTTGCCATTTTAATCTTCCTAAAATAGTACATCACACAAGTTGTTTCAATGTTCAATTACTGTTAATAGATCCTTACTGCCCTCAGGAAAACAATTATCTTTAGCTTGACATTTAAGTCTTCTACAACTTTTCCTCTACATACTTCCATCCAAATCTGACTTGACTTTATGTTTGCAAATAAGTCTAATGAATCTTTCTTTCTCTTTTAGTTTGGGCTTCTATAACAAAATACGATAGGCTGAGTGGCTTTAAAAGCAAACATGTATTTTCACAGCTCTGGGTGCTACGAAGTCTAAGATTAAGGTGCTGGCAGATTCAGTTCTTACGAGGGCCATCTTTCTGGTGTGTAGATGCTGCTTTCTTGCTGTTTCTTCACATGACAGGGTGAGGGTGCTCTGGTTTCCCTTGGCCTTCCAATAAGGGCACTAATTCCATCATGTGGGCTCCACTCTCATGATTTCATCTAGACCCGAGTATCTCCCAAGGGCCTTATGTCCTGTAACTGTCACACTGGATGTTACGGCTTCAACATATGACTTTTGGGGAGACACAAACATTTGGTCCATAACACCTTCCTCCTTATGAAAAGCCACTTTTACTATGACTTGTTAGAGATTATAAACACTTTTTAGAAAACATTACATTGAAATAATTTTAGACTTAAAGAAAAATTTCTAGTATAAAAAATTCTTGATTACCCTTCACTCACATTTCCTGCGTTAACATTCTGCCACATTTTTTACATCATTTTCTGTTTCGTGTGTGTGTGTGTGTGTGTGTGTGACAGACGTGATGCTTCTTTACCTACACCTACTTCAGTATATATTTCTAAACACAGGATATTCTCTTAGATATGTTCAAAATAAGAAATTAACATATACAGTACTATAATCCACAGAGAATAAAAAGGCAAGGCACCAAATGGAAGAAAATGTTGGCAAAATATACGACGTCATACAATTAATTTCATGAACTCATCCTAGAAAAAGTGCTACATAACTCATGACTGAATATCACTATGGTCACTTTCGAAGTACTCCCCTTGGGAAGCTATGCACTGACTCTAGCTCTGAGTTAACCCTTCAAAGCAGTTTTGGACTCTTTTTCTGGAATGGCCATCAGAGCTGTTGTCATCAAAATCTGACAATTAAGTTCATGAACTTGCCACCATGTGCTTATATTGGCAGCCCTGTACAAATAACTCAGTAAGGTGTCATAACCTCGCCAAGGTTATCACACACACACACACACACACACACACACACACACCCCTGCAAAGGACTTGCATTTAGAATATAAAAATAACTTTTATAGTTCAATTATACAAAGATAAATACTTTCCTTCCCATTGAGCCAAAGGCTGACATACCTCATGGAAGAAGACTGACAAATGGTCAATAAGTACATGAGAAGGTACTCAGTATTAAAAATGCAAATTAAAACCACAATGAGATACTATAACACACTCAGTAAAATGCCAAAAAATACAAAGACAATATAACAATCTCAAATATTCAAAAAATATAGAGCAATTGAAGTTATATAGCTTATAAATACAAAATCACATAATCACTTTGAAAAATTAGTAATTTCCTACAAAGATAAATACAGGAGTTTCCCTATGATTTATTAATTCCACTGCATTTTAATTATCTAAGAAAGATAAAAATGTATGCCCACAAAAAATTTATATAGGAATACTCATAAAATCTTTATGTATAAAAGCCAATAACTAGAAACAACCCAAATGTCTATGAAAAGAAAAAGAGATCAATTGTAGTATACTTATGCAATGAAATAACACCCACAATATTATAAAAGGAGACATATTACAGATATAATTACATGATGTATCTCATAGACTTGATGCTGAAAGCAAAAAGCCAGGCACAAAAAAATAAAAACTATATGATTCCATTTATAGAAATTCAAAATAGACAAAAGTAATCTTTAGTGATAGATATTAGCACAGTGCTTGCCTTGGCAGAGAATATACTGACTGGAAAGGGTCATGAGTAAATGTTTTGATGTGATGGAAATGTCCTATATCTCGATTGCAATGTGAAATTTTTAAAGTTGCTTGGCTTATGTGCATTTCACTGCATCAGTTATACCTTAATAATAAATGTAACAAAAGTTGTGGGTGGGTGTTGTCAGACTATAAGTATATGCAGGAGCCCAAGTCTACTAGAAGTGAAGCTACTAAAATCTCTAGATGGGAAGGCCTGGTTCTGAACAGAGATTTCCAAAATTTAGGAGAGTGATTCCCCTACACCAGGCCACTGAGCTCTCTTTAGTAAGGGACACAGATAAGCTTTGGTGAATTTGTAAGAATGGAACCAATGAAATAAATAATTAGAATTCAATTATTCTCTGTCTTTTCTATGTCATGCGAGGGCTCTCTACTGGTTGAACCACTGAAAGCCCAGAGGGCATAGGAGCTCTGTTGATGTAGTTCTTATAGGTCAGGTTCCCAGGGCATAAAATGGTGAGAAAAAGGAAGGAGATGAAATCTTAAAGTGAAAACAGAAGATATTTGGCATGTACTTTATTTTTACACAATTTCAAAGGGCATCACTTAATAGTATAATGGTGACTTGGCCAAGAGATAGTACAGATTGAGGGGGGCCTAAGCGAGTTGAGGGTATATCTAAGAGAATTGAAGCTGTTTAGTAGTGAAGGTGAGAGCACATGATGGGAGGAGGGACAGTGCAATCATTGATAGAATCAATGAAATATTGGGCCTGGTTGAGTCAAAAATCTATTAGAGTTGGAGTACCAGAGAGGTGTTTTGCAAATGAGATTATGGAGGGATTTCAGTTAATAGTAGTGAAAGGTCAAGTAATGTCAGTTGAAATCAGTGGCTAAGGTAGCACAGAATACAAAATCATTGAAGGAGAGGAAATCAAGAAACCAAGCAACTAGAATAATGGAAGGATTACCACATATATTGAGATCATCAAGAATTATCACAGGATGCAGAAAACAACAGAGAGTTAGGAGTTAAAAGTGCCAAAACAATGATGAGAAATAATGAGGGGAAGGCCTTAGATGACCTGCAAGGAGGAAGAGAAGTGGGTGGTAATAGTGTACTAACTTGAGTCATCCTTGATACCATTCTCTTTCTCAGCTCCCTGAGTCAACCAGTCTTAAGTCCTGCCAGTTCATTGCTTTTCTCAACATTAGCAGCATTCCAGTCACCAGCCAGATATTTAAAAACTCCATTTCTCCTTGTTTCAAAGCATTAGTTTTCTAATTGGTCTTCTAGTAACTACTCTTGCCGGTTGGTTTGCTTTGCCGATGTCACAGTGAACTTTCCTCAGTAAATATGATCATGTCATACAATCTCCCTTATCTTCTTCTAATTCATCACTTAAATTTTTTCAGTATGTCTCCACTGCTTTTAAGATTAGGAGCAAAATCCTCAGGTCTGAAAGGACCATGATGATCTGGCCTGGGTTCTGCTTATCTAGTATTAGCTAGCAACATATTCCTCGGTCACCTCTCTGTGCTTCAATTACACGCAACTTTCTGTCCTACTCTTCTTTGCATATGATGCTGCTTTGCTTGGGATATGTCCCCCTTTACCGCTCCGTGTTCATCAGGTTAATTAATAGTTATCAATGAAAGCTCAGTTTAAATATCATGTGCCTAAGGAAATTATTGCCAACATTTCCCAGACTGAGTCTATGCTAGCTAGATCCTTTATATAAGGAAGAGTATGAGTGCTTCTTAAAGGAGACATTCAAAGGACTATCTCATATGGGAGATATTTAAAATTTATGTTGGCTTCTCCTTTGTCTAGGGTTATGCTCAGCTGGTTCCTGGGATTGAAGGGGACTGATACACATGAATAAGAAATCACAAATGAAGTATGGTTCAATGACATGGTTTCAACACAAGGGTCTAGTGGAGAAAAACTGGTTTGGACAACTGTGTATCTTTTGCTGGAACTCCCTCAGATGCAGCCTTCATTGCCCAAAGGTTCTGATTCCTCTTTGAAAAGTGAGGACTGCATTTTTGAGCTGCGTGCTTTTATTCAACATGAAACAGGTTTCACTGGATCTAAACCAGCAGGAGTGCTGCAGTGTAGGAAAAGCCCAGTGCCTCCAAGTAGCAGATGGGCCTTTAATTAACAGCCACACCATAGGATAGCAAAAAGGACCAACAACAGTGGACTAGTTTAGTGGTCTTAAACTCTTGATTGTTATTAGAATCATTTAGAGAGATTTGAAATGACAACAATTCTCATGACATTTGCACAATTCTGTCAATTTACTTTGAAAAATTATTCAATTGCACACTTAGCATGAATTTATACCTCAGTAAAGAAATGGAAAGTATAAAAATTGATACCAATGCTTGCCTTCACTGCTTAGCCAATTATGTCAGAGCCTCTGGGTGTAGGGCTTAGACATTGATAGGTATTAAAAGCTCCCCAGGAAAAGTTTGCAATATCTAAGGAAGGTATACATTCATTTACTTTCTGACCCAGTAATTCTGTTTCTCAGAAGTTATTCTGAAGACCCACTTCCAGCAATACAAATAACATATATACAGTGTTTTTCATTGGAGCATTGTTTGTAAATGCAAAATATGGGAAACCATCTAACTGCCCATATACAAGAGAGTGATTGACTAACCTATGTTACATCCACACAATAATAAGTACTATGCAGCTATAGAAAAGAATGAGGAAGACCATTCCAAACCATCATATAGGGATACCCAGGATATACTTTGATGTGAAAAAAGCAAAGTGCCAAAATATAGCTATAATGTGGTGTCTTTCAAGTAAAAATGAAGGAGATATAAAAATATACTCATATCTGCTAATTTATGCAAAATGGAACCTGGCAAGGATACATTAGAAACTAATGTGATTGGTTACCTACATGGGTGGGGTGGAAGGAATGAGAGTGTGAGAATGGGTAGAAGGGATGAGTAGGGACACTTCTCTAAGCACACCCTCTGGGATAGTTCTGACTTCTGAACCAAGTACTGATATTAAAAAATAAGATAATTAATATTAACCAGGGCACATTGGATTCCAAAGAGAATACAAATGGTAACCAATGAATTAACTGTACTATTACCAAGTTCACGAACTTAATAATCAGATTTTGAGTCCAACAACAGCTCTGATGGCCATTCCAGAAAAAGAGTTCCAAATTTGCTTTGGAGGGTGAACTAGGCCCTGGTGTTGGTGTGTAACTTCCCAAGGGGAGCACTTCGAAGGTGACTGTAGTGATCTTTAGCCATGAGGTACGTAGCACTTTTTCTAGGATGAGTTTGTGAAATTAATTGTTTGTTCTCGTGTTATTGGAAAATAGTATTTTAAATATATTCTACAAGGCCAAAAACAAAAGCACTACACACAAATACTGCACTCTTTTGAGTGAATTTGCTTTTTCACAGAGATATGTATTAGTAATTTGAAACTACTTTATGTATATTCCACAATTGAGTAACTAACTAAATAAATTATGGATAATGAGAGCAATCTATCACTGTCAGAGAAAGGAGTTACAACTGAAAAATGAGGGAAGGCTAGAATGAACCCTATAAATTAGAATTGTAGGTATCAGTTTTAACTACTGATATATATACACACACACATATACACATATATATGTTAATATATACACACACATACATACACAGAGAGAGAGGTAGATATAAAAATAGATATGGATATGCATGTATTTGTGTATATATACATGAATATATTTCCTTTCTCTTTTCACTTAGATGGGCTAGAAGCAATAACTCTCCACCAGCAATGAATATACTTAATAACCAGAACCATTTCTATGTAGCATTTTTCAATAAAATGGCTGAATCCAGGGCTGGTGCAGAAAGTAAAAGATAAGCCTGGATCATCTTGTGGTGTCATAAAGTAAGTATATGTTTAATAAATCACAGGAGCACACCGAAAAGATTGGTTACCAATCTGAAGTGGCTCCCAAATGCCAAGGCTGGGACAATTTGGGCAGCAAAATAAACATGATAATATTGGATTATAAACCATAGAATAAAATAACATCTGTGAATCTGTACTGATAAAAATAGATAATTGAATAAATAAATAAATATAAGAGAAAGGACTGCTTTTTTTCTTACAGCAGAATTCCAGTGAGTAAATACAGAAAGAATGGTGGAAATATAAAATTGCTGTTTTACAAATGTGACCATAGTAATTATTTTAGAGAAGACTCGATAGATGCTAAAATTAATGGCCAAAACATAACTGAAAACAAGATATTTGCATAATCTCAGAATATTTCACTACGAGATATTAATTACAAAGAGAAACTTCAGAGTGGAGAAACTTGGCAGACACTAACTTAGGTGATCAAGTTAACATCACAAAAATGTGACACAATGACATCATGGACTTCCTGATAGGATGCACTGAGAAGGGCATAGCATCATTCTTGTGATATCCTTGCTTAAAATGCATAACTTTCATTTAATCATGATAAAACATCAGACAAACCCAAACTGAAGAACATTCTACAAGCCAACTGACCATACTCTCCAAAAGTGTCATGGTCATGAAAGACAAAGTAAGCCTGAGAAACAGCCTCAGATTGGAGGAGACTGAGGAGACATGAGGACTAAATGCCATGTGGGATCCTGGATTATGTCCTGTTTGGGGGTTGGGGGAAGCTCTCTGGAGAGCCAGGCACAATTTTATGCTGTTAAAATAGGTGATTGCTTGAGTAATTAAAAAGCCAAGGCCAAATGAATACTCTAGAAAGTGTTGTGAGTCTTAGAGTTTAATAAGAACCACCATATACTTCTCTAGAGTAGCATTTATCAAATTATAATCATATGTCTGTCTCCCCCACTAGACTGTAAGCTCCATGAACATAGATAGTTGTCACATCTATCTCATTCACTACACCCAACACATTGCCTTACACGGACACGTAATCAGTGTTGAACAAATGTGCTGAAAAACATAACCTCAATCTTCTTTTGCTGGTCAAGCCCATACAAACCTTATTGTGTTTCTCACCTTTGCTCCAAGTATCTCTGCTGGTTGGATTGCTCTGTCCACAGGTGACTAAGAGCTCCACTCTCTTATTTCATGTCTCCTCTTCCTTCAGGCTCATTGCAAGTTCCACCTTTTAGTAGAAAGCATCTTGGGCTTTAGAGATTGGATATAGGGATGGGACGCAGGACCCAGTTCTCTCTCCCTCCAGCCCGCAACCTGTCTCATGTCTTCCCTCCTCTCCAGGCTTGATTACTTCAACAGTAAAGGAAGGCCTTTGGATTTTTGAGCTAATGATTTTCAAACTGTTTTTTTAAAATCATTTTGTTGTTGTGATTATGGACGAGTAGATTGTTTGTTTGCCTATTTTTGCAGGCCCCTTTTCTTTAAAGAAAATCTGGATATAGTGCCTAGAGGTGTCCATAAATAATAGAGGTAAAGATGGAATTGCTCTCACCTGGTTGTTGGAAACTGCAGGGAGGGGAGAGGATTGGGAAGTGATGCAGAGCCTACCTGATCAGCCAGACATTGCTCCCCAAGACGACACCCAGCTCTTGACTAAAAGATTGCTACCATTTTTCTGCCATCTTCAGAAGCACGGGTCAGTCTCTCCAGTGAACAGTGGCATCTATTCTTTTCTTTCTTTCATTTTGCAGTTATCATGCTGCAACCTGGACTAGAAGGAATGGGTCATAACTGTTCAGATCCAAGACCTGGTACAAAACCCTCACTTAGTATTTGACTTGATGAAAGTTTTCTTAGTGATGGTCACCAACGCCAGGATCTCCAGAAGCTTCCTGAATGATGTGGCCCCTGAATGGGCTTTGGGGAGAAAAAGAAGATTTTAATTAGTGAGGCGGAGGTCATTGTCCCTCATTAGTGGTGGCTGTGCAGGGATAAGAGACTAAAGAGGCCATGGCTGGGAGCTGTTGGGAGCTTTGAAGGAGAGAGATAGTAGGTGAAGGATGGGCTGAGGTAGGGAACTTCCGTCAGCATGTGCGTGGAATAGCCCAGCTGTGACCAGAGACAGCCTAAAACCAGAAACAGAAATGATCATGCTATATTTAAATTCATTCCCCAGTGTTGCCTCCTCAGCAAGATATTCCAGAAAGATAATTGGAATTGGCTAGTTTCCCGGTATCTCCAAGATCAACTCCCAACAAAAGGTAGGCAGCCTCAAAAGCAAAACTTTTTCTGACATTTCCAAGGCAACATCACAGAGCCCTCATCTTCATCTCAAGCCTGCACCTCTTTTCAGATCCAGGTGAGAAAGGGATGGTTGCTTTTATGTCAGAACACTCTCCACCCAAGTGGCACCGGTTTGGCGGCGGCTGCCGCTAGCTGGCTGTTGGTGGGAGCATTCTGCCCTCTGCTGGATTTGGCAGAGAAAATAAATTTGCATTGCCTGCTGAAGAATTAATTGAAAGGTTGAAAAGTGTAGGGTTTTATGTGGAAATAAATATTTGTTTGCATGTTGATCAGATCTAATTAATCAGGGAATGCATCCCCTAAACAACATGTGGATGCTTAGGGAATATTCAGTATCCAGGAAAAAAAATATTGTTGTGCATCGTATACACACTTCTTGCTCAGTAAATAGGGCTGTAAACTATACAGTACCAGCATTTTTAAAAGAACGTAAAGACTCAAAGCTGTACCTCTAATAATTTTAAAATTCTCACATTGTAGGATGTGATAGAAAACCTCAAGGGTACTGTCAGACTGCTTGTGTTCATATATTAATCCTGCGAGACACTAACTCTGAGACTCAGTTTCTTCGTCTATACAGTGCCATACCCACCCTAAAATGTTAAAACGTTGCTGTGAGGATGAAATGAGCTATAATATACAAGAAAGCACTTTGCTCTGCCCACTGAAAGTGTGAGGTTTTAAACTTAGGTGCTACACACAGGTTCACACAAGAATAGGCACAGACACATCCACACGCACAGAGTACATATGAGAAGCTCACACAAAAGTACAGGACAACATTGTTCAATTATTGACTTCCTGAAATTTATTTTGGGTAAATCTAGGAAAAACTGTCAATACTTCAAATTTAGGGAATGAAAAGAACCTTCCCAAACATATTGAAAGAAGGCAGGATGCCCTTAAAATAATTTTTTAAAGATGAAGATGGAACAGCTTGGAGATGGAACAACTCTCTTACTGAGTAGTATTTATCTTTGACTGTCCATTGTGTTCTGTACAATCTATAAGAGCATCTATATTTTTCACTTTCAAAAAGAGAATAATGGTAACAACAAATTCTAAGGGTAATCTTTTACAGCAACCCAATTCTTCCTTTTCCTCTTTTCCTCTTTTTTTTTTTTCTGGGTTATTCTCTGTCCTTCCCTTCTGGTCTCCTCCTGTTTGATTTGAAAGCAGAAATAAGTGGTTTCAGTTAACATTGTTGGTGCTGTCAATAGTTAGCTGTTTTCTTGTCTCCTTTAGAAATTCAGTAAGTCTACTGTTTTTAGTGCTGTTATCATAACTGGAGTGCAACACGGTCCCAGCTCTTGAGTCATGGGCAATCCAAAAGGTGAAAAGCTTGTTTATTTGGGGACGAGTAGGATAGGGAGGGGAGAAGGGGGAGGGGGTGGGGGGAAGCTAAATATAAGGTGATGGAAAGAGAACTCGCATTAGGTGGTGAACTTATTATACAACAAGTTGACAATGCACTGTAGATTGTATGCCTGAAACCTATGTAATCCTTGCTAACAGATGTCACCCCAGTAAGTCTAACAATAAAAATGAATAAAAAAAAAATAAAAACTCTAACTGGACAAGTTAAAGAAAAAAAAAGTGAAAAGCTGAAAAGACAATGGTGTTGTATTAATGTAGTAGCTCTTTAATAAAAAATTAATGTTTTTAACTTAATTTATTTAATTGATTTTATTCTCTTCATTAGCATCTCTGCTTAATGAAAGGTTTCAACCATCTTGTTTATGCTGTCAGGTGCAGAGTAAACCCAAGTGCAATCAATCCTCGCCAGCCACAGTAAGTGCTATATTGATGTTTTGTAGAAAACTCATCTTCAACAAAGATTTAAAACTAATTGCTGAAGAAATGAAATATGATCTTTCTATATGAGATATTCAGACTTTTATATATGTTGGATACTTACCTAGATAAATACGTGATTAGCTACTGGCGTGGGAATTGGGAAAGAAATAGCCAGAAGATGTCATCTGACCTGGAAGAATAAATAATTTTCTAGGTGGACAAAGAGTGTGTGTGTGTGTGTGTGTGTGTGTGTGTGTGTGTGTATGTGTGTGTGCATATGTTGACTTGAGTGGGGAGCAGCCTTAACAGCAGAGGGTACTAGATAAATATGATATAGTGAAAATTATTAAAATCTACCGTGGCTAGAGGAATAGGGAGGGTAAGGCTGAGGCTGGAATGGTATTTTGGGGCCCAATGAAGATGCTATGCAACTGATAAGATGTGGAACTTAAATTTCACTGGGCATGTGCATTAACCAACATTGAGTGGTGGATCAATATTGTACCTCCCTTATCTTCTGTTTAGTCAGGGAAATGTTTATTAAGGAGGAAAGTTTGGCTTTAGGTGTTATTGCAATTCCTTATGATTTTAAAAATATGTGCACATTTTTGAGTGAAAAACTGTAACAGCCTTCATGTTCAGCCCAAACTAGCTTAGATTAGTGACTCCCAGAACAGACTAGAATCCCTCTCTCGCATCTTTAAAACACAATAGCTTAAATCCCCTTTGATTCATCACAAAGTCATGCATTTTTAAGAAACTGTTGCCAGCCTCTTTGGTCTAGTTAGTTGTAAATATTCTAAAATACCTGGAGTTCATGGCTTATGGAGCAGGATTTAGAAATGGCATCAGTGACTTTCTGTATCTGACTTGCCATTTTGTCACATAAAATAAAAAACAGGACAGAAAAAGACTGATGGATAAAGGCTCTCAACTTCACCAAACATGCGTACTCATCATTTTAAAAAGCCAGATTATTTATATACAGTTCTTGGCATGTTATCACTGATATTAACTCTCCTTGTTCGCCTATAGTTATTTCCACAAGCATTTCAAGAGGCAGGATTGCTCATACTAAAACTTCAAGAGGCATCTGAAAAGAAAGGACTTTAAATTGATATTCCCCAATTTCTGTCATCTAAATTAGAGTTACAGGCCATTTTAAGTTATTTTCTTTTGTGTGTTTTTCAGCACTTAGCACATTCTGAAGAATGAAGTGCATTCCATTAAACAATTTGGGCCAAAATCAAGTGCAAATAAGTGCTTTGTGCCCTAACTGAGCAAGCAAGTGTGCATGGATTAATGTGAGAGCCTGTAGGAGCAGGGACTTTGTGTGCCTTGCTTACTCCTCTATCTACAGTACCCAAAACATAATAGGTGCTCAATAAATAGCTGAGGATTAATAAAACAGGAAATAGACTCTCTTTCCCAGTGACTGCTTGCAGTGGTTATCTGAAGGGTATAAAAAAGTAATAATCACTCAATGACTACTTGGTCTCATGAGTTAATGTTTACAAAGCACTTTGAACTTCTTGGGAAAAAGAGTTGTGTTTTTGTTGGCACCGTATCATGTTTGCAGTGCACACAAATTACTCCTCCTTTTCTTCCTCCAGCTGCCTGCATTGTGTCCTCCCCCAGCTTCGTGCCTGGCCAGGATCTCCCAAAGGACAGGCACACAACCCTTACTGCCTTCTTCCAGTCACCTGCAGCCCAGCAAAAGAGGTAGGGACAAGGCGATCGCCTGACAGATTTCTTTAAGGCCTCTCAAGAGACTCTGGGAAAATAGAATTTGGGTGAAGCTTAATGACTCTTAGAGTGATTGGTATATAGAGGGATGGCAAGTTCGTAGCCAGCCTTGGAAGAAGCTATTGAGACAGACAGACTGATTCGTGAGGACACATCAAAGTACTAAATCCTGAAGGAGAGATAAAGGGTGTCATATAGGCGATTGGGAGTATGTGTTGATCTGTTGATTTCCAAAATGTGTTATACCTGTAGCACAAAACTTTGACTATACCTGGCAGAAAGTATTATAGTTTTGTTAGAAAGAACTCGTAAGGCAAGCTGGATTTCTTTCATATGGGTAAAATTTTTAACTATTTGATTACTTTCCCCCTAATTTTTAAAATATTTGATGCTTGCAAGTAAAGGGGTTCTGTCTCATGATAGATAGTCACAGGCTGCAATGTTTTTGATTGTATTTATTACTTTAAAATTGCCTTTAGTTTTAGGACCTTGATAATTAATCAGTTCAAATGTAATTTGGAAAACAATAGCTGTTTTCTAGTAATAATGACTGTCCTTTATGAACAAATTCAAAACAATTTTTCTTCCTTTTGAGGTTATATTAACTTTCAACTGATCATGCATAATAAATACCTCAAAGCAGCACACAAAGAGCCCGTCCAGGTGCAGAATAACTAGAATGACTATCGGTGGCAGATCTTACCCTTTAGGCAGGAACTGGTCCTATTTTTCCATAACTTTGAAGTGACTTGTTTTCCAAACCAAATCATGAGGCTTTCTCTATACATGCAAGCTTTTCCATGATGCATATTTATATGCTAGTTGCTGTGCATTTGCTCTCTCTACCAATTATTTCTAGGGCTCGGAAATGAATGTTATGTGGACAAAAGCTACCTGATTTTCTGTTAAATAGATAGACCACATAAATGATGTTTGTTTTGCTTCAAAGAAAAAAAACTGAAGTCAGCCTGGCTTTAGTTGAACAGCATGAAGTTAAGCAAGTCTTAGGTTTAAAAAATTATTGAAGAAACTTTCCAATTAAATTGCGCTCATTATTATTTATTTGAGAACAAAAGCAAGTGGAGTAAAATTTGCAGTTAGATTATAGTAAGCAGCAGGTGAGAGTCTGAAAGCTTAGTGTCAGCATAAAAGCCGCATGTGAAGCATTTATTTGGGAGTGACTCCAGATAAGAAATGGTTTGTTTTATCACTGGATTCATTACAGAATGAAGAATTCCGATTTTCCATTTGCAGAGCGCTTGACAATCACATAGGCATTACTGAATATTTTATTTTTTTTCTTTTATTTGTAAGGTATTCGATACTAGACAGCTTATCCGTGTTCTGCAATAAATAGATGGGAACCCCCTCCAAAAACGAGGAGGAGGGAGAGTGAATTAGGGTGAGATCGAATTTCCCTCCCAGAAGGTCAGTGTCCTGTCGTATTGCAGGGGGCTGCAAATTCATTTAGAACGGAGGGAACGCGACCTCCTATGCCCTGGCTTGGCGACCAGACATCACTGTCAGCGATTTGGCAACTAAATTTCATTTGTGAACTGAAGTTCTATGGTAAGTGGGGTTTGAAATGTGCAGGTTGGTTCTTATTTTACATTATTGCTATTTTCTTTGATGGGGAAGAGGGGAAGATGTGAGCACATTTTAATATAGCATTACGTATTAAGATAGATAAAATACTGAGGGAATTATCGCTGGGAATTCTTTATTCAAGTATTTAATGGGTAAGCTGATTGGCTCTTATGATTTTTCCCCCTAAATATTCTGGATGTCTATTTGTGTTTTTGTTGCTGTTATTGTTGTTACTAGATCTCTTATATTTTTTTCTTATATCACACAGTCAGTGGATTTGATAATGGGCATGTCTTCTGTCAGGTCAAATGTTGAGTTTGTGACATCCAGACAATTTTTGATATTAACCAGAAAGCGCCAATAAATGCAGGAGGATGATATCATTGCAAGAAGAGAGAGAGAGAGAAAAAAAGAGACTGCTCAAGAAAGTTCAAGGTTCTTATCAAAAGGAAAGAAAGAGGTAGCTGGTGAGAAGCCAAGTTTAAATTGACTAAGCAGTAGAGCTCAAACATGATATTCTATTGATGAAGACAGGGTAAGGCAGCTCATGGAGTTTTACTCTGCATGTGAAGAGTGAGTGTGTGTATGTGTAAGAAAAAAGAGAGAGAACTGAGTATTTTTTTAAGTCTATATTTACACTAACCTTTGTAAGAACAGGAATCCTGTCCTTTCAACTCTGTCTCATCTGTTAATAGACAACCGATGGATATTTATTGATCAAAAAGGTGTCTTATTGTAGCTGCTACCAAAAAAGGTCAGCAAAGTGGTTGCTTTGAGGTGCTTTCTGTGAGACAGTCCTGAGTAAGGTCATCAGAACTCAGACAGAAGCAGCCGAAATTTAATCAATTAAGTTTCAGCCAAAAGCTAAGCTGGGAGCGTATCATGAAGCATTTCCTTCAGTCCCCGTCAGGGTAGAGTCACACTTTTGGGTTAGACCACCAGGGGTCAGGGCATTGTTTCCAGGAGAGCTCTGATGAAGGACACTTTTGGTATCAAAGAAAGACACAGGGCAATGCATCTCAAACTTTTAAGAATGAGCAGTGTGCAAGGACTGGTTCTAGGTCTTACCTCAAGAGATGCTGGTTCAGGATGTTGGGATGGGGGGGTGGTGTCCCTGGAAATCTTTATTTTGTCAAAGCTGTGAGTGTTGGAGGACCTCTGAGGAAAATGTGTGAGGTTTCTCTAGCTTGTTTATCTCATTAAAGGACTGTTGGTTCAGAACCAAAAAGAGCCTGGCTCTGAGAGAGACACACAGAGCAGCTTAGATGAAGAAGCAGTGCCTGCCACACAGACCTAGGTTCAAGTCCCCTGTGACTGCACAAAGTGCTTTTCTCTTCTAAGACTCAGGTTTCAAAAAGAGGGAACCACCTGTCTACTTTATGGGATTCAAAGAAATATTGCATGCAAAGCACTTAGCGGCGTGACCAGCACATAACAAGGCAATGAATAAATATTAGCTCTTGTGATGGGGAGAGACGAGGAATGTCAGTGATAAGCCCTCTGTGACCAGGAGAATGGCTTGTGACCAACGAGGGAGTTAGTTCTAGGATGTAGAGTGTCCAGGGCCAGTGTCTCCAGGTAGATGAGGCTGGGAGACACACTTTCTCACCATTACCAATATTTCCCAGGTGGCACAGTCAACTGAAATTATAATTGATTCCCAAATAGTATTTAAGTCAATAGTTTAATCGATTTGCCTCAGGAAAATCATTATAAAAACTTCTGAAAGGGAAAAAAGGAAATGCATCAAATTCTGTGATTTGTTCACATCTGCCACCCACCCCAAAGGAAGGAGTGGTGAATGAAGAGAAAGATCGTGAAGGGAGGAACGGTATAGGGGACACCCGTCAAGCAGACTGTAATTAGGTGACACCTCGCCTGGTAATGTGGGCCGTGTCAGGCTGGCCTGGGTGGGTGGTGGGCTCACGTGCAGCTGGTGCCCAGCACGCCCCCAGGATGAAACATGAAGAGCAGGGGCAACGGGACTGACACCTGAGTCAGGTGTCTTTCTTACAGACAAAGATGAAATCGAGTGCAGTGAAATGTGCTCTGACGGAAGCAGCAGGTAGGTGAATCAATGGGGGATGTGAAGGACGGTGGGGTGAGGCGTTTCGTTACGTTTCTTTGGGTCTTACCGTCCTAAGCCCCCTCCCCCTACGGATGGACCGTGGTGAGCGGGGGAGGGGAGCTGGATCCCAACCCTCGTATATTTTTCTCACCTGGAAAGTGGTCCCTAAACCAAGGTACCTAAGTTATTGTCAAATGCTACCTATTCTGAGGAATTTTGTTTTCCCTGACCTATAAATTTTTTAGCGTTTTTTTTTTACATAAGCCCAAATTTCAACATACATGTTCTTTCTTTCTTTCTTTCTTTTCTTTTCTTTTTCTTTCTTTCTTTCTTTCTTTTCTTTTCTCTTTCTTTCTTTCTTTCTTTCTTTCTTTCTTTCTTTCTTTCTTTCTTCCTTCCTTCCTTCCTTCCTTCCTTCCTTCCTTTCTTTCTTTCTTTCTCTCTTTCTTTTCTTTCCCTCCTTCCTTCTCTCTCTCTCTCTCTGTACCTGCTGTTACTTCTCTGGATGAATTACCATGATAATAGGTGGTAATGATAAATAAATGGCTGATAACGATAGCCACCGCAGTGTGAGCACTTACATGGGCTAGGTAGCAGCCTTGTTACATTTCATCTTTAACCTTCATGCTGCCCTTGTTAGGAGGCATTACTGCGTTCCTTTTCCCTGAGGGTTCTGAGAGGTCACAGAGGTAGCCAATAGCAGAGTCAGGATTTGAACCCAGGTCCTCCTAATTCCCAAACCCAGGTCTCTCTCCTCCATTAATGTACTGTCAGTCTACCATGCCGAGTGCATTCGTCGGCTTCCTGTGCCATCGCTCCTTCATTCAGGGTCTCCCAACCATTAGTCATGACCACAGGGTAAAGTGTATAGTTGGGGTCCCCCGCCTTCACCTGTGACCTCTCTTGTGGAACACTGTTTCCTAACAGCAATATCTTCTTCTTCTTATTGTTATTTTTGTTCACTTTAAGTCATGAGTTTATGGACTAGTCAGAACTGGCCTGGGTCTCACACATGAACATGACAGTTTTTTCTACTCCAATTACTTAAGCTTTGTCAAATTTCCCTTTTCCTTGGGCAGATACAGTGAACTCTTGGTCAGCTTTTTTCTTTTTTCCCCGAGAAGCAAAAACAAAAACACAACAGAGTCTGAGTTACAAAAGCACAATTTAGATCCATTTAAAAACATCCGCTTCAACATCACAGCTTAGACATGAGGTTTTGGGGTCCAAAGGACAGGGGTGTGGCATGTCTCTGGGACACCATTCTTCTCTCCCTTTTCTAGGCTGCTACAGTTTGGGAAGACTTGGGGTGCGGAAGGAGGAGGAGAAAACAAATCTCTCACATTTAATAGTCTTCTGTGTAGGATTTTGACTTCCTTGGTTTAGGCGGACTGGAAGGCAGTGCGGTGGGTGTCCTCACGGGAGTTCTCAGTACCCCTGGGGCCTCCCCACGGCACAGTCATTTATGTGGGAAATCCAGTCCGGGAAGATCTTGTCCAGTGAGCATCCCCAGCCTCCTGCTGTTGGGTCTGCTCACGCAGCAGCCAGCCCTCATGCATGGAATATGGCAAGCCACCACAAACGTGACCGCTGCCCCCAGGTTCACCTGGGCCACGGACACAGCGAGTTGTGCCGGGACTGGGCCCTCTCTCTTCTTCCTGTTTTCTTTTTGCCTTCGGTTCCGATCAGTACAGGGGCTAGACTGGAAATGGAATTGCAGCATTACCTTGCTGCAGGCACCCCTCCCCAGCTTTAAGAATGGCTCTTGTGACAGCCTCTGCACTTGGTTCAGTGGTGACAGGTGTGTCCTTGGGGAGCTGATGACAAACCCTCAGCATCACTCCCTTTCACCCTCACCGGTGCTGATGATTTCCCACTTTTTTCCCCACATAGTCTTCCTTTTAGAATTCCCTGGGAAAGGAGAAGGCACAGTCTGGGTGACAGGTGAGAGCAGCAGGGCCATTTACCTGTCTGTCCCTTGGTAAGCCCCGAAGAAGACAGTGGCTCTCGTTAGTTCTCCAGCTTCTTTATTCCAATATTGGGGCCCTAACGACCAATTCTGGGGTAAGAGGGAAAATTGCTCTTAGTAGCCTGTTAACATTTGTATACTTTTGGGGGCAAGAATTAATTGATATAAAATTAAGACTCTTTCTTAGTGAGAGACAGTGTCAGGAAGAAAATACCTGTAAAAGACATATCTGATAAAAGACTATTATTTATATATTTATCAAAACTTGGAAGTAACCACGGTGACCTTCAGTAGGTGAACAGGTAAACTGTGGTACCTCCGGACAACAGAATATTATTCAATATTAAAAATAAAGGTACTATCAAGCCATGAAAAGACATGGAAGAAAATTAAATACATATTAGTAAGTGAAAGAATTTAAAAAAGCTACATAGTGCATGATTCCAAGTAATATATGGCATTCTAAAAAAGGCAAAACTATGGAGACAGTAGAAAGATCAGTGGTTGCCAGGGATTGTGGGGAGGGAGAAATGAAAAGGCAGTAACACTAGTCTGTATGGTATGACAGTGGTGGATACATGTCATCATATACTTGTCAAAACCTATAGAAAGTAAAACACGAAAAGTGAACCCCGATGTAAACTATGCACTTGAATGCTAATGATATGTCAGTGTACATTCATCAATTGTAACAGATCTCTGGGTGTGGCAGGTTGATAGTGCAGAAGGTTTTGTACCTGTGGGGACAAGAGGTATGTGAAAACTTGGTACTTCTGGTTCCATTTGGCTGTGTACCTGTTATAAAACTGCTCTAAAAATTAACATTAATTAAAAACTAATTTATATTAAAATATTATTATAAAAAGTCACAGGTAGCCAAAATAGAAAAAAAAAATATATCTGCTTTCTAAATGGATAACCTTTTAAAATTTCTTCACTTTTTTATGGGACCCAGTAATGTTTTGTGATAGGAATCCATCCCTTGGACTGAGAATGTCCAGCGAACGATAGACACAGTTCAGTCTTTTCCCTCCTCTCTGACTTTATACTCATAGATGCTGATCCTGATATGATTAGACAGCACAGTTACTGTTCTGACTGATGTAATTCTGCAGTGACTTATTAGTATCTGAAAAAACAGCAATTCCCAAAAGTTGTGATTCTGTTTTCTTAGAATATTCTTCTGTGTTCACAACTTCAGTTGGTCTTTAAATCAAGTATAAGAAGCAGAGAAAGACTGTCTTAAAGTTGGCAAGTTAGGCGTGATATAGCTCTGAGGCATTTAGCCACTTGGATAAAATTGGCATTTGCCTATTATGTTATTTTTTCACATTTAGTTACAAATGCCCATTATGGGCCTTGGTTTCTAAGACCACCTTCTAGCTAATAAGAGGTTTTGCACAACTAGCAAAGAGTTAATATTTGGTAATTTCCTAGGTAGATGTTAAGAAAATGTATCTCTGGGTGATGGAATCATTGGTGATTTTGAATTATATTTATGCAGTTTCTGAAAAATTTTCTTATAATGGACATGCACATTTTATCAGCAGAAAAAAATAAAGAAATCTATTTTTATTTGAAAATGAAGGTTACTTGAAAGAAAAACAGATGAAATATCTATGAACATTTTGAAAGATGAGGTTATGAAGACTTAACCTTCTAATATAGAATAATGACAACAACAAAAATAGCTAACACTTGTCTGGTACTTTCCATGTGCCAAGCTCTCTTCTAAGCTCTTTATTTATTGAGCAATTTAATCCTCTTAACAATCTCATGATGGAAGTAATATTGGTATGCCCATTTGACAGACAAGGAAACTGAGTCACAGAGAGGCCATAACTAGCCCATTGTTAGATGACTAGTAAAGGGTAGAGTTAAAATCTGAGACAAGCACCCTGGTTCCAGAATAGGATTCTTAATTACTCTACTGGATTGCAAAATTCACAATAGTAAGAACAGTATAGTACTAGCTATCTAAAGATCAGAGCTATTAATGTAATTCAAATCAACACGAAAAGTTTAACAGGATAAATGAAGCACTATAAATCAGTTAGACAGGGGATAGGTAATTTTATAATGCTATTTGGGAAAACTGATTACTTAGATAAAAAAATTTCAGGTTAGGGCACTCCCCCATAAAAAGAGTTACCCATTTTACTGCACATAGATTAAAGAGTTTAATCTGAATAGTTAAACCAAACTAACTTGGAGGAAATATATATGAATATTTATCTGATCTCTGGATGGAAAAGGGGTTTCTGAACTTAAAAGCAATTAAGGAAATTGTAGAGGAAAAGATTAATGGATAAAATTAAAAACTCCTGCATGTCAAACAAAATAAAAAGATAACTAACACATTTAAGAAATTGGGATTTTCTTTATACATACCTGTCACAAAATCACAAAAGAGAAAACAAAAATGGTTAACAAAATATGAAAAATACCTTCTTTTGTAATAAAAGAAAAATTTTCAGAAATTCAAATCGAAACAAAATTGGGTAGCATTTTTCACAGAACTCACATTAGCAAAGCTTTTTAACTGGTAATTACCAAGGCTGACAGAGATTTTGCAGGAGCAATGACTTCAGGTACAAGCCTTCTGTCAATATTACCAATACCCATCAAGAACCTTAAAAACAGCCTTATTTTTCAAACCAAATTTTTTTATATATAAAGATTTATCTTAAGGAAATGGGTATGTGAAAAAAGATTTATGTTCAAATTTTCATCACATTATTATTTCTAATACTGAAATATTAGGAAGAACTTAATATTTAATAAGATTAAATTAGTTGGCAATAACTGGAAAATATGGTACAGCTGTAGGATTGACTATCACATCACATTGAAATCACGCTGTGAATGGTTCTCAATGAGGAAAGAAAGTGGTTATTAGATAGAAGTTTAAGTAGAGAAAATACATGATTATTTAAGCATGATTGTCTCATCTAGTTAATAATAAAGACCAGAAAAGTCACGACAAATGTTCACAATGGCTATTGGTGGTGCAGGGAATCTCTACGTTTTACAAACTGCCTAAAATGAGCAGAGATAACAATGAGAAAAGGCTTCTTTTAAACATGAAAAAGAAAGAGAAAGAAATACAAGGGGCAGTACAGAAACAACATTAAAAAATCAGATCAGATAAAATTGTGAGAAGTACGTGCATATGATCTCATATCTGAAATGATGGCAAAGCCAGGATGGAGCTTAGAGCAAATAAAAATATTAGAACAATGATGCTTTGGGCTAGCACCTTCAAAGCACTGGGGTCAATAGAACGACTGAAAGGACAGACCTGTGCTTCTCTCTCTACATTTGAGAACAGCCAACCCATCCCCTGGGATATGCTGATATAAGCCAGTGTTTTTCTAAAACAAACCAGTTCCCTGCCCAAACTCACATTTTTACAGATGTCCCATAGATTTTCAGCATTACCTCTATGCTGAAATGAGGAATGAGTTTTGGAATTCAGTTTGTAGCATTTTCTCTTTAAATCTGTGAATTTTTCAATTTTCAGTGGGTGGCGAAGCAGCAGCAAAAACAGACGTATGGGTGATGAACACATAATACAACACATAGACTTGTATACCTGGCACCTATGTAATTTTTGCTGATCAAAGTCACCCCAAAAAGTTTAACAATAAAAAATATTATATACTCGACTTCTGAAAGTAAACAAAACAAAACAAAACAACAAAAACAGATGTAATTTGTCAATTAGCTGTGGTTTGTATTTTTCTATAGTCGAAATATGCAGAAGTTTCAAACTTTCCCTACCTTCATTTGAATTGGACTTTTTAAACCGTCTTCGAGGAGTTTGAAGTTCTATTATTTTCCTCAAACACTTGCCTCTTCTAGGAAGTTGGGTGCACTTATCTCTTGCCTGTAGGTACCGCTCCTGTAGGCCAGGAGAATTTATTTGCCCACCGTTTAGTGCTCATCTGGACCTGTTGGTTCTAGTCAAACCCTTCCAGCGTTGAGCCCTTACATACTTGTTCTCAGCATGCTGGATCTCTGATCCAAAGTCTAACCTTTCAGTTTATACTGAAGTTTATACTTTCAGTTTCAATCTCGTCTAATTACTCTGGTCTCTGTGCCTGGCGTCCTGGACACTAGCTTGCCTGCCACCACCTAATCCTATAGTCCAGCAGTGTGTGACTCTTAGGGCAGCATGGTAGAAAGTATCAGTGTGTTTTTGTTAGAATAGAAACATGACTTTTTGTCTAATAAACTTGAACAGAAACAAAGTGTAATTAAAGCTGTATTTTCCATTGAGTTGTCATTGAATAGTTTTATACAGAGCCTTTTCTTTCTCCTCAGTCTCAGTAAGTTTCCATGGGGTTCTCCATCAGCTCAGGAGATGAGATTCTGGTTGTTGGATCCACAAAGTATGATGTCACCGTGTCCCAGGGCATTAATCATCATGGCATATGTATTGTTTTGCTGCTTTGCTCTGCTGAGCCAAAGAGATGATGAATTCACACTCCTCCACTCTCACCTTTCGTCTTCCATCTCCACTTTTTCTCTGAAGGCAGTTTAGGCTGCCACCAAATACTGTACCCCAAGCGCCAAATTTTCAAATGCAAATGTTGTTGTGCCTCTTTACAGGAACAGCTCGTCATTTGGGCCAGTTCCTCTTCCAGTGGGTACACACCAACTGGCAATGCAGCTATGATTTTGGCTGCTGCTTGGTGAATATACAAGTCATAATCAGAATTGTAAAATGCTAATTTAAAATGGGAAGGTCTCTAGGTAAGCTCAAATGCCTCTGGAGTCACCGAGTCTCCTTAGAAATGACGTGTATCAGCCTGGGATTTTATTCTGTGTCAGATACTTGTAAGTCCTGCTGTTCCCTCATGGGGTCCCTGTTGCTATTAACCTCTGACATAGACTTTGCCACCACGAATTCCACCTCGAGCATTCAGTCGCTCATTTAGCAAGTACAGAAAGAGCAGCAACCTTTGCCAGGCACTCTGCTAGGTGCTGGAGATATAACTGGAAAAGAGGTAAGAGCGCCTGCCCCAGGGAGGCTTACATTTTTTTGGAAATGCAGAAAAGAGGGAGGCAATTACAATATGATGTGGTAAGAAAAATCCCCCATGTTGTGGCAGAACCTGACACACAAGAGGGACACCCAGATTGGCCTTTGGAGAGGATGGTCAGGGAAGGTTTCCTGGAGAAGCAATCTACAACCTGCAGGCCAGAGGCCTGAGCTGTGAGGGTCTGATGCCTCCAGGTCCCTCTTCCATGGGGGACTCCTGCATGACACAAGCACACACTGGAATCCCACAAGCCCTGCGATAACACAGCAGGAAATCATCCAAACCAAGCTTGGCTAGGCTCTGACAGACAGTGGGGAAATGCAAATCATTAATCTACATTTTCGGGGGTGTTTTGGTTCATTAAAATTTCACGGTGTTTTTTCAGTGTTACAGGTTTAAAAGAAAAATGTATAAAATGATTTATTTTCATAAATGAAAATAATGAATGTGCTGGCTGGGGCCAGGGATTCTTCTGCTATCTGAATGCAGAAATAACTTCCCTGGTTTGAGGCCCTTGGGGTGACCTCTGACTGAGAATGGACCCATCCTGTGCACAGCCTCCTTAGGGGGCTGCCGTGGGGCTGCCGTATCTCCGGGAGGCCTGCTGTAGGTTCTGCTTGGCTCCGCTCCAAGCTGACTTCACTGACTCAGATTTCTCGAACCTTAGTATCCTAACACCTGCGACAGTTGATTGCTCTTTAACTGATCAGCCTGTAATGTCCCGGGTCTCAACTTCTCTCTGCTCATCATTCTTCTAATGATGTTACAAATGGTTGCATTAATGTTGTCACTATTTCTACTCCTAATCCTACTTCTACTCCTACCACTATTTGTACTATTTTTTGCTACTGTTACTACTTCTACGACTACTGCAATTGCTGCTGCTGTTACTACTACCACTACTTATGCTACTATTTGTTGATGTGTCTCCCCTACTACTACTACTACCGCTACTTCTACTACTACAACTACCACTATTACTTCTATGACTACTACCACGACTACTGCTTTTACTAACACCACTCCCCCACTCTCTCCTCCTCCTCTTCTTACCACTACTGCTTACCACTTACTCAGCTTCATTGAGGTATAATTGACAAATTTGCAAGCTATTTAAAGTGTACGACGTGATGATTTGATATACGTACACATTGCGAAAGGTGAAAGGATTGCCCTCGAGTTCGTGAACATCGCCGCATATATTTACTTTACTTTTCCTGATAAGAACATTTAAGTTCTACTCTCCTGGCAAATTTTCGTTATACAGTGTTACCCACTGAAGTCACATGTTATACGTGAGCTCCTCAGACCTTTTCTTCTTGTGCTGAGTAGCTTCTTGTTGAAGCAACGCTTTTATTCAAGCCTCGTGGTGAAAGGGAGTGTGGAACTTATCCAGGAGAAACATTGGCTCATTGTTATCTGAACATGGTCTTCCACTTCCTTTTCAGAATGTTGCCATAGGCAGAGACAATGAAAAGGAGGGAAAAATGATTTGGAAGAGGACTGGGGCTAAAATCCTGTATACATTTCTTTTTTTTTTACTGGTGGCTTGAACCAGCATTCAGAAGTCCCAGCTCAGTACTGTCACAAAATCTTTAAAGGTGATGTTTTCCCCTTCAAGAAGGTCCTATAGAGCTAATGAGAAATGCTCCGTGCCCCTATACAATTCCACCCAATGTATCAGTGAGAATTTCAAGCATGCAATTTGTACAGTTCATGCATCATATTCATTACAATTCACGTACACATTTGTTCATACTCACTACATGGTGATAGAATCAGCGAGACTTTGTTATTTAGTTAATCTCTTGGTTTATTTATTCTCATTCAGTTTATACCAACAGGAATTTAAGTGGCTAAATTTTAGTAAAATTCAGCAAGATGGCTCTTGACCACATTTAGCATGATTTCTCTTCTCTTTGGATGGCTTTTATTTATTCATTTTGTTTGTTTAATCCATTTTGAGTATAGAGTTTTCTTATATTTGAAAGGCTGGTACCGTCTTTAAGTTAAAGAAAGTGAAATGGAGATATAAAAATTTTCCTGAAATGCCAGAAATTTGGATGAGGTGAGACATCTGATTCATAAGAAGAAACATCAATTCCAGCCACCTTTAAAGAGCTGAAATGATATTTCATCTGTTTCTAAGATACTTGGGTAAGTTAAACCAAACAGGAAAAAACAGAAATTCTTGAGTCAGAGAGGAACTGAACTGCTCATTACTCATCTGACTTTGCAAGCAGAGTAATGATGCTATTACCCTGAACTCTACAAAACTTAAGATAACTCACTGTCAATTATGAAAATGTTATGGTTATGTTCTTGCATCAAGAATCCCATGAGAAACTTAACCTTATCCATTTTCTTTAGGCTATTCCAACCCTTCATACCTCTAGAATTAGATCACGTTTTTGCAAACTTTGGATTATGGAGCATTTTGGGGAAGATAACTCAACCACACTCCATCTTTTGGGTGACTTACCCCGTTTTGTATAACTTGAATGGAAAACTACATATGAGAACAAATGGGAAGATTGGTATTACTTTGGCATCATTTAGACAATGCCCAGTTTCTCAAAATTCAGGAGAAACTAAATGTTTGATCCAAAAGTATTATAGGGAGTTCCCTGGTGGTGTAGTGGCTTAAGGCTTCAGCGCTGGCCTTAAGCATGTGGGATGTCAACGCTGTGGCCTGGGTTCGATTCCCAGTCGGGGAGCTACCCACATACAAAAAAGCAAAACAAAACCAACCAACCAAACAAACAAAACCCCCAAAGTATTATAAACACGAATGTCCTTGGCCTCTTATGGATAGCAGTCATCTGTAACACGCAGACTTGTCACACCCAATGAAAACCATGAAAGGGAAGCAAAATGGGGAAGTGGGAGGGAAGGTTTTAACTTAGTGGTCTTGTAACATTTTGGAAAATGTAAGTCAATGTGGTATTTGCAGTTCTCATGTTATTGAAAACATCATATAAACCTTTCTTGCAACTGCACCTAAAAATGTTGGTTCCTTTTAATCTAGAAAGAAGAGAGAATTCTTCTCTTCCTAAAGCAACAGTCCGATTCTGCCACTTGGGACCCTGGGGTGTCTTTGTGCCATGTTCAGAGACTTAGGGTTTCTGAGTTACTTTTATTAATGTTTATCATGTACTTAGTATTGTGTCAGATACTTCCACAGCACTTTAATTTTCACAATAACCTGATGAGGTTGGTACAATTTTTAAACACATGTGAAAACTGAGGCACAGAGGGAGATGATGCAGCTATTTTCAATAGCTTGGTTGCATACTGTCTGCATGGCGCACCTGAAGTACAATCCTCATGTGGTACCTGCAGCAGTTGTTGAGCTCTTTCCCTCTTAATTTATAATTATTTTAGAAACTTAAACTGTTTTTGAAGTTACAGAGGTAAGTACATATATAAGGTGAGGATTAAAACATACCAAAGATAGGCAAAAATAAGTCTTCCTTCCCTTATACCCAAGAATTACTCCACAGAGGTGTAACTATTAATTTTTAATGTATTTAGAAATAGTCTATGTATAAACCAGGATACATTCACATATGCATGTGTATTTATTTTAGTTTGCCAATCTCTTAAAGTACTTGCATTATACTTTGACATATGATATTCTTTTGTTAATATGCTTATATTCCTGAATTGACTATAAACCCTCGGAAGTCAATGCTGAGTGTACTGTCCTGGTTATCTATTGTTAAGTAACAAATAATGCCAAGACCTAGTGGCTTAAACTAATGATAACATTTATCTCGCTCACAGATCTGCAATTTGAGCAGGACTCAGTGGTAACATCTCATCTTTGCTTCACTCAGCATCAGTGGGTGGCTCAGAGGCTGGGGCTGGAGTCATCTGAAGGCTCAATCGCTCACACGTGCTGTGTGCAATACTGCTCTCAGCTGAGTGAGACAGTGGTTAGAAAACCTCTACTTAGTCTTTTCATGTAGCTACTTGGCTTCCTCAGAGCATGGTGGGTGGATTTCAAATACCCCAAGAGAACTGGGCAGAAGCTGTATTGCTTTTTTATAACTTACCCTTCGATATCACTTAGTAGTATTTGCACAGTGATCACATACTTACCCAGACTTAAGGAGGGGGGGGATGTATATCCCACCTCTCAAAAATCACTCTGTAAGGAGAGCATGTGGGATGGGTTATATCAATGAGGCCGTCTTTGAAAAATATATTTGCCACAAGTATCTTTTCATCTTATGTTCATCCCTTTACTGTCTAGACCTTTATCTCACTGCTTTATATACCACAGATGTTCAATTAATGTCCAGGCAATTAAATTGTTGAATCAGGTTTAAGAGGGGGCAGCTCTCCACACTAAGATAGGTGAACAAGGAAGGGGAGGTGGTGGATTATGTTTGTAAAGTTGCTGCTGTTTATCTCAAAAGCAGGATTCAGGGTATAAAATGTCACCAGGGACAATTGCTAGAGGTAACTAGAAAAGGTGCTTATAGAATGATTCCTCTGGGACAACTAGCAGATGCCTTGAGCTTTCTTCTTTGTCTAAGAGGTTTCTGAGAAGTGCCATTTTGATTGTGAAGAGGAAAAGGGGCCATTGCAATGCTGAGTTTCTTGTGAACAGGTGCATTAAAACTGCATCCTCTAGAAACTACAGTCAGTGTGTAAAACCTCATGCCTCTCTAGTGGGGCTCACCTGAATTGATCAAAAGCCTTATTGGGGTTTGGCAATGGTTAAATTACTATGAAGGTAAAAGAAACTGGATAGAAAAGATGAGGGTAGAGTTTGAAGACTGAATCTTGTTTGCTCTTAGATTTTATGGGAATAAATATTAGAGGTGCCTATCAGAGCTGAGACTGAATAACTAACTGATAATATCTATGTTGGTCCTTTGGCATTGGGACTATGTCTGTAACACCAGCTGAGGTCTGGCATTGAAGAACACATTTCCTGATCAGGCCCTATTCACAGAATTTGTTTCAGAACCCATTCCTGTTTCATAGTGTCTTTTTTATTTCTCTGTGTTCTCCCCTGAACTTCATACTCTCACACTTGGTTTCCTCAGTCAGCTCTCAACTTCTTCATCTCACAGGACATTGACACGTTGGTTTTCTCTTGTTACCACATCACTTGAACCTGATAAACCTGAATTAGACCAACCTGACCCTGTAAATAATCTCCATCACCATCCCCACAACATTCACATGTACATCTGCAATGCACATACTTGTGGTCTTCCCTCAGAGGGGTCTTAATTGGAGCATTCAAGCTCCAAGGGCTCTGCCCTTCTTCCCAGTTTGGCCTTGATAGAGTTAGAAGAAACAATCATTAAGATTCAGTGAGGATGAGTTTATAAGGGCTTAGAACCAGAGATACAATTTAAAAAGAGCTTCTGTGCTAATATTTGAGGGTATTTGGAAAACTTCTATCAGAGATACTAGGTCAATATCTTTGGATATATATTTCTGGCTACCTGTAGGAGCTTTTTGTCACATTGACTACACTGACTTCTCCACCTAAGTTGGTATTCATAGTGTTGTTTTACTTCATTTCCCGGTTTACCATTATTTTTATTTTTGAGCTACTTTAAATCATTACTTTTGAAGAGGTCATTAAAGACCAACCTCTAGGTTCCCACCCATCACGGTGCACATTTTCCCCCTGCTGATGTTTCACTGATAGGGTGTGACTTCATGGAGACCACTGAGGATGGACTTATATATAATAGGATGAGGAAGCACCAAAACATGAATTTCATGACAGACTTTGATGCTCTTAGTGGCCATCGGTTTGAGGGGATGGTTAGACACTAGTCAAGTTCACTGTACATTTAGTATGATTTTCAGAATTATTGTTTTTGGAAAGCTACAGAATTTTGGTATTTATTGACCTGTCATTGCAAGTGGCTTCTGTAATATGGGATAAAGAGAGTTTACGATTTTCCAGTGATTTAATTTTTGGACCTCAGAAGTTGAACATTGCTTGCTGGGGCTTGATGGCAGTTGTGGCAAGAAAATTGGGGTCAGACAATGGATCCTAATCATTAGGCTCCTTACCATTACTGTCTATGATATCATCATTTCTCCTATGCCCCAGGAGAGTTCAGAGTCATCAACTCCCTCTCCATTGCTCCTTCTACCCAGGAGCCACAAAGTCCAATTGCCATCTGGCTTCTACGTTTTCCCTTTCCCCATCACTGACATTGCTTTGGCTCAAGCTTTTATTGAGGATTTCTAAGATTATGGCATTCGTCAAACTGGTCTTTAGCTCTCTTGCCTGTAATTATCTTATCCACTGCCAGGTCAGTTTTCCCAAATTTTCCATTTAGATAGCTGATGCTTTTCTTAAAAAAATTCAGTGATCCCCTTCGATTATTGAATCAAGTCTAAATTATTTATAATAGAAGACAAGGGCTCTTACCCACTCAGCCCCAAAAGGTTTTGTCTTACTAAGCAGCCCACACCCTAGAAACACCAGTCTCATCATCAATATCTGATCCTCTTGATGACCCTCCTTATATTCTCATTCACATGTGAAATGCTGATTCTTCTCTGGTGCCATATCTTACTGCTCAAATCATACTGATTCTCTAAATGTGTCTTCCTCCTTCAAAGGTAACTCCTACCCCCATCCCAAGGAGAAATTAGTCTCTGTGTTCTGTCTTCCTGAAGTACTTTGTCCCATTTCTGTCTTGTATGCTGCGGAAATGGGCTTGTTGATGTCTTACCAGGTTTTAGCCTCACGCAGGGCACAAATGAGGTTTTCGTAATGTTGGCCGCACTTTTCTTTAGATTCAAGCTAGATGTGTGGTAGGTCTTGGCTAAAAGTTGTTTTAAAATTTGACTGTCATAGATTCTCTCTAAGAAAAATGTTGAATTTAATCTAGACCATGAACTCAGATTTTCTGTGTTTAAAGTATATAAAGCTAGTAAGGTGAAAACGCACAATTGGTTTGGTGACTAATTACTAAATAATTACATTTTCCAAGTAAAAAAATTTAAATATGATTTAATAAAGGATGTGTAAGGGATCTAATTATTGAAGGACATTAGGACCGTTTCTTCAAAAATTGGATATACAGTGATTACTTTTATATGCTAGAGCTTATCAACTCAAACAACTCTTGTAAACACAAACTCTAAATGTATAATAACAGCAATGGTTGTCTACTCAATATGCTGACATGGGAAGTCTTTAGCTATTTTGATATATGTACTTTATGACTTTATTTTCCTCATCACTTTTTAGAGGTGAGCTCTAGTGTGTGGTATATAGTTATGAGAAGCGAGACCACCAATGTATTTTTTCATCTTCAACTATACTAATAAGAGCTAACTGATGTATCGCCTACTCTGAGAATTAGGGTAATGAAAAATTGCATACCAAAGTCATGAAAGTACTATATTTAAAGAAAATCTCTTGTGATTTGTTGTTCCAAATAGTTCTTCTCTTATATTAAAGGTTATAATGTTCAGAATTTATTTTCTTTGCACCTTGTAACAATATTTAGTTACCCTGTTTTGAATAGTGTGTCATTTTTCCATCACTGTTTTCAGGTAATATATACTTTTTTAAGGGTAATGTTATTCATAATGGACCTGCTTTTTAGTGCCCACAACACATTTAACTATTTCTTTTGGGCACAGATCTTCCTTTGAAGCCAGTGGGAGCTTTGTTCACAGATGAAATATGTGGCAGGAAGAAGACCGTTTCCCACCTTCCTCTCTCTCTAACTCTTTCATCATGTGTTACAACGTTTTCCACGCCTCTGTAGATAAGAATCTTTTTTTTTTTTTGAATTTTCTATATTTAACACCAACACTAGATGCTGTTAAGCAACATCAGCCATTCTCACCACATCCATCCAGATTAAAAGTGAGTCAAAGACAATTGGGTTACTCTGGCAGGAACTGTGACCCCACAAACTGATAATTTTTTATAGTGTCTTTCAGTTACTGTAGGTGCAAACAATGTGTTCTTTTCTGCAAATGCCAGAAAACAGATTAAGGCAATTTCCTTTTTAAGAGTAGGATTTATTTTCTTTTTTCCACATTCTTGGTTCTTTGCCTGACTTGTTAGGCCTAAACAGGTGCTTGATGATACTCAGTTCTTAAGTGCAGTCACGAGATTTTATCCACCCTCCTCCCTTGATGTTTTGTCTAATTGACACTACATGCTAATATTCAAGGGTCTTCCCTTTCCAGAACGTGCCACCTCAAGTAGTCACTTGAAGAGCTATAACCAGGTTGTTTTTGTCTGGACATCTGAGGATGTCATTTGCATTTCCTTTTAGATAATCAAGACCCGTATGAGGTCAGTACTCACACTCTTGCCAAGCTCTGACATTCAAGTCTAGCTTCTTCCTGATTTCTTCTCGGAATCTTCTTCCTGGTTCCTTCTCTGAATCTTCCAAGTATCCACAACCCATGGAAGTCTAAAATTGAGGCTTTCTTTATGCTAAAGTTATTTTTCATATTTAAGATTTTTTCTACATGAAGTAAAGTCAGTAAGCGAAGTTTGCTTTTCACCAATCAGTTCTGTTCTAGCTCTTCTAGTTAAGAAACTCAAGGACCAGGAGAAGATACACCTGTGCTAACTTTTAATCAAAGGACAATCTTAGTCCTTCAACTTGAATGTTTTTATATACATGAGATTGAACACTTAAGGACAGACAATATATCTCTTCTAAACATTCAGTTTTAAATTACCAGTAAACTGATCTAAAGGACCATTCCCTCATCCCCTTTTGCCCAGAGTAATTCTGTTTTGGAATCAATTTATTTCTTCTAATATATTTAGAGTAATTTTCTGTGCTAGGGAAAATCAAATGCCCCGATTCCGCCTAAATTCCTTCTTTGTAAAATGAAGCTAAGGACGAGGATTGTCTTAAGTATTTCATTTAGTGTTGGTTTATCTCGGCCTTTTTCTAGGTACCTAAAAAATGAAACTTTTTTTTTTTTGGCTTTCCTATAATTATGTCTTAGTATTGAGGATTTTCTTTTTTTATCAGAGTATATTTGGTAAAACGTTGTAAATCAGTCAGAGTCTTTAAAAAATTTGTCCTGCCAAGACTGTGAAATCCGTTCCTACATATTCATTTTTGAAGTGACGGATGGGTGACAGGCAGTAGGCAGCAGGATTGAGTACTAAACGATTCTTGTGTCAGGCTTCAGAAATCTTAGCAATCTGATCAGTAGCAATGAAAAGGAGTAGAAAAAGAGCAAAACCAGAAATATGTATGAGAACTTGTTCTGAAGTCAGAAAATAGAAGCAAAGAATTATTTTTACTAGGAGGAATAGACCCATAGTAAGGTTAGAGAGCTAGACTTTTTGATACCATTATGAACAAATAAACTAATTATTTTAAGTTTTATTGAAAAGACCATAACGATGATTGAAAGTGTGGAAGGTTGAATTTATGAGGGAAGATGAGAAAAAGGCAAAATAGGTTCTGATGGTGACCTTCCTATAAACAGTAGTGTGGTTTGGCAGGAAAATCATTGGCCTGGGAAGCAGAAGGCCTGTGCCTTATTTCTACAGCTGCGCTCAGTGATCACATGTCTCCAGGCAAGGTGCCACAGTTCTTCGTGTCAAATTGTCCTTATCTGTAATATGAGGGCATTATATTGGGAGATTATTAAGATCCTCAGCTCAAGAATTATAACGACTTCTCATATACTAGGAATACAGAATGAGAAGAGATGTGCAAAGTATGCAGTTCACCTTGATAAGAACAAAAGAAAATGAAAAAAAGAAGCAGTTTAAAAACTAGAGATGAAGCATAGAGAATTTGAGAGCATTTTATTCAATCTATGATGTTGGCATTGGAGTTCAATGCTTATCTTTCTTTCCTTCCCTTTGCAAAGCCCATTGTGTCTTGCTTATTCTTAGCTGTGTTCAAATTCCAACTGTAAAAAAGAAAACCAAGAATGTAAATAGAAAAATTAATGCCAAGTACAATTTCTTCTGGGGAGCCCACTGGTTTCCTGTCTTAAGTTTTCTTTCAGTTTGATTTGAATGCCAATTTTGTGTGTTTTTTGTAAATCTTGTTAGGGTTTTTGCAAAACAGAAGTGGAAAAAAGATGAAGAAAAAGAAAACTAAATAAAATTAATAGACTACCAGTACTTAATAGCAAAGTAACAGAACTATAATCCTTCCTATGCCTAAATCCTTAAGGAGCCCGTGGAATCAAGTAAATAATTAAGTACGACGACTCACTTGGAGAATGACTAAGAGGGCCTCAGGGTTTGTTCTGCAAGCTGATCTTCTGAGTTTCATGTAGTCCAAAGGTTCCAGGACAGAATTTCTACCTCAGGCAAACCACGTTTCAAAAGTGGAGGAAAAGGGAAATTTACACAAAGCCAAGGTAGTTCACTTGAAATAGACAAAAACGTTTTTTCCCCCCTCGTGTGTCCCTAAAACACTCCGGGTATTACATATAAGCACACTGTTGTATTTAGGGAGCTCACTGATTCAGGTGGTTTTTGGTTGTCTAGTTGCTTGGGAGGGCGAACCCTGTTTCAAAAGCTAAGCAATAAACAAAGGATAGCAATCAGCAAGCAAGGGGTACAGCAGAGAGTGACAAATCTATACTAGTATGCTCTTGTGAACTACAGTAGACTCTCTGTTAACTGACACCCATGGGGATTGGTAGATGCCAGATAAATGTAGACTCTGTTAGAGGAAACTCAAGCAACTGGCAAAATCTCAAGCAAAGAACAAAACAATTTTGCTGGTTACTGGATTTTTGGTTAATGGAGAGCCTACTGTATTTACTATTTAAAGAAATTTTTACTTTTTGAAAAATTCAGAGGCATATGAATAATTAAGTAATCAGTAATAGAATCCAAATCAAAGTTAATTGTAGTGAATTCCATTGCTCATGGTACCCCTACATTTTAGAAAGACCATTTTAAAAGCAACTATTTAAAAAAAAATCTACTCTAAAAATCTACCTATTAAACTGACTCTCTAATCCAGGGAAAGGAAAGAGACAAGTGCCTAGCAAAAACCACCTTGCAACCCGTGTTTCTGGGAGTAATATCTTGGGTCTATTTTTTGAAGTGAAGAGAGAAGGAAACATTCCCTTTTTGTTTATGTGGCGGTGTGTACAGAATTTTTTGCCAGGTGTATGAGTGAGACAAAACATGTGATACAAGCACTCTGCCTTATGATAGCTATTATTCAGAAAGATGAAATTACAGCAGCATGAGAAAGACTAGGGAATGTTAACCATCTGCTTCCCACCGCAGTGGAAGTGCTGTCCCCCACTCGGGTGATGGAGCTGAATATCATATCATAGGCAGGAGTAACAGATCGATATAATCTGGCTTTTCCTTCACTCAGTTCCTTAGCCTGGGGCTAGAAGCCAGTGACACATTTTCCTGTCTCTGTTCCTCACTCCACACCTGCTCTGGGAAGCAGTTGTTAGGCTTCTCTTTCAGTGCTTGGCTATGATCAGTGTGCTTCTTTAAGTCCGCAGTGAGAATTTTCATCAGTGCTGACCAGTGATTCCTGTGTCTCCCGAGCTGCATCTGTCATCATACAGACTTCATTTTGGTTTGTGCCAGTGTTATGAAGAACACCGGGTGGGGCTGAAATTCTCCTTGTTACTGAGCTTATATGTTCCAATTGTACCACCAGCAGGAAAGACAGATAATGCTTCCTGAATCTCTTCCTGTAAAATGACACAGTTTTCCTTCTTTCTCTCTTTCCTGTAAAGTGGTGATGATGTATTGCTCCGACACTGCTCACTTAAAACACAGATATTTTGGTGATTGCATATACTCTAGTGCTCCCCTTCCCCTCCCCAATCCCCAAGAATATTTAACACTTTTTCATTTCCACTTTGTATAATACTTGTTCTACTTGTATTGGTCAGGGCCAATGGCTAGTTTAGCTTCAAGTGCACCTCTAAATATGTCCACCACCCTTCTGAGTGTCCCAGCAAATAAGCATGTAACTTGAAACAAAATTCTTAATATCAGTAATTTTTATCTTCTTTGACTTCCTCCACGTTCCTCAGAGACCTCCATGTGGCATCCAATCAACTTAAATATCTGCTCCAAAAATCATATTTATTTATTCAACATATATTTTTTACCAAGCCAAGATGTCGTATAAGCCTATGAGGGTCTTTCTCTCTATCTATATAGTGGGGCTAGCATCCTGATAGGAGCATGGCCATGCAATTCAATAACTAGGACATATGGTGATGTGTCAAGGGCTGCATGAGTGGCACAGACACTAAATTGTACAGGGGTTCATTAGTGGTAATGAAACATTCTGGCTGCTGTCATCAAGGAATGCTTCACGGAGGAGGCAGCATTTGAGCTCACCTGTTAGCAGTGAAGGGAATTTCAGTGAATGGAAATGGGAAGGGGGTTTTAGGAAGACACAACAGTTTAAACCAAGATGCAGATATATGACAATGGTAGGTATGTTCTCAGGAGGAAAGTTATTAATCTTGGAGCCTCCAAATCAATTTATTTAGATGAAAAGTTAAGACTGGAAAGTTAGGTATGAATTAGATTGTGGGTGACTTTGACTGCAAGGCTAAGAAGTTTAAATTTAATTCAGTTGGCATGGAGTATGACGTGATTAGATAGGAAGAATTAGGTTGGGGAGACCATACATGAGGAGATGAGTTGCCTGCTATTGTGTTGTGTTTTGGGCTGAACCTAAGGCTGGAGCTTGGAAGATGCAGGTGGTCATGGATAGGAGGAATCAGATTCTAGAGGCAGAAGTAACAAAGAGAAGTCTGATACAAACGAGATGGGATGTTGTGTTCTGCCTTGCAGGACTGGGTGTGTGAGTCTACTTTAATGTGTATACATTTTGGGGCACAGAGGCAGCTGTTTTGGGAGATGAGAGCCCTAACTACACCTCTTCAGTTCTGATGCAAATCTTTTTCACACTCTAACCATTTCTGAAATTAGAACGCTGCTTACTATCTATGGGTACATTAAATGTGGATGTTATTCTTGAAAAGTAGTTAGTAAATTAGGGGTGCATATTGCAATTGATGGCACCCTATCATCAAAGTATAAAATGTATAATATTATTGTATTAGGTTTTCCTTTCAATCTACAAATGATTTTCTACTCATTATGATTAAGCCAAACAATCCAGTAAACATAAATTACATTTAAATATTAAAAGCACAGTAAATATTATTCATCTGATAGCTACATTGCCCGAAGTAAAGAATCACTGGGAAAATAAATCAACTGCTAGAGCTTTGGGCAGATTATGAATGTATTCATCAAATGCTTACTGAGCAGCTTTATGAGAAAGTCATTCTTCTAAGTGCTAGAGGGATACAAAGATGAATGAGAAAATAATTCTTTCTTGGAGTGGGAGTAGGGGAGGTGAGCTCAGAATTTATTAAGGAAGAAAAGACAGACACACATAATTTTAACAAGCAAAGTGTGATTCGTCATAACAGAGATTCCCAAGATGTCCTTTGGATGCTCTGGGGAGATGATGCTCCTATCTGCTTAGGGTTATCAGACAAGGTTTCGTGAAGAATGTGACATTCAAGTTGGGCCTTGGAGAATGGGTAGGATTTCTATAGAGATGGAGTAGGTAAATCCAGGTGAACAATGTGTTGTGGACAAAGGTAACAGGTTAGAAAGAACCATGTATATTCAGGAACATGGCAGTCCAGGGTAGCTAGAGGGCAAACTATGAGTAATCATAATCATGATGGCAGGAAACATTTATTGAGCAATTACTATGTGCTGAGTACTTTTATGTTTTACTTGCTAATATGTGGCATGATTATCCTATTTCATAGCCAAAGACAATGAAGCACAGACCAGTTAACTAACTTGCCCAAGCTGAACCCATTGGCTTTACTCCTTTCACAAGTCTTGTACATCTAAGTGTGCACACACAGGGATATGCAGCTATAAACAGATGCTGGACACATGTCAGCAGAGGTGCCACAAACCACGTGAAGGAATCTGAAATTTATTCTGTAGCTGAAATTATGGCACTTTTCTGGATTTGGAACACTATGTCCCCAGTGTTGTGGTGTGTATAATAGAATTGGATCACAGTGGTGTTTAGAAACATGGTACCAGAAGTGAGTAAGTTGCATGTTGAATTCTAGTATCCTACAAGGAAATTTTAAAACCCTTAAATTTTTATAAGATTTTATATTCTCAAATATCTTTTTCATTTCTTATGTCATTTATTTTGATTGTCAAAGTGATGTGGCTTTTCTTCCTGCATCGGGTATATTGGAAAACATACCCAAAACTGGCATTGACTTTGCCAAAGCCCTAGGGCTGGTAGGTGGTAGAGCTAGAGAAGGAAACAAGACCTTCTGGAGTCTAGATTGGTGCTGCTGTCTTTTACTCAATCCTCTCTTGCTTTCACTGGTCTTATCTCAACAATCCCTTCCTTACAACCAAAGGGGTAAATGGGCATATGCATGGTAAGTGATGGGTTTGCTCAACATTGAACATCAGTACACTTCCGCAGAATTTTTATCTGACAAGAGAAATGCTTCTCCGGGTAACAATGGCAGGACCACGCGGTCAGGTGTCTTGCCCAGGGGGGCCGTAGCTTCCATATTTTTCTATTGGTGAGGTGGGAGAACTACTATCTGGCTGCCTCTGGAAACTCAGTGTCTGGACTTCATGGCAATTTCTCCAGGCTTCTGTTTCGGGAACTAGGCCAGCTGTCCAACTATCTTAGGTTATATAATTCATTTCACAATCTTTTGCCCCTCCCCCAGCTTATTAGTAAAATAAAATGTTCACAGTGCTTGGCCAAAGAGAAAGTATCTAATTCTGAACTCAACACAATTCTTGGCCATATCTTTGTATATAAACTTTCAATACTTGTTATTTCAAAGATCTTCCACTGTGTTGTGAGTCAATATTCAGATGAAAGAGGTGCTGAATAAATCACCTGTTCTTGAGATTGACAACACATTCCACTTTTTTTAATTGTCATAATATCTCTAAATGTAAGGAAGGAAGAATATAGTATGGTTTTCCTAGGGTTGCTGTGACAAATGACCACAAATTTAGTGGCTTAAACAACAGAATTTTTTCCCTCACAGTTCTAGAGGCTGGAAGTCTGAAATCAAGGTGTCAGCAGGGCCACAGGCCCTCTGAGACTCTGAGTAGAATTCTTCCTTGCTTGGTGGTGGCCACTGATTCTTGATATTTCTTGCTTTGCATCAGCAGACCTTACAATCCAAATTCTGCTTTTGTTATCACATTGGGTTCCTCCTGTGTGTCTGTCTTCAATATAGTGCTTTCCTGGTCATATAAGGACACCAGTCATAATATTGGATTAGGCCCTATTCTAAGACCTCATTTTAACTTGATGACATCTGCAAAGACCCTATTTCTAAACAAGGGTAAGCTCACAGTTACCAAGAATTAGGTCTTCAATATATTTTTTGGGAGACACTGTTTTCAAGCCTTTGCATATGGAAAACAAAATTGGCACTATTCTTTTTATTATGCAGATTATATCACTTTATTTAGATTGTAAACTTCTTAGCAGTATAAGCTGAGCTGCAGTAGAGAAAATATTTTATCTGTCTTTGGTAAATTTAGAGTATTTGTTAGAATCTTTGTTGTAATTGCTATCATACTGAGACTTTCTTCCCCCCGCCCCTCTCTTTCTCTCTGTCTCTGTCTCTCTCTCTTGTCTTTCCTACTGGATTCTGATCTCCTTGAGGGCAGGGGTCATTCTGGTTCATCTTTATATCTTCACAGTATTAGCACAATTATGGAAATATTGCACAGTGGTTAAACTTGCTGGAGATGGATGGTGGGGATTCTAATCTTTGCTGTCCCTGGAATTAGCTGTTTCACTTTAGGCTAATGTGCTAGCCTCAGTACCCTCAGCTGGAAAACAACGATAACTATAATGCTATTTGCATGGTTTTACAAGATTAAATACTTTTAGCACATTGACTGTCTGTTTCTATGATTATATACTCCATAAGTGCTTGTAGAATTGAATTGAAGGAGAACAAGGAGTTGAGTCATAGCTCTGCCATTAAATTACTCTGTCTCTATGGCAAAACTGTTACATTTTCTAGGCCATAGTTCTTTCACTTAAAAGTTGAGGAAGTGAGATGAGGGGGCCCTTTGGATCTTCTGTCTAAAATGATGTAAATTCAGCTAAGAGCATCTTATGACTTAAAGGCCATTTATGTATATATAGTCAGTTCTCTATGTAATTTCTTCTACTGATTGCTGAAGACCCTAACAAATACTATAGATTTACTAAAGATGGATGTATTGTTATTAGTTTCTCTCCTGTGCTTACTACTTGTGTTGTATCTTTATTTGACATCATTATTTTAATTCAGGAAAGTTAAGAACTATTTATTGATGCCCATTGTTAATCAGGTTCTATGTTAGGTCACGGGTACATAGAAATTACTAATGTACTAGTTTTACCTGTTTTACATTTGATAAAGAAACTAAAGAAATTTCACGTCTTCTTAAAAATTGTTAGTAGACAGGGATAGAAACAAAATAAAGGATTCTGATATTCTAATAATTTACCTTATTGCTCTTCTGTAGCATGAGTGAGCACACACACATGTTTTTCTAGAGTCTAAAAACAAAAATGGAGAAGGTGAGGAACATTCCACTAGTGTCTTTCTGCTGGCCCTTCTCTGCTTATCCTCTTGCTGTTGTCCAAGGCAAGTCCCATACAGGTGGGTGATGGGCAGGTTGGACAGGGATGAACTCCAAGGTGAAAGCTCTCTCCAGAGTTGTTTCATTTGGATGTGACTTGTTTAACACCTTTATCCATTCAACTGGGAAGAGGTGGGACCTCTCTCGTAGGTAATAGTTGAGCTGAGATTCAAAGTGGGGCTAAGGAGAGAGGAAGGGAAAGAGAGAGAGAGAGAGAAAGAGAACAAGACAAGTGAGGTTTAGAGGAGTGGTGTTCTGGGCAGAGGGAAGATTAAGTACAAAACAAAAGCCCTGAGGAGGAACTGCTTTCTGTTGGAGGGTTAGAAGCAAGGCCAGTGTGACCAGGATGTGGTATAATTTGAGGTCATAGGATCTACTAGAACATTCAGGACCTCAAACAACAGGCAAAGGAGATTGGATTTTATTCAAAGGCCAGGGAGAAGTCACCTATATCTTACGTGGGTGTTTTGTTGTTCCAAGTATTTACACAAAATTCCAGTCCCAAATAGGTTTCTTGCTTTCTAAGAAGTTCCTTTCTAAAGCCTTGAAGCCCTTGCTAATTCTGTGGGGTGGCACTACCCAGAACCTCTGGGCAAGTTAAGTAAAAGCTGATCACTGAGGGTAACACAGGCTATTAGCTAAGGGAAGTGGAAGGAGTGTTGTCACTTGTTTATCTTAAATTTTGATAAAAGACGAATTTTGAAATGAATGTCTGTGTATGTGGTGTGGGAGAGTAGGGCTAATAAATGACTAAGGAGAACAGAATTAGGCAATTGAGAACTGCTTTGAAAAACAGTGAATTTCAACAGGACAAACCAATGCCCTTTACCTCTATAAAAATTAGTGGCTCGTGATTTTTTTACTCTCCTTGACTGCACTATTTTGTGGAGACTTTCAGCAGTCATTTTTGTGGAGGAATTTTACTTGGTTGGAAAAAAAATGATAAAAAATATATGAAAGAATCACCTAAAAGGATGAAAACATCCCATTAAAAAAATAAAATCTTACACTATACACAAACATCAAACATCCAGTGGGCAGACCCACAATTCTCATCAGTAAGCGCACATAGAAGTATGAGGACCTATACAATCAAAATATTTTTTATCAAGGTGATGGAAAGAGAAGTCACATTAGGTGGTGAACTTATTATACAACAAGTTGACAATGCACTGTAGAATTGTATGCCTGAAACCTATGTGATCCTCGCTAACAGATGTCACCCCAAAAAGTCTATCAATAAAAATGAATTAAAAATAATAATAAAAAAATATTTTTTATCAGCAAAATATGATTGGCTTTAAAAAGTTCTCTGTGAATTATTAGTATTTTTAAAATTAACAAAATACTATATGAATGTATACTTATTATAAAAGCTTCAAACCATATAGGAAATAATTTTTGAAAATCTTTCTTCACACCCTTTTCTCTTCTTTCCACAATCCCGTCTTCAAAGGTAATCACTACTACGAAGCTGACACATGTCTCTGTAGTCCTTTTTATGTCTACACATGTTAGTGTACATGTGCATTTGTGATCTTTCTTTCAGAAAAAAGCATAAATGAAATCATAATATGAACTTTGTTCTCTTTTTTCCCTTACTTTGTCCTAAAGATGTTTTGGCATATAACTTGTTTATTTTATACTTTCAAATAGGTGCAGAGTATTACATTGAATTAAATTATCATAAATTATTTAGCTACTTCTCAATTAATATACATTTAAAACCCTAATTTTTCACTATTCCAAAAAATGCCATAAGAAACATTTTTGTACTGTTTTCTGCTCATGTAAGAGTGCTTCTGTAGGGTAAATTCTTAAAAGTAGATTTCTAAGTTGCCACGTTTTAAATTTCAATATTTTCAAATTACCCTACCAATCAAGCTTTATTGATGTACATTTCTACAAAGTGCTAAGAGCCCATTCATTTGCTTGTAACTTCACCAATACTCGGTATCACTAGTTTTTACTTTTTGTTCATTTGGTGGACAAAAATTAGTATCTATTTGTTCAAGTTTTACTTTCTTGATTATTAAGTAGCTTGAACATCCTTTAATAAATGTATTGGTGATTACTATTCTGTACATTATCTGCTCATAGTCTTTGCTCAGTTAATAATACTTTTATGAAAAGTATAATTTTAAGAACTCTTCAGATAAATTAATTAAAGAACTCAAGCCTCCCAATAAATAAAAAATAAAATTATCAATTAAAAAAAGAACTCTATATATGATGACTTTTAATCAATTATTTGTGTATTACAATTAATTTCTTTCTGCCACTTAGCTTTAACCTATGCGTATACAGATTTACTTAAACATAAATTTTTAATTTTTATGTTACTAATGCTCTCTGGATTTTTATGTACTGTTTTAGGAAAATCCTTCCTAGCCTAGTCCTACTAAAATATTCTATATCTTCTGCTATTTTATATATATATGTAAAATTATTTTGACATTTAACTCTTTAAGCCATCTGGAATCTATTATTATGTGGTAGTAAGAGACTATGACTTAATTTTTCAAAACCAATTCCATTTGTTGCAAGGTCTATTCTTTTCCAAATGAGTTAATATATCTTATGATAAATAAATTTCTGCATATGCATGGATAGGTTTGGGGATTCTCTATCCATTTGACAATACTCTTTTTAATTGACCTTTTCTATTTGATAGTTCAGTTCTAACTTTTATAATATTTTTTGATACCCAAGAAGGATAATTTTCTCAATGACTATCTTCCCTTCCATCCCTATCACTATTATTTTCAAATTAATCTTGGCTAGTCTTGTGCACTTTCTTTTCTGTCAAATTTTATAAACAAAAAACAAATGAACAAATAAAACCTGTGGTTATTTGGATTTGTAGTACATTGAAGTTTAGAAAATTTCGGGATAATAGACATCTTTTACAAGCAGAACTCTACTCATATAGAAACATGGTATTTTTTTCCCTTAGTCCGAACTTTATCATGTTTTCATAATACCTTGAAAATGCTAGCTAGGTTCATTCCTGTCTTATGACCTTTGGGTTATTTTGATAGTGTTTCTTCCCCCATTATTGCAAGTTCTTATCATCCATTGCTGTTGTTTGAAAAATTTATTTATTTTTATATGCGTTCATTGAATCCTATACTTAGGAAAACTGCCCTACTAAGTCTGATCGTCAGTGGCTTGCCTTGGGTATTCTAGTTATGCAACCATCTCACCAATAAACCTTACAATTTTGCCTTGTTCTTTACAAATTCTATGCCTCCTATCTGTGACATGGAATAAAACAGTGACAAGTGGTGAGGTTTATTGTCATCACTGCCTTCCTTCACCTAAAATAGAAACACATTTCAACATTAAGGATGATATTTGGTGGGTATTTCTGGCAGATACCTTCTAATATGTTAGGAAAGTTTTCCTTCTATTCTTAGCTTACTTGGGATTTTCAAAGCAAAGAGAAATCTTGATAGTTCGAACAGCTATTGCATTGAATCTCTTCTTTCATCCAGAAATTTAGTGATTTGTGTTATTTTATATTCTAATGTTGAGCTACCCTTTTATTCTGGGACAATCCTACTTGGTTGAGAGGTACGATTTTTAATACAATAGTGGACACAATTTGGTATTTCAAATTAAGACATTGGTGTCAAAATTATTAAGTGAGATTGCCTTAATTCTCTCTCCCTTTGTTCCCTCCCTCCCTTCTTCCCTCCCTCCCTCTCTCCCTTCCTTTCTTCCTCCCTCCCTTTCTTTACATCCTCTATATCTAGTTTAGAATCAGATTAGGTCATTTCATGGAATGCATCTTGTTTTATGCTATGGAATAATTAATAAGACTTATCCATATCTTGAAATTTTGATATAGCACTGGCAATGTCACCTGGATCTGTCATGACTTTTGAAAGGATAAACCTTTGACGACTTTCTCAAAATTTCCTGTAATTTTTGGTTTATTCATGATTTCTGCTTCATTTCTCTCTCTCTCTCTCTCTCCCCTGCTCCCTCTTTCTCTTTCTCTCTCAACACACACACACACACACACACACACACACACACACACACACCTTATTGCTAGGTATTTTGTTTCCCTGTCCAAATGTTTAAGGTCCAGCTCTTTGACTTAAAAGGATTTGAATGAAATCACTTCAATAAATTTTCCTATATTCAAGTGAAAACAATTCACTTTATTAAAATTATTTTTAGTAGCTTGACTAACATTATTCATTTATTTTATGATTGTTATAGCAGTAAAAATGTATTTTTTGATATTTATGTTTATACTTGGTTGTACATATTCCTAAGTGCTTTATTAATCAAATAATTTTAAAAGAAAAATAGCTACTTTCTTATTTGTATAAAAACAGTCCTCAAGCAAAGAAAATAAACTACTCTAGTGATAAGTGGCCAGCCAACCATATTTCTCTCAGAGCCTTAATCTTTCTCCAAAAGGTATCTCCATGACATAAATCAATTCTCTTAGGATGCAAATGTAATTAGTTCAGTTAAACACTTTTCACTTTTATCTTAATAACTTCATGAAGTAAGATGGCTTTAAAAGAGTTTCAGATAAATCCAGAATTAGAGATTACTTTGTGTATATGCTTAAAGAGAGTTTTTACTTTTAGAGTTTTATCCCTCCCAAAGGAAGCCGTGTCTGTGGAAACCAGGAAACACTCTTCTCACTTACAGAACATTTTATATAAATACAAAGTCCACAAAGTCTCTTTTAAAAGCCTACTCACATCCAGATCATCTCCAAGGGGCCCATATAGTACTTTAAACAAGTGGTATCCAACCTTTTGGCTTCCCTGGACCCAATTGGAAGAAGAATTGTCTTGGTCCACACATAAAATATACTAACAATAATGATAGCTGATGAGCTAAAAAAACACTGCAAAAAAAATCTCATAATGTTTTAAGAATTTGTACTGGGCCGTATTCAAAGCCATCCTAAGCCACAGGTTGGACGTGCCTGCTTTAAACCTTCAACATGAACCCTCATGAAGCTCCATGTCCTTCTTATGCCCACCATGCTCAGAATACTCTCCCTTAACCTGAAGTAAATAGAAAAGTTAAGTAGAATTTTTAAAAATGCAGTTAATGATGTTTCTATATGATAAATGCACAAAATGAATGTATCAAAATATGTACTTGTACATTTAAAAGAAGGCTTGAAAATATCTTACTAAGTAGAATCATGAAAAACTGATCTAGGTAATCTATTTAAGGCCCCAGATAAATTCAGTGGTTTAATCTCTTGGATGATATTGTCATCTATTCATAGCTTCATGATTTGATTGGATTAAACTTTCATAGTTCAGAAAATTGTTTCCTTGTACTTGTATTAAAAACATAATGGGTATGATTTATTGTTAATCATTTATATTAGGTTTAAAGTTTTGTATGTATATGTGCTGTTTTACATATGTATGTCACTACTCCAAGCTAATATTTGGTTTGCATTCACATTAGGATTTCTAACATAGGGACTTCATGACTTCTGTTTCTTTTATTTCCTTTTCCTGAACTATTTTTTCAGATCCAGTCCTGACTGTAAAGTTTTAGTTTACTCTTTTCTGAAGAAGCTTATTCCTCTTTGGAGAATTCTCTCAGAAGCCCAATAACCTACACTAAGTGTCTAGGGAAGATGGAGACACCCATTCACCAGCCCACTCACTCAAATAAGGTGAGAAATAGGGCAAAGCAGTTGTCACAGTTAGTGGGCTCTCAAACATGACAGTAACCTTATCAAATTATATTTGCGTTACATAAATTCAAACATAAAACACTCAAATGTTATTTCTGTGACTTTAACCCATCTCGTACATCAGTCCAGGTAGCCAAATAAAGGTTTCCTATGCAAATAAAGGCAAAAACCAAAATAAAGTGAGTAAACAAACCAAGAAAACAAAATAAAACTCTGTAATATTCCAAGAAGCCACATAAAGGTTTCTTATGCAAACAAGAAACAAAAAGCTCAACAACTATCTTAAAATCAGGACACAGAGGATTTCTTATTTTTTGAGCAACCACTTACCCCATGTCTACCCTAACGAATAGGTAAGTTGTTAATGGTAATCCAGAAACCTCAGACACTGGCTCTGATAATGCTTTGCAAGCATGTCTTTGTCCGTGACAGCAAAGATTTTCACACGCATTCTAACCTTTTGACTACTCTGGGGTGACGAGGGCGTCCTTGTTGCATGTATGTGCATATCATAATGGACAGGGCAGTTCATATAGAACTATTTTCTTCAAAGTTTTTCCTTTTGAATTCTAATTACTTAAAACAAAACTCATAGTAATAGTTTACTTGTACCTATGAGTGGACTATTTTATCTATTCTCTACAAATTTTTGTTAGATACATGAAAACTAAGGTGTATTAGTCCACTCGGACGAATACCATAATACTATAATGACAAATAGACTGGACGGCTTAGAAAACAGACATTAATTTTCTTATAGTTCTGGAGGCTGAGAAATCCAAGACCAAGGTGCCAGCTGGCTGGGCTCATTGTGAGAGTCCTCTTCTGGCTTGCAGACAGCCCCTTCTTGCTGTGTCCTCAGATGGCAGAGAGACAGACAGTGAGATATTTTAATAGAGGGAGTGAACACACTGGCTCTCTAATGTCTCTATAAGGACACTAATCCTATTGTATAATGGCCCCCACCCTATGACTTTACTTAATCTTAATTACATCTTTATAAGTCCTATCTTCAAATATAGTTCCCCTGGGGTTTAGATCTTCAATATATGACTTTTGAGGGACAAAATTTACTCCATAGCAGAGAGGTTAAGTGACTTCCCTAGGGTCATGCTGCCAATGAAGCAACAGAACCAGTATTAGAATCCAAGTAGTTTGGCACTGGAACCTCTGTTGTCAACCTTCTAAAACCTGTCCGAGAGTCTCATGGGTGATTATAAAGTTGGCCAAAGTTGTCTTCTAGATTCTCCTATCTTTCTTTCCATGATCCATACTCTAGTCATAACCCTCTCACCCGCTTCCTTCAAATCTTCTCCATGTTTCAACTCCTCAGGGCTCATCTAATTTGTACTAAAGATTAATTACAATAGTATTGGTTATTTATTAACAAAATGCCAGCCAAGAAGAATATCTCCTCCTCCACTAAAATACAACATCAGTTTTATTTCTATATGACAGATATATTTTAAAAGAGATTTCTGTTTTCATCTCTCCAAGCATTCCCTATGGATGATTGTAGCACTTAAAGTACTGGTTCACAGTACAAAAATTTTCTACAACTTAATTTTTCTTCTTGGATACTTTAAAACAATATTGTTCAATTCATTTTCTTAGGTATCTACTGTTCTACCCTCTTCTTTTTATTAACAAATGTTTATTGAACATTTTCCATACATAGGAAATTAGTGTACATTTAAAGAGATGGCTCTTGCTCTCAAGGTAATTAGAGGAAATTAGACATTGTAGAAGCAGACTGTGTACAATTAGCTATAATCTACGTATAATATATTAAGTCTAAAAAGAAAGATCTAAAAAATGTGATTTGAAATTTCAGAGAATAAAGTTAGGTAAGAACTTGGAATTCTGTGTTCTGTTCTGTTCTATTCTATTCTATTCTATGGACAATGAGGTACTCCTGAAATCTTTTGAGTATGTATAATAGATAGCTCGGTCTGATTTATTTTCAGAATCATCTTTATGAAATTAAGGGATAAATGAAGGGAAAGAGGATTCAGTCTATTATAATTGTCCTAAGGTAAATGCTATAGAAAAAAGAAGTTGTTAATAGCTTAACACTTTTGTGAGTAAACATTTGTGGCTTAAAGTGACATTTATATGAAAAGATTAGCATTACTCTACATTTTATCACAAAGGATAATTTGGGTTAAGGGTGTTACTTGAAATAGTTAAATTGGTAGGACATAGGTCCTGACAACCAGAATAAGGAACAGACAAGATTATAACTATGTAGCTAGTGTGACTATGCTGATATGCATTGGCTATCAGACCTGCCTTCAGCTCTCATTTTACAGCTATATATCTCATGATGTGAAAAATTTTACTTGTTAAATGCATTTCATAAATTAAGTAAAAAAAATTTATTTTTCTTAATTTAATAATAGAGTTCTATCATTTATATTATCTTAAGAGTAGCTTAACACACTAAATCAATACAGTTTTAACAACACTCTATAAAACTTGTTTGTTGGTGAGGTAAGGACACGTGGGTTGCTGTCCTTAATAATGTTGATTTAAGTCATGTACCTCATAGCCTGGAGGTGTTTTTAAGATCAGTCTCTCTTATACACACACACACACACACACACACACACACACACACGCACACACACACACACACACACACGCACTACATGAATGTTTTTGTAATTGACACATTCTTTAGTTGCTAAAGTCTCTACCACTGCCTTTTGTTTTACACATCTATGTTATATTATTTTACCTACCTGGTCCCTGGAGGCATACACATTCATAATCTCTGATTTGGATCTTTATATGTTTTTGGAAACATCATTTTTTTTCAAGTAATAATCCAATTCCAATAGTAACGAGTCATGCTGTGATATGGTTTTAAAAATTCCTGAGGTGGCTCCATCTCTTGAAGCACTAACTTAGAAGATTTTATTAATTTAAATTTGGCAGGCTCTGCTTGAGCTGAATTCACCTTGACTTCCTTTTTAGTTCAAAAACTTTCTAATGCTTTTAAATTCTACTATTCACCTTCAAAATGATTTTGAAAATCACAGTTGACTTTTCAGACTATGTAAAACTTCTCTTTTGAGTCTTCCTTCTGCTTATGTCCCCTTGCGTCTCCTCTGAAACCAGTTCTCTGAAAACTGCAGGTCCCCAACACCCACCCAGAAAAGCATCTGTGATCTCGATTACTTCCTTTTTAAAATTTAAATTAAAATGTTTATTTTTATTGTTAAACTTGCTAACATCTGTTAGCAAGGATTACATAGGTTTCAGGCATACAATTCTACAGTGCATTGTCAGCTTGTTGTATAATAAGTTCCTGATGGTGCTCTTGGAGCATGCTGGGACCCCTGACCACAGTCTTATGCCACCTGGGTTTCCCCGTTGCCTGCCCTCTTCCTCCCGGGGGACCACTCGCTGATGCTGTAGCAAAGTCCCTTCTAAAATATGGCCCTCTTCGTGCTCTAAATGGGCTGGTGTTCCCCTGCCCTGTCCCTTGTAAAGATGATGGATAATTTTAACCAGGACAAGGTTCTAGAAGGGCAGTCACAAGAATGCTGAATGGCTACAGCTCAGGTGGCAGTCATAAAGTCGTTTTGATGAATAGTAATGAACTACGATGTACTTCGGGAAAGTACATTACAAGGACTTCATGAGAGAACATTATGACCGGACCCTGTAATTCTTGCTTATATTCATGAGAACTGAATGTTCACACATCCTGGCTTTTACATTGCACTGCTCATATTAAGTAGGAAAATGAATGGGAAACAAATGGCAGAACTTGGGGAAGTTTTTCTTTCTTCCTTTCAAAAAAAAAAAAAAAAAAAGAAAGGCAGATGGTGTTTTGAACACAACTTGCCATAGAACATGAACGTGTAAGAGTTCTGGCTGCTTGAAGGAGAAAAAAAAAAATTAAGTCGATTCTTTCTTAGTGGTAAAAACTAGCTTTAAGTTCTCCCAGGGGCTCAAAGAAAAAAAAGCCCTGAGAAATGGGAGTGAACCGAAAGATAGGGTTTGTGTAACAAGCACCTCAAACCACAGAAGTCACATGGCCTCTTTCTGCTTTGCTACTTCTGATTACTTGTCAAAGGGTTATACTTGTAGCTTCCCCCATCCTGCAAGGCCATTCGACCATGTGCAAGCTGGAGTAATCTTTATTCACAATGTCTTTACAAGGGCTCATGCGACCAAGCAGCAATGGCAATTTGGCAGACTACTGCTCTGGTTCAGCATATAGCTCTTATTCCACACTCACAGGCAGCTTTCCGATGGATGACAATAGAAGAATTCAAATGCTGGCAGACACTGTGGCTACCTTGCCTCGGGGACGAAAGCAGGTATGATTGCTATTTTGTACCTTTTAGAGTGTTTATGTTCTCTTGAGAGCAGAGTGGTATATTCATCTTGACTACATATTAAAATATGTTATTGTAGAGGCTTTGGAATTAATGACTAAGAGTGTGGGTGAGGAAGGAGGTGAGGAGCCCAGAGATCTCTTGTACTAGTCCAAAGATTTAAGACCATACTAAAACTTTTTTTCTCCCCAAGACAAAACTTAAAAAAAATTTGTTTTTCTCATTTGAAGAGGTGTTCAGGTGAAATGAAAATAATCAAGCACATCGAACTGGAAGATGCTATGTATAGACATGACCAGTTTGAGAGTTACTGACTTTTCCCCTGGGTCTTCCATTGATGCTTTCCCTCCCAGCCTCACTTCCAGTCGTTGATAGTCATTTTAGTTCATAAGCAAATGAGAGTACATTTTTAAAGACAAATTTTGCAGACTAAATTATCTTCAGCTTTGAGACACGGGCATATACCTCAAGCTATTGAGAAGATAAGACTTTTCTTGGGTGAGTGCCCGACTGAATACCGCTCAGCCCTGAATAGCTGTGGGATCTTGAGCAAGTCACTTGCCTCTCTAAGATTCAGGTTTCTTTTTTCTAAAGTGAAGATAATAATAGAACCACCCTATGGGGCTCTACTGCTGCTTAAGTGAGGAAACACGCAGTGCTTAACAGAGACTGATATTAGTATATTCTTAATATTTATTCTCTTATTTTTACTGCAAAGTATTTCTCTAGTGAGGAAAACTCATTTAGAAACACCCATGCTGAACTGAATTTATTGTGAATTGTTTTATTCTTTGACTTCCAATTTGTAATAAATAAATAAATAAAATAAAACTGTAACGCCTTTTCAGTTATATACAACTTGCTATAATGCCCCAAGTACATCTCTGAATGTAGATAGAGCACTTGTACAGAAAATATTTGGAGTTGCTTTAAAGCATGAATTTTTGCCCTGAAAACGTGCATGCGTATCATGTGCTCCACTTAAGCCTACTAATTTGAGGATTAGACAGTTAGAGCGTAATGGAAGAGTCATGATCCTTTCTCAGTGATGTACAGAGCTGATTCCTTGGTATTTTTCACAATGAAGATAAGGGCATAATTTGCCATGGTTTGGATGCTCAATATTTTCAATCCCAAAGTGCTTGCATGACATTGTGTTTAAGGTAATGATGAACAGAGCTACCAATGCACTGTGTGTCTGAAAATAAAGCAACTCTGGGAAGTACCAAAATCTTTACTCAGTGTTCAGATATAGGGCATGTAGGAGGTAGAAAGAAGAGAGGACCAGGTTTCCTGCCCTGACCAGATTTACAATTAAGTAGGCAGAACCAATGGGCATTGTACAAAGTGAAAAACATAAATGCTTGAATCCAAGTACATGTATTTGAATACAACCTTGGAGAGATATTCCAGATATTGAAGGGTATTCTGGAACAAGGGAATAGGTAACGGTGAGGCACAGGGCTTGGGGCCTCGGGGGCACGGTTAGGTACAGCACACTGTTGGGTCAGAGGAGTCGGTGTCTGTGTGTGAGGTGAGGGGAGGCCTCGGAGCCGGGCTCTGTCAGGAGAACTCTCGGCTGCTTCCCCAGAGGAAGCAGTCATTTGAGCAGTACAGGGAGCCACTGACGTGTTAGAGCAGTAGTGGGTTTTAGGAGCCTTATTCCAGAAATGTGTGTTGGTGAGTGGGTAGAGACTAGTGGTGAGTGGTGAGGGAGCAACTTTGCAGAAGTTGGAGAAAGAGGAAAAAGAGGGAATGGAGAGGAGACCTGAAGACTGAAATATGAAGGGCAATGAGGACAAGGGGAGACATCTGGTTTTTAAGCCCGAGTGAAGATAACATGAACTGAGAAACGCCAATCGGTAGGAGGTTGTTGGAAGAAGCTATGAGAGGGCTTTAGGCATATGAAAGGCACACACACGTGTGTGTACGTGTGTATACATATATGTTTTATATATATATATACACACACACACACACATATATATTATATATATACATACACACACATTCTCACACTAATTTCTATGTTCTTATCTTTTCTAGGTCTTCTCTTCCCCATTTTTTTCATATTATTTCCCTTGGTAGACTCCTCCTATTCAAATATATTTTTCTTAACTTCTGTGAGAATTACTTTAAGAAAAAAAAGCCAAAATGAAACCTCTGGTTAGTGATACTTCTGATTCTATACAATTATCATCAGTGAAAGTTAATGGCAAGTTTATCCCAGCATTTCACAATTTTTCAAAGGGATGTTTATATCCTTTAACTGGTTTTTAGAGAATTAATCACTCACTTGGCACTGAATGAATTGCAGGCAACAGGATCTCTGGGAGGTAACCGCATGAGCAGGTGTCCCTCTGCCCAAAGGTATTTTCAGGGCTGACGTAAACAAGTCGTACTTCTCGTTATTGTTGGCTTTGGTTTCTGCAAAGCTGTATCTGGTTCGTCTGTAGTTTCAGATTAATCTTCAGAATCATTTGGATGTTTACATTCCAAGTTATTTAAAAATGGATTGCTTTGTGAGCATATTATATTAAGACCAGTGTTTGTAAGAGATGATAGACACCCCAGTGCAGCTCCTACTTCCGAACATAGTTTCAAGCAAAAAAAAGAAAGAAAATAACCTGCAATGGCAAAACACTGTAGGAAGGAGACTGGGGGAAATAAGGGTAGTCTTTTTAAATGTTGTAATGCCTAAGGACTAGCAGTTGTACCTTACTGCCCTCTCTCCTCTGGGCATTGTATTGCTCTTAGAAAATGACCAAACACTATAGTGAGAACAGGGACCTGACCAGTGAGAAGCTTGAAATGTGCATTAGTGGTACCACAAATGACTTCCTTTGTCTGATTTCCTTTTGTTTATCAAATTGCTGTCGACCCTTGAACAGCGTGAGGGTTCGGAGTGCTGACACCCCATGCAGTTGGAAACCCACAGATAAATTTTGACTACTCCAGAACAACTGCTAATAGCCTACTGTTGATCGGTAACCAAAACCATAGATAATCATTTAACATGTATTTCGTTGTATAGTATAGGTATGTATTGCACACGGTATTCTAACAATAAAGTAAGCTAGGTGAAGAAAATATTAAGAAGAGAAAATACATTTGCAGGATTTATTGAAAAAAAATCTGCATATAAGTGGACCTACGTAGTTCAAATTCATGTCATTTGAGCGTCAACTGTATTACTAAATAGACAGTTTCTGGAAGGGTAATGGTACAAGTTCAGATACGGAATATTGTGTTCAACTCTCTAATGCACGTATTTCTGGGATAGGCTCTGCCCTTCAGGAGCTCTCACATTATTTCTGGCTGCACCCCTGTTACCAAAACTCCTAAGGGCTCCTAACTACAACAAGGAATTTTGCTAATTTAATGAATAGAAAACTGTTAATTTCACCACAAAAGAATTCAGAAAGTATTCTTTAATCCATATTGTGGCATCCTGGGAGTCAATCTCCAGCTACTTTCCTTGAAAAAAAAGTTCATGAGCCCACAGTGAGACTTCCCTGGGAAGCTGCAAGCCTCTGAGGCTCCTAAAGGGCACTCTCAGGATAAGCAGTTCAGTTCAATTCCTTTGTTTTGCTGTGTCTTAGAACTCACTGTGCAGTCCTGCTAGCCTAAGGATACTGACATAAAAGGGAAAAGAAAAAAAAAGGCTGTATTCATGGAAGAACTGGGGACAGTAAGTCAGGGGACCGGGAAGGAAGCAGAGGACAGAATTTTGGAACATTGGGAACAAACATCAAAAGCAGAAAAACCTCACCCCTGGAAAAGTATCTCTCCCCCACCCTCGACCCTGCACTTTTCAGGAAATGAGTACACCTGGTGGGGACCAGGAAGTAACAATCATTTACTCAACAGCAGAAGTGACTACTGTGTTGACCTTTGAGCCAGGCAGGCTATCTGGCTGAGCTGCAGATTATCACTAATTTTTTGTAAACTGACAGATGAAGTATTTGGTCTTGGTTTTCCACTAAAAAGGCCACGTTGTGAATTACTGGATAGCAGGAAAAGTTACACTTGGAATATTAATGCCTGATTATGAAGTCATCTGATTAAAAACAAAAGAAGAGGGATCATAAACACAACCCCAGTCATCTCTATGTTAGTGGCTAGCAAGGGGTTAAGGAGCTTTGTGGACTCAGCGGTCATAATTGAAGGCATAGTTTGCAAGCCTGCCAAATTGCTAAACCTAGATTTCTCATATTAGATAGTGTGTAATAAAAGACAGCTGATGCCAGCATATACCATTCATGGCACATCGTTCCTCATTCATGAGTTTTGGTGCCATCACTAAAGGCTTTGGGAGGGCGGTCTGGGAGCAGAGACTCCCCTGGTTGGATCCCAGAATAGGGCTCCTCGATTTAGGGAAAGGGCTGCTGGGAAAAGTTCTTCCAAAGTGTATGACCTTTGATCAAACCTTAGACAGACTTCTTTTCACTTAGGCAGATAGTTTGGTGTGTAAGCAAGGTTGAACCCTGAAAACATTCCTCTCCACGTTGCCCGTGTCTGACAACCCAGATCCAGAACAAGTGAGCTTTGTGTCAAGATGTGGCACATGTCAGAGAATTTGATGGTGCCTAATTTACTTAAATTGTTTTTCATTTAAATGTGAGGTGCTTAAGACAGGCTCACTGCTCATTTGTAAATTATAAAACTAATTTATAATTGGACTTAGTCAAGTTTTTTTTGTGTGTCACTGATAACCCAAATCAGTCAGTCCACAAGTATTGAGTATGTGCTATGCATACATTGTGCTAGGCAAATATTTTCATTTTCACTTAGTCAATTAGCTAGATGGAAAGGTTAATAGGAGAGGGGAGGGGAAATTTCCTTCTCCATAGAAGGTCTTCGATTTGTCTTTGTGGATTTAAAATATTTTAGATTCGATCTATCTGGAATGGTATTTGATTTAGAAGGCAGATTGATGCGGACCAGATGAAATCTTGAGGTTCCCATCGATACTATAATTATTTGCCTAGCAAAAGGGAACTTAAAATTGCTGAGGAAAAGCTCTGAATTATAATAATCCATTAATTCTTGCTACCATTCACTCATTTAGCAGTTACGTATGAAGACATTACTAACTTACTTGGTTTTCTGTTAATCCTTTTCCGATGGTTCTTGCTGTCTTTGGTTGACATACTGTTTTTCATTCTTGTTTGTTTCCTTTCATTTTTAATCTCGCTACATGTTTATGATTTCTAAATTTTATTTTATATTTTTAACAATTACCCTTCTGTCTTTACAATGAATATTTAATTTAATGGAGGATAAAATTGAAAAATACCTCAACACATTTTTTCTGAACTTGAATCTTTTACTTTGGTTCTCTCACCACCATTTACTTGCTTGTATTGCTATCTAGTAGTTTACTTCTGTTTTTCTATTTACCTATTTTTAAGTTTCCTTTCTATTCCAGGCCCTGTATTAGACACTGAAGTAGAAAGTAAAGCAAGTATATTCTCCAAAAAGCCCTGAGGGTACACATAATTATGTACAGAAGTGAGGTGATTTTTAGCAACTCCAGAGAATCTTTTTGGATGTGAGCCTCCCTATTTCAGTCTTGAGGCTGATATAAGTGATTTGAGGTCCAAAACTGACAAGAAATTAAAATGTAATTAATTGACATCAATTTGGTGGGAGGAGATTAGCCACTTCTCCATTACATTAACTTTACTGACCATTAGCCAAATTCTGAACACTGAACCATTCCAAAAAAAATTTCAGGTTGTGGCATTTGGACTGCATTGATTCAAATTTCTTACAGTGACGTAGGCTTTTCTCCTACAAATGCCTTAATGAGGATTTCTTTTGTGCATTAATTTCTTTTATGTGTTTCTCTTCTTCTGGTTTTCATCCTCTATTTTATTTGTATTTGTTTGGACAGAGCATGCATTGATCTGACCTTTTATGTATTCACTGATCTATGACAAGCATATTAGGTTGATATTTAAACACCATGTGTTAGCTAGTAGCATAGTTTATGTTTGGGGCCCCTGGACCAACACTTGAGAAAAGGCTAATTAACATTTGTTAATTCCTGAACAAATAAAGCATTAACACACACAAAAACACACTGCAATCACCTAAAAAACAAGATACCCTTTTTGGTTAACTTTACCTCAATTTACAGTGATAGAATGTATCCTGGAAGATTATGTTTATATGATCTTTTCCAAAACATGGGAAGAAGTGAAGGTGATATTATTTATACCATTGCGAGGTTCCTTTCCTTTCTGGGCTGGAAATCTCACCGCACTCTTCCAAAACTATTCCAAAAATAAGTAAAAAAAAAAAGAATTGAGATGTTGAGTATTTGGTTTCACCAGAATTGCATTTCTGCATATGAATTGATTCTTTAGAGATTGTTTTAACCTGCTACAAAAAGTAACAAATTGAACTATGACAACGAGCACAGTCATTTCATCAGCATCTCCAAAAACGATCAGGTATTTGGGTTTTATTTGCCATTCCATGGTGTTATTTTTCTTTGGATTTCAGTGTGACTGCAAATTGCTGTGGTTAATCTCAGAGGCTATTTTAGATACTGATTAGATACGAAGTTCTTTTGGGAAGGTTTGCAGTTTTGTCACATTATATTAACTCTTTTGCCAGGTGTATTAGCAGAGCCTCTTTTAATCTTTCAAATAGAATGCCTGAACATTCCCTTTGCAAAGCTCTCCTTTGCTGTCACTAGAGAGTGGAAATTACTATCTATACATAACAATTTCCCAGGAACTGGGCCAAAAAGGTGATAAAGAGCAAAGTCCTTTGTGATTTAGAACATTTTACTGCTTTGTCTTCAGGACCTTTTGATAACTGTGTGCTTGTTATATTTTTCAGCTTGCTTTGACGAGATCAAGTTCTTTAGGTGACTTTTCCTGGTCTGAAAGGTAAAGAGATTCATTTATTTTTTCGTCTGTCCCCAAGATATTTAGGAACACGGTTCTCCAGACTGTTGATAACACACACGACGTGTGCATGCACACACACCCTCACACACATACGGAGTCATAATACTACAATTTACATAAATGTCAGCAGTATTTATTTGTGACAAGTATTTTAATAAGTGTGTGCCAAATGTAATACTTTGATCTTCATTTATAGTTTCTTTTTATTTTTTTATTACAGAAAGCTTGTTAGTGTGGAAAAGCAGGATAATGGAACATTTGGATTTGAAATTCAGGTGGGTAGTTTTCAAATTTTCCCAGACTTTTAAGGAAGGAAGTAGCACTGTTAGTGTCATGATATTTGCAAAGAAAGAATGAAGTCAAGATTAGAGAAGAATGGAGACTCTTATTCAATGTGTGGTTGTCTGGGGCATCTTTCAGTGTGCTGGGTCCCATCCAGGGAAGAATAAGATAGAGCCCCTGAGACGTGTTCAGTTCCTCGTTCTTAGTTGCTTCAGTCTGAGACTGATCAGTAATGCTTGATAACAGCCAGGTCTTAAATAAGAGAGTGAATTACTCTTTATAGGTGTGCACTTATACGTTTGCATTTCTGATGTATTTGCATGATCATTTTTTTTATATCATATGTCAGATTTTAAATCTATAGTTTGGTATTCAAGAAATACTTGAAAACCAACATGTAGTTAGCAGTCTCCATAAGGCTGCTGCCTTTATGTCTGTTCTTCAGTCTGAAGAATACACACACACCCACACACAGACACACACACACATGGCTTCTATTAGATCTAATTAATTTGCAATAAACTATACACATAAAAAAAAAGAAAACCTATATATTTGTATATAAGGACTGTATGTATTCATGTATAGCCCCTGATACATTTTGAAAATACTAAAGATTTCATATTGGATATAATAAGAAATTTATGCTTTTTTAGTAATGACACTTTATAATGCTCTAGCAAAATTTAACAGTCTTTATAGATTTCTATGTAACAGCCTCAGGATTTCATTTCTTATCTGCTGTCTGCTTTTTCATGGCCAATTGTAAACACGGTGAGCTAGGTCAAATGAAGTCTAATCAATTAAGTGTGACAGTCATAGCTTAAGTAGTGACTGTTTTTTATTTTTAAATTTTTTCCCATTACACTTCTGCATTTCTTTTAGATGTATTTTTATGTAGTCACATTCTCACGCTGCCCATCAGCTCTTAGGTCTTAGCTTTGGTGCTTCTTTCAGAAAACTTGGGTGACTAAATAGCAGCCCCACAATTGGAAAGACAGAGTGTATTTTAAGATAAGGCCCTGGAAGCTGTTAAATAAAACATGCTTTATGACTAAAGAAACAACATGGAACTCTATCTGCCATGAACAGGGACAAAGCTGTAAGAGAAGATACTGTTAACTTTCTCAACTCTTCTACTTTGAACTTCGGTGAAATCTGTATTTCTTCCCACAGGTCTCTTTCATACTCTCCATTCACGTGAAACACTCCTAGTCTGTTGTAGAGACACTGTCTGTTTTGTGACTGCTTCTTTTTAAAGGAGAATTATTCACAAGGAGGCGCAGCCATCGCTGCTGAAATCAGAATTGGTGACCATACATACTCCCTTATGTAAAGTGACAAATTAGGATTTTTTTCTCACTCTTCAAGGATATGTGTCACTGCTTCCCTACATCTCTCCCCCATACCAGAAACCCTTATTCTACGTGAGCAACAGCCACAGCACTCATTAGTAGACGCAGGCTACGGCACCATGTGTCTTTGTAGACCGGCCTGAGCTGTGGCCTCAGCCCCGAGCTGGAGCTCGTACGTGTTATCTCAGTCACGCAGAAACGCACTTCCCTGCACACCCCTTCAGGGCGCGCTTCCAGGACGGCCCCACGCCGTAGTCTGTTCTCTGGTACCCACGAGGTTTGCAGTGGTCGTCAAATAGGGGAAATGCTACGGGAACTTCTTGCAGGCCAGATAGAATCTCAATGTGCCCACCTCGTGCACCCAGCGTTACCATGCATGTGGGTCCCGGCGTGCCAACTGAAGGGCACCTTGGAAAAAAACAAGTCCACCCTGCTCTCTGGGTTTTCATGGGTGCTACTTCTCTGCTGCTAATGACAATCATGAGTGTGATTCACCGCACATCTGAGTTCATGTTCTCTCAATGCTCCTTATGGGGCTTTGAGGCGTTTCCAATGAAACAACCCATATATTGTGTTAGTGGTCTGCCTGGGCCCAGCAGAACATCAGCAAATGGCAAGTGTTGGAACGGAAGTCACTGGGCATAAGAAAGGGCAATGCTACTTCAGTCTCTCTGTCCTGTCATTAAATGGGAGCTGGAGGAAGGAAGACTGGAGGAGAGAGAGATCGACCTAACGAATTGTTTCTTTTCTTAATGCTGGGACCTCTGCCTTTGCTTCTCTTTCTCTAACCCATAAAGTTTACACCCGTTGCCAACACATAGGCAGGTACTGGGCACATAAATCGCTTCCCTTCACTGCACTTACTTCGATCACTGGACCTGGAGGGTAGATTCTCACTGCTAATGAGAGTTGTGGTCACAGGGCCTTCCCGAAGGAGTGTCTGTGCACTTTGGTTGATGTGCCATGTGAACTAGAACATCCCTTTGTCCCGGGAAAGAGGGCGATGGAAAGAAGACCCCCTGACAGAAACGCTGTTAAAGGGTCTCTGACATGGGTGGGGGATCTATTACATGATCTTTAAAAGCTCCTTTCAGCTTTAAGATATGGAGGTTCTGAATGCCTTCTAGAGTCAATAGAGATCCCTTACAGGTTAATAAAACCTTGTTTCTAGCAGTTTCTTGCCCATGACTTCTGGTTCTGGAGCTTGTAAATCTGTGAATAAGAAGCAATGATCACCAGACATTAATTTCTCCACAAGGAAGCAGTACTGGAATGTGGTTTAAGTTTTGGGAATCAGATGGTTAAAATCAAATCAGAGTGCTGGTTTTGAGTCTAAATGGAAATAGACCTCATAACCTAACTATGTGAAAAAGAAAACTATGTTTGTTTATAGGTCATCGGGCCACTAACCCTAGCAAACATTTCTCCAGTGCTCTTGGTACAAGCTGAAGACCAAAACCAGAACAAACTGCTTTTGCCAAATTGAGGCAAGAGGCGAAGCCTGGTTTCTGAATAGTTGGGTGGCTAATGAACTGCCGAGTGTTCATGGCAGGCGTACCAGCGAGTGCTCAGAAACGAAGGTCATCGAGCACTTTTGAATTAATGCAGGGCAGATTGTCATTCTTCGTAGAGCCCTGATTTAAAATAATTATTGCAGGCGTGTCTCCTTTGCTGGGTGCATACTGTTTTATATTCTTCTGTAACGAGTGCTTTAGGGTGAGAGAGCATCATAGAGATCTTCCTTTCCCTTTGCTTTTGGACGCTATTGTTTTATCCCATTGGGAAATGAGAAACTTAATTTTTCTTAATAAATATGCAATGATGATAGCATCAGGTGGTTTCTTAGGCTTGAAAATATAAAATCTTTAGCCAGTCTCATCCTACCCTTCTTCTTAAGCCAGCTCTTTTTTTTTTTTTTTTTTTTTTTTTTTTTTAACATGAATGCGATGGGCTGCAGGTTGTCTGGCAGGATTACAAAATCGATGCCTTTGATTCCATTTATATTCAGGGAAGCCTTTCAGAATTGTTCATTGCATTTACCACTTATGCCACTTAAGGGAACTGACACCATTTACTTTTTGATAAGTAGATTTGAATATTTCCAATAGTAATTCCGTATCACTTAAATTTTTACAGACCTACCGGCTCCAGAACCAGAACACCGGCTCCTCAGAGCTGTGCACTCTGATCTGCAAAATCCATAAGGACAGCCCAGCACACTGCGCAGGCCTGCAAGCCGGTAACTACAGCTTTGCTCACGTTAGGACTACTTAAATAGCACAGAAAGAAAACTTTTGATAGTGAAGGTCAGGACGCCATTGCTGCTTTGAATTTTCTCAGTGCCTTTATGTTGTTAAGTTTTGAGGCCTGCTTGTTTTTCTTCATTTGCACGTCAGGAGTATTTAACCAACCGCTTTAACACGCATTTTTTTCTTGGCATCTCCCAGGTGATGTCCTTGCAAATATCAATGGTGTGGGCACAGAAGGCTTTACCCACAAGCAAGTTGTTGACCTGATCCGATCATCAGGAAACCTGCTAACGTAACTATCCATGTCTGCTTTCCGTGGGGCTTCAGAAAATGTTATGGTCTCTCATAAGGCCTGTTGAGTGAATGAATAGACGTTTTGTTTAGAATCACAAGCGGGGAGGTCGTGCACCATAGCTTTGGGACTGGATACAGACGTTTTTATCAGTTTCTTTTGTTTTTCAAGGTTTCCTCAAACTTGAACATGTTGTCAACATCTGAAGCCCAATGACATCAATAGCCCAAACATCTGAGTGGGAGGGAGAGTGCTTGACACACACACAAAAAATTAATGTTAAATTCAATTTAACTGGCACACATCCTCTTTGGACAGAGAGAAACTGGTCCAATTTCCAGGATTGATATAATCTTGTGGTTAGAACAAATAAAAGGTCAGAAAGGCTGAGTGTTTTCGTCCTACACCACAGCCAGCTGGTTTTTCTCTTCCAGTGCTCCGTTTGGAAGGAAGGACGTGGTCTGCCCACCCTCCACACCCTCTGTGCTTGCACTCACGCTGGTACTGTTCCAGACTTACTGATGGCACACTGGTCTCCCCAGTTGGAAAGTTGACTGACTTTGCCACTCGATCCGTCCTAGAACCTAATAAGACTTTAGTAATCAGTTAAAAGATAAAATTCACTCATTTCCTGAAGTGCTAATTATTAAGCAAGTACTATGTCTCCAGCACTGTGATAGGCTCAGGGGAGACAAAGAGTCTTGGAGTGCTTTATTAATGGTGGAAGGAAATTGGTAAGAAAATCCTGCAAAAATAAGTGACTTTGATATTTCAATTATTGATAACTGCTATGAAGAAAGCAAAATAAGGAATGGGAGAAGACATTGAAAAAGAAGGCTGCTACTTAAGTGTAATTTTTAAAGAAGTGAGCTTTGAGCTGAGACCTAAATGAAGAGAAGGATAGTTATATGAACCATTGGTGAGAGCATTCCAGGTAAAGAGAGAGGCCTCTCCTCTAAAAATGGGCTTGGCACATCAAAGAGATAGAGAAAAGGGCAATGTAATTAGTGGTTGGTGAATTGGACAGATTATAACAAGAAATGAAAACAGAGAGTTGGCCTAGGGGGGCAGGTAGAGGTCTCTCCACCAGCCTAGGTGGTTTAAGATCTATTCTGATTAAGGTGGATCTTATATTAGCTTGTTTATTCTTCACAGCTACCTCGAGAGGTTAGTCCTATTCCTATTTATAGATGAAATGATCAAGAATTAAATGAGATTTAGTTCAGATCAACCATCTAGTAAGTGATGGACCCGTGATCTGACCACCTGCTCTGGAAGACGGGATCTCCTTTTTAGCGACACCACAGCTGCTCATTGCAAGTTGCCAATAGAAAATCTGCTGCACACTTTTCAGTGATTCTAGTCTTAAAACATCAAAGGACATGTCTGTGTGTGTGTGGGGGCGGGCAGTAGTTTTAAAAGATTACTGGTGGTGATAGAGGACTGAGTCTTACTGTCAGTGTTTTTCTCTTGGATTCTATATGGCTCTTACCTTGCAGATACAAGCTTCTCTTTACCCTGAACTCCTAGGACCCATAGAGTTGAACTCAGTCCTCTATCACCCTCGGATGGGTGATCTTATGTAAGCCTCATTTAAGTCTCAGTCACTTTGTCTAGTGGACAGACCTCAGGAAGATCATTAAGGAGTAATGGGTGGAGACAGTTGAAAAGCCAGAGATTGGAAAAATGACAGACAGTGTGTACACATATTGAAGAGAGCAGCCAATCTAGGCCTGTGGTTTGTCTCATAGACATCTAGTGCTTGAGCAGGTCAGATCAACATTAAAAGTCTCAACTGAACAGATTCACAGTGATCTTCACTATTGCCCAGAATCAAAATCGCCCAAGTAAGTAAGCAGATAGTATCTTGGCTTGCTATCATCTCCTTATCTTGGGTATGATGCTATTAGAAATAGAGGAAAATTTTGTCATGCCTTGAAAAGTTATTGCATCTTTATAAATAGAGTTACAGTTTATTTATTGGAAGACATTTGAACCAACACTTTAAAAATGCTTAGGTATGTGACTCACACAGGAGATGTATCTTATTCAGACTGATGACTTTGTAACCAAAATAAAGGCCTCTAACTTGTGCCTACAAAATAAATCAAATCACTCAGAATAGAACAAATCTTTTTATTTTCAGGAAGGTATTTGGAATAGAGAGAAAGAACAATATAAAATTGATAATTCTAGGATTAAAATTTGTACACTTAAAAGGTTTTGTGATGAGAGAGTCATACGAAGATTATTATCTCATAGTAGCTTTGGTTTTATTTGTTATAGTTCAAAATTAAGGCAATTTACAGAGGTAAAATCTCCTGGAATCTTCTGCAGGAAAAGATTTTTTCCTGTTTCAGGAAATAGCATGTTTATTCCACTGTTTGAAAATCCCTAGTGCTTGTTATTCTTATTGCTGCACCCCTCGTGCCTAGCATGGTCTGGCACATAGCAGATACCCAATAAATAGTCCCCAGATGAAAGAGGTGATCCAGCCAGACCCCAGAAGAATAGATTCTAGCAGCGAACAGCCATCATTGCCCTATGTGGCTTCTATAAAATGAGCTACAGTTTACAAAGGAACCGGAATCATTTCTTTCAGTCACCCTCTCAGAGGGAGTTGTTTGTTTGTTTGTTTGTTTTCCATTTTCTTTCCCTGGATGTTGTCAGAAGATTTCACCTATTTACCAATACTTGAAGGGCCATGAGAATCGTAACATTTTTATTGCTTTTTTAAGAGTAGTCTGATCAAATTGCAGCACTCCATAAGGATGGGACGTGTTTGGCTGAATCACTCACGCTACCCTCCTCTCTTCCTTTTCTCTTAAAACAGGATAGAGACCCTTAATGGAACAACGATTCTCAAAAGAACAGAGCTTGAAGCAAAGCTGCAAGTTTTAAAGGTAATTTCATTTAACACAGTCAGGCACATTTTTCATGCTAGAATGTGTGAGTGGTAGAATAAATATCGATTTGAGGAATTAAGATAGCCCTTGAAGATGATATGTCATGATGAGTCTGAAGTGCTGAATTATCAAGAGCCACACAATTACCTTTGCAGGTATATAAACTTCCACAAACCAAGGCAAATAACTTTTTGCCTTCCTCCTCCTGTGTGTCTACAAGGCTCAGAAAGACAACAGGAAGGCACATCACTTGAACTTTTCATTAATGCACCTGGAATCTCTCTTGATTTACATTTTATTTGGGAAAAAAAAATAAAACGAAAGAGGAGGAGCTGGCTGGTCTTTTCATCATTTTCCCACATGCTACATGTGTGTGGGGGAGGGCCTGGAATTTTTGCTTTTTGTCTTCCTCTGAGTCTTTCCATTCTGTCTCATTCTTACTACAGAAATCTTGTCCCTGTACTCCCGTGGCTGTCCTTACTACTTGGCTTGGCAAACACACTGTCAACTTGGAAGAGGAAAAATTAAATTTTTTAGGAGAAAGTGCACAGGGCAAGATGTTCAGTGGGACAGTTCTTGGGGGTGTTAAAATATCAGGATGCTAGACTGATGAGACTCTGCGGGGCCATGGAGTCCAGACCCACACTCACGTGCCTCTGGGTAGGACCCTGCGCCCCCTGCCCCGACAACCACCATGATCTCTTTCTCCCAAAGCTGCTCCCCGAATGACAATGAGGCAGCCCCTCTGGGCAGGGATTGCATGGTTTGCTAGAGGCAGGTTGCTAACTTTGGCTTTTCTTTTTTAATGAAGTATGCACTTCTTAATTATTGAACACATATGGGTGGAGTTACTAGATATATATTTTATAACTTGTATTCTTTTTCCCATCTAATTAATCAACAAACCCTGTTTTCTTCTGTCAACATTGGTTTATACTCTTGTCATTTTGCTTATCCCTGCGATTTTTTGGAAATAATTTCTAAAATTATTTGAAAAAAAAAACTCTGTTCAGAGTTTGGTAGGAACTGAATTGTATTTATAGAATAAATGAGATCAATGGGCATTTTTACGGTTTTCATTTTTCTTACTTCGAACACAGGATCTTGATCTTTACATTCAGGTTTTTTTTTTTTTTTACTTCAGAGACATTTTGTAATTTTTAAAATGTAATTTTACATATATTTTATAATATTTATTCTTATGTATCTTCTATTATTTTTGTTAATAACTATGATTTTTGATTTTTAAAAGATCATTTAACTTATTGCTATTGATTTTTAAATCTGAATGTCTTGCTAAATTCCTTTTATTCCAATAAAATGTTCATAGATTCCTTTAGCTTTTCAGTATAGAGAGAATATCACCTGCAGATAATGAAAATTTTGCCACTTTACCCTCAATTATTCAACTAATTTCTTTTTCTTTTTTTATAGCATTGGCTAGAACCTTCAGTATATTGTACATAGTGATAGTCTTATTCTTGACTTTAAGGGGAAGCCTCTAGCATTTTATTATTACATCTTTGTAAGGAATAAACAGTATCTTACACTATGAGTATGTTTAGGTTTCTAAGACTGTCAAAAGTTAATTTGTTTTTGCAAAGGAGAGATAGTTTTGGTGAATTTTAAAAAGTAAAACTAGCTTTTGCAATCTTTTGTAGAAAAAGGAAAGAAATGTACAAAATAAATTGGTGATGTTATTTAAGACATGAATAAAAAAAGATTTATATTTTATGGACGAAAGTATGCTTACACAACACATATTTCATGCTTCGAAGCAATTTATACTCTTTGAACATTTTCTCTTCAAGTTTTAATGTAGGATACTTAACTATAATTTTTTTCTGACAAATGTGTACATTTTTAAATATTTCTGACCTCTCTCAGACATCATGAGGAACTTAGCATGATTTAAATGTTCATTTAAGGCCTCGATCTTCCTTATTATTGCTTAATTTAGGGAGTTTCATCAGTTTTTAAAATTAAAAAAAAAGAACAGGTTTTTTTTCTAAATAGCTGATAGTGATCAAATATACTAATCTGTTCAACCGAGGTGCTCTCTGTCCTTACTTGTGTTCTTCCTTACCTCTGGGTTTACTTCCCTTTTCACTCTAGTGCATCCTTCAATGAGGGTAAGTAGGTCTTTGTTTGCTGAAAAAAGAAAAAAAGAGATATCTTATTTCACTGCTACTTTCAAAGTGTTTTACTAGGTGATTAAATTATTCTAAGTTCATATTTGGTTCCCTCATTGAATATACACCGCTCTTTTGATACTTTTGTTTATGAGAGAACTCCTAATTGCTTATCTTTTGTAAGTAATCTGCATTTTCTGTATATTCTTCTAAAAGTGTAAAAGTTTTTTTCTTTTTTACATTTAAGTCCTTAATTCATCCAGAATCAAATTTTGTATTAATGTGAGCTATGAGTCTAATTTTATTTTTCTCCATATGAATACTTAGTTCCAGTACCTTGTAGTCCTTCTTTTCTCCACCTAACCTGCAGGGAAACCTCTATTTTTACAAAGTTCTGTATGTGCATGGACTTTTTTGCAAAGTTCCTGTTCTGATCCATTGATCATTTTGTTTATCTCAAAGTTATCACACACTTGTAGTAAATATTGATATCTGACTGGGCAAGGCTTCCAGGTTCTTCTTGGTCCTTTGGTTGTCTATACACATTTTAGACTCAGATGGAGTTCCATAAATAAATGTTGGAGTTTTGACTGCATTTTATGTAGATAGAGCAATTGGGAGAGACTTGACATCTGTATGTTATTGTTTTCTTACTAATAGATGGTTTCACCTTTTTTTATTGTTTTCTTTAAGTCTTAAAATAGTCTTATAATTATATGCAAATAGTTTCTATGTATCTTTTGTTAGATTTATTTTTTTGTAGCTTGTGGTTTTTGTTCTTATAGTTTTTATTAAGATGAATACTTTGAGATTAATGTATAGATATATAAATAAAATTTTTCTATGCTGTTATTATATTGCTAAACTATAAATTTTTAAATAAATTATCTATTTATTATTTCAGTTTTTTTAATAAAGATAATAACTACCTGTTAAGAATGACATTCAGTTCTTTTTTTTACTTTATTGGCTAGGGCCTACAGTATAATGATGAATAGAAACTATAATCATAGGCAACCTTGTGTTACTCTCGATTCTAAAGGAAATTATTCAGCTCTTTCCTATTAGAAATGAGCTATCTCTATGAATATTCTTTTCAGGTTAAAGAGGTGCCCTTCTCTAACAAGTTTGCTGGGATTTTTTATAGTGCTTGTGTATTAAATTTCACCAAAGACTTCTTTTCATGTGTTAAGATGGTCTTCTCAATTTTTTTGGTTTAAAAATCTGTCAACATAGTGAATGACATTTAAATATTTTTAAATGTAAAACCACCCTTGCATTAAAAAAAAATAAACCCAACCTGGTCATAATTTATAATCATTTTTCATATACTTGTAGATTCAATTTGCTGCCATTTTCTTTAGGATTTTTGAGGGTAGCTATATTTTACAAGTAGTGTGGCCTGTACTTATTTTTATTTTTCAGACTATTATTAGTTTTGGTATCACATTTACTGGATTCTTAGCATTAGCTGGGGAGTATCTTCCCCTTTTTGTTCTCTGGTAGAATACTTGTAATGCTATCTGAATCATCAGAGCTTGAGGTTCTTTATGGGCAGGAATGCTTCCAAATTCTGTTTCAGTTTCTTTATTAGTTATAAGATTGCTCAGTCTTTCTGGGTTTTTTTGTTTTATTTTGTTTTGTTTTGTTTTTGTTGTTGTTTGAGCCAGCTTTGTGTTTCTGTTAATAAAGGTTTTCAATTTTCAGATTTGTAGCATGAAGTTGATAATAAAAACTCTATTCTCAGCTTTTCGTTGTCTATTAGAACTGTGATTATGTCCCCACTTTTATTTCTACTACTTTTCATGTTCTCTTTTTTTTTTCCTTTTCCTTTTTTTTATAGTTAAACTTATTGGGGTGACATTGGTTAGCAAGAGTTACTTACATAGGTTCCAGGTGTCCAATTCTACAGTGCATGTCTATGTGTTGCATTGTATGTTCTTTCTTGGTAATTCTCTCTAGAGGATTTTCTACTTTTGAGTCTTTTAAAAAAGCAGTATTTCATTGGTGGCAAGCTTTCCTTTTTTTGCTCGTTGTGTTTAAGAAGTTCTTTTGTCTTTACTGATCTACAGTTGCACCACAATGTGATTAGCTCTGGATTCATTTCTAAATCTGTACTACTTAGAACCTGCAGTGCCCTTTCAAACTAAAGACTTGTGACTTCTTTCATTTTTGAAAACCATCAGCTTAATCTCTTTTAATATACAATTGACCCTTGAACAACGTGTATTTGAACTGCATAGTTCCACCTATACTCACATTTTTTTCAGCTTGTAAACAGATGACATAAATTTACGGTATTGATAAATACGGTACTCTAAGTGTATTTTCCTTATAACTTTCTTAGTAATGTTTTCATTTCTCTAGCTTACTGTATAGTAAGAATACAGTATATAAGACATATAACATACTAAATATGTGTTAATTGACTGTTTATGTTATTGGTAAAGCTTCTGGTCAACAGCAGGCTGTTGGCAGTTAAGTTTAGGGGGAGAAAAGTTATATGCAGATTTTTTACTGTGGGGGTGGGGTGCTCTTAACTCCTGCATTGTTCAAGAGTCCAGTATCTTCTTCACCATTCCTTGAATTATCTTCTAGAGTTCCAGTTAGACATATTGTAGAGTCTCTTGATTTATCTTCCATGCTTCCTAACTGCTCTTTTATATTTTGTATTACTTTATCGTTTTTATGTTCTTTTTGAATTCCTTAGAAATATCTTCAGTAATGTTGTCTGTGTTCTCTATACAGTGTATTGTTTCTACTGAGTTTTAAAAGTTAATTAATTTTTAAATTTTCAAATAGCTCTTTCCCATGTTTATCTGTCCTTGTTTTATTTCTTTATTTCAAATTTCTTGTCCTTATTAACATTGATCTCATTTCTCTCCCAGAGGACTGTAAATATTCTTATATTAAAGTCATCTTTGCACACTTTTCTATTTTCATTTTATTCAGAGAGAGTCCATGTACAGATTATCCATTTCATTGTCTGTCTCATCACTAAACTTTGTGGGTGTGTTGGAGTACAGATCGCCTATTTCCCGCGCATGGTGGCCTCTCCCTCCTGCTCAGTGTGTAGTTAGGCAGTGGCCTTACTCACTTTAATCCAGAGCCAGGCCTCACAGCTCGATGCCTTCCCTGGCAGGTCAGTGTGCTGCTTGGCTCAGGTCACGAGGCTGCGTTTGTGTTCTCCTGCCTCCGAGGTACCAGCTCTGCATGAGCCATAGCCACAAGCAGCCTCTTCCTCCAGCCTCCTTTTCATGGTGGTGAAGCTTCAGCCAAGGCTCTTTCCTCAGGCAGGAAGTTTGTTTTGGTTTATACCACATAGGCTCCGTATTCCTAGCTACCTCTCTCTGCTTCTCCAGGTCCAGCAGATGCTTGGGTTTATCCCTGCTTACCTTTTTGCAGTTTTGCTTTCTAATCCTGAAATGATGAGATTTCCAGTTCATCTCTTGAGCCAGAAATGCCTAGGTCTGACCTATAACTAGGGTTGGGTTAGCTTCCCCTTCACACAGTAACATTTAGTTTGTGCGTCATCTGTAAGTGTGCATTCTGTCCCTCAAAGACGCTCTGTGTTTTTAGGGATTCCCTTTCTCAAGACCTATGATTCAAACATTTAACATGAAAACAGTACATCCAATGTGCTAGCTGAAGGAGTTGCCTTTTACTCTAGCTCTGTTATTTACTAGGTTTGTAGACCTTGGGAAATATTTTACTACGTTGAACATTTATTTTCTAATCTGAAACTTTTTAGGACAGTTAGGAAAATAGATTTTTATCCATGAAAACACTGTAAAAGTAGTAAAATGTCATGAAAATGTTGAGCTATATGTCTGTCTCATATAGATTGAAAACATTGGAAATGTATGCAATCTAAAATATCCAGCCTGTGATAGCTGAGGTGTTTCAGGAAGCCATTCTTTCATATATTTATTTATTTCATAAACTAAGGTTTACTGAGCAACTGCTATGTACTAGGCTCTGACTTAGGCACAGTGAAGGATTGTAGCCCATTATGGTTAGAGTTTACATGTGCTTTTAATTTTCTTCTCATGGTGAGATATTAAGTTTGTTTAAATATACAACTGTGTTATTAATACCAGGCAGAAACAGAAAATAGGGAAGCTTAGATATAGACTTAAAACTCTTCCTCACTGACACATCTGCTCTTTACACTGGTATTTCCTTGGTTTAAGTGACAACATACTTGGATGACTGGGCCACATCAACAGATTAGATATTTTAAAATCTTTATCTTTACAAAAACTAACTATTTGGTAAGCCCTGGCTTTGTATTCGTGCTTAGTAAGTGCAGAAATACAACTTCCTCTTCTTTCTATATTTAGTTTTGAGTGTTAACCTATCTTTATGCTCCCCTATTGGACCCTATCTCTTGCAAGAAGTTAGCTTCTTTAAGAAAGAAGAATGGGCTTGATACATAGGCCAGATCCTTGTTAGTTCCATACTCCTTGGGTTTCTCAACTCTGACCTTCACATGACTACACATTTACACAGAAAACAAGAGCTGTAATTCAGGTAGCCCAGCACTCTTAAGGGTCTTATAGACAATATTACAGTACAGAAAGAGCAAGAAATTAATAGAGCTGGGCATTTTACAGTTTTGATTTACTGCTTGTATGTCATAAGTATTGCTGCTAAATGTTACTGTTATCAAGGATTGGAAAATCCTGCCCAGTGATCGTGTAGTCCCTGAATTGAGGAACCAGCCATTTTCCCCCTTTAATGACATTCTTGTAATTTTATTATTGTCTTTTCCTTAGGCCTTCCTCTTCCAAATGTACTTTTTCTCCTTCCTTTTTAGCTTTCATCTACCCTTTCCAGACTGCTTCATACAAAGCACCCCTTATTTCCACTCAGGCTGCCTTTCCCTCTGGCACGAGTGTCCACAGGCAAATCTGAGTTGTGCCTGCCTCGCTGGGCTGGCTGTGGGGACCTGAAATGACAAAGGAAGGGGTGGAGTACAGGCAGAGGGCTGGAGGGAGGAGTCCGAAGGCGCCTTGCCACATGCCTCCTGTGAGGCTGCTTTCCATTCCCCCGTTCCTCTCCTCAGCCCGGGTCTGGGGCTAAGGCCGGCCTGGCAGTGCTGCCCGGACCATTACAGCAGCTACTTCATTTCCACCGGGCCGCTGGTCTCCTGTGCTGGGCAGCCAAGGCAGGAAGCAGTTCAGACGTCAAGGTGCTTAGCAGTGTTGTAAGTTTAGCTCTCCAAGGAAGTTGTTCAGAATAGGTCGACATCCCCTTTTTGGTGAGACAGTTTTAGTGACCAGGCTTATAGGATGATGATAGGATTTATTGAACATTTACTAAGTCTAGTCACCGTTCTAAACATGTTACACCTACCAACTCATTTAATCCTTATGCCAATCCCAGGGTTTAGGTGATTATCTTCATCTTGCAGATGGGGAAAGCCTACAGAGTGAATGAACACAAAACCAAGCAATCTGGTTCTATGACTCTTTTTTGGGGGGGTGGGGGGTAGTTCCCTGGCTGGGAATCGAACCCAGGCCGTGGCGTTGAAAGCACCAAAACCTAGCCACTGCACCACCAGGGAACCCCCCCGGTTCTATAATTTAAAAAACAAAAATTTATAAATGCCATTGTTTCTATGGTCTATTAGTTTCATTGTTTCTATCGAAATGATGTCATTGTTTCAACTTCCTGGTGCTGCTAGATTATTTCTTGAGAAAGTAATATTTATTTTCAGTATCCTCCTTTTATACAGAAAGAGAAAGCCTTTCAAGTGAATGGGAGGAGTTGTTAGTGCTAGAAAGAAAGGGGAAAAAAAAAGATAGATCTCAACACCTAGAAGTAAATTGCTGTCTTCACTGGGGTTTCCTAATAATCACCATTTTTTTTCTTTTTTCTCAGCAAACCCTGAAGAAGAAATGGGTGGAGTTCAGATCTCTGCAGTTACAGGAACAGCGCTTGCTTCACGGTAAATGTGACTTCCTGTTTAGAAACCACACTAACATTGCACCCTTTTAGCATTTCTGCCCCTAACTTGCTTTAAGATTATCGTTTCAAGAAAACATTGGCATGAATAAAGAATACTAGTCTGTGTTTCTTTGGTGTGACATTTGGAGTGACTATGTATTTGGGGAAGAAATAAAGTCACATCCCCTCCCCCATATGCATACCCAACACACACACACCTGCATGCACACACTTCCAGGAGGCAGCCAAGGGTTTTAGAAGAGCAGTAGCAACCGTTACCCAATTTCAGCTGATGAATGGGATTCCTAAGAACGTGTATTGCTCAGAGGCTGTGTCGTTCTCAGAAACTATTGAGACTGGAATGGTAGCATGCTGCTTGTGGAGAGTACTATCATTGGTTCAAATGGTGTGAGTTACATTAATGCAGAGAAATTCTCCAACGTGACCTCCAAACCCAAGACAAAAATGTGAATGATCATTATAATGGTAAATTCATGGCTCTTGATGTTGTCTGCATTACAAATGGAAGGGTTGAGTTTAAAATTTGTTGATTTGAAATGTGCTATGTGACTAGTATAACCTGAGGAATGAACTTATATGTATGAATAATTCACTGAAACCACCAGCTACCTGAGTATAAAATATAGGTTATATTTTCTTCAGGTAATACCGAGCTAAACTATTTATAACTAGGTATTTGTCAAAAGTGATAATGTGTTTATAGAAAAAAGATACATTTAAGTTTTAATTAGGTACTAATTTATGGCTTAGAAGCTTGTGATGAGGTTCTTTTTTTAAAAATGAAATTCACATATGAATTACTTCTCTTTTTTATGTTTTTAAGTTAATATTTTTTAAAAATTCATAATAGACTTTTTTGGGTTCTGAAAATTGCTAACAAGACAGAAGTACAAAATCCAGCTACTTCCTGGATTTCCGTAGACTTGAAAGTGTTTGGGAAAGGTTTGCCTTCACTTCTGTGGCATTCTTGAGTGGAGATGGGGTTTGGCCTGACAGGTGTAGGCAGTCCTGGGGTTCTATAGCAATGGTCTTGTATAGACACCATCCATAGCTCAGGGTCAAGGAGACTGACTTCTCAAAAAGCCACTGTTCTTTAGTTTACTTTCTCTAGAACTAGAATAAATATTCGGGACACGAGACTCTACAAAGCAATTGCTATTCAATCAACTTGTTGCAACATGAAATAAAGTGGATTTCGTTAGTAAAAAGGAAGCCTTTATGACAAGTCACTACAGGGCTGGTCATATTCAACTTGCAGATCAAATGGAAAAACAAACAGTCTGTTTATATTGTCAACCAAGGACAGAGAGCAGCAGTAAGCGATGATCAGCACAAAGTAAAACCTTGTCTGAGTGTGCCATCTTTCATTGCTTTTCCCGAAGCACCATTACCTTTTAATTACAGTGATTCCCTTGGCATACTTGAGGGATTCATTCCAGGACCCCTGTGGGTACCAAAATTTGAGGATGTTTAAGTCCTTTATATGTAATAAAATGCTGTAGTATTGGCATTTAACCTACAACGTGGTATGTCTACACATAACTTCATCCCCCTGAATTCAGCATAGTAGTTGGCACCGTGGCAAGTTCAAGTTTTGCTTTTTGGAACTTTCTGGGATTCTTTTCCCCTCAATATTTTCAATCCAAGTTTGGTCGAATCTGCAGGTGTGAAACCTGCTGAGATGAGGGCTGGCTGCATAACTCTCCCGGCCCAGTATTACGAACAGCTGCCTTTCTTTGAGCAGTGTCCTAACCAGCTTGGTACAGGGGCAAGTGGGGTATGGACAGGGTGTTGCTGTGTGGTTAAAGTTTGAGTTTGTAGAGCTTAAATTCAATTTTTTTCAAATGAATTATTACTTATTTGAGGATAAGACTGTTTTCTGGGTACAGTACCATTCCAAAGCATTTAAGTATTAAAAATATTCTAAAAGACATTTGGAATATTGAGGCTGGAAGATAATCTTTTCTGTTTTAAACACCTTAGTACTCTCTATAATGAGCCTATAGGTATAGGTTTTATAACTGTGTTTCTCATACATTTCAAACAATCTTATAATAATAATTTTACAATTATAAAAAAGACAATAATTTAAAAATTGGAGGAACTAAATGGAGAAAATCTGTAAGACTGCATTCTCCTAGCTATATTCTTTAGAAACCCTTTCTGTGAGATTTTTAATAAAAGATTGCAGGGTCAGTTCAGTTTAAGAAATGATCCTTTTGGAAATTTGCAAGTCACACTGACACAGTCAGATGAGTTAAACTGTTCTCATAGGAACAATCTTGTTTACATTTCTTTAATCTAGCACTACCATTTTCATGACCATGGCACCCTTCTACATGGAAGGTAGTCCATAAACAATGGTTTGGAAAATCCTATTATAAATAGGGTTTATCAAATGGCCTCATACACACTCACTTATTCATGCAAGTCAAACCTCAGTGACAAATATTATTCACCCTCTTTCCTGCACCCTTTGAAGATACATTTTGGTATATTTACTTGCAGGGAGTGATGCTCAGATCCATCCCACAGTAGACTTTGTTTTCTGCCCTCTAGATGATGCAGCTAACTGCCCAAGCTTGGAAAACATGGACATAGATGAATCAACGTTGTTTGGAACCCTACCCGGGCCAAGCACGACCCCCCTGGACCGGCATCGATTATCCAGTGAGAGCAGCTGCAAGAGCTGGCTGAGCTCCATGACGATGGACAGCGAGGACGGCTACCAGACGTGTGTGTCCGAGGACTCGGGCAGGGGAGCCTTCAGCCGGCAGACAAGCACAGACGACGAGTGCTTTGTCCTCAAGGACGGGGATGATTTTCTGAAGAGGTCGTCTTCAAGGAGGAACCGGAACATCAGTACCGCCAGCAGTGGGTCCATGTCTCCCTTGTGGGAGAGCAACTTCTCCAGCATGTTCGGGACCCTGCCTCGGAAAAGCAGAAGGGGCAGTGTCCGGAAACAACTCTTGAAGTTCATCCCTGGCCTTCACCGCCCCGTGGAAGAGGAAGAGAGTCGCTTTTGATGGGTTGGGATGCCCTTTTGGATGAGCTTATTTTGTCTAAGTGTCACTAGAATCTTTTAGATCAACCCCACCCAGCTTAGTGGGAAAATACAGATGAATTGCAGAACTGACACCCCATTTCATGGCAATAGTGACCTTTATTTAAACTTTTCTATCATTATTTTTGCTTATTCAAACACTTCTCAACTAGAGCAGCTCAAGCTCTGAGCAGACATTAGGGAAGTAAGTTAGGTAATATAACCAATTAACATATGTGCCTAATGTTTCTAATGCTACCTGTGAAGGCAAGAGTAATATTTATTTTCTAAATTATTCATGTAGAAAATTGAGAACTTTTGGAGCCAAATGTAAATAAAAGTGACCAAATGTAATTATTTGGAATACCTTCGGTAGGTTAATTGGTGGGTTTCAAAAGTTTATGTTAGCTTAAGTTCAGTAATCTCTGGGGAAGCTTAATAATAGGCAGTTTTGAATGTTTCTATTCAAATCTATTAAGGATTATGAACAAAAATGACCAGAAGTCATTCTTTACATCTACAGTGATAATAAAGCAACACGTATAAGATTTACTGAGATGGGTGCTGAGGAAGATTATGGGAAGGTGTTTTTATAGGCAGCCTGAACAAAATGGGTGGGAATGTCATTGTCACTCAGTTCGTATTCTATTCCGCCTAATCGTTGAGGACAAGCCTAGAACTCTCAAGCTCCTACAGCTTTATTGTTTTTTTTAAACAAATGTCTAAAATTTGAAAAAATTAGAGTCAAGAAGAAGATTTTCCTTTTGTAGATTTTTCACAGTACTCCTCACTTTATGTTATATATTTCAAATAGTTATTGCCTCAGCACTTGTTTGCCTATTATGTTAGTATCACATTACTTCTAGCCATTCAAATCAATTTTTTCTGTTCTGATGATACAGCTGCTCATTACATATATTCAAGAACAGCTAAAACAGACAATGTAATAAATAGCCTTTACTGATTTTAAGCTGTGTGTGTTTGTGTGTGTGCATATGTGTGTGCACATATGTGTGTGAGTGTTTGGGAGAATTTGACAGTTGACTTTGAATGGAGCTACTACACTTAAATAAACTGAATAAAGAATGAGTCATTTTCAGGGGAAATAAAGTGGGGAGGATCAGGAAGCTTATAGGGTAAAGAATAAATGATAAAATTCAGTAGAACACATTTTTAATTGAGACTTGCTTTCTATTGAAATTCTATTCAATTCTTTCAACTCAGAAGCATCCAGTTGTCACTGCCTGAGAATCATTCATATGGAAAGCAGTGTGCAGAGAGCTCCCCAGAAACAGCGGCAATCCTGTCTACCATTTGCTGAATGCCTACTAGATTAAAGGAACTTTCCTTGTGATCCCCAAAATAACCCTCAAGATCGGTGCTAGGCAGGTAGACAAGGAAGCAGGAATTCAGAGAAGTTCCCATGGTCAGTCAGTGGCAGGGCTGAAACTGGAAGCCAGTTCTTCCTGGCTCTAGCCTGTTCTCTTAGTCTCTCTAGACATTGTTCACTCTTTTGTTGGTTCCATGTAGTTATCACCATAGGACTCCCTGCTCCCCAATACTTAAAATGCATAATTGTAGATACTGTATGGATAAGGATATTGTTTTTGATAAATAGGAAAACAAATACACATTTAAGGCACCTCTTTCTCCTGGTCTCCCTAAGCAAATTTTTAGATTTAGGCACATTAATAACTGCATGGCTAGCAGTACGCTAATTTTCAACAAGGACTTGCAAACCAGTTGTGATTTGACTGATAGTGCTTATTTCTTATTGTAGGCTAGAAATATCGTGTTCAAGATCTGCTTACATGAATTCAACATTTCCTGTTAGTCCTATTTCACAGAGTCTGGAGGAAAGAAGTATCACATTTATTTGAGTAAAGATGACTTTAACGTCGTCTGCAGTGTGAGCAGTGTTTTGAGAACTACCACAGATGACCTGGGAAAGCAGACCATAAGTCATTTCCTCTTCTTGTGGCTTTAAGTGTTAAGTATATTTTAATATTTCTTGCTTACAGTAAACATCAAAGCCATAAAGGTGCAGGGAAGAGATATACCAAGTTCCACGATAATCTGTGATAAGAAGAACTACAGTCAGAGTTAGACATGTTTTAGGGAATTAAAAGCACCTTTAACCAAAGTATGGGGAGGAAGGGTATGTCATATTGTAAGAAAACTAGCTGTTTTTAGTGGAAATGTGCATACATTTTTCACAGTTTTACCGACTGAGTATGACCTTTGTCGGGGTTTGGAAGATGTCATTTCTCCAATTTGGTACACAATGACTCATTTTGATGTAATTCACTAAGAAAAGAATAGAAAAGTGAACTTATGTTTAAACCCCCAAATTGTCAAATATGTAATATTGGTGAGTTGCATTAACTGAAAATTTGTTGTAAAAATCATTTTCTAGTATGGTATTGATAAACCAAATTTCAATCAAGCATATTAGGAATTACTCTGTCAGGTGGCTAAAAGAACACCATCATGTCAAACAGGATGGAATTATATTTTTGAAATGAACTTTTTGTCATCACTTTCTGCTTTGCAGTGGTTTTATATTTTAGTTCCATGATGCAAATAGTATTAAAAATCTTAGTTTCAACTGAAGATATCAAATTTGGACACAGTTTATATGTACTGATCATAAAATGTTAAGTATTTATGAATGTATATAATTTAAGTACAGTAAATAATACATAACAACTATATTGAATTCTTCAGATCACAAAATCATTGGTATTTTATATCTATTACCTTGGGCAATAAAATAAAAATTTGCTACTTTTCTGAAATAAAGTATGCTATTAATCAGAGTGAAAACTTTTCTCTGCTTTTCTGTCTCTATTTCTATCTCTCTCTTTCCCAACCTACTTCTTGACACCTCTTTGATCCTCTTTGAGGGTCTTAAAAAGCATTACCTACTAAGTGAGGCTTTACACTTGTATTATAATAGCTTTCTGTTGTAATTTAACAAATTACTACAAACTTAGAGACTTAAAAATATCTCAAAGTTTCTGTGGGTCAGGAGTATGGGCAGAGTTTAGCTGGGTCTGCTCAGTGTCTCACAAGGCTGCAATCAAGGTGTCTCCCAGGATTGAGTTCTGGCCCGGAGGCTTGACTGGGAAAGGATTTACTACTAAGCTCCCTCAGGTTGTTGTCAGAATAATTTTCTTGTGGTCATAAGACTCACAGCTGCTTGCTTTTAAAAAGTCAGCAATGGAAAGAGAGACTGCAAGAAAGACAGGGTCTTAAGTAACACAGTGTAACCACAGGAATGGCATCCTATCACTTTTGCCATATAGCAGAACATAATTTCAGAGTGTCTTATTCCTATCAACTGTGTCTTATTCTGCTTCTTAGACACAAGTCACAGGACCTACCCACACTTAAGAAGCATGGATGACACAAAGGCATAAACATCAAAACGGTGGGATCGGGTGCTGCGAGCTTAGAGTCAGTTCACAGAGCCATTCAAGGAATTCTTGATACTATAAAGATAGTGAGTTTTCTCTAAACTTTTTTGAGTAAAAAATAAATGGTGAATGTTACCATTGGAAATTTTTATATAAAAAATTATAAGACTAAAGGTATGTGAAATTAAAGAACCTGCTTAAAAATGTATAACTAGCCAAAAAGCTGAATAGGAAACTGAATCCAGGTCTATTATTAACTTCCAAACTTTGTCCCCAGGTACATGAAATGATAGAAGATTTTAAAAGAATATTAAAGAGTGAAATAAATGGTTATTTGCTTTCAAATTCTGCCCAGGAAATCTGAATGTAGTAAGTGAATTTAGTGATTGAGATGCTGGACTTTACGATTTTTATATGGGTATGTCTTCATGAGTCGAGAACAGGAATTCCTCAGGTAAATGAAATGAAACTCTCATAACTAAAATTACAAAGCACAAAAGAAAACAACCCATGATGAGCAAAAGTCAGAAGATATTACAAACTGCAGAATTGTCATAACGAGAAAATAAAGCAGTTTGAAAGAATATAAAACATGTATCTCTCAGGAATCAAGTGTAAGTACCTCGACGTGACAAAAATGATGTACAAAAAACCTATATCTAATACCATCTTGGTAAGAAAACTGGATGTCCCTGTAAAATCAGGAACAAATGAAGGATGTCCTCTTACTGCTTCTATTCATCATTGAACTAAAAGTCCTCATTTGTGCACTAAGACATGGAAAGGAAATAAACGGTAAACAAATTGAAAGAAATAAAACTGTGTGTGTTTGCAGATGACATGATTGTCTATGTGGAAAACCCCAAAGAATCGACAACGACAACAACAAGAACAACATCAACAAAAGTCCTGGAGCTAATGAGGATAGCCAGGTCCCAGGATATAAATTACTATATAGAAGTCAACTGATTTCTTATATACCAGCAAAGAACAACTACAATTTGAAATTAAACGAACAATACCATTTATAATAGCATAAAAAATTAAATACTGAGATATAAAACCTGACCCAATGTATGTAGGATCTATATGTGGAAAACACTAAAACTCTGATGAAAGAAATTCAAGAAAATCTAAATGAATAGAGAGATATTTTATGTTCATGAATTGGAAGACTCAATAGTGTTAAGATGCCACTTCTTCCTCACTTAATCTGTCCAGGTTTAATGAAATCTCAATCAAAGTTTCACCAAGCTATTTGTAGACATTGACAAACTGATTCTAAAGTTTATAAGGAAAAGCAAAAGACCAGAATAGCTAAAGGAGAAGGACAATAAAAAGAAGAGAAAGTGGAGGAGGAGGAAGTTAGAAAGAATCACAATGCTCAATTTGTAAACGTTCAATAAATGTACAATAATTAAGAGAGCATGATATTGGGAAAACCAGTAGATATATAGATCAATGAATAAGAATAAAGTATCCAGAAATAGGCCTGATAAAATTAATCACTAATCTTTGACAAAGGAGTACAGACAAATGAAGAAAGGACAGTGTTTTCAACAAATGTTTCTGGAACAGTTGGACATCCATATGCAAGACCTTACACATTTCACAAAATTAACTCAAAATGGATCATAAACCTATATGTAAAACATGAAACTATAAACCTTCTAGAAGACAACATAGAAAAACGTGTAGGTGTCCTTGGGTTTGATGATAAATTTTTAGATACACCCAAAGAATGATTAAAGAAAAAAAGTTGATACATTGGATTTTATGTAAATTAAAAACTTGTGTTTTGGAAAAGATACTGATAAGAGAATAAAAAGAAAAGTCATAGGGAGGGGGTGGGAGAGAAGGGACGGGGTCTCAAAACACGGTGATGGAAAGAGAACTGGCTCTGGGTGGTGAGCACATAACACAGCACAGACGATGTGCTGTAGGATTGTACACCTGGGACCCATGTACTTTTTGCTAACCAATGTCACCAATAGGGAGAAAATATTTGTAAAACACATATTTGAAAAAGGTCTTAGATATAAACTATAAAAAGGACTTGTAAAATTAACAAATAAGAACACAACCCAATTAAAACATGTTCAAATCTCTGAATAAACATGTTTCTGAAAATGATACAGAGATGGCAAATAAGTGCATTAAAAGAACTCAGTATCATTTGTCCTTTGGGATTTGCAACTTGAAACAACAGTGAGAACCTACTACACGGCTATTAAAATGACTACAATCTAAACAATCTGAGAATACCAATTGCTGGCACGGATGTCAGGCAACAGAAATGCCTTCTCATTGCAGTGAGAATGCAAAACAGTACAGCCACTTTGGAAGACGGTCGGCAGTTTTCTACAAAGCCATATGGTCCAAATAATCCAACAATCATGCTCCTAGGTATTTACCGAACTGATTTAAAACTTATGTCCACACAAAATCCTCACATACAGCTTCATGCATAGTTACCAAATATTGGCAGCAACTACAATGTCCTGTAATAGGTTAATGGATAAACAAACTGTGGTATATTGATACAATAGAATATTATTTAGCTATTAAAAATGAGCCAGGAAAGATGTGATGCTTGTTGCTAAATGAAAGAAGCTAGTCTGAAAGGGCTAAATATTGCATAATTCCATTTATATGACCTTCTGGAAAAGGCAGTAGTAAAGAGATCTTTGGATTCCAGGGGTATGAGAGTACGGTGCAGCGGTCCGTGTGCGTCGAGAAGATGAAATATATTGGAACACTGGTGAGTTTCAAAGAATTGTCTTAGTCTACCAGAGCTGCTGAAACAAACTATCACAGGCTGTGGCTTAAACAACAGAAATTAATTTTCTCACAGTTTTGGAGGCTGACCGCCTAGCAGAGTGTTGGGAATAGGAATGGCCATTTGAGGACAAGGCAGCCATTTGCAAGCCAGAAAGAGAGCTCTAACCAGAAATCAAATACTGCCGAAACTTTGACCTTGGATTTGGACTGGAATTGTGAGAAAATAAATTTCTTTTTTTTCAAACCTTTGAATCTCTGGGATTTTGTTACGGCAACACAAGCAGACTAAAGCAAGAGTTGTACAACTATTGTATATGAGGTAGTAATCATGGATACAGGACACTATGCATTTGTCAAAACCTATAGAACTTAATAGCACAAAGAATGACTTTTAATGTATGCAAATTAACAAAAACCCACTTAGGAGGTTGGGGGAATCCCAGGACTGAATGCAGAATGTGACAAAACAATCTAAATGTATTACCAATGTATGAAACAACCTACTTAAGAAAATGAAATAAAAAGCAAGTTGGAAAATGATTGGCATCTATGAAATGAAAGGCAAAAGAAACTACATATAAACATTATACTGTAGTTGAAAACATTGTTTCCCATAGGGGTTTCAGTTAACCATTCTGATACCGCTGTGCATGTGTATCATAACTGAACTATTAATAAATGAATGGCTGATGATAGGACCCACATTTTTTACTGTTGGAGTGGGAGTTAACTGATAAGGAAGAGGCTGGAATAATCCATGTGCAAATGGACTAGAGCTGAAAACATCAGTGTGCACTCAGTATTAGCTTAATATAGATGTAGATGATTACATAAATATTTGTAGACATGTTATATATGTGGGGTAATACACACACATAATTAACTGGCTCTGTCAGTTGAGAGGCCCTACAAACAATGATACCCTAGTAGCAATGAGCACCCTAGCACCAAGATTATGGTTTCTAATTTTACTCTCCAATAAAAGGGTTCCTTGGATAAATGACTGATTCTAGGACTGGGGCAGAAAATGAAAAGGAGAGCCTGGAGCATTTTGTAGTGCCATGTAGTGAAAGGTATTAATATATGGGAACTCTATGCACTATCTTTACAATTTTTCTGTAAATTTAATTTTCTTAAAAAAATAAAGTTTATTAAAATAAGGAACACTGAAGCTAATTAAAAGAAAATAAAAAAGGAGAAGAAACAACAGTGAAATAAAAATCTTAACATTAATTAGGAAGATTTAAATAAATACAAATACATTTTATTCTAAAAACATTGTCACTATCAGAAAGTATTTAAAAGTAAAACAAAACAAAGCAAAACCTCACAATGATGGGGATATAGCAGAAGGATACAGAAGCCAATCAAATGAGCTTCCAATGGCCAAATACAAAACATTTTGAGCAAAAAACCAAATAGATTATAACCCAAAATATAACATAAATATCTATGCAGGAGTCCATCCATACTGATATAAATAGATGACTAAATAAATAAGAATTGGGGTGAAGAGACGAATCTCCTGCAGAAGAATTCCAGATGAGTTCTGTAGATAACCCAAGATCAAGGATATGGAGCATAACTCCCCATTCCTTAAGGATAGTGACTTCCTTCTAGGGAGTATAGCATAAGGAAGAGAAAGGTAACTAACTCCTCAGCAGAGACACACAACAATCACTGCTTCAGCCATCTGACCAATATCAGTAGTGACAGGTCATGTTGATAATATGTATGCTGTTATGATGTCATGAGAATGGCACTTTATGTATGTGATCTTTCTCCCTAAACCCATAACCTGAGCCTAATAACAAAAAAAATTAGTTAAATATCAGTTAAGAGAAATTTTACGAAATACCAACTAGTATGTGTCAAAACTGTCAAGATCATCAAAACAAGTCTGAGTATTGTTGTGGCCAAGAGAAACCACTTAGACATGATGACTAAATACAATGTGGCACTCTGAATGGCATCCTAGAACAGAAAAGGACATTAAGTAAAAAGAAATTCTGAAAAAATTATGAAATTCAGTTAATAATAATGTATCAATAATGTTTTATTAATTGTAACAAATGTATCATATTGATATAATGACAATAATAGGGGAAACTGGGTGCAAGTATATGAGTACTTTATGTACTATTTTCACAATTTTTCTGTAAAATTTAAGTTTTCTAAAAAATATAGTTTATTCAGATAAGGAACATTGAAGTTGATTAAAATAAAAAAAAGGAATAGAAACTGAAGTGGAATAAAAAGTTTTAGCATTAATTGGGAAGATTTAAATAAATATAAATACATTTTATTCTAAAAGTATTGTCGTTAAAACTAAATCTTCATGATGCATGAAACAGTGTATTACTCATAGACACAGAGAGAATTTGTGAACTGAAAGATATAGAAAATTACCTTAATGGAGAGAGAGAGAGGGAGGGAGAGAGAGAGAGGGAGGGAGAGAGAGAGAGAGAGAGAGAGAGAGAGAGAGAGAGAGAGATAAAGTATTAAAAATAGATTAAAGTCAGGGAGAGGAGAGTGAAAAGGTCCAACATACATCTAATGGACATTCTTGAAGATGAGAGACGAGAGGGAGAAGCACAAGATGAGAGGGAGGTAATATTTGAAGAGCCCATGATTAAGAATTAAGCAGAAGTGATTAAAAATCCATGAATTATTGAGGCAGAAAGACTATATTTTGAGCAGGGTAAATTAAAATAAACTCATACTCACACAGTATAGTAAAACCATGAAATACTTAAGCCAGTGAGAAAATCTTAAAAGCAACCAAAATGTAAAGACAGATTACAAGGGACAGCAGTGGTGTTGACAAGCAATTTCTGTGTCTGCAGCCGTGAGGAGCCCTCCCACTACTAGATTGGCCACGGTAAAGAATGCCACTGTGTGATGTCTTTTGTGAGGTTGCCTACTAACCTTCCCTCAGTGCACAACTTAACTCATCGTTGGTGACACGTACAATTTTCCTTCTTTCTTATATTTCTGCAGTTACTAGATAAAGAAAATATTTATTAAAGGGACAAAGACTTTTGGTTGGCAAAAGAGTACATATATTCAAATTTTATTTGTTTCAATCATCCAACAGTATGTCGATGAACAATTTTTGAGCCAATTCTAATCCATGGAAACTGTGCTAGCAACTGGAAACAAATAAAAGTCCTTCATCTCAATACTTAAAGTTCTGTCAGAAGATGTAATGTTTATATTAGAGTATAATAAATTCTAAAGTAAAGATATGCAATATATTTCAAGAATCTAGATAAGAACTACCTAATTCAGGCTGGAATTAGAAATATCATTATTGTTCATAAATCCTTCAGGGAGGAAGTACAAAGAATTTTACTTATGTCATGACATTAAATCAGACATATAATAAGGGAAATTACGAAATTGTTAATCTAAGCAAATCACTTCAGTTTGAAGTAAGCTTTTCTTTTCTTTACATCAGTGTCAGTTTGGTTTTTAACACTTGCTAATAAAGACGGTCGACACTAAAAAGCAAACAAACAAAAAGAGAAAAAAATAAAAAACAACCTGTCAATTCGGTGATTATGACCTGAAAGCATGCTGGTCGGATTACAAAATAATTACTGATAGAACTGTGGTCACTTGGAAGAGCAGAGAAGTTTGGATACTACGCGTTCCTTCTGGATGGCCTCTTGAGAAAAATGTCTTCCCTTCTTACTGCATTTGTTTTCTATCAGAAGCTCCAAGCACTAATAAACCAGTAACACCAGAGAGAGAATGAGGAGAGGGATAGTATTTGCACTGTTCAGAGGGTGAAATTCTACAACTGCCTTGTCTTCAAATGCCCAGAATTGAGTTAATAGGTCAGTAAATCATCAAATCTCGCCACTACTTCAGCTAAATAGTGGAGAAAATGAGAAACTAATTGACTGGATAGTGCAGTTTGCTGTTCTAAAATTACTTCATTATAGTACCTCTCCCATTCTTAACCACCTAGAAATATGTATAATATAAGTGAATTTTTAAAGTTATTTTTAAAAATAAAAAATTGGTGAAAGATAGATGATGATAATGGGCATGAGTCTGATTCTAACCAGCTGAAGACGCAGTTGTCATTTTCTCACCAAGTGTGTGACACCTTTATTTGTTTTAAGACTATAGACAGAGCCACTGATTAAAAACAGGATGTGGGTGAGTAGTCGTGCATAAACCTCGCTGGACTAGACATGAACAAAGATAGTGGTTCTGAAATAGCAGACATCAGACAACTGTTGGCTTGCTGCATGGAAACTTATTAACATGCAGATCCCCAGGTATCAGATCCCAAAGAGTCTGTCAAATAGGTTTGGGCAAAGTTCAGAATCTTCCTTTTAAACAAGCTCCCCCAGAAATTCTCACACAGATGGCCAAGAAACCACACTTTCAGTAACATTGCCTTGGAAGCTCACTATTTCTCTGCTGTCTCTGATACTGGTAGAGGGTTGAACTCTGAGTAATAAAAAAATAAATATATAAGAGAAATTGAGAAGCGTCAAAAATGCTGAAAGTGTCTTTAGTAGAGAGAGCTACCTACTAGTAACTTCGTGTTAGATATCCCATCATGACTTTATGAAGTCTTGACTTTGCCCCACCTTAAATATCTCCTTATTTTCAGCAAGTAACACTGACTTCTACTCCACTGAAGTGGAAGCCATCTGAAAGGAGTGTCCTTTATTTCAATACCCCCAATAATTTGTATCTCTCTTTCCCTTTTTCCTGCTTCTTAGAAAAAGTACTAACTGCAGTAAATCCATGTTTTTCACACCTCTCACATCTTTGTTACTTACCCACAGGTTCTTCTGCCAGAACTACGTATGTTTTCCATTTTTCCTTACTCTGAATTTAACCAGTTAGATCTACTTTACCATCATAAAAAAAGATTATATTTCTTTAAGAATGAAATGAGTTTTATGAGCCCCTGACTTGGTCAACTACAGCAGGAGGAGAGTATCATTCCAGGATTCTGTTTCATTTTCCTTCGTAAATTCTTGAGAACTGTGGGGCCCTTTTTCGTTGTGCTTCTAAACTTCCAGAAAAGAGAAATGGAGAATTTGAAAAACCACTAGTAAACCCAGGTTCAGTTACTATTGCTTCTATTGCTGTCACAAATGTAATTACTGAAATCCCATCCTGTAGAGTTCAAGGAATGGACACAGTTCCTGGTCTAGAGCCTGAAAAAATTTGGTATTTCTTGGAAAGAAACCAGTTTAGGTCATCTGGCATTTAATTCACCCAAGAGAATGTGAGCTTTCAAGATGATGGAAGGTTTTTTTTTTTTTTTTTTTTTTTTTTTTTTTTTTTTTTTTTTTTTTTTTTTTTTTTTTTTTTTTTTTTTTTTTTTTTTTTTTTTTTTTTTTTTTTTTTTTTTTTTTTTTTTTTTTGTTGTTGTTGTTTTGTTTTGTTTTTTTAGTTTTTGTTCACAAGCTCAGTCTTTGGTCTTCAAAACCCCTTTTATGATTGGATGGTTAAATTGGAAAGAGCTATGATCTAATTTTCACACTGCAACAAACCCTCTTTGCAGACTTAGCAAAGTTCCGGTATTAAGCAAAGACCATGAGTTGAGACTATACTGAAATGTCCTTTCTTACTTTCTTCTGTTAGTTGACCTCATTAAGGACAATCTGAATTCATCAGAGGTCTTAAATGGCTAATTTTAGAGTCTAATGAGAAGGATCAGTGTTTCATTCCTGGCTTCTTGACTCTCCTCCAATGGTGTCCAGCTCTGCATACCACAGGCATCAGTTATTAGCTGATGAAAAGTCCTGTTATATCTTTATACCTAAGACAGTGTGATGTAACATGTGTTACATTTAGCTCACTAGAGCCACTCTAGTGATTCTTCTCTTAACAACAAAATCATACTCTATGAAAACTTCTAGTATCCACTTCCAGACATAGAGAAATCTGTCATAATTTTATATGTCTCTAACATATATATAGATATCTATTTTACAAGCTCTGCCAATTTAGTTTACGAACTCATTTAAAAAATAAAGTGCTACAGACCTCATTGCTGAATATCACTACAGTCATCTTTGAAGTACTCCCCTTGGGAAGCTATGTACCAACTCCAGGGCTTAGTCCATTTTTCAAAGCAATTTTGGAACTCTTTTTCTGGAAAGGCCATCGAAACTGTCATTGTATTACCCTTGATGTTCTTAACATCATCAAAATATCTTCTTTTCAATATTTCCTTTATCTTCAGGTAAAGAAAAAAGTCACTGGGGGCCAGATCAGGTGAGTAGGGAGGGTGTTCCAATAGTTATTTGTGTACTGGCTAAAAACTCCCTCACAGACAGTGCCCTGTGAGCTGGTGCCTTGTTGTCACACAAGAGCCGTGAGTTGTTGGCATAAAATTCAGGTCATTTTTATCTAACTTTTTCATGCAGCCTTTCAGTACTTCCAAAATAGGAAACTTGGTTGACTATTTGTCCAGTTAGTACAAATTCACAATAAACAATCCCTCTGATATGACAAAAGGTTAGCAACATTGTTGTGACTCTTGTTTTGGACTGATGGAAATTTTTTGGTCGTGAAGAATTGGCTGACTTCCATTGTGCACTTTGATGCTTTGTGTCAGGGTTAAATTGGTTTACCCATGTTTCATCTCCAGTGACAACACAGCCCAAAACATTGTCTTTCTTTTCCAAAAGTTCTTGGCTAACTTTGACTCTCTTTTGCTTTTGTTCATCAGTGAGCACCTTTGGGACCATTTCTGCACACTCCTTTCTCATGCCAAGATTTTCAGTTAGCTTTTCCTATCTGTTTCACTATCCATGTTTACTTGGTCTGCTATGCTTCTCACAACCAATGATTTTGACACACAATTTGATAAATTTTTGCAATGTTTTTATCAGTTCTGATCATTACTGGCAGCCCTGACCACTCTTCATTAGTGACGTTTTCTCTCCCCTCAGAAAAACATTTAATCCATTTGTACACTGCCGTTTTCTTCATGACATTATCCCCCAAACTTGGTTTAACATGTCCCTAATTTCACTTCTACTCTTGCCAGGTTTAACAAGAAATTTAATGTTTGTTCAATGCTTTAACATACTCTGACACTCTTGGGATGGCACACAAAAGCAAAACAACAATGATCGCCACTCAGCAAGACACACCACACGTCGACACGAACACAGCTGTGAGACACAGACACACCAAGGTTGTGACACCTCATAGAGTTTGTACAGTGCTGCCAATGTAAGAGCACAGTGGCAAGTTCGTGAACTTAATTGTCAGAACTTATATATAACATATGCATTCTATTATGTATATTTATGCAGAAATGCATGTGTGTGTGTGTGTGTGTGTGTGTGTGTGTGTATGTTCTCTTCACTGATTTCCCCTGAATCTGCTGCTATATCTTTTTCCTTCTCTTAATAATCATTCTTGGAAAAGTGGTCAACCCATCCCATTTCTCCATTTTCTTCTAACACAATTACTAGTTGGTTCATCCTCTCTGATCAGTTTTCTGTCCCATCATTCAAACACAAAACATTCTTGTTGTGAACAACCTTTTAAAGAACAGCGCTCTGGCTTTTTATTAAACCATGCCTTCCTCAGCCTCTTCTGTAACATTGATACCTGTGCTAAGACCCTTTCGTTTACTGAAACACTCTACTCCTGCCTTTTTGATTGTTCTTTTTCTAATTGCTCTTTCGGCCACCTAAATGGAGCCATTCCTAAGTTCTGTCCCCTGCTCTTGCCCTATACTGTTTTCCTCGAGGGTCTCATCTTCTGTCACAATTTGAAATATCACATCTGTGAACCTCAGCCATTTTCCCAGACCAGAATCCCTTGCTCCTAATCTAACTCTCTTAATTCTATCTCTCTGTCTCCCCTACATAGTCTGTATTTCAACTGTTTTGAACAAACACATCTTTCTGTCTCTGTAACCACCAAGATTAAGGAGGATACAGGAATAAACTGTGTGGGCCAGGTAGAGGAAAAACATTTTGTAATAGCCATTCGCCTCAGTGTAAGCACAACAGTGAGAGGTGGCGTAGAGGAGCTCATGGCCTGAAGACCAGCCGCTACTCAGCTTCCGTGGATTGTTTTCCAGGTTTTCTGTTTTTATTTTTTGTTTGTTTTTTTAGTTTTAATTGAGTTGTGCATGGTCTCCTAGTTTCTACATGTAGACAACTAAATTTTGACTCCTGGAAAACATGGTGCAAGCCAAAGAAAATGGATTTGCCAACCATCTTAAGCCTGATGACAACCAGTTGGCGCTTCTGACCTACAATTTTTAAAGAAACAGTCTGCAAAATCCATACGTGTCTTCCAGACACTCCCTACCCCCACTCACCTACACAATTGCCAGATTAATCTTTCTAAAGCTAAAGTGAACTGCAGATCATGTCATTTCCCAAGTAATACAGTCCACTGTTGATCAAATTGAGCATAAAACCTTAGCAGAGCTCGAAATGCTCTCCTCAACATGGTGAACATCTCCCTCTCCAGGTATGTTTTCCCCAGCTTCCCTACAGGTATTTCACGTCTCTGGGCTGTAGGAAAGGCTTTCTGAGCAGACCTCTGCTTATCTGCTTCACCAGAAGAACTCGAACTCTCTATCACCTTGTTAAGTCACATTTGGTGTTGCTCAGGCGCTTCTGCTCACTCTAGTTGAGATGGATGCTATTCAAGTTTTGGTTCTTTTTGTTCCCAGTTGTATTTGGTAATTAAAAATTGTGGCTGAAATTGGGCAGGACAATATAAAAGATTGGAAGAAAATAGTAAAAATCCAAAATCCTGCCTTTTGATTGCTCCACAAGGGTCTTTTAATTCTCCTGTCAAAGAAACTGGGAGTAGACATTCTGGATAATACAAGAGTGATGACTTTTATACAAGAGTGATGACATTGGAATTCCAATTAGTGGGACCATAGTTAAAGAGGTGTACTTAGGCTTAGGCCAGATTGTTGGTACATGACTTTAAACCTGTTTATTTTAGGTTAAAATACAATGTATTCAGCTATATATCATTTTACGATTACGTGCTTTAACATACTTTGCGGATTGATCAAAAACATGTCAAAATTATCTGGATTATATTTAATATTTTGCACCGTTATTCCACACCCAAGCTTTCTTGACATTATTTTGTTTATGCTCTCCCTCCTCAGTCTATAGGTCCCCTTCTCATTGCTAATTTTCTGAAATTTAGTCCATGATTTATAAATTGGCTCAAATGCCACCTCCCCATCACCCTGCCCGTGTGCAGGTCTACGTGTACCTGCACAGTCATACCCACACCCAGACTCGTTCCCCTGATGTCTCCATCTTGATGTAGCTCTCCATCCTTTGCCCATCCTTGGTCTTCTCTTTTCTACTAGCATTTATTATATTCCTCGTTGCTATGCTGTATAGTCATTTGTGTTATCGTATGCCTCTAAAAATGCTGCATTCTTTGAAGGCAGATTTATTTACTTATTGATTTTTGTTTCCCACAGTACCTAGCATTGCATTACACTCATGTGGGAAGTATTGGGACCCACTTGGTTTCTCGTGCTCCAATACTCTCTCCTCTCACTTGGGATCGAATAATGCTGAGTGGCAGGTTTATCTGGGCCTCCAATGGGTGCCCAAACCTGTTGGTAATCAAAACATTTTGAATGGATTATATTTAAATACAGCAGGTCCTTGAATAACATCATGTCATTCAACGTTGTGTGGTTATACTGTTGATGAAAAATAACTTGTGTACCAGCTCAAGCCACTGTCTGTGTGGAGTGTACATGGTCTCCCCTTCTGTGTGGGTTTTCTCCAGGTTTTCTGGTCTCCTCCCACATCCCATAATTGTGCACGTGGGGTGAGTGGGCGTGCCTGCATTGTCCCAGTCTGAGTGATATGTGTGTGAGTGGTCCTGCGCTGAAGGGCTCCCTATCCAGGCTAGGTTCTCGCCTGTGTCCTGAGCTGCTGTAATAGAACAGACATTGAACTAGGATAAGCAGGTTGGAAAACGATTATCTGACTTGTTTTTAGTAATCTTTCTGTAATGTATGTATAGCTCACATTTATTTCAATATTTAAACCTGGAAGTGTTTTGGGTGTTTGTTTAGAATTTTGGTAATATTTTTATAACCAGAAATATACTGTAGAAACTTAATTCTTGTTTATTAATGAGCCTATGTTAAAATTGGTTTTGTTTTAAGATATTTTGCTTAAAGTTGCAGTTTCCAAGAACCTAGTGGAACGTTTAGTGAGGACTTACTATATTGTACTTAAGAGACTTAGAATCTCTTTCAGAATTTGCAGGATAGTATAATAAATGAGTTTCTTCCTTCTTTCTGGCATTGGAGATGGCAATTGAACCAACCCTTTGTAAAAAAAAACATACACTAAATTTAGAAATGATGTATTGCCAAGCTAGTGCTGAGTTGATGTTCATTGCTTTTGGCAAAATCTGGATTTTAATGTGTGATCATATTTTCAGTATCTATGCTGATTTTACAATTCGAGGGTTTATAAAAAAAGTCCAAGTGTTTTATTTCTGTGTAATTTTTGATTGTTGCTATTTTAGGGGGAAAAATTTCTCATTCAAAATGGTCCAAAAGATATTTAATGACATTTTCCCCTTCAAAATAATTTTTAAAATGTCGTGTATGCATCACTAGCCTGAAGGAGACAAAAATTTGGCTGTCATTTTAGAAAGCCTTAGAAAATGTGAGCCCTTTGGGCTTATTTTGGAAACAAAGAAGAATTTGAAAATGTCAGGTTTACAAGAGCAGGATTCCCTGGGGAGTTGCCAGAACAGGGAACGTGCTTAGCAGGAGTCAGGCACGGATTACTGACTTCTCAAATGAGGATGTTTACAAACCAGGCAGTGAAAACACAATTTTTATGTTTTTATTAAACCAAATTAAAAACGTTCCCAGTTAACGCTTACTTCCTGGGAGGTATTGCTTTAACCCTTTAGTGAACCTCCTTATAGGCCTTTATCTGGTCATTTATATATTCAGTTGCACTTTAAAAAATATTTATAATTTATATATTAAATTTTAGTTTTTAATATCTAAAAACCCAAACATTGAATATATTTATATAAACTGAATTATACCAGATATAATGCTCCACAACTTGATGGTTTAGGTTTCCTCAGAGGTGTGTTTTCTGAGCCTTGGCTATAATTATATGACAATATCTCTGCTCTCTCAGGTGAACGCTGTGCTAGCAGTGCATTTTAGGATCACAGTGTTTTCTCAAGATGGTAATAAATATTTGCTCTTTTGGCTCCTAGTTTTGCAGATAAACAAACCAAAATCAGTTTGTTTCTCTTGTGAGGTGTGTTTTGAAATACTTATTATTGAGATTAAGAATGTTTGCCTATAAATTAGACTAGGATTGTGAGTGGTGCTTTTATTAAACTTGTTTATATTGATCTTTTGATCTTAAAATTTGTTTTTTTTTTCATCTCAGTGATGGTTTGTTTCCATTTTTTTTTTTACCTGGGCTTATTGCCTCTCCTCCATCTCTTTTTTCTCTTTTTCTTATATTCCAACTTTTTATAGTTTAAAATTCTAAGTATTCTCCAAGTCTTTTTTTTCTTTTTTCTCCTGATTTTCTATCTTTTGCTTCATTTCTGCTTTGTTTATAAAGCTGTTCCTATATGAATCAAAGTCTATTTTTCTATTCAGCAATCCACTTACTTTGATAAGATTCAGAAACAAGTTTTTAATATCTAAAACCTTTAAAACTTTAATTATATCATCTTTATTCATTATACTTAATGTTTTTCTTCTAATTAGCATATTAACTCCATCTTAATGAAAGTCCCTGTTCATTATGGTTGCCCTTGCTTATACCAATGATTTCCTAATTTTCTCAGTCCTTGCCTGTTTCAGTTACAGATGTTCCAACACTCCACCTTACCGAATCCTCCCTCTCACATTGTAGTTTAAGATTTTCCAAACATTCCAATACTTGGTGGTGGTTCTTATTTTTATGTGAATTATCTTCATTTTCCTCATTGTAGCTTTGTGCATAATCAGGGTAATATTAGTTGTAGAAATGAACTGAGGATTATTTGCCCTTTTTCTGTTCTGGAGTTTTTGAAAGGGGGTGTGTAGTAGAAAAGTGTTAAAGGGGGTCAAATGCATGGTGACGTCAGGAAAACCCGACTCTGGCGGTGAACACACAATGCAATATGTAGGTGATGCATTAGAGAATTGTACACTTGAAGCCCATATAATTTTACCGACCAATGTCACCTCAATAAAATTAATGGTTAGAAAAAAAAAGATTGCCAGGATATGTTCCTTGAAGGTTTGGTAAAACTCAGCTGTAAAATCAGCTGGGTCTGCTATTTATTCCATAGAGTAACTTCTAAATTTTTATTTTTCTCTACTATTAATAATTATAGGATTAGTCAATAATTGTGTTTGTTGTTGAGATATTTTTAACAGTTTATGTATTTCTAGAATTTTGTTCATGTTGCATAAGTTTTCAAAGCTTTTAGCATAATATTTTCCATAGTATTATTTTCTCTTTTATCTCTGCTGAATTTTTTTTTAGTTGTTTCCTTTTAAAAATCCAAATATTGTTTGTCTCTTGTAATTTTCTTCCTTCAACCTTGGGAGAGGCTTGTCTATTTTATTAAAAATTAAACTTTTGTCTTTGCTAAATTTATTGTATTTTCTCTTCGATTTTATTTCTGTTCTTTAAAAATTTCCTCCTTCCTCCTACATTTTTCAAATTTAGTGTACTGTATTATTTCTAATTTCTTATGATGAATTTGTATTCTCTAAAGTAATCATTTAAGGTCATAGAACTTTTTCTAATTACTAGTTTGGATGTATTCCACAGGTTTTAATAAATGTTTGATACATGTTTTAGAAATTACTGTTTAGTTCTAAATATTTTAAATTTGTATTATAATGACTTATTTTACATATGAGTGATATAAAAATTGTGTTTTATATTTTCAAATGTATGGGATACTTTAATTTTTTTGTTATTTACTCCTTAATTAATTACAATGCAAATAATAAGGTTTGCAAGATATTAATTGTTTAAAATTACCTGAGATTTTCTTTTAACTTATTACATGGTTGACTTTCTTGTTGCCTCATTTGAACAGATGTGTATTCTCTAATTTCCAGACTAATTATATATGATTCAATTTTTTATCCTAAGCCATTGAATCGAAGCAGATATATAGAAGTCTTCCAGTTTCAATTAGATTTGTCAATTTCTTATGTTTAAATAAAATTTTGTTTATATGTTCTGAAGTTATTTTATTAAATGTATAATATAATGGTTAGAATTACTATGTATTTCTAATGACTGAAAACTTTTTATTTATGTGAGATAGATGTCTGTCACTATAATACTTTCTGTGTTAAAGTTTAGATTTCTACTATTAATATAGATATTACAAGAAATTTTACTGTTGTTACTATTTGCCTGGCATATAATTTTCTATGCTTTTAATGTTTGGGGATATTCATTTTTTAGATGTATCTCTTTTAAACAGAATATAGCTGGATTTTGAAATGTCCATTCTTAAAAGGTCTATTTTTTATTTAGAATATTTAGTTTTATTTTATTTCTTTTGATTATTCATTTATTAGTGTTTGTCCTAAGAGTTTATATTGTGCTATTGATTTGCTTTTTCTGTGCTGTCTAAAATGCTCTTTTTTAAATGAATTGATTTTTGTTGTTTTTTTCACACTGTTGGATTGGAGGGTACAAACCCTATTTTTATCCTTTTAATTAATGGATACTCAAACTTGTACTATGTACACTTAATAACCTAGTAAGTTCTGAAGTTAATAAAAATACTAATCTCTTCTTTTGAAGAAAGAAGTCTTCTTTCATCAGTTCTCGGATTTTTTCAGCTGTAGCTCTTTAGTATCACCTTTCATACATTCTCTTTATTTTCTTCTGAATATTTAATTAGATGTATGTTAAATAATTCCATCCTATGCTTCTATGTTTTAACCTCTCTTTTGCATTTTTCATCTCCTAGTTTCACTGTAATTTTATCTTGATTTCTTCACATTTAACTAATTTTTGATAATTTCTTCATGTTGCCTTTCAGCTGTATTTAATCTCCTATTTAGTCAATTCACTGAATGTTTAGTCCCAATGCTTACATTTCCTAAATGTTCTACTTGGTTCTTCTTAAAATTTTCATCATTACTTAGTACTCTTTTGTTCCTTGCTTATTAAAAAAAAAAAATCAAGCTTTTATTTTTAAAAATATCTAGCACACAGTTATTTTATATTCTTTATCTGATATTTTCAATATCTGAAGATCTTTTTTATTTTATTTATTTATTTTTATTTTTTCAGTAATTCTTATTTTAAAGAAAATAAAGGTACAAAGAGGTTAAGTAACCTGCCTGATGAGATTTCATCTTCATTGCTGGAAAGTTTGAATAACATACAATTTTTCCCAATTGCTTTTTTAATACAATTTTTTATTTTTTATTACTTTTTATTTGACATAAAGTTATATTAGGTTCAGGTGTACAACATAGTGATGAGACATTTATATAACTTACAAAGTCATCACTTAATAAATTTGGTACCCCTCTGATACCGTACCATAGTTATTACAATATTATTGACTGTATGCCTCATGCTGTACTTTATATTCCTGTGGCTGTTTTGTAACTATGAATTTGTACATCTTAATTTCTTCCCCTTTTTCACCCACTCCTCCAACCTTCCTCCCATCCTTAAACCATTAAAATGTTCTCTGTATCTATTCTGTTTTGTTTTGCTTGTTCATTTATATTGTTCTTTTGATTGCATAGATAAGTGGAATCATGTGATATTTGTCTTTCATTGCCTGACTTACAGTACAGTTCCCCCTAGGTCCAACCAGGTTGTTGCAGATAATGAGATTTCGTTCTTGTTAATGGCTGAATTATATTGCGTTGTATATATGTACTACCTCTTTTGTTTTTGTTTTATATTAATTTTAGGTGTATAGCATAGTGATTAGACATTTATATAATTTAAGAAGTGATTCCCCTGATAAGTCTAATACCCACCTGGCATATACATAGTTATTACCATACCATTCTCTGTGCTTTACTTTACACCAATTTGTGCTTCTTAATCTCTTCCCCTTTTTATACACTCTACTCCCTCTCAACTATCATCCCAACAAATCTACTACCCATCTGATACCATACATAATTATTACAATATTATTGACTATATTCTTTATGCTGTACTCTACATCCCCATGACTACTTTGTAACAACCAATTTGTACTTGTTAATCCCTTCCTAACCCCGAAGCCCACTTCCATCTGGCAGCCATCCAAATGTTTTCTGTATCTATGAGTTTGTTTCTGTTTTATTTTCTACTTTAGATTCTACATATAAGTGAAATCATGTTGCATCTGTCTTCCTGTCTGATATTCCACTAAGCACAATACCCTCCATGTCTTTTGATTGGAGCTCTTAATCCATTTAAGTGGAAATTGTTGATAGATATATATTTATTTCCATTTTATTATTCATAATTTTGCTCTTTTTTTTCACTCTTAAAGAAGTCCCTGTAACATTTCTTTTAATAATGGTTCCATGGTGATGAACTCAATTCACTTATTTTTTTTGGTCTGGGAAACTTTTTATGTGTCCTATGAATTTGAATGATAACCTCTGGCTAGAGTAAGGTATTTTCTTCCAAATCACTGATTTGAGCCTCTACTCCATTTTGTCTGCTGGTGATTTTTTTCTATTGTTTTCCTTATTTCAGTTATTGTATTCTTTATTTCTGTCTGGTATGTTTTTATGGTTTCTATGTCCTTCTTTATGCTTGCTATCTTTTTGTTAAGGTTTTCATTAAGTTCCTTGAGCATCCCTGTAACCATTGTTTTGAACTTTGTATCTAATAGGTTGTTTGTCTCCATCTTGTTTAGTTCTTTTCCTAAAGTTTCCTGCTGTCCTTTCACTTAGGACATATTTCGTTGTTTCATCACTTTGGATGCCTCTCTGTGCTTGTCTCTATGTATTAGGTAGGTCTGCTATGTCTCCCAGTATTTTTGGATAGCCGTGTGTAGTAGGTGCCCTGTGGGGTCCTGGCACAGTCTTCCTGGTCATCTGTGCTGGGTGCTCTGGTAGTTTCTGGTTTAGTGCCAGTGCTGTGCCTGGAGCTACTCAGCAAAAGTCTCAGAGCACACTCAGGCCAATCACTAACTCCTGGGGCTTGTGGACTCCTTGTTTTCCAAGAAAGATTGCAATGCAGGCAGGGCTGGCTGCTCACCAGAGAAAGTGCCTCTGGCATTGGGGAAGTTGGGTAGGGCAGACCTCCAATGCCCCTGAGTCACCGTGTCTCTCTGGAGCTCAGGGTAAGTGCCTGTGAATGACTGAATCTGTGTGTGGATACTTTAAGAAGCCATCTGGGTTTCCTGCAGCCTTCTTTCTTACCTAGGTAGTTGAAATTTCCACTGTTTTTCACAGCCAGATGTGTGTGACTCCTCTTCCCAGTACCAGTACTCTGGGTTGGGGAGCTTTGTATGGAGCTGGGATTCATTGCTTCTCTGGGGAGACCCTTTGCAGCTGAGATGTTCCTTCTAATTCTCAACTGCCACATGGAGGGTTGGGGCCAGCCTATTTTGCATCTCTGACCCTCCTGCCAGTCTTGATGTGGTTTCTTCCTTATATCCTCAGTTACAAAACTTCTGTTCAGCTAGAATTGAGGTGATTTTCCAGGTTGTCTGTTCTATAATTTAGTTGTAACTTTAATATGTTCATGAAATGAATCAGAGTGTTTATCTACTCCACCATCTCTGGATCTCCCCCAAGATCTTAATGATACAGTTTGTTGTTTCTAGTGACTTTTATCCAGGTTGACTTGTTTCCTTGGTGTGTTCTTGGTCACTAGTAGAACTTCATTAAATCCCTTTTCAGAGTTCATAATCCCATTAATTTCATAAAAGCACCAAGCAGAATAGCTTCATTTTTTTCTATGTCTTGGTGTAGTACTAGACTTTTTGTTGGTTCTTGTCCTTTTGTTCAGTAAAAAAATGTACCTTCTAGTTGAGAGCCTCCTCTTGGCATCTTTATGTCTATTACTCCTCTTGAATGAACATGGGGTCATGGACAGCTTTAGATCAGAAATATCGCCTCACAAGTCCTCATCAACTCCACATTGTTTTCTACTTTCACAGCACATTTCCTTTCAGGATGAGCAGGTAAACTCGTCATTGGTCATTTTGGATTCAGTAGAGCCTCTTGGCTTATTGTGGTTTTAAAAGTGATCATTCTAGACTTAATGCCACTTAGTTGCATTTATTTTTAACTGAAAAACTGGTATTTTTATTTCCTTTTACTCTTCTCCTTCTTTTGGTACCTCCAGATGGTGTTTGAAGTCAGATATTCTAGCCTCAGTGGCAGTTCCTTTTATGCTATTTACGTAGTGTTGATTTGACTTTTTAAAGGCTATACCCGGAGGTTCCCTTATACTTCTTTATTTTATATAAAATGTCAGTGTAGAGTCTTTAGCGATCCTCTGGTTTACTTTAAGATATATAAGCTTATAGCTTTCTCTCTTATTTTGGCTCACATTTTACTGAATTTGTAGATTTTGTGTGTGTGTTTATGATTTTTTTTTGTTTGTATTTTTGTTTGTTTGTTTTGTAGCTCTTTTAAGAGCTGTAGATATCACATTTTCTTTCCTGTTAAAAAAATTTTTTTGGAACTTTTGGTAGATTCTAAGGAAAAGTGTATACTAGATATGCCTTTATTCTGACTTATTTTCCTGAAAATCAAAACCAAACAATTTTAGAAGGATAGGGCTAAATGCAAGGCCTTCTTCTCTTTCAGTGTAAGCCTCCAGGATAGTACTGTGATGTGGTGTAATATGAGATATAATCTAAGATGGCCAACCTCAATCCCAAAGCAAGAGAAAGAGTGCATACACTATTAACTTCTTTCCAGAAAAACATTTTTAAGAGAATCTCTTTTTTCCCCCCATATTACTTTGATCATAAAGGAGTAACACCTTACATTTTCATTTCTATCCAACAAAGTCATATAGCTATTTTTGGGTACAAAAATACTATGTGAACTTTCATTTATAGCCTCCCCTCTCCACGGAAGTCAGACACTAGTTCACAAGGATAATGGCATTTGAGCCAATGGGCACATCTATCAAGATCAACCACCATCAACTTAGTTTTCTAACAGTTTGTGATCAGGATGAGGTCTTTCCAAGAAGCTTCCCTGCCCTGGCATTATTGCAACCTGGGGCTTCATGGGACCCAAGATATACCTTAACACATTTATATAGAGTTTATAATTTCTATTCAAAGAACACTGTTGGGTAGAATTAAGTTTATAGTTAGCATTTATTTAATGCTTACTATGTATGCTCTAGCACTCTTCAAACTCTTACACATATTATTTCATATCTGTTCATCTAATTCTGAGAGCTTATATTATTACTCCTATTTTTCATGTGAATAGAGTTGGCTCATTGAGGTTATTTGTCTTTTCTATAGGGTTTATAGTCACATAGCTCTGGAATTGAATCCTGTCCCTAATGTTTTCTTTGTGATGTTATATAAAATACTTGAATTCTCTGAGCCCCAGTGTCTTCAGCCATAACATGGAGATGATAATAGCATCCACTTGCAGATTTGTGAGGATTAAATGGGAAATGTTATCTACAGGCATGTCCAACCTGCAGCCTAGGACAGCTTTGAATGAGGTCCAACACAAGTTCTTAAAACATTATAAGATTTTTTTGCAACTTTTTTTTTGTTTTAGCTCATCAGCTATCATTAGTGTTAATGGTTTTTATGTGTAATCCAAGACAATTCTTCCTCCAGTGTTAGCCAAGGAAGCCAAAAGGTAGGATATCATTGGAAGAGCTTAGCACAATGCCTGGCACATAGTAAGCATTCAATAAATACTAGCTATAAAAAGCAGTAATTCATATCTTCATTGAAGGTAAGAGGTTTCATCAGTGAAGGAAATTCCTACAAATCAATCAGATAATCAGTTTACTGAAATTCATACCTAGTGATATTTGTAAGAGCAAAGAAAATGGAATTGTTTTATTTATAAATTTACTTGAAAATAATAAGAACTGAATGGATACTTTCATGGGCTCTTTTGGAAAATGGCAATAAATTGTCAGACTGCTTCCCTTATCATACTGTTTATTTTGAAGAATTTGATTTCATAACATATTACTAAATAGCAGGAAGCTGTGATTGGTAAGTGGAAACGTGGGAGCAGAAGCTCATGAGATTTATCAGTGCTGTCAACGAGTGGAGCAGTTGAGAGCTTGGACTGTGGGATCCGAAGATGTTATTCCCTGTTTTATAATTGTTGGCTTATTTCCTTTTCTTTAAATTGGAGATCAAAATGTTGCATACCTCAAAGAGCTGTTGGATGATGAAATGGAATCATTAATATAAATTCTCGGTATAGCACCTGGTCCATAATAAAGAATCAGTAACTATTAATTATGTTTAAAACTGTCACACTTCACTACCTATGACCCCAACAGTTTTAAGACGGTAAAAGTTGAGAAATTATTTTCTTGGTTTTAAAATTTCCTTTTTATTTATAAATATGCCTACTTGAGATGCTATAACTCAGATCATTACATTCTTTTTTTAATTTTTTAAAAAATTTCAATTACAATTGATACATAATATTATATTAGTAATTACAATTTTATATTAGTAATTACTAATATAATACAATATTATATTTATATGTTTATTTTGGAGAATTCAATTTCATAAAGTAAATACTAACATAATATTGTATGTCATATTGTTACTTTCCAACTAATAAAATTTACCTTAAATAAATCCATATTTGGTGCTCTTTTCTAGAAGTTTTTATTTTTATTATTTGACTTCGAGAGAGAAAATTCCCTGTCTTGTTAGCCTCTTACTTTATTTCTTTTATCCCTAAGTCTGTACAAAAAAAAGTAAGTCTTTCATTGTCATCTGCCCAGAGCTTCTAAGAAATGCACTTGTGTAAAGATATGGTTAATTCATGGCCACTAATGGCCTCAGTTGTAATGACAGAGAAGGATGAATGTTTTAAAGAAAAATAAGAATATGGAATTGTTTTAGTTCCCTTATTTCTTGACTAGATATTGATTTCCTTTAAATACAAATTGATAAAGTTTTGTTCACTATGCTAGTGAAGACACTAGTGAGTTAGATGTGAAGGTCTTCTAGGTATTGCCTACCATGCCTCAGGTGCTTCTTAAGGTGATGTCTCATTTATGTCTTCCAACAGCTCGGAGATTAATTTTTGAAGCTCAACTTTATAGTTATGAACATCGGGGCTGAGAAAGGTGAAGTGACAGACCAGAGAGCACCTGGTTGGTAAGTTATGGCGTGTGACTGCAAATACATTATATCTTTTTTAAACTAAGATACTCTGTGCTTTTTTTTTCTTCAATACCATATGGTTTCCTAACATAGTAGCCTAAACACACGAGTTATGCTACTATAATGAATGATCTTGATGTTGACATTATTATTATTATTATTATTTTACGATTTCCCTTAATGATCCACATGTACTACTTTTTTTCCTCCATTGATAAAAACTATCATTTCTAGAAGGGATCACTGATGCATGCTGAATATCAATAAAAAAGAAAAAGTTGTTCTCTGCTTTTATATCACAAAAACTAATGTGTCCCTCTCCCCAGCCCCCTTATACAATTTACCTTGGCCACTTTTCCATGAACAGTTTTATATAAATAGTTAGTGAAGCAATACCTCCAAATTTTAACATAAGTACCACTTGGTTTTATTTATTCATGTTGACAAAATAGTTCTATAACTGTTTAAAAATGACTTAAAAGAGTTTAGAGTTTTGAACATTTAAATTTCTCCTGCTCTTTATTTCATGGCTGAAAGGAGCTCACTATTTCCCAGATATAATGAGCTGGTGAAGTTGGATGCTCACAGTTACCTTGAGATTTATAAGAGTAAATCTTTATAAAATTTTCTGCAACGCAAGTCTACTCTCATGATATTCTTATTGAAATTTCCGAGCTGTGAAGCTAGGTTTACCTACATACCAAGGTCCATGAAGTTCAAGGGAGAAGCTTTCCATGGGAAACTGAGTGTTACTGTCTTTGTACTTCAAGGACTTAGCCTGAGATCCCATGCTATTCTTCATGAAGTACAAAGGGTCCTTGGCATTCTCTTTGTAATACAAATACAGGTTGCAGACATTTTCTCTCGATTGTTACTGTTCACCTCCAGAAATACAAAGCTTTGACAGACATAACATGGTTATTTCAAATTTCTGTCACAAAGAATTCAGATTTTTGCATTGCCTGATGTTACGATTCCTAGATTAGCCAACAAGGGTGGATGAAATAAATGGAGGGGAAAGGCTTGAAAAGCAGTGGTTTGGACCTCAATTCTCTGCAGAGTTTTGCTTTCAGCATTTCCTAAAATTTGGTTCACTGGATTCCTCTTTCACTAAGTGAAAACTAACTTACTGAACCAAAAGATAAGGTTTACTTTTTGTTTGTTTGTTTGTTTGCTTTTCACTTAGAAGCTCATAAATTAGAGGACGTCTACATATGTTTCTCTTGAGTAGACTGAGTTTAAATTTTTTCTATTAATAAAGACACCATCATTCTTGGCCACTTTTTGAACTCACTCAGTTCAAAATTTTCTTAGTTCAAATGTACACAGGAGCTGAAGATGAGAAATGAAATTTCTTTGTATTTTCCAGGCATGTTTCAGACTTTTCCCCATTATTTCTTTCAATCTCTTTGTCTTTACATATTTTTCCCTTTTATTTTGTTTTCTCTTTTCATTGTCCACTCTATGCTGACTGAATTTAATTGAAATTAGGTGCCAGTGTGTGGTGCTTAATAAAACATTGTGTAAAATGTAAAGACAGAAGTATGATAACCTGTTATAATAGGGGAAGGAGTTGGGCAATTGTACAAACTCAGAATCCCTGCTCTTTCTACAATGATTGCAGGAGCAGAGACAGCACGTACTTTTGTTTCTACAGGGGTCACCCAACGCGTGGCTCTGTAATTCCCTAATACCGAGTGAATGCCCCCTCATTCTCAAACCTGTTGTTACACGGATACTCTTTAGCTTCGATATCAACATTGAGTTCCTACAATGCAGAGCCTGGCATAACATGGACTGAGGGATAAAGTACAGAACTGGCTGCCTTGATCCTTCGTTTTTATCTCTCATGTCGCATCATCAGAACAACCCGTTGACGTTACCCCCAAATATATTCTGAATCTGAACACCTCTCACAGTCACTGTTTCTTCTCCCCACCTGCCTTGCAAGAATAGTAAAAGCCGTTAGCTCTGTTTTCTGTTTTTGTTTTGTCTGTATTACTGAATATTTGCAAAAGCCTAAATGATTTTTCTACCTCCATCCCTATTTGCCAAATAACCAGGGTGAGCTCTTAAAAATGTAAAGTAGATCCTATCACTCCATGGCTAAAAACTCTCCAATTGCTTCTCATTCACCTTCGGTGAAGTACAAACTTCTCACCACGATACACACTTCCTGCAGAACCTGGCGCTTGTTTATCATTCTGGCCACGTCTCCAACGTCATTCTGATGTCTGTACTTCAGCCACACTGGCCTAACTTCCTGAAACATGTCATGCTCACCATTGTGGTTCCCTCTGCTTTAACCTTCTTCCTGCCATTGTTCAAGTGGCAGGCTTCTTGTTACTCAGCTCTTCACTTCTCGGACCCTGTCATAATCATCCAAGCTAAGTAAGTTCTTCCCCGTCCCTGACTCTGTTGTTCTTTATTCTCTTACCCACTTCCTTTTCTTTGTGACACACATCTCCCTTTAGAATTCTCTATTAGTTTATTGTCTTGTTTACTATCCTGCTAACTGTAGCATTTTCAGACTTGGGAACAGTGCCTGGCACATTGTAGATGCTCAACAAATGTTGAATGAATGAGTGAATATCTAAAGAGAATCATTCATTGAGAGAAAACAAATATCATAACATCTCCTACTTAGGTCGTAAGTTTCTTATGAGTTAGCTGCAACAGGAAGATTGGTCTCAAATAAAATGTATTGGTAGGAGCATAGAGATGTTTAATAACCCATCTACTTGTCATTTTAGTAATCAAACATTTACTGCAACTTCCCAGCTACTCACTGAAATGATTCCTAGTGGCTAAATATGTAGTGCACTAAAATAAACATTTAAAAAATAGCTTAGATGCATGTATGACAAAAACCACACAGGAAATCTATTTTTAGAGATATGTCATGTGACCTTAATTATTATCTCTGCTTATGCCAGAGAACGACAAATGTGTCATAACAATCTCTTGGGTATTTACCCTAGGACTTATTATTTAAGTTGTAACTCAATTTGGCTTACAGAAATTAATATGAAATATAGAATAATTTGTGGTTTTATACTTATGAGTCATTAAAGGAAATCAATGGATAGAAACATGGAGAAGGGAAGATGAGAATCAAGGCAGCATGGCTGACTGGTAGTTTGTTATCTAGGAGGATGCCTGAATTTTTGCCCCTTTGAAAATTCTAAATACCCGATTTTCTTCTGAGCACCAAACAAGTACTCTAGAGTTGCTTGACAGAACAGCTTTGGAAACTGAAGATACTAAGGGTCTGTGATTTCATTCACTTTCTGATTATTTGTTAAGGGTATTGCAGAACACTTTTTCAGTTTATAAATAATTATCATAATTATGTTATAAAAATTGATTCCTACATCCTGAAAGTCAGGTGATAGTCTCTTTTACAAATGAGAAAACTGAGTCTCAGAGATACTGAGATCTGCTTAAACTCAGTAAGTGAGTGTCATGGTGGAGCATGTGAAATAGATTCTGGTGTCTTTGTATATTTACATTTTATTCTCATTTCTGTTTTTTGTTCTCACTTATTGGAGGAAGTAATAATGTGCTCCATTATGCTCTTTATTAAATATGGTGACAATCTCCCTATTATTTTTATAAGGCCTAAGATTTAGTTTATCGGTATAAAGACGAAATAATGGCTTAGAGTTATGCTCTAGTGTAATAAAGTACTAGTATTGGAAGGGACTATAGAGGAGATCCTATTTACCCTCTCATATACAACAGAAGCACCTTCTAAAGCATTCCTATGAGCTGATGGTACTGGGTTAGGCTATTTAAAGTGTCTGCCATTCATTCCCCTCTTAAGAACTTCTTTCAACCTGGAGACCATCATGCTTAGTGAAATAAGCCAGACAGAAAAAACAAAGAACTGTATGACGTCACTCATATGCGGAATATAAAACTGAAAGCAACAAAGAGAAAAGAAATGAACAAACAAACAACCCATGGACACAATCAATAGTTTAATGTTTATTTGGGAATGAGTGGGTCAGGGAGGGTAGAAAGGGGAGGGGGTGGGAGAGGAGTGGGGGAAGCTAAATATAAGGTGATGGAAAGAGAAGTCACATTAGGTGGTGAACTTATTATACATCAAGCTGACAATGCACTGTAGAATTGTATGCCTGAAACCTATGTAATCCTTGCTAACAGATGTCACCCCAGTAAGTCTAACAATAAAAATGAATTTAAAAAAAAAAGAACTTTCATACAGGTTGCAGTGCTGGCTATCATGTGATGACATCGCTCTGGTTGTAGCTGAGTAAATTGTGACTGGGTGGCTGTTCCAAATGCTGCTATCTAGAGACAGCCATCAGTACGATAGCCTTGTGAGAGGCGCCTGGCAGTGATGCACTGGACCGGGTGTGGACAGACTAATCCAGCAAGATGATCTCCTAGGAGGCTTTAAGGTAAGATATAGGTAAAGTCATTAGGTAACATAGATGTCAGAAGCTAACAACAGAGAGAAAGAAACTAGTGAGGAGAAGCCATGGGACAGTTCTCCTTCCTTGAAGCAAAAGAAGCCATGAGAAGGAAAGCTATCAGTCAGTGTGGGACAGGTCGAAGCAAGGAGAGCAGCAAAGAGAAGCACAGTCACAGACACAGTCAACGAGTGAGGCCACTGTGCTGAGTCAACACAGTTCTTCAATAACCTAAAATTCTGTTAAATTCTGAGGATCAGTAAACCAACTTGTATTTCTTCTTTAAACGTGGCCATGTAATTTCCGAGATGGCTTTTTTTTTCACTAATTAATTTTCAGAATGAACCTCTATTATGTGAGACAACCAGAAAAAAAATGCTTCTGTTTTTGACAATTTCTAAGAGACTATCTAACAAGCCTAATCTTTAATCAGTCCATCCTCTAATGAGCCACTTTATTAAATCATTTTATTATGTTACACCTAAACATAATCCCTCATAACTATAAAATTTCAGCCTTAATTCAAAACTATAAAAATCAGCCATTAAATTTACACCATTATCCTTACGACAACCTATTCACTGGGACGATAACTACCACATTGTAACAACCCTACACCTCCAGTCAAATAATTACATCAAAATTACTCCCAAATTTCCCAGTAATGTCACTCGAAATAGTTCACAGACTTTCAACTTCATTGTGAGTGTCTGGTTCCTTTTTAACTTACCAACATTCTATTTCAAGGTTTCAACGAGAGCCGGATCGCATACGCACCTTAGGCTTCCTTAATATGGTCAGTATGCTCTCATTAAGGGAGCCTAAGGTTTCATTAACTTTTAACTTGGCCATTATCATTTGACTCATGGTAGCCCTTTTCTTAGGCATTTAAGAAGACAATGTTAGAATAAATTTTGTTCTTGCATAATCAGGCTTTTAAAATACCCAATGCCAGATGTAAATTTATCTCTACTAAATTTAGTCTTAGTGGTTTAACTCTATTGTAACCTTTTCAGGTCTTTCTCAAAGTGCTTCCTGTGGAACATTCATGTGCTCATGAATGTAGTAAGAACACACACATGTATACACACACATATACACACATTTCTATTAATGTTATAAATTAGAGAATTTTTGTTCTAAAGAGAGGCTAGAATATTTATCTCTGAATGACCTCTCAGAGGCTAATCTATAGAAAAGAGAAATAGTATAAGCTGTTTTTCAAAAATCATTTACCATGGTACTATTCTTATGGAATACCATCATCATTTGAAGGAACACAAATATCTTTGTGACCTCAGGGACATTCCAAATCTTCTAGAATCATGACCTCTTAATCCATAAAGTAGAGATTATGGTATTTGTCTCATAAGATTATTATGACTAGTAAAAGGACCGATGTATTTGACCCAGAGAAAGCATGCAATATTTCCTCTATTTGATTTATTGTCTTTTGTTAAAGTTTTTAGTTCACTCTTTATGACTTTTCTTGTTACATTGTTTTATTTAGTCATCTAAATCCACAAAAATATTTGTCTTTAATTTTTCAATAGAATTGCCAGACATCTTCTCTATGATTCTTTATTCTTCATAGTAGGCACTTTTACCTGGACTTATTTTAGTCTTTTATTCAAATATTAAATTAGAATTCTAGTTTGTTACCTAGTTTTAAGTTCAATTCAACAGCTACCTCTTGGGAATTCTTGGCCAGTATGTCAATCCTGACCTTCTTTGTTATGCACCATGAGTTGTAATGCCTCCTCCCCACCCACTTTCTCACTTCTTTGAGTGAGGTCTACAGGTTTTCAGATTCGCTATGACTCTCAATCCAACCTCTAAATCAAACACACATCTCTTGCCTACTGAGATGAATAGCTGTTTGCAATAAAGTAATTATTTTAATTATAAACAAAGAATCCAATCTCTAAGTGATTTGGGCTGATATTTGCAAAGCTTTTTCTTTTTTATTTGTTTCTTTCTATTTTGTCTATGCTAGAAACTGAAAGAAGAATTAAAGACACGAAAATGAGACTGGGTTTAGGACCTGTTCGCAACTTCTCTGTTTTGGTGTATCCTTTCTTCATATAGAAGGACCAGTGCCTCCTCTGTGTCTCCCCACCCAGGTGTCTGGGGCAGCCCCAGAGGATGCCCCAGCTGTGATATGCAGTGACCCTCAAAAGAGCAGGGGAGTAAAGGGAAGGGAGCCAGTTTGAAGAGAACATGTGGCTGAGCCACAATTGGTAACTCTTAATTACTGGTAATATTAGAATTTTACTTTATTTTCTCATTGTCTCCCTCTGATAATAATCATTCCACGGAGAGTGCTGTGTTAAGAACTTACATGTATTGGCAAAACTCTTGAAATTACTGAGTCCACCCTTCCTTCTCCTTTGGGAATCTGTAGTCACCAGCCTGGGTGTCCCTGCTCAAGGAGAATTTTATTTGTGCACAAAACCCATCAGTCCTTTACCTGACACATAGTGCATGCAGGCGATCCACGTCTTAAGCAGAGATGGGGAATTAGTATCTCCACCTTTTAATGCCTCATGGTTTTCTTTACCACTTTAAAGCAGACTTGTTTCCTCAATTCTAAATAAGGAAGCTGTGTTTGAGGCATAATTTCATTCCCATAAATAAACAAGGTTTTGATTAATAACTGGTGTGCGTGTGTGTGTGTGTGTGTGTGTGTGTGTGAATTATGTTGGCAAACTTTGGAGGAGACAACATTAATCCTTAGCAACCCTCTACTCCTAGTTTCCTTCATAATATGCAGCTTGCCCAGATTTGTCCTCTCCTTCTTAGCAAGACCCCAATCTGTTCTTCTCTTGCATTGAGTCCCAGGACTACTTTCTTTTCCGTATGGTGACATGCAAGTTCATGGCTTAATCAAATACTTTCTTCTTATATGACTCAAAAGATTTGTGCTCAAGCTACCATCACGTCTCTTTCTATCTGGGTAATGCTGGCAGGTCTCTTACTAATTCCGAGCGTCAGTTTTCTCATCGGTAAAGTGGGGTCACTAGACAAGCAGGACTTTTAAGGTGCTATCCAGTACGAAGCTAAAATGTAGCATGCATGTCCACGTGTTACCATGAAATGATTTCCCTTGCTTCTTGGTCCTTGTCTCTTAAAGGGAAGAATTCCGTCAAGAGGCAGAGTGTGTGAAAGTGTAAGATAGTTAAGAGTTTATTAGTGAAGAAAGTGCACTCTGAGACATGGACTGGGCTGACCCAAGAAAGGGCAGCAGCCCCTCCTTACATTGTTGGAGGGTTTTTAGAGGAAATCTTGGGGGCAATCTTGGCACTTTTCCAGAGGCCACATGGGCCATGTGACGGTTCTGGGAGAGTCCATTAAGTCTGAGGTCTTTCCTCTGGCCAAGCGGTCACTCTGGTGTTACCATCAACCCAGAAGCAGGGCCCAAACAGCCTGGAGAGGATGCCAGGACACAATGCACAAGTTTCAGAATAATTATCCAGAGCAGGAGGCAGGGGACATCCTATGAGTCAGACTGGGAACAATCTATTGCTTAAGGCCAGAGTTGAGGGAAAACTGGTTAAGACCAGGGAACTGGGGAAACAGAGGCTGGAGATTTTACAGGGTCTATGGCATGGGGGCTTCTAATGTCCAGCCTTGCTTCCATTCACCCCTGTCTTATATTTTCCTGGTTATTATTTTTTTAATTGTTAGACTTATTAGGTGACATTGATTAATAAGAATTACACAGGTTCCAGGTGCACAATTCTACAGTGCATCGTCTATGAGTTACATTACGTGCTCACCGCCCCGTGGTGATTGTCTTATTTTCTTAACTTAGAGGCAGCTGATAATGGACCAGGCCAACTTCTCCTTCTCCTGCTCATATCTACCTTCCTACCTACTCTATAACAAGGTGATACAAATTACTTACCTTCGCAAGTGTGCCATTTCTTTCTTTTTTTTTTGCTTTTTGGTATGTGGGTAGCTCCCTGACCGGGAATCGAACCCAGGCCGCAGCGCAGACAGCGCCAGCGCCGAAACCTTAAGCCACTGCACCACCAGGGAGCTCCCCATTTATTTCTTAATAGAAAGAGCATGGGACTAAAAGCCATATAGCCTAGGCTCTCAACCTCACTTCGTATTAAATTATATTATTACATCCATCAAGGTTCAACCAGGAAATTAGAAATCACAGTGGGGGATATAGTGGGCTCCCTATGACTTAGAACATACTGCTGTCTCCTCAGAGAGATGTGGAAGTCTGTTCTCTGTGGGAACTGAGGAGTCCCACTAAATTACAGTAATAGTAGGTTTTTTTCCCCTCTCTATTAGTTTGTTTATATTTCTGGAAACTGTGGTAAAGGATACCTAGAACTTCATAAAAGCACTCTTCGGGTTGAAAATCCTGGAGGAGTCTCTTCTAACAATTGGTTTATTAAAAGAATTCAGGGAAGGGTGGCACAAATGCAGAGAAAAGTATGTTTTGGAAAGAATAAATAGAAAAACTTTTACCTAAAGATATGATAAAGGAAAAGAACACTATTTAGAAACATGATATAAAATTCACATCCCCTAGCCTTTCTCTACATGCAATAGAGAGATGCCAACATTGCATTACTGGTCAGAAAATTTTGGACTCACATATTTCCATATGGAAGCTTTCAGCAGGAGCCAATCGTCCAGGTTTTGTTTTTCTTTCAATGAAAGCTTGTCCTCTTTAAGCAAGCCAAAAGGATCATAGAATATTTCCCCAAGGCTTAGCTGCCCATACAGAGGGGAGTGTTATTTGCAGATTGCTCATGCTTATTACATTTCCAAGTGCTTGTAGAGAGTGCTGTTAATGTGCTCCAGAAGGTATGACTTTCTTGAACTTGATTAAAAAAAGCAGCTGTCAAAAGTTATTAGTGATTAGACAAACAAACAAACAAACAGAAGGTAGATAGAAAAGCAGAAAGTAAGCAGAAACTTCAGAGTTGGAATAATGGATCAATTATAAGCATTAGGAAGTTGTGGGAATCCATTGATTTTCCGTGTTTTCTGCAGAGGGGACAATGGCTTGGTAGCCTCCTTTGATTCTGACCACGTGTATACGAAGTAACAGTAACAGCATTTGAACTGGAGAGCTGTTACTCTAAAAAGTTGCCAGAAAGGATACTAGACATCTATTATGAGTTAAATTTCTGATTGGACTGATGAGGAAGAATAGTTGCTTCTTAAGGCAAGTGATAAGCTAATATTCGATGTTAAATCAACTGAAATACTTCTTTTCGTATTCTAATATTCTAAAACATTCTTAAGATTTACACCATGAATAACATATTATGGAGTTGGCTGGTAAAATAAAAAGAGAATTGATTTTGTAGTCAGACATGTCTAGATTGTAACCTTGCTCTGCCCTTCACAAGTTTCATGACCTTGGGTGACTTACATAACTCTCTAAGCTCAGGCTCCCTACTCGATGCAATGTAGCAGGCAGCATGACTACCTCACTGGGTTGTTGGGAGAAAGATGGGAGCAATCATATAAACAGGGCAAAATGGAACTAGGTCTTTCACAAAGTAGTCATACCACATTCCTTCTTGTAGGCAGATGGAAAACTGGTGGAATGCTGTTAATATTATTGGCTAGCAGTCAGCCAGCCTAGCGTTCAGAAAATTTAGATACCTAGGCAAACCAGACAAATGTCAGAATTTTGGATTCTAGCCAATTGTGCTATTTTGGCTGTTTCCCGTGTCGTGTTTTTATCAAGGGCCTGAAGACCAAGAGTCAGAAATAAAGGGAAAGAGTAGTAGTTGAGAGGGCTACATGGACTTAAAAATCTACCTTTGGCCAGCCTTCCTCTGTAGCCTTTGGTTTTCCCTTTTTGATGTTTTAATGGGAAATAATGTTTCTCATGGGTATTGAGGTATCTTCCGGGATGAGGTTCCTGAAAACATTTGCATTCCTTTTGGGTTTAGGATTTTGAGAAACCTTCCTTGTGATTAGAATGTAGAGGTGTAATTTTCCTTTCCTTATTGGTTACAAAGGACTTAGGTATTTAAGACATTAAAATGTCAGGATCCTACAAGTAGAAAATATGGATGTAGATGAGATCCCTGAAGAAAAATGTCAAAAGGTCTCTCACCTCTGACTGTTGATAAAGGCTCTCTTTATAAGAAATGTGTTGTCATGGTGATTGGGAGCAGAGACTGAATTGGAAAGGGATTAGAGAAGACATTGCACTGTGGTGAAAGGATTTAGTATATACAGAGGCTGCCAAAAAAATGTGTACACAATTTAAGAAAGGAAAAAAATCTATATTAAAGTAATAATACTCAATATTTACTGCTAACAAAATATGACTACAAGTCATGTTTGACTCCTGCGTTACAAAAGGTGCTCAAAGTGGTTACCATCAGTATTTATGTAATACATAGATAACATCTCTTAAAGTGTGTATACATGTTTTTGGCACCCCCAGTATGAACTATGGAGAAAAGTATATTTCTTTGATCCAGGTTTGGATATCACAGCCTACTTACAGAATATTTACTGGCAGACATTATGGAATCAACAAATAGCTATAGAGTCTGTGAGTCAGACAGGTTTCTTTTGTTTCTACATCATCTGAGCTATAAATTCAAATTTGAGTGGAATTTAGGTATGAGGGTTGTTCTGACAGTTAACATCTGGAAGTACCTAGGGAAGAGTTGGGAGAGGCACTGATGTCTTAAACACAAATATTCTGATATACTTATAAGTCAATTTACCACATTTGAATATTTACTTAACAATTGTATATTCAGCACTCTGATAATTACTGTAGGACATGCAAAGGAGGTAGGATAGTATCTTTAACTTAAAAGAGCTAAAATCAGGTATTAAATGCAAATAGCATCTTTATTATTTATTAATGAGTTCTTCTAAAATTTTGTATAAAAAGCTTTGGAAACCAGGCTCAGGAACTTGCAGTATATGATGTTTCAAATAATTATTTTTTTCATAGTAATAGTATAAATATAACTTCATTGATAACATCAGTACATTAAAAATGTATACAATGCATTTTCTCCTATATATTAAATTCATGATTTTTGCCAAACCTTTAACTCACTTGTACCAGTTTTTACTTGTTGTTTAATATAAATCAATTTCATTTTTACTTAAATTAGTTTATGTGAAAAAAAGTAGAAAATTGAAAACAAATATTGCTTGTTATAAACAGAAGGTAATCATAAAAATAAATACAATTTAAACAAAATAATGTAATTAAATTCTAGATAAATGTTGTTACTTGCTGAAGGAAGGTCTATGACCCAGTCTCCCTTTGTTTAATATGTGCTAGAAAGGTGGGGAACCATACTAGCACCAAAGAGATTTTATTCTTTACATAATTAGAAGGATTAAAAGATAATTGAAATAAATTTCTTACTGTGTGATTTCATTTTATTAATACAGACATGTCCAACTACCATCTAGAATTATCATGTTCCCCATTTTGGGATTCACTGCCTTGAGGCTCCAAGGTCAAGTTCATGTACCCTTACAAAAATATTATGAAGTAGGCTTTAACAGCGTATTCATTTATTAACCCAATTTTACAGATGTGAAAGCAAAGTCACAAAGACATTAAGAGACTCCCCTGTGTTTAATCAGTGTTAAATACAGACACAAACCCAGATTTTTGAAAAACAAAGCCCTTTTCCATTATACAATCAATGTATTTTTAACTATAGGGGACTTTTCAAAATATGAATTTATAAATAATTATTTATTCTTGTATGTCTAAACTTCAGTCACCTTCAAAGTACTCTTCATTTGATACAATACCCTTATTGAGATGCCTTTTCTACTGCTCAAAACAGGTTTTGAACTCATCGATTTTGATGCCTTTGAGGGCTTCTGCCATTCTTTGTTTCACCTCTTCCACATCACCAAAATGTTTGCCTTTGAGGCCTTGTCTTCATTTGGGAAAATAAAAAAGGTTGACTGGGGTGAGACTGAGTGAATAGGGAGGGTGAGGCACAATGGTTATGTTGTTTGTGGTCAAAAACTGCTGAACACTCAGTGCGGTATGGGCAGATACGTTGTCATGCTTCACAGAGTTTGTGTAAATCACCTATCATGAAAGAGGCAAATACGTTGAGTCTCCAAAAAAAATTTGCTGATGCCAAATGCAGCCTCTCACAACAGCATCAGCTGGTACACTGATGCAGATGGGTTCCTAGAATATTCATTTAGCAGGGGAAACCTATAGTACAAAGGGCCTGCCCTCCAGAAGATAATTCCAGTAATTTTGGGGTCCCCCTTGTATCTATATGAGAAGATGGATTTTAGCTGAACATATTGTGGTAATTATTTCACAATATATGTAAATAAAACTATCGTGCTCTGTACCTTAAACTTATATAGCGATATATGTCAATTATTTCTCAATAAATCTAAAAATAAAGAAATGAAATAATGAATCATTGAGAACCTATTCCCTGTTCTCTACCTGTGATGGGCTAAATAATGGCTCCTAATCTTTCCAACCTGGGTGTATGTTACCATACATAGCAAAGGGGACTTGGCAGAAATGATTAAATTAAGGATGCTGAGATGGAAAGACTGTTCTAGATTACCCAGGCGTGCATGACACAATCACAGAGATTCTTATAAGAGAAGCAGAAAAGCAGAGACAGAGAAGATGCTCAGCTGTTGGCTTTGAAGATGGAGAAGAGGCCGTGAGCTAAGGGACATAGACAGCTTCTAGAATCTGGACAAGGCAAAGAATCAGATTCTCTCCTAGAGCCTCCAAAAGGAATTCAGCCCTGAGGATATCTTGATTTGAACACCTAACACTTATTTTAGACTTCTGTTTTCCAGAAATGTTAAGGAAATAGATTTGTATTACACAAACAAACAAACAAACAAACAAACAAAGAACAACCAATGTGTGAAAGCTTTAGGTCACAAAAGTTCATTTCCACACAAAACAAAACAAAACAAGAACTCATGGACACAATCAGTAGTTTAAGGTTTATTTGTGGGGATGGGGGAAAGGGGTGAGAGAAGAGGAAGGGAGTGGGAGTGGAGGGAGGGGAAGCCAAATATATGGTGATGGAAAGAGAACTCACACTGGGTTCTTAAAATGCAACTTATAATGCAACAAGAAGATGATGTACTTACTGTAGAATTGTACATCTGGGACCTATGTAATTCTTGCTAACCAATGTCACCCCAATAAGTCTAATAATAAGAAATTATATTTTAAAAAGTTTTTAGAATTCAGAGCAGTTCAAAGTATGGGTGACCCCACAAAGTACTAAATTTGCCATTATTTAAAGATGTTCAAAAAGAGAACAATCAGATGCCTAGAGTGGATGCTATAATGGGGATTCAACTATTAGACAGTACATTTTATAGATTCAACTCAAAGATCCCTTTACCCCTGAACATCTTTGGTTCTATGACCAAGAGGCAGGAGTTCTCAGTAGTAATTCTGGCATTTCCGTGAACTACTTATGTACATTTTGTCAAGTTTATTCCTGTCCTTAGCCCCAAAAATAAAATGAGAAAAGAAAATTAGAAAAGTTAACTAGCAAAGGAAGCAGCTGGTCAGTTAGGTGATGCGTTGAGAACCTCTTTACCCCCAAGTTTCTACTAACTCAGAGAGACAAATGAAAATAGTTCCCTATCTTAGAGACATACAAATAACTCAAACTTAACTGACTTCGGCCTAGTTTTTTTTTTTTTTTTTTAATTCATTTTTCTTGTTAGACTTATTGGGGTGACATCTGTTAGCAAGGATTACATAGGTTTCAGGCATACAATTCTACAGTGCATTGTCAACTTGATGTATAATAAGTTCACCACCTAATGTGACTTCTCTTTCCATTCGGCCTAGTTTTTAAGAAGAATGTTAAATGTTCCAATTTTCCTTAAGTCAATACATAAACAACATGTTTTATTTATACATTAATCCCAGTTAATTTAATAAGGAGTCAAGGGAGGAAAATAAAGATTCAGCGACATACAGAGAAATGATGAGAGAGAAATGGAAAAAACAAGGGTAATAGGAAAAAAAAAGTTCTGTTTTATTTCTTGGCTCATTTGCCTCTCTTATGCTTTAACTTCTGTTTCATAAAACTTTCCACTTCTACGAGGTTCAATTTTTCATCTATAAAAAAGGGGGCTTTGAGTAAAGTATTTTGTTTATTCAATCAACAAACCTTTACGATGTGCATGCTTGTTGTCAGGCACTGTGCTAGTTCTCTGTGTGTGATGCAAAGAGGCAGTTTCTTGCTCAGCCTAGGTTACCTAAGTCTATATCAAGATAGCTGTGATCCCTAGGCTGTCGGGCATTGCCTTTCAAAGCTCATACCTGGGCTCAGTCTGAAATTATTTGGTTCAATCATCAAATGGTTGTGAAAGACTGAGAGCACTGGAATACTCCATCTATACACATACTATTATTATTACCCAAAAGCCTGTGCAGAGAGCACGAGGGAAGAGAAATGAGAACAGAAACAAATCACTGTTGAACTGCCACCGATTTCCCCTTAAGGATAACTATGAGTTCTGATTCCTGTCATTCTCTTATCCATTTTTCTTGTCTCCCTGGGGGTTTTGGATGAAAAGTGACAAGTCACACTCTAAAATTGGTTGCAAAAGTCAGCCCTAAGCATAAATTTTATATTCAGCTATAAAATCCCACGAGAACTTAGCCCGGGAGATTCTACCCCTTAAATTATTTCTCTTAGTGTAGAGGGTAAAAACTAGTTATAATCTTTAGGCTTTTAGGTACATATTATCTCTTTCCCCCAAAACTAGCCTTGATAGAGGTTACTGGGATCCCTTTAATCCTCAGTCTCTGTGAACCTTGACTTTTAGTAAGGAGGGGCTGGTTCCATCAGGTAGTTATTTTCTAAATTAGAAATGCAAACAAGTGTAAAGATCATTGAAAGTTTATCCATGAACACCAACGGAAGAATGCTAACAACGTGTGAAATTGAACACTGGGATATAGAACAGCAAAAGAAGTGGAGACCAACTTATTTAGCATAAACTTTAAAAAAATATGATGATTGTGTTATAAGGTGGCCTGTAAGTACAATATTAGCCACCTGTTTCCCTGGGGTCTCCATTAAATGGAAAAGCTGCACAGAAAGCTTGGCCCGTGCTTTCAAGAACAACTGTTTATTCCATGTGATTGGCTTGGGAGTGAATACTGCTATGCTTTTAATACAGGGTGAACTTGTGTTTAAGAGCATAGACTCTGGAACCAGACTTCCTTAGTTCAGATCCCATCTCCTGGCTCTGATACTTACTAGACAGGTGACTTTGGCATGTTACTTAAACATTCTGTGCCTTAGTTTTCTTATCTGTAAAATGATACCAAGAAGAGCACCTATCTCAAAGGACTGCTGTTAAGAGTCAAGGGCTACTGTATTATAAGCTCTTTGGCCAATCTTGGTGCCTGATAAGTGCTAGAGCATATTGGTTATTATCATTAATAGTTGCATTTATTATTACTGTTATTCCCAGAAGTTTATTTGTCCTGACACTTTAAGTTCTTAAGTAATAGGCATAATGGAAAAAAGTTTTATCCTCTGATAGCGTTGTTACCTTTTATTTTCCCTTGTTTAGGCACGTACTGGAGGTTAGGAAGTAGAGTATTGCTTAGGAGAATGTATATCAGAATCACCCAAGTTCTTATTTTTTGTTTTGTTTTGTTTTTTATTGTTAAGTTTATTGGGGTGATGTTGGCTACCAAAATTGCATTGGTTCCAGGTGCACAATTCTGCAGTGCATCATCTATAATTACACTATATATTCACACCAAGTTCTTGTTTATAATGCATATTCTGGGCTTCACCCAAATAAGAGTATCTGTGAGTGTCATCTAGAAATCTGTGCTTTAAATGACGGGCCCAGAAGAATCAAGGCCAATTGAAGTTTGAAGACAACTGAGTATAGTAGGTGTAGCCTGCTTTGGCCTAATCACAACAATAGGTCCATTTCTTGAGCATATGTTAGACACCAGCTGCGGAGCTTTCTGGAAAGGTTCTTATTTAATTCTCAGAAGAGGCCTCTGAGGGCAGGTTCTATCATGATTTCAGGTTTTCAGGTCAGGATTTGTGGCTTTCATGGGTTCATTGATTTGTCCAAGATCTGCTGGTGAGAGGCACACTGAGGGATGGGAGGAGGTCTGCCTGGCTAGCATCTGGTGTTCCTAAACAGGTCAAACAAGTCACATCCTGTGTGAGGACATGCTTCTGCTTTGCTGAGGCTTTCTGTTCTGGCAAAACTGACTCAGAATGTTCACCTCCAAATGAGTCAAGGCTGACCTAGAAGCCCCTCTACGTGAAGAGTGTGTTAGCAAGTATATCTTCTACTAAGAAGATCTGTTGAGTGAACAGCCAAAGGATAGGTGAAGACCAGAACACTTCGAAAAACAGTCTTCTGGGAGGCCGTAGTGCCGTGTGCATTTCGTTTTCTAACTTAAACTCTGCCTATCTGCCAGTAGGTGGCATCTTCTGAATTCATACCATAGTCCTCCATTGTAGAAAACCCAATACTTTGATCCTGACTCCCCAACATTTTATTTAAACAGATAAAAACAGATTTATAAGGGAAGGATGGAAAATGCGTCAAGGATATGTTCAAACAAATTTTACTGTCATATTCTAATGTCAGAAACCTCTATTACCAGCTCAAAGCATCTGTCCATAATATAGACCATGAATCAGTTGCAATGCTCACCCCTATGGAAGTCCAGAAATGAATCCCCCAATGCTTGCAAGGACCTGAAAATAATTATTAAATAGTATTATTACTATTACTCAGCTCTTACTATGTGTGAGGCACTGTACCAGATGATGCCCATGTATTTTGTCATGCAGTTTAATCTTTTCAAAACCTCCATTCTCCAGATGCCCTGAGGTTATGAAAATTAAGTAATTTGCCCAAATTTATATAGCTTTGCAGTGGCAGAACTGAGATTTAAATGGAAGTCTTTTAATGATAGCATAAACTTTTCTGGTAGTGAGGTTCAGCAATTGTACAAGTAATAGTGTAAGGAAAAATCAGGAGGTATCATTAAAACAACATAAAGATAAATTGCTAAGGGGAATAAAAGAAAAGGGCAAGGAGAACCTTTAGACAAGAGTGTGATAAGGTACTTTGTAGAGGATATAATGTTTGATGTGGGTCTTGAAACATAGCGTTGACTTTGCAGCGTGAGGAAGACACTAGGTGATGTGAGCAGACACAGGGGGAAGGAATCAGCCAAGACATGGACACTGAGAAATCATATTTGGTAATATAGAATAGCTCTCTGTGGCAAGGGCAAGGAAAAAAGAAGAGTGGGTATTTTTGGGGGGTGATAAACTTCAGCAGTAGCTGGATTATGTTACAAGGCATTTGTACTTAGTGTAACAACGGGCTAAATCTGAGTTTGTGTGTGCGAGAGTCTGCACATGTGTGTATGTGTGTGTGTGTGTATACGTGTAGGAGATCATGGCAAATACAGAATCTTTTAAAAATTCATTTTTTTGAACATCTACTCTGACCCAGATAATGCACTATGGGATTTATAATATTATCTCAATTTGGAGGTGGGAGACAGAGGATTTGGAGGCTGGAGGTAGGAGATTGGTTGGAAGGCTATTAACAATGTCCCCCATGAACAATGCTGAGAGTCTAGATTTATTTACTTTATTGTGTAGACCCCAGTGAGTGAGCGTGCTTCCCTCTCTCTATGTTTCTCTCACTGGCACGGCTCCTGAATTACATTTCCTACCTGGCTTCAAGTTCCTGGAGGTGAGTAAGCCAATCAATAAACAGAGCTTAAATTCATTGCTGTCTTCATCTAAAGGTCAGGACTACAGGTGCCCAATATTCCTTTCTTGGATTCAACACAAAGTTTTTACAAGAGATTCTACTATATCTAATTGTCTCAGGGAATGCAGATGAATTTTTCCTGCTTTCCCTGAGACAAAGTTTACCGAGCTAAGTTATCAGAGGCATCTTAAGTTAAATTGTATTTGTACATGGTCACATCACTTTTACCTTCTTACAAAATCAGATGACTTTTTTTTCTTAAGGAAAAATGTGTTTAATTATTATGTTGCCTTTCTCTTCTGCAAAACAACGTGCTGCCTTAAACTCCTGGTGACATTCAAAATCATTTAGGAGGGAGGCTGCTGACAGTGTTATTACTTGCACACAGCCCTGCTTGTCCATGACGATTATAAAATGATTTTGAACTAACAAAGAGTGTGTATGCATATAAGTGCAAAATTCTCTTTCTGTGGTTTTATAAACATCTGCACAAATTCCATTTCTATCTAGCTAACATCAAGTCTCATTAAAATACCATTTTGTCCATTAAAATATATCTTTAAAAATCCCAGTGTAAGTAATAACAGACTTATAAATTGCTTGGCTGAAAGCTCTGGAGAGTCTAGCCCATTGGGAACACTTCTTTATGCATTTGGAATCATATATTCTTAAAAAGATGGCCAAGAGAGCAAAATAATTTTATTTTGTGGGGCTTCCTCCTTCCTTAACTATGCCATTGCTCTGCAATGGTCTCATACATGATTCATTCCCTACTGCATGGATTCATGTAAGAGATAGATCTACAGGTCAAGGTCCACAGAGTCACCCTGTTATTTCATACTTGTTTAGGATAATTTTCCACCAAGTCAATACACTGGGGTGTATGTAGTGGCCACAGGCTTGTGCCCACACACTAATCCCAATCCAAGGTGAAGCAAGATGGCGCCGTGTGTGTTGTTAGATGTCACCGTTATTTGCAATGACTCCCACAAAAAGCCATTCTAAAGGACGCCAATAAGAATTAGGACTTGGAAACCTTTGGGGATGGTCATCATTCAGCCTAACACAGTCAGCTACAGATATTATGAAACCCAGAAAAAGACTGAACCTTTCGATTCACCCAAGTACCTCCCACTATTCACCACCCTTACAATCAAGAGAGAATGGTTGCCTATAACATTGTTTAAAGCCATAGATTCAAATAAACACGAAGCCAACTCTGGACTTCCTGGTTAAATGATCTGTATTAAATTCACAGGGGTTAAGATATTTTAAATTGAGTTTCTGTAATCTGCAACCCAAACAGGCCTGATTCATACTCTGGCTTAGGGTCAGAAACGAGCAGAACTAAGATTTTATTCCAGGTCATCTGATGCCTGAGTCCATCTTCATGACTGTTATAGGGGTCACTGATGATAATGCTCATTTGTCCTCTATTTGAGAAAGCCTCTTAATTTTGGGTTAGTGCTCTCCCTCCTCATCCCAAACCCCTGCCTGTCTGGACTACAGGGACTTACTTTGTAGCTCCTTTCTGAGCTACCTTCTCCTCTAATCCTCACCAAATTCTCAGTCTCTTTCTTCTAGTACTTTTTAAATGGTGTATAGTGACTCATCAGGAGACTAGGCCCAAATTCTAGGACCACAAAATGGTATGCCTTTTCTGGGGATATAAGAAAGTCTTTGTTTTTAGAGAGACAATGGACAAGCCCAAACTCCCACCCCCAACTCACCCTCACAGTTGGAAAGCATACTTCTTGTCAGATGTAGTTGAATTTTCAAATTCTATTACATTAAATTCTTAAAAGTCATGTGCTACCCATAGACTTTACTCTTGGCTTCCTGAGGGAATCCATCCTTTACTTTGAGATCTTATATTGCTAAAATGACAATTGTTATTTTACACTGGGCATAAATATAAATACAGTTACTTAGAAAACAAAGTAATCAGCTTAATCTCATTGATACCAAGTGGCAGGCAGTTATTGTTTTTTGAAGTGAAATACATAGATACTGATTGATTTTATTGTGTTATGACATTTTGTATTTCTGTAATAGTTCACATTCACTAGGCTGCCTTTTCAATTTGGAATGTTAATCCATTAAGTGAATGATTTCAGATTATTCTGTCTCCTCAGGGTCACTGAGGCATTACTTTATTCCCTAAAGAAGATTCTCGGGGTTATTGGTAAGATTTTGAGCTGACAGTTTGCATGTGGTACCACACTGGTTTATAGCGTGCTGAAAGTCCAGAGTGGTAAGGTTATGTGTCAACCTGATCAATCTAAAATATATTTCCCAGAATTCTCTATCCTTAATGTTTTCAGAAAAAGAAAGTTGGGCTAAAAGAGATGTCCTTGGGTGAAATTTGTAGGGCAGAAGTGAAGCCACAGCAATTTTGTAGTTCACACACACTGTTGCTAATCTGCTGGTTCACTTGTGTGGGGCCAGCACTGGGCCTACAAGTACTCCACCTTTCCATGGATCTTCCTTTAGCTCCTCTGATTCCTGGGTTATGACAAGGGGACCAACTTCTTCTGAGGGATACTCATATCACTAAGGATAGAGGCAGAGAAAACTAACATGGGTTTCAGTTTGACCTTGTCTGTCCTAGCTTGTTCTTGCCCTATCCATCCATTTTCCCTTCCAACTTCCTGCCCTATAGACTTCAAGCTACACCAGACTTGACAAAAAATTTACAGAGAGAGTTTAAGCAGCACCCACAATTGTGTAATGTCAAACCCTTCAGGTAGATACATAGGTAGATAGGTAGAGAGATAGGTAGATCAATGGATCCATAAATCTCTTAGTGGTTCTATCTTTCTGTTTCAAACCTGGTTGATATAATACCCCTATTTCAGCTATGCAAATCTCTGTTCATATATTGACTTCAAACTGCCAGGATCAAAAACTGATCTTTTAAATTTATTTGTTTTTATTCAGTGTTCATTGGCTGTATGAGCTGTAACATTAACTTGTGGCTTGGCTTTACACATGTTATTAAAGGTCAAGAGCTTATGACTTTTCTCCAAATCTTGTTTCTGGACCTAATATAGCTTTAACATTAATCATTTGGCATTTGACAAATAGAATATGGATATTTACATAATTTTATTTTGATACCTTACATTCCCATGTTAAGATCTTATTATCATATATGGTTAAAGATTTGATAATGGTTGCATTTATACGATGTCCTTTACTATTAAAAAAATAACTAGGAAAAAGTACCAATAATCCAGTAAATCATCTAAAAAATGTCATGTTTCATGGAGTGGAGATTATGCAATAGTATTCAAATTAAGGATTATTAGTGCTAATTCTAATGTACTTTGAAAATAATAGGTTATTTTAAAAAATGGGTGGCAACTTACCTCTTTATTGATAAAATACCATATGTTTTATTTTTTTAGTTGGATAGACTCATCTTGATGCTAAATGAACCTCATGTTGCCAAGTACTTGCAGGAAAAATAATATATGTTACAAACCATTTATCTGACCCCCATTATTCTGTAGGACAGCATAAAAATACTGTTTTTTATAGAGATGAACACAGTGGTTAGCTGATGCTGACAGAACTCTGGATCATTTATCTATCTTCCAAACTCTGAAATAATTTTAGTAACAGGAAAAAACGTCAAAGCAGGGCATGAGGAAGAAGATAATAAAAACATTAAACTCCTATAAAACCAGGGTATAAGTTGCAGGTTGCTATAAGGTCATAGAAATATAGGTGTAGGAGAGAGAAAGTAAACTCTCTAACTCTGCTGTGTTGCTGAACTGAGGTACTTAGCAGTCTGAAGGGGACCGAGGGTGACTAAAGTCAGGTCTTTAAGGCCAACATGAGCATTTCTACATTTGTGTGTTTATTGCCTGGCGTTGGGTAGACCTAGTGCCACTTTCTGCTTTTAAGGATCTCACAATCTAGTATGTTCCCAGGTGTCCTTACTTTGGCCTTGGTTTCTACACCCTCCCATCTGATTCCATGCAATGTTTTCTTCTTGCCCTACTTCTGGGCTATTCTCACTCTAAGTTGGTGAGGTGGATCGACTTGGCCCTCAAGCTTCAGATTCTGATTTTTTAAATTAAGTGATTAATCCTATTATTCCTGGTGGAGGGACTCCTTTGCTCTCCCAATACTGCCCTCAGCAGTTGAGGTGTCTGTCTCGGGAAGGCCTTGATTCCAACTTGGGCACTCCGCTGCCCTTTCCTGGCTACAGCCACTTCTTGTACACCTTGTTACCAAGTTAATTAGTTCATCAGGCTGGAACCTGTTGGGACCTATTGCCAAAGGACACATCCCAGGCATGGGATCTATGATGCAAACTCTCATTAGCCGTTACTAGCTGTGTGACCTTAAAGAAGTTCCTTAATCTCTCTGTGCTTCACTTTTCTAGTCTGTGAAAAGGGGATAATAATAGCACCTACCTTACAAGGCTGTTATGAAGATCAAATGTGTTACTATTGTGAAGCTATTTGAACAGTGCCTGGCATATAGTAAGTGCTTTATAAATGTTTGTTAAAGACATTAAGAATAAACAAATGAAAGGTAGTAGAATATATCACCCCAAAATATAACTTTGGCATAAGGATTACTGTAAGCCAGTTATTTTTGAGAAACAACCAACACTGGAGAAGCTCTGGAAACAGAGAAGAAAAGGTAGGGAAATTTTCCTTTTGTAGGAGAAATGGACATTTATAAAGGAACTCTCCATTTGTAAGTGTGTCTTCCTCTCTGTGGCAGTAAGAGAAGAATGACTCTAAATCACAAGAGAATCTTATCAATGGAGAAGACACCCATTTAGAACTGCATAACCAGTCAGCATAACAAGTTTGCTAACCCCTATTTACTGTGCTTTACTCATAACCCCTCATAACTGACCTCCCACCCACCAATGCACACCTTTATTTTGTCTTTAGCTGACGGTAGTATTTAAGACCATAGCTTGGGCCATCTCAGAGAGTTACTCAATTTTCCTGGGTATCTCCTATGCATAGAGGTGCACATATTAATAAGCTTCTGTTTTCTTTTGTCAATCCATCTTTTATTTCAGAGTCTCAGCCAAGAACTCAGAAGGATATAGTGAAAATTAGTTTTCCTTTTCTATAGCAATAAAAATTAGTGTTGGGTAGTGAAGAGCCAGTGATGACAATAGAAAGAGTTCTAGGATCTATTAGAGATGTCTTCCAAGTACTTGGAAGAAGGATGAGACCAGGGTCATGTATTTGTCATTCCTGACATAGACATAAATGAGCTCAGCCCTAGATATAATTTTAAGGGTAATACATTTATAATTATTATCCAACCTCTCCTCTTCTCTTTAGAAAAGACCTAAAATGTATTCTCCTGGGAGTAAAATGTATTCATTTACTTAAATATATCTATATCTATAGATCTATATATCTATACTTATGCTTGTATATCTATCTATCTATCTATCTATCTATCTATCTATCTATCGAGAACCTATGCACTTCAAGGCAGATGCTACAAGGTGAGGACACGTGTAAGGAAATTAAACATGGTCCTTGCTCAAGTAAAGCTTAAATTCTAGTTGGTAAGGGAGACATTACACAGGTAATTATGCAATTACTTGTTTAATCATAACTGTGAAGAGTACTCTAAAGAACAGCAATAATGTGTGTCAGCATTTTTGTCTTAATTCTATGGGTCAGGGAAAGTGTCATTAAATACATAAATGGTATTTCAGCCTCAGACCTGAGAACTTAGAGGACCTGGGTAGGCCAGAGCAGTTTGGCCATGAGGAAAAGAAGGGCCTTCCAAGTAGGACAGCTGCATAGACAAAAACTCCATCTGCTTTAGAAAGGAATATGTAGTAGGTCACAGATGTTTTACATAATCACCTGTTTCCTCCAAGGGTAGACTGTGTTGGTTTTATATAATTTTACTAGCATCATGCAATGTCAGTAGGGAATATAGAGAATAATTCTGATTGGGGGAAGCAAAACTTCATGGAGGAAATTAAGGTTTTAAAGGATGGGTTTGGCTTCAATAGATGTAAATAAACTAGAAAATAAGAAGCTACATACTAAATGTATTACTCTACATCTGGAACATTTTGGTATTAGTGAGATCACAGAATTTTTTGTTTGTTTTTTCTTAGGCCCCTTCTCTGGGCTCCTGAAATCATACCATAGAATCTGCTGCCAGAACCACTTACAATAAAGTTGTCCTGTTTACAGGTTTTTGATAAGCTGTTTTTATTCTTTAATAAATAAGAAACGATGCCATTGTCCCCTAAGAAATAGCTGAGGTTTTACTTGAACAAAATCTGTTTTGAAATGTTAAGCTGGTTACGCAGAACTAATATGTCTCAAGGTAGTCATTCTCTCTGGATTAAGGCTGTGGAACAATTGTGACTCCTGTTACAAGGAAAATGACAAAAGGCCATTATGAAAAGGGACAAAAATCTCTGTTCCCAAAGGGGGACTGACAAGCTGAAAGTCCCCCTCTACAAGCCAACACAAAAGCCTGATTGCCTCAGATTGTTTGTTTATGTAAATCAAAAGGCTGCCATTAATTCTGCAAGTAGGACTGCTAAGCAACAGAGAAGGTGGTGATTGGCTGGATTCTTGTTCTTGGGCTGGTGATCTGACAATTCCTATTGCTTTTGTGCTAAGCTCCATCTGGGCACCTTTATGAAAATAAGCTAGTTTTTATGTATTAAAGTAAATAATTTGTATTCTTAAAGTAGGAGGTGGAACTATAGAACTTGAAGGCAAGAGAACACATCTTATCAAGGATCTTTTCGTTCAGTTTCCCCAAAGCTCTCTCTAAATTAGACTCAACTACACATCATGACAGAGGTTCCAGTGACATTCAGTCAGGTTAAGTGTAATGGGGATACACCACCTGAAAATAGTCAACAACCAATTGCTAAAACCGATGAGGAAGCCAGTGATGTGGATGGCCCCTCACCGTTCTACCAGAGAGAGCCTAGTGTTGAAGATTTACCCACAGAAGCAACTCAGGAGAAAAGTGAAAAATTACAAGGGAACATGCTGCTCAACTGGTCCATGAATGAGAAGATTCTAAAAGGTAAAATGTTTTCTTTCTCTTCAATTTGCTTGATTGGATTGATAAACTCTGAATTTTTTTGATAAACTGTTATGACAGGATGGAGCTGTTCATTCTCCCACCCCTGTCCCTGCTCAGATGTGACCTCTTACTCTACTGGGGCTGCAAAGTGTAAGAACTAAGCTTCTGTCTCTGGTCAAATACAGGCTAATTTATTTGATAGCTCTGTGACCCTAGCAATGTTCCTGTCCTCCTAAAGACTTAGTTTTCTCAGTAGAAGAAAGCAGAATAAAAGTACTAACCTTTGTAGGGTTGTTGCGAGGATTGCTAAGTGTTGGTTAAATGTAAGCTACTGTTATTTATTGTTATTATGGACAGTTTCATTATTATTTGAACAAAGGGAATTCAAAATTTCTTGTTTTCTTGACAGCATTTGAATTCTTGGTTCTATACCTTATGTAGGTATTAAAGGAGAGTTGTTATGTTTATAAGTAAAAGAAACCAATGAAAAATGAGCTGAAAGAGTAAGTTATTTTTAGTGATCACAATTAAAAATCAAAGAATCTACCTGTTAAAGTCTAAATTAATAATTTATTTAAACTTGAAGTACTTAAATATTAAAATACAATCTTGTTTTTTTCCTCAGAAAAACCAGAAGAGGATCTCTTTATTGTTCATAAGGCTGTCACCGATCTTTCTCTCCAAGAAACAAGTGTTGATGAAATGACGTTCAGAGAAAGTAAGAGAAACCTCTGTATCATACACAGAAATTGTTTGACTAGATATGGATAACAACTTTTGCATGAGATGTTGCTTGAGTGTGGTGTTGAAAAAGCAATCCAGGCAATGCCTTCTAACTCTCGAAGCTGCTATATATGGGCAGATAAAGGAGTATTGATTATCTGTAGGTTCCACCTTAGGAAGTACTCTAGAAGCTTCCAAACTGAGACTACATGGATTGGTGTAACTGATAGGCACATTTTGACCTGACAATATAGCTGTCTTTTAATAAGTTCATCCACTGAGTCACCCTTTCTTATTGATTTATTATCTCCAAATCTGTGTCATCTACTTTGTGATATCTAAATATTTAAAAAATGGGTTTATCCTAAATGTTTACCATTGATATGTAGTTTAAATTAATCTCCTAAATTTATTGCATCTATAAAATTTTTCTAGGCCTCTGACGCAAGCACAAAATGGTTACCAAATTCTAGTCAAAGGAATCTCCCAAGTGATGAAATTAATTTTAACTGTGTTCTTTCAGAAGATGGGAGAATAAAAAGAACATTGATTTTTAAATGAATATATTATGTTTCAAATAAACTCAAAGAGACTAAGAGATACACAATCTTGTAGACATCTCCTTTAAGGAGACACTGACATTCAAGCACTTCCAAATAAAATGAAGGATAAAAACTTATTAATTAATTAATTATTTCCTCTGTTGTATCCATAAACATCTTATATCAAAATTGAAATCAGCTTGTTAGACCTAAGTAATTTAATTTAATTAGGGCCTTAACAGGCAACATATTAAAGAGATTATTGGTTAAAATATTAGAACATTATATAAAGTAGTAGTTATCCAGGAAGACATGGATATAATTGACAAGTTCCTCTTGACCTGGACACCACTCCAATGCCTGCTGACTGTATGCAGTGGTCCACTCTGTAGACATAGTAATAATACCATAAGCAACACAGCCATTGTCAAGTTTCTTACATTATCATAGATAATTTATAAGAACTAAGCCTCTATAAAATGAACTAACTTACCCGTTTGCCCTAGTCTTTCTGCTTCCAATGTAGCAAGCTCTCAGAGACAAGGGTCTCAATCTTCCATCTAGAGCCCCTTTTTAGTTTCTAATCAGAAAGTCCAATGGAGACAAGAGTTTACTAGGATATTTATTTTTTTATCAAATAGAGAAGAAAAGCAGTCTGGATTTTTAAAGTAAGTGGTCTCAGGGTGAATTTTTCCCTGAATGAATCATTTTGTGTTTGACGGAATGTATGTTTTCTGTCTAGAGGTTCACATTTTATTGTCATTAATTTTCACATTGGCAAACAGCTATACAATCTCCAGAGAGAGTACTCCTGGGTTGAAAAAAAAGTGCTAAAAATGTAGAGGGAAAACTATAATTTAAATTCAAGAAGTAATTTCATGCATGACAACTCCATGCCCTAGTCATAAATGCAAGCAAAAACATCAGTTTTGTTTTGGTTCTTATGGGGAAAAAAAGAAGACAAAACAAAGCTCCAGATGATAGTAAACATTCTAATGCATACTTATTTGTAAGGTAAAGTACATCCACTGGGCACCAATGACCTGGTGAGAGCTGTGTACAATTAGAAGTGATAATCAAGCTTCAATTCTACCTCTTTTTTTAAGTTTATAATCTGATTCCTAAAGCTGGAAAACAAACAAAATTTAAAAAAATGAAATGAAAAATCTTTGATTGAAATGAACTTGGGAATATTTTTTAGTGAAAGTAGAAAGTTGTGGAAGGGATAGACAAAGAGAAACATTATTTTTCATTCTCGTTAAAGATTGTTATGGTGTTGAAAAGGAATAGTGAGCCCAGGAGTGACAAGGGACACAAACCAGACAGTATTTCTGGATCATGGCTACTACAGAACGAAGCTTCCTACAGAAGTCTTCTAAGGGTGAAAGCCCAGAGAACAACCTCTACTGTCTTATAATTAATTTTTTTTAGTGTGCTCAATAAATATTGTTGAAGATATGCTGACAAGATCTGTTTGAAAAGTGAAATTTGTAATGAATTAAGCCTTTCAAAAGTCACTACATAGTACCAAACAACTTGAGTTAATTAGTTGTCATTAGGGACATGTCTAAAGCTGTTGGCTAATCTAGCACTAAAGGCTTCAACATTATTTTGAAATCTTGGCTGTCTAGGAATTAATGACAGATATTAGTTTATTATACCTTGTGTGTGCTTTGGTGGGCTTGGTATTTTAGTTAGCCCAGCTCATGACTCCTGACCATCTGTGGTCCCCTAAAGGATGGTGACAAATACTGAATGTGCTGCTCTGAGCATGACTAGATGTGGGTAGTCATTGTTTTTAACTATTGGAAGGAAGCCTATTTTTCACTGTGAGATATTTTTGTAATTTTCCTTTACAAGGGTTGGGGGCTGGAGGGAGGAAAGAGAGAGAGAGAGAGAGAGAGAGAGAGAGATCCAAATATTTATTTTATATATTCACATATTCAGTCATGACAAGCTGGACAAGATTTATGAAGCGTGTCTCAGGGAATATCAGCCTCACTATATACAGTAGTTCATAACAGCAACAAACGATCCATAGTCAAATGAGGTTGAATTGACTTTCTTGGAGATTTACAATATTCATTAGCATTTTAAAGGCTTGGATAAATTCTGAAGAAGCTTACTTAACTGTGTTTAGTACAGTAATTTCCAAATTAATTTTATGGTGTAACCATTTTATGTAAAACATATTAGGAACCCACAGAATGATATCCCATAAAACATATGTGGGGTACTGATTGTCCAGAAAAATAATTTGGAGAATAACATCTGAGTATTTTGGAACTTTCGTGTTTCTCACCTACCAATTTATTTTGCTACAGGGCATCAGTGGGAGAAGATACCCCTGAGCAGCAGTAACCAGGAAATATGTAGACAAAAGGAAAGGATTGCTGAACAACCTCTAGAAGAAAGAGAAGATGAAGGTAGGAAGAACAAAATCTATCAGGCAACTGAAATTGAATGGTTGGGATTTCGAAAACCTAGCCAAGTTGATGTGTTGCATTCTAAACATGAGGAGGAGCAAGAAGTTTGGGATGAAGAAATTAATGATGATGATGATGATGATTGCAATGATGATGAAGATGAAGTTCAAGTGATAGAATTTAAGAAGAAAAATGAAGAGGGTTCTCACTTAAAAGAGGAAGGAGATGCAAGTGACGACTCCCCACGGAGCAGCTCCAGTTCCCAACCTGTGACACCCGATGAGCAGCCAGCCTTGGGGAAGAAGAGTGATATCTCCAGAAATGCTTACTCAAGATATAACACAATATCCTATCGGAAAATCAGGAAGGGGAATACCAAGCAACGAATTGATGAATTTGAGTCTATGATGCATTTATAAACTAACTGAATCTGAGTTGCATGCCCACTAAAGCAAAAGTTAATTCTGTTTTCCCAAGATACATCTTTTTAAGCCTTATTTGAGTCATTCCTTTTAAGGTTATGGGAGCTTACTCTCTGTTTCACTGTAGAATAATGTGGAAATAACCTTAGACAAAATTCAGTCTGGTAACCTCAAATCAAAAAACTTTAGATTCATTCTTGGACATTTGCTTCTTAAAACAACACTAATATAGCACTATGTGATAAGCACTAAACAGCCAGAACCCCTGAGGAATCTGGCATGATTTGACTTTAGAAGGAGTAGTGCTGGGACATGTAGTCATCAAATGAAAGAGACCTATTTGAAATGATCCCTTTATTTCTTTGGGGATCTTTCTTCCTGTACCTTGTGGGTGATAGAAAGTCTGTTAAACCTTTCTTGCCTTTAAACATGATTTTATATAGTCTGTCAATAAACTTTTTAAAATATAACGCCTTTTTTTGTTATCTTCAAAAAAAGATTTTAAGTGGTTTTCTTAGGCATGTACAACATTGAAAAAAGTTTTTGGCCTCCTTCCTTGGTGTTACCATTCACTGAATTTTTTCACTAAAGGGGCTGGAGAATTCTGTTTACTAAATGTTGGATTTATGCTCTCAAGGTGAATTAAATTCATTGTGAGGTTGTTACAGGGAGTGGGTAGAAGATTGGTGGACAATCGACTAAAGAATTCTATTGAATATTTATTTCTGTGGCTTAAAATCTTGTCTAGCACAGTAAAAGTAATTAAAAAATGAAAATGACAGCTTTAGCACACTTTAAGAAAATGCCCTTTCTGAATTACCACACTCTCTCTTATTAACAATGTCTCAGAAAAATTTTATTGCCTTAGAAACCTGAGATAACTCTAGTCATAACTGCACTAGTTACTATGAAAATGGAAATAATTATCTTAGAATATTTTCAAAGTAAAATGTGAGCTTGTATTTTAGTGAGAAAGCTCTGGTAGTTGTTGGAATATATAATTTACTGGACCTAAGCCCAAATCAAGATGTTTAAAATTGTGCTTGTGGAGTTTCACTCAAATCAATGTGTCAAATAATGTATTGAATATTTATGAAAAGGGAGAGTCTATATTTATATAGACTTCTTAGATACTTCCTTAATTTTTTATTTCATGCTCTCATATATATATTACCCTGAACTTTCTGTCACCATAGATAAAAATTGTTTTTGTCCCTGAAAATAAAAAGACAATTCCTTATTGTCTGAATGTAATACAGTCTTCATTGTACTATTCAACCCTTTGTTTATTTCTTTTTCATTTTGTAAAAATACCCGGGGTTAGTCCTTCTTAGATTATTGCTTATTTATGTGTAACAAATCCCACATTCTAATGGTAATTTATTTAATTCTTCCTTGTCATATATTTCCATAGTATTATCTACTATTACTTAGTATTAAAAGGCTCAATCTTAAATTCAAGATGGAAGTACTTCTTTTATTTTTTCAAACATATATTTTGCAAAATAAAATTTCTGCCACCCTTAGTCAATAGAAACTATAGATTTCATTCTTGACAATGAAAAATTTCAGAATAAAGCCAGAGAAATCAGGTCTTTATTGATGCACAAGGACAATTTGCTGCTTATTTAGATCATCTAAACTTTCACACCTAGACAACCATTTTTTTTTTCTGGGTTACTGAGGACTCCTACAATTTTCTACTTAACTTCAAAGCACAGTACTGTGTTATCCGTCATGAAACAGGGCTGCATTGTTAATCTGCTATCAACAGAGCCTGTGTTTTGAATTATTCTGCAGAGGTGATATTGAATTCCTATGGAACTTGAATAAGGTGGGTGGTCTGTGGCCATGTGACAGGGCCAAGCAAATAGCTCTTATGGGGCTCCAACATATAGTTGGAGCCTTTTTAGATTTGTGCTCTTAACATATGATCAACCAACCATGAAAGATTTTGTCAACAAAGAATTTTTCAGGGTATGTTCAAGGGGTAAATGTTTCATGCTCATGGATGAGGCAATGTAGTTGTGAAAGAGCACTGAAATTATTCTTGGACATTGGCATCCATAAGCAACATGGTAGTGATGGGTGGTTGTTTGAATCTTTGTAATACAGGAAAAATAAGGATGAGGTTCAGATTGCATGAGATATTTTTATTATATTTAAAACTCATATGGAACATGTTAGAAGACAAATTGATAACTACACAGGAAGGCTTACAGCTTTTGTGATTCATCGTTCAAGGGTGGAAGGACTCTGGTACTTGTCAGGAGAATTGATACATTGTAAGAATGCTGATATTTCTTACATGTCTTTTTATTTTCCTTAGTTTTTGGGTAAACAGAAATTAATAACAGCTTGATTTCTCTGTCAATATAAAACTTACCTTTCATAAAACGTTACCTTTGAAGACACAGAGTTCGTCAGTATCTATCTATTTATTCATCTATCAATCTATATCATCTATCTATAAATTAATTAAAGAACTGCTGTGCCTAATTTGCTCTCATCATGTCCTTGTTTTTGGTATCTAGATTTTATTTTCTTTAGCTGCTCTTTAAAATTGAGAAAGAACACTTTCATATTGACATTTCTTTAAATCATTGATAAATGCTACTTTAGAAATCAAGAGAACACGTTATTTTACTTCATTTACATTCTTTATTTCAAAAAGATCTTAAAATAGTTGTATAGGAAATTGCAAAAAAAGAATTTCTGATTGGTAGGTATGTAATGTTCATGAAAATTTTCTATTATTTTTACAGGAACTGAGCTATTGTTTTAGATGCATCTTAACTCCAAAACTTGAAAACCATATATATATCATTGTAGTCATCAAGGTAATACATATAAACTATGCTGACACTTTTATAGTACTGCTTCTGCATATTTACATGGGTTAGTACTTTTGGCACACTTTCAATTGAAGAACAGACATTTAAGTTTTTTAAAGTGATAGGAAAAACATTTAAAATAAGTAATAATAGAGAATTACAGAAACACCAGACTATTATAAAGAAGAAATAGGTCTGACTATATGGGAAAGGCAATTATTTCTTGTAAAGCCCAAACTTTCATTGTTCTATTTAAACAAAAGGGCTATAAAAAGTGAGGTAAAAAGTTACAGCAAACATTTACCAATATTAAAATATCAGACAGTAACATAATACATATGAACACCAAAACGTGTATAAAGCTCATGAAGAACATGAGGTGACGAGGCCATACGATCAACATAATAAATACAATGACATGGGTAGAAATAGAAGCAGAAATCATTCAAATACTTGGCAAACTACAAAATCAAATGATGATGTCTCATATCTAACTGCCAGTATGAGGGAGTGTTAGAAATAAATTTGGAAAGTCATTTGAATTTTTACTTAGAAACTTAAAAGTCAAGCATTATATGTTTGATTCCTTCTTGATAATAACTTCAGTTGGTCAGAGGTAGAAACATTGAGTACTTAAAAAAATTCAAATTCACTCCATATTCCTTTATACTCCATAGTTTTAATATAGTTCTCCCATTAACAAATGTTTTCAGATAATCAAAAATAAAATTCATTAATCACTAAGTTGACCTTTGCCTTCTTTTTTTTAGTGTCCACTTCTTATAGCTAATATGTATAAAACTAGCAACATATGGGCAGCAATTTGAAGAGGAATTAAGGCATGTGCATAATCCTAACCCAAATAACAAGCATTTTGACAATTTAGAGTTTGGTTACTCCTTTCAAACATGGAAAACAATACCCAGGGTAAAAGTCCACCTGAGGAACTTTTGTCCAAAAGGCCAGATGCAGAAAAAGCTATGCATTTAAGAGTTAAACATATCCTAAAATATTTCATATTTTATTTGTAAGTAGAAACCCTTGATTAAACTTACTCCCACTTCAAAGCATAAAATACAGAGACTCACATGTACACATATATTTACAAAGACGGATATGTTTTTGAATGGTCAAGTAAAGACAATCTATTAATGTTATCAAAAGTTTTAGTTTCTACATCTAACATAAAGGTTCATATAGATATTTGTGACCAATATCTTTAGATGAGCAAATATCCATCAATAATAAAATATTAAGCCTCTGTTTAAAAAAAATCATGTTACTTATTTGATGGTAATTATCATCATTAGGAACTCAGCACATTAGAAGTTGCTCTGTTTGCTGGAAAATGAGAATTTCATGCGTATTTTTACAAAGCAAAGTCTCGCATAAACTTGTAGAGAGACCTTAATTGGAGTGGTAACTATTAGTCAACCCATCAGGTTGAAAGCAGAGGAATTAAATCTGCTTAGGGTGATGGTATTTTTCCCCCTTTCTTATAGACACAGGCACAACCAACACCTGAAATACCATCCATTAAACCTCATCAGGTGTATATAATACTTTACATAGTTCATTCAAACCTGTCCATGAGATGGCTATTTATCAAAAATAAATATTTTCTGCATTAGCTTTGGTTAGTGTTCCTTTTCTCATTGCAAGACATTTTGACTTACAGCAATGGTTGAGTACCCTATGGAAAAGTTACTGCAAAAGCACTACAGTGACAATCTATATAATGAAGTGAAAGTTACAAGTCTTGGTTTGTGTTTTAAATTAAAAGATTCCTCAATTTCTCATCTATTCAAATTGAGAAATGTCAGCTTTAGTTAATGGTGGGGGAAAAAGAGTTGGTAGTATTTTTCACAGAGAAGCAATCTCTCTATGTCTACTTCTCACTCTCAGATTTGTTCCAGGAAATAAGAAAGAATGCGTATGGCATTAAGTCAAAGAGATAGACTATTATGTAGCATGTGGGGATAGCTAATCCTAAGTCTACAGTTGAGCTGTTTAACAGAGAGGGCTGTAGCTTCTATTTCCTGTCTACACAACATCAGAGAGAGAAACCAAAGAAGTTTGACTCCACAACCAAGGGATTTTTAACTGAGCTCACCTGAGCTGATTGCTCTACTTAAAAAAAAAGTAGCATAACAGCATGGAGTAGTGAAAGAGACTCTCTTTTATTTTTTCTTTCTTTCTTTCTTTCTTTCTTTCTTTCTTTCTTTCTTTTTTTCTTTCTTGAGCCACATAAAATGGAACCTTGTCTGCACACTGAGGAGAATAAAACCCACCTCATTGAGTTGTGTACAACAGTGTGAGATGGGGTACAAATAGCACCTAGCACGTAGTAGATACTCAAAGATAATTCGTGTCCATCTATTTTTTTCCGTGTAACTTTTTTGTTTTGGGGCCTTCATCTAACGCATAATTTCTTTCCTGTGTTGAAATGTAGAAGTTAAAGATATTAAAACAACTGAAGATGGTACTATCTGGTGCACCTCAACCTCATTCTCTTGCATGAGAGCCCCTTGAAAATTATTTTAAGCCATTCATGACATCAAGGTTGACTAGGGAAATTGAATTCATACATTATAACTGCTACTTCTGCTCTACAATCCCTAAGGGGATACTAGAAGCAAGGTGTTTTAATATCTAAGAGAATATTTCCAAATTAGTGTGAAAAAGCTAACAGTACATTGTGATCATGGCACATGTTGTTTTTTTGTCCCAGTAAATGACAGCTGATTGAATGTCAGCAAGCAGAATTGAGCAAATTTGATAATGGTGATAAAACATGGTTGTAGCAACAACAGCTGCGTCATTCTTTGTGGAGAGTAGGGTGGAAGCTCTGGGTAACTACCGAGAAAGAGAAAGAAATGTGCGAACCAAAAGGCTCAGAAGCATTTGGATGGGTTTGGTGAGTTTGTTTTTGATCAGATAAGTTCTACAAAATATTATCAAAACTATGCTTGTGTTAAAATTATAAAACTTTTAAAAAGAAAGGCAATAATTTAGGCCAATCCAAAAAAGAAACCAATCAACCAAACAAAAAAACCTCTGATGTCCCCAGTAACACAGCCTTGTATTGAAAAAATTCAGGGTTGATAAGGACCCTAAAGTGTTCTATCCAAGGGTCTTTCATTAGAAGACCAGAAGACCTTGTAGCATTTCTACTTTTATTATAGTCTTCTGTAAACAAAATTTGGAAGGCAACGCTCTAAAAAATGTTGGTAGTGTTACCATGTTCAGGTGCTGCTTGCTGCCTCCAAAAATTGAGAGACAAGATTGGTGGAAAGAAAAGAAGGTTTATTCAAAATGCAGACATTCAGAGAAGGCAGTGGATTCTTGTCTCAAAGACTACCTTCCCGGATTGTAGCAAGGCCAAAAGGTTTTATAGGCATGCAGATTGGGGAAGAATAAAGACAGACTTGGAGCATCGTGGTAGAAGGTCAGGAAGGCTTGAAGGCTGGAAGTTGAGAAATCACTTCCCAGGCCGTGGTCTGCTTCGAGATCAGTATTATGTTGGGTTTGGGCACTCAGTTGCCTGAAGACTTAACTGGGTTAATGAGGAATGTGTAGCCTCAGGAAAGGGAACAAAGCATCAGCATTAAAAAAGGGTAAACAAAAACTATGAAGTGATTCAGGCTCTGAGTTAACTAAGTTGATTAAAAAAGCAAGAGCTAACTAAGTTATTGATTTCTTGAGTTTCACTTGTAGAGCAGTAGACTTTATAGTTAGTCAATACTCTTCAGTTTAGGTTTATAAGATTCCTTACTAGTGATTAGTTCCTTGCATTTAGAGTAATTGAGCAAATACATGCTAAAAGCTGTTTTTAAAATTCTACCCAAGAGCAAACCTGTGATGTATAAAAACAATTCTTTGTTATAGTGAAATTGTTTCTAGGTTCACGTGCTGCTTGTTGCCTCTGAAGATCGAGAGACATGGTTGGTGGAAAGAAAATTTGGTTTATTCCAAGTGCTGGCATTCTGAGAGGATTGTGGACTCCTGTCCAAAGGCCAACTTGCAGATTCTAGACCAGCTAAAAGGTTTAAGAGACACTAAGAAGAGGCAGAACAAAGGAAAGGGGAAGATGGCCCAGCAATTCCTGGGTGATTTGAAACTGAAAAGAAGGTGCTTCCCAGAGTCTAGTTGGTTTCAGAGATAAGTGGGCCTTATGCAGATGTTGCCTTGAGCAAACAGTCATTAAGGCTGGTATGCATGGTAAACAGAAACAGGCATGCACAGTAAACGGAGTGTTGAGACTGCATTAAGGAAGAAAAGACAAAAGCTTTAAAAGGTTATAAGCTAAATTACACTGTTGAATCGAACTAAACTTTTTTGTTAGATCCTGAACATAGATAATATAGTGTCAACTTTACAATAATGGAGATTCAAATATAGCCTCATATAGTAAGTACGTCAAGGTGAAATCAGGAAGAACATGCACCGAATAGACTATAGAAGGTTTTTTGAAAAATACATTCAAATTTCTTCTGCTGGTCTACCCACAGTTCAGTGTACCCAAAATATAATTCATCTTTTTCTTAACAGAGTTAAAGTTTTTGGTGGAAACTGTTCTTGAAAAAAAAAATAGAGTCTTTAGACTGGGGGAAAATAATCTTCCAACATTTTTCAGTTACATGAAGACTGCATGAGGCACCCAGCATACTCAGTTTGGTCAGCAATTCAATTAGGCATTTGGCAACTGCCTGTGCTTCATCGGGCACATGGCTCTGTTTTAAAAAGAATGATGTCATTTTCTAATCATCCTCTCATCTTCAATGTCAATTATTTGGAAAAAAGAATCTTAAATATGATGCAAATATGCAAAACTGTTTCCCCTTCTGATTCTTAGTTATTGCTCTGTTTTTGTACAATTAATTGAGAGTTAAAAATAAATTTTAAATAGGAAATCTGAACTAAAAGTGCCCAGTTTTATTGTCAGCTTATCTGAACAAAAATTTTGTTCTCTTTTTTTAAATATTAACAAGCATATGAGGTCAGACAATTAATTTCACGAACTCATCCTAGAAAAAGTGCTACATACCTCATTGCTGAATATCACTACGGTCACCTTCGAAGTACTCCCCTTGGGAAGCTACGCACTGACACCAGTGCCTAGTCTACCCTTCAGAGCAATTTTGGAATTCTTATTTTGGAATGGCCTTCAGAGTGGTCATCATATATAAAATCTGACAATTATGTTAGCGATCCTGCCACCATGCAATTACCTTGGCAGTACTGAATAAACAACTCGGTAAGGTGTCATAACCTTGGCAAGGTTGTTTGTACAGTGCTGCCAAAGTAAGTTGGCGAGCTTACTTGTCAGATTTGGGGTACTTTGAAGGCTCAGGTGGCCATTCCAGAGTAAGAGTTCCAAAATTGCTTTGAAGGGTGGCACCCTTGCACAGCTTCCCAAAGGGAGTACTTGAAGGTGACTGTAGTGATTATTTAGCAATGAGGTATGTAGCACTTTTTCTAAGATGAGTTTGTGAAATTAATTGTCAGACCTCATACTGCATGGTTATCCTCCAGAGATGTAACCCCAACAAAAATGTTTGTGTATCTCTTTCATAGAAATGCTGTGGAACAAATTTGTTTAGACCAGTGGTCTGAGACAATAGAATGAGCCCTGTCTCTGAAAATACAAATTCTGATTCTGATTGTCTGAGAACCCACTTGGATTTTTAGACAGGTAATGTGTCAATTTTCTTACTTAAAATGAATGTAAAGGATGTCAGGATTTCTGAGATGTTCTCTGATATTCTCAATTATTGGTATAGCTAAGATTAGGAACTCCATTAAGGTCAAACAAATATTGAACTTTTCCCCAAATTTATCAGTGTTATCATTAGGGCCACATCTAGAACTTTATTATTTTCCCCTCAAATAGGTGCCAGATTTTTCTTTTAGGGCAAAGTCTAGGGCAATTTTTTCTTAACCTCTCTTCCAGACTGTTGCTTAGCACATTCTTTTCTTCTTTCATTATGTTTTCTTTATTTCTATTTTGAAATCTTTAGTGCCCCTTTTAAACATACTTCACACCTGTGAATGATGCTAAGTCTAAGGTAGTATCTCCTATTGAAGAAGCTTAATGTTTTCCAGTGCTCTACTTCTACTTTATTTGTTTCAACTCCTCTCACTTAGCCCTACATTAGAGTATGTTCATGATTAAATGTATTTTGGCTTATTACAGTGTTTGTTGTGATCAGCCTCTTTTACTTTGCCTTTTCTTTTTTAACATTCACATTAAGTCTGTGATTGTTTTTTTACATGTAGTTTTAAAAGCACAAAATGAACTAAAACCATGTCCACATCTAGAATTAAATAAGCATTTGACTTGCTCACTTAAAAATTTTTTCCACTCAGATTGGTAAGAAGCATTATTCAGTTATCCAGACCAAAACCCTGCCATCAAGGAGTATTATATCAATACTATTTCAAACTGAAAGGTAAACATGCATGTAGTCTAGAGGGATGTCACCAAGGTGATAGCTATGTGTTTACAAGGTTAACTAGTCATAGAAACTCAAGTCATTTTTTTTTTTATGAAAAAGTAGTAAACAAAGGACCATGTTCACACTGATTTTTAACCTACTTGTGGGCCAAAACAGCTAGTTATTACCAAACACAGTCATCACAAGTATCTGTACTTCCCCAAGTACTTCTGTCTTTATTTCCAGGTACTTGCTAGATTGCATAGGGAAACTTAACAGGCTAAGCTTTTAGCACAGGGCAGGAAGCAGGCAGTTCAGAAGGCCACCTAGTGCTGAAGAAGGACTCCAATCCAATGTTAGACTGTTTCCCTGAGTTAACCTTTGATATCTCAAATATTGTGACTTTTTAAATCTTCCATTCACATGTTATTAATTTTGAAAATTTAAACTACCAGGGGGAAATACAGTCACCAAGTTCACTATCATTTTCACAGTGTCTAAAGAATTTACTATATAAAAACATCAGTCCCTCTTCAGTCTTCAAAATACTGTTCAAATTTCCACTTTTGATGTAGGTTCTTTGGGTCACAAGCAGCAACTTTCAGGGTCTTCTGAGAAAAATTTCCTTCCAAGCATAACAACTGATGATAGTCTCCAAAAACAATGTGGTTCACCTGGAGAGAAAGAGGATCTGGCAATGAGCCACACACTGATTCTGACAAATGAGTAAAGCAATGGAAACCAATAAAAAGAAAGACAGATACTTGTATTTTTGATCTTTAGGAATTATGTTAGGAATGAACATAAACAAAGGCTGTGGACAGTATTAAGTTTTTTTCTACCTCAAAGTAAGTTCTCACACTTCAAAGATAAATTTTCTGATCATGTAGCTGATGATTATAGTATTTAAAGAAAATAATTCCAGATGGCATTTACTATATTTGATGAATGATGGCTTCTTCACTGATGGTGCTAAACACACACACACACACACACACACACACACACCACCACCACCACCAATAGCGAGTTAGTTAATTGCTTAATTAAGTTCAAGACTTAGAATGCAAATTTGGAATGCAAATTTTGAAATGTCTTTTATTTATAATCTACCTACCATAATTCTGAGTACATAATTCCTGATAGCCAGAAAATTCAGATGTAAAAGTCAAAGATATTTTAGAGTGTTCTATTATTACTTAATATGTAGCAATATCCTAGATGTTGTCAATAAAAGACTTGCTCATGGTTTATGATTTTTTCACCTATCGAACTTACCAATTACCCAGGACTATGACAAAGATAATTTATACATATATTTATATATATATATATTTACACACACACACACACACTCACACATATATATATGAGGTTGGAAAATTAATTTCATGAACTCATCCTAAAAAATGTGCTATATAACTTATTGCTAAATATCACTATGGTCACCTTCGAAGTACTCCCCTTGAGAAGAAGCTGTGCACCAATGCCAGTACCTAGTCCACCCTTTAAAGCAATTTTGGAACTCATTTTCTGGAATGGCCATCAGAGCTGTCATCATACCTGAAATCTGACAATTAAGTTCACAAACTTGCCACTGTGCACTTAGGTACTTATGTTGGCAGCACTGTACAAACAGCTTGGTAAGGTGTTATAATTGCCAAGATTATGACACCTTACCGAGTTCAGGATATATATAGTTTTGTAATACTTTAAGAATGATCAAACAGGGGTAATTTCCTAATACTTTATTTTATAGTTGCTCCTACAAAAACAGAACTTGAGAAATATGATGCTTGAATATACTTGAGGTTTTATAAAGGAGTTGTCCTTGAGCAAAATAATTTTGCAATATCTACAATGTTGTGCTGGTGGATTGTAAAGAGGTAACTAAATAATTTTTCCAAACCTAAAAACACATGTGAGAACTAGTGGTAGAGGGGCATTCCATGCCCCAAATCCTCAAAACCACCTATGAAACAATTTCCTTTTAGGTGGTCACAATCCAGAACATTTGGGGAGAGCTGACCTAGTGAACATCTTTTGAATATTGATTTAGAAATATATAATTTTAACAATTCATTCATATCCAGCTTCAAGCTCACTATTATCCTTCTTTCTTCCACGAAACTCTCAACTTTTAATGCCTTCTAAAAAGACAGACACATTCTTGACATTCATAGTTTTATTTTCCATTTCTCATGTTTTTTAAGACTTACATATCTTAGGGGACTGAGAAGGTTTAGTACAAAAACTACCAAAAAATTGATAAAAGAGGAAAGAAAATTGTCAAGATATTCACCTCCATGACATCTAGCAGCATGGATAGGGAACCTCAAGACAGACGGCATCTATGTATGTATGTTTTATGAAGTCACAGGCACAAACAAGGTAGCAAAATACATTTCTGACTGTTGCCATCTTAATTAAATCACCTGCTTTACAAGTGGGTTACCATTTAGGGTGAGCAATACTGGTTCTATATGAAAATCAACTGATGAAGTCTTAAGTTCTCAGTGAGGCCAACCCAGTTTGTAAAATAAGCCCTATGTGATTTAAGGACTGCCTGCCTGCTCCTTTGACCAGCCTAGCTTTTCCGTTCTCAGGTTCACTTCTGGAGATAAGGACTGTTCTGGTTCTCATGTCCTCTCCTCTCCTCTCCTCTCCTCTCCTGTCCTCTCCTCTCCTCTCTTCTTTCTCCCTTCATTTTCCTCTTTCCCTCCTTGCCTCCATCCTTTGGCACAGAATTAAGGAAACAGGAGGTAAGATCTCATGTATTTGATAGACATTCAGGGATTTCCCCAACACTATACAACATAAAATTAGCAGCTTATAACTAGTAATTTCTAATTTAGGGGGTGGGTAACTCAGTAATATCCATTATCACTAAAGAGAAAAAAATGTCCAAATGGAATTGAAATATAATAAAAGAAGATCTAAAGAAAGGAAAAATAGAGATACATAGCTCAGGCCCTGATTTTGACCCTTGACAGAAAGAAAAATATCCCAAAGAGAATAATCACCGGCTGTGACACTGAAGGCATGGAGGCCCTCCAAGGGATAAAAGATATGCTTACTTTGGAGCCATCTCTGAGCAAAATGATGACATTCATATACTTATTGGATTTGGTGGCAACCTCCAAGTGAGAAAGAAAATTTGAGAAGGCAGTCCTGACATTATTTCTGCCACCCCAAGATCCTACACCAATGCTTATGACTTTTCCCCTGTTAAATAGAATGGGGGAAAATGGAGAGGCCATTGAGTGAGTAAGGTAGAACAGGGGTGTTCTGGTGGTAAATATTAACCACTGGACCTCTGGAAAAACACCCCTCGATTTATAGCACGGGTGTGCATACTCACATCATGGATGGTTTCAAGTTACAGAGCAGTGTGTCTAACTGAAGTTGGCGAGGGCTCGTGGGGGCTGGTGCCAGCACCCCGGACAGCCCAGGCCTCTGGGAGCCAGAGGGCATGAGAAGAGTGTCCCTACGTGGAAAGCAGGCAGAGTGTGGAACCAGATGCCTACTAAAGTGCAAGGCCCGTCGGGAGCGCTGCTTCTTGCTCCCCCTACACTCTCCTTCGAAGCTTTTCTGTAACCACTGAGAACCATGCTAGTCTAGAAGCCTGATTTTTGGCATTGCTAATTGACTGAAGCAAATGACTTTAAGAAACACAGATGATGACAGCAGTGTAACTAAGAGAACCCGGTGACTTTTATTTAAAATAATTGATTTGAAATACATTTTTTTAAAGAAAAAAGAACTTGACAATTTACAAAGCTATCTGTTCATCTCTCTGCATGAACTTTCACACTGCCTCTATTGTCTCAAACACACTTAATGCTTCTGATTGAGAAGTTGACAATGAGGGATTCATGTTGCATTTAATTGAAAGCTGGATTTGTAGTAAAAAAGAGGTACAAATATTATGCTTACCAGTTCTGAATGGAAGACAGATGTTGATTTATGCAGCCATTTTAGCCCTTTGTTTCTGTTATCACAGGGGTGCAGGCTCAGGGCTCCCTGCTCAGGGAGGGGAGCCAAGCACCATTCTTCATGTTTAATAAGTCTTAACCACGTGTAATTGAACTGTTGAAACTGTGGAAGAAATGAATACAGAAAAAGTCAGTTCAAGCAGCAAACACAAGTAAGGGCTTTGCCAAAAACTTCTGTTAGCCACGGTTAAGAATATAGGCACTCCGGTCAGTCAATTTGCATTCAAATCCTGGAACTCCCACTTGCAACTCTGATCCTATGGCAGCATATAATTTATCCTGCCTAATCTCATTTTTCTCATTTTAAGTTGGGTAGCAATAGTGTCTATCTCTGAGGCATGGCTAATGATGGTCAAGTGCTTAGCACGCTGTAAGCCCTCAATAAATGTTAGTTGTAATAATACAAATTATTTAGTACAGTTAGCACATATCTATAAATGGATGTCATTTCAGGTGTTGTGGGTCCCAGACTACCCTGGTGCATGGAGTCTTGGAACATTCAAGCCACCACAAGATTATAGCTCCGGGCCCCTGGGCTGCAGAGAGATCTGAGTCACAGTCCTAAATTACCTTGGTGGAAATTAGGATGTTTCTTTGTTTAAGATTGTCTACAGTTAGACTCCTTGAGGTTTTGTTTTATTGTAGGAAAGGTTAAAAAATCTGTCTTTGCTGATAGCACTGGGAATCATCTCTTGCTGCCATGTGAACATCCCCCAGTTCACAGGAATGGCTCTTGGAGAAGTCCAGTTTGAAGGAGTTGCTGAAGTCTCTTATAGAATAAATACCAGTTCAGGTAATAGAACCATGTTTTCAACTTTTATAAATAGCTTCTCCAGTTGTTTACAACCTGGTACTATCTGCCTGGTCAATTTATTCTAAGGCTCTGGGTCTGTGGGAAAGTTGTTTTGTACCAATGTAAACATATTAGAAAAAAAAAGGGAGCTCCCTGGTGGTGTAGTGACTAAGGCTTCGGCGCTGTCAACACTGTGGCCTGGGTTCGATCCCCAGCCAGGGAACTACCCACATTAAAAAAAAAAAAAAAAAAAAAAAGGACCACTGGCAAAATCTATCTAACAGCTTTTATCTAATGAATCATTTGTAATGTTACTGAGATTTAACTTCGATGATCAAGTATGTCATTGAATCAGACCTCTCCACTGAAAAGGTACTTCCTGGACCATCAGCAGCTCCCTAGGAGCTAGTTGGAAATACTGAGTCTCAGCCTCACCACCAGGAATCTATTGAATCAGAATCTGCATTCTGACAACTTGCCCAGGTGATGTACGAGGGCTGTCTGGAGAGTACCCAGCCATGTAATATGAAAAACAGAGGCATTTATGGCTGGATTTTTTTTCTGCACAGCCCTCATACGTGCACATTACATTTTGAGAATGTGGGAAAAAAGGGGTAATGTGGAGCGTAATCCACAGGGTGATGTCATAAATTCCTAACTGGGCAGGTCATGCTGGGTAGTCACAAGTCACATCCCAGGCATATACTTCCTTTAGTAAAAGACTTATCTTTGCCTAAGTGACCCTGTCCATTGTTAGTGTGCATCAGGTTAACACACCTTTGAAATGCCAAATACATGACCGTGCTTTCAGCCCCTCCCCACTTCTAAAGCAAGAGAGGACATAACTATGAACCATTCTGTATTCCAATCCCCTCTTGCTTTCTCCCACCTTCATGTAATCTTCCTTACATTCCCTTCTTAATTTCCCATGCATAAAAAAAATACCCTGCAAAACTGTTACTGTTCGGAGCATTTGAGATCATACTCCCTGGCATATGTCATCAGCTGGGTTCAAATAAACTCATAAAAATTCCCTACAAATTTGGACATTTCTTAAATTGACAAGATGCATGGATGTTTGAGGGCTGTCCGGAAAGTATCCAGCCATATAATATGAGAAATTGAGGCAATTATGGCTGGATTTTTTTTTCTGGACAGTATGTCATAATACAAGAAAGCTATGTAGCTACTGGATATTACCTTCCAAAGGGACAGATCAACTGGTTGAAAAGATTACTAAAGAACATTTTTAGATAAAGTGAAAGATTGGGGTTGATGATTCAATCCTCGGTTTTTATTCCGTTTGAGGTTTTTTTGTTTTGTTTTGTTTTGTTTTTGTTTTGATAAATGCTGTAGTCACTGGCTTGATATGAAGTCTCATTAATTCTAGCATAAAGAAGTAACCTCCTCCATGTTCCTTTACTTTTTATTACTCAAACAAACCACAAGAAGCAGAAGCTGAAAGGAGTAACAAGACAAAATGGCAGATGGATGTTTGTGGAAGGCAGAGACTGCATCATTTATATGAGGCTGTCCAGAAAAAATCCAGTTATGTGCCTCTATTTTTCATAGCATGTGGCTGGATACTTTCCGGATAGCCCTCATACCTTCCCCTTCTGGTATTCTCCCTAGAGACTCAATGGTTATCAAGAGCAGACCTTGGGTTTTCAGATAAAATACTGGTTAATCAGGCACAGAAAGTCACTAATTGATGAGTCTTGAAGAATTGAATTATTTAATATTTTACTTTGATATAATTTTGACTAATTGTGATTTTTGTTCTATAATTTATGACTTCTTGAATTCTTAATATGTGCAAGTTATGTCTTTCAATTGATTTTTGACACTCTTTTCTTTCCTCTACTCCTCTCTTTCTTAATTAAGAAAAAGTTCCTTTAGTCTCAAATTTATAATCCACAGCTGAATAATTGTAACTAAGGTGACAAAAATGCCTTGTCCTCTAGAATCAGCTTTGAATTAAGAGGTAGACGTGAGATGTGCCTAAAAATATAAACACTATCTTTAAGTTGAAGCAAAGATATGTTTTGGTAAGCCTGTGTTATCATCAAAAAATAATTTTTCTACCAAAGAGTGATCTATAATTTTAGGAAACTCAATTCTATTCATGTGTCATTGCTCCTGTGAGTCCTATTTGGCACCAGTGCTGGTAACTGTACCTACAGAGTGAGAAGGAGTAGGGAAGATGTACTGGTGAGGAAGATGCTGTCACCAGAGCTCACTGTAGAGTCACCGCTCTGTTCTCTCCTAAGCGCTATGCTGTGAGTCTGTGAACTGTTGCCGCAGGGTTCTCCACCGTGGATCACGGATTGTGCAATTTGCATTACTCCCTTAAGATGCGAAAGAATGGGGTCCAGGGGGTAGAATTAGCAAATAAAAATGCTTCCTGAGATTATGTTTTTAAAAATATGTTCTTTTTTCTTTATTATTTTATCTTCATATATAATGTGCTATTTTTCACTCTTTTGTCTTTATTATTATATATAGTAGTGAACATTTGTACAGCTCTACATGCTTCATATGTGCTACCTAATTCGATTCTCACTCCAGCTTTGGGAGAGGCACTATTATCACTGCCATTTATGTAGGGTTAAGGAACTTGCAGAGTTAACACACTTTTGCAAGTGATGGAGCCAGAACTGTGTCCATGGTGCGTTGACTTCAGTGCCCATACCTTTTCTCCCTCAGTCACTACATTTAGTGGTGGACCCTCTTATCACTAATCTTATGATCATATAGAAATTTAGAAATTGATTATTGTTTCTATAGGCAAAAATGAATTTCTCAAAGGAATGATGAATGTGTCATACCCTACACCTATCAACTACACTTGTACCATCAAATGCACCTATTATGAGAAAGAAAACCCTAGCTCAGCATACCTTGCTGCTCCCGTCACAGTCTTCCAGAATGGCTGTGGTATTTTTAATGGAAATGCATTTACCCAAGGCCACGTTAATAAGCTAGAAAGCAAAATGTAAAATATGTATTAAGAAACAAATATCTTAACATAGAACAGGACATTCAGAAAACATAGAATATAAATCTACAATAAGGTTAAAATATAGTTAATAGCTTAGCAGTACTTAGCACTCTAAGATTTTATTGGTTGCTATCTCTAACAGAGACATAATGTAATCTTGCTAAAGTATAGCTTCAATCTGTCAATTTAGGCATGTGATTCAGCCACAGAGCCAACAAACAGAAGCTTTTAATTAACCCTTGCCTAGAATGCTGAATAGAGAATGAAAAAAAGGTGGAATGAAAAGCAATTATTTTCTTGGCTCAAGTTTGTCTGATGCATATATTAAAAGTCAGTGCACATACTTGCAATTTAATCAACCAACAGTTACAGGCTCTGTTGCCTGGCTGACCCCTCCAAGCTATTTGACTGCTTAGGCACTGATTCATAGATAAATCGAGTCCTTCAAGAACAGCAGATTATAGCTGATTTCCTGTCAGAAGCTTCCTAATGACTCAGGCAAGCTACAATTCATTACAGGAAAGTCACGAAAGCTAATACAGAGCCAAGTTTAAAGGCACTTTCTGGCAGGCCCCCAGGTTTTTAATGGATTTGCAGGGTCAAATATGGAGGCAGCTTTCTATAAGTTACCATTTAATGCAGAAAAATGTTGATTCCCTTGCCCTCTTCGACATCCTGGGCAGGGCTAACGAGATGGTGGGTTAACAGTGCAATTTAGACTTCTCGGATTTCTAAAAAGCTGTGTAGAGCCAAGTCTAATTGGGAAAGCATCCTGAGAAGGGAGGTGGTGAGGTCTTCGTTGCCAGGGGCATTGTTAGTGCCACTTCCTGTTCCATGGTGCCTAACACAGAGCTCAGTTCTGGGGTACTTATGACATAGGCTGGGTAGCTCACAGTTTCCAGCCTTCATAAGAGGTGCTTGGTGGGTTGGTCCTCACTTTTATATGCATAACTCAGCTAACAATAAGGGGCATCAGGAACCAGAAACACACACACACACACACACACACACAAAACCCTAAAAGCAAGTGGTGAAACTGCAAATATTGGTAAGCAAGGGGCCAATATTTTAAGTACAAAAGAAACACTGGGCGTGGATGAGCAAGCAAGGTAGAATTGCAGTCTCTCACATGAAGATGAAGAACTAGACAGATTCTAAGTGGATTAGTGTACTTGGAAAAACAATTTACTGTGTAGCACAGCAAGACTACAGAGAAGCTCAATTCACCCAGATCCACAACTTTACAGTGACTGACCTTCATTTGGGTTTGGGATGCAAATTTATACTACTTACATTGAATACCAACCCTGACAGGCCCTCACGGCACAGAAACAACATAAAAATAATATCAGGTTCTTAGCAGTGATGACAAAACATTATTTAATACATATTAATATGTTATACTTTTGGTGAAAATTGCTTTAATAAAGATATTTCTCTTACATAAAAAAATAGTACCAGGTTGACTATTTTTGGGTGGCTGGAAAGCAAAAGACAATTGCAAAAGGATCGAATCTGTCACAAACCCTCAAGGAAAGCTCTATTCACAATTTAAAATGACAAACATGGACCACAGTTAAGGGGAGCAGTCAGAACACACAGAAGGAATCAACCACTGTGCATTTCAGAGGAGCGTTAACAGATGCAATGAAGTGAAATAATCCTGGAGATTAAAGAAAAGAAGTGGGGCCTCAATTGTTCTCTGGATCTCAGCAGAGGTAAATGTAAATGCTGGTACTTGTAGATTATTTAGAAAATACTCTACTTTTTTTTCCAATGGGTATGGAAAACTGGCTTCAGCACTGCTGAACAGGTTGTCCCATTTCAGAACCTCTCAGAACCTTCAGTACGTTAATGTTTAGCTTGCTGCTCCAAGAGAGAATGGAGTGCCAGTGTTTGCTAAATATATTTGAACATGGACTCTGAGTTTTGGCAGCACAGCTAATAACATTGTTCAGAATACTGTTTGGGAATCCTGAGTTCAGCTGATTTCTCTATTTATTTCACACTATCCTTTCTCCCAAACACTAAAAGGCATTAGAAGGAGAAAGAAAACTTGTCTATCCTTGCCTCCCCGTCTCTGACGTCATCTAAAGATCTGTTTTTCCTTCCCTTTTATCAGACATGACTGAAGAAATTTACTGGAAAAACTGCTTTTCTTGATTATCTGTGAAGTGCTAAGAAACTGTTCTTTATCTCATTATACATTTTTTTTCCAAAATTGATTCTTCATTTTGTTTTTAAAGAATCTTATCCATATCTTTACTGTAAACCATTTCAATCATTACAAAAAATCAGTTGTATTTTCGATTATTCATTTTGAATTATTTCATTTTCTAATTTAGAAAATGGGAGTACCCCATAGCTTACCACACCATTCTTAAACATTAGGCCAGACAGGCCATTTGCTAACAGTTTGATCCAATACAAATACTATTATTGGTGAGGCTATCTTATTCATTCCCAGTATTTTTGGTTCAATAAGAAATGACTCATTGTCATTAAAAACTAACATAAAACTCTACTGGATTTAAATTCCTAAGTGTGTAGGTGACGAGAGGGGAAAAGGTGCAGCAAGTAACAAAAAGTGATGGAGTTCATTTTCTTGGAACTTTCTGGAGCTTTTCAAGATTGTCTACCCAGGGAGTTCCCTGGTGGTGTAGTGGCTGGGCTTCGGCGCTCTCAACACTGCAGCCTGGGTTCGATTCCCAGCCAGGGAACTACTGGAAAAAAAAAAAAAAAGACTGTCTACCCCAAATAATGGTCTGATTAGTTTTAATTTGAATTGCCTGGGAAAAAAGTTCCAATTTTTAAAAAAAATGGTAATAATGCTCCTTACTGCTTGCTTCAGAGGGGAGCAAATAGCATCTTTATTAAAGTTTGTCTAAAGAAGGCAACACATACGAAAATAGAAGGAAACAATTTATTAAAATTATTTAAAAATATCTTTGTATTTTGATATAGCCCAGGCATCAGCAGAACGCTGTTTCCTTAAGGATAGCGCTTTAAAATTTTCATGGGAGCTCAGAATACTTAGCCTCACAGAGAAGGCAAAAGGTAGTTTTTTAGTTCCCTCTGGTGGTTAAAGTTCAGTAATGCTCTTGCTGAGATTTCTGTGTTGGATCAAACATGGTGAGAATTTCTTTCCTTTTCCTGCTCAAGAGATAGAATCTTAAAATGTAAATTTACTTTTGTAGACATATTGTTCGAACAGTGTATAAATTCAAGGTATTCTTCCTAATGAATTACCTAAGATTGAATCACTAAAGTAGCTGCTAATCTATTTTGACCTATTATAAAGATGGCAATTTTAAAACACATGATGTTACATACAAATCGGTCATATATACTTATTTGTCAGTTAAATTTTATAAAAACAGAACAAAATTTAAGACAAATTGTCTCTCTTTCACACTCTTCCAGGATCTCCTGATACCGAGGAGAATGGCTTTACTAATTCCTTGTCATCAGATTTGCTAGGCAGAGCGTGGTTGGTTTGTATAATTCCCTTTCTAGGGAGATTTTTAAAAGTTTGCTTAAAAGAGCAGTCTGAGAACCTCTTGTATGAAGAAAAAAATGAACTTGAAAGAAAATAAAACCATATTGGGAATATTTATAAGTACAAAGTCAATGAAAAATAAAACAATAAAAGAAATTAGAAATATGAACGAGTGCAGAAGAGCTCTAGGTCAAGGCTCGACTAACCATCTTCAAACCCAGTTTATGGCAAATGTCCCATGTCTTGCCATTCTCTTCAAATTAAGTCTCACTCTTAGAATAGGTTTGAAATGGCTTTCACCCAGGTTCTCCTCTTCCTGGAGATATATATATATTTTTTTTCTTTTTTTTTTCTTTTTCCTTAGCTTTGTTCATTAATCAAACTGTTTAGCTTGGCTTCTTCCTTACATTACCCTGTGCCCTGGAATTTTTTCTGCTATTGTCTGACAATTTCTGTTAGTTCTCAACCCCTCTTTAAAATCAGAAAACTCTAATTAAATTATGCCATCCTATTATTTAACCCTCCTCAAGTACTTCCTGTTACATTCAGAGTGAAGGAAGCAAGGAAGGAAGGGAGGAAGGAAGGGAGGGAGGAAGGGAGGGAGGAAGGAAGGGAGGGAGGAAGGAAGGGAGGGAGGAAGGGAGGGAGGAAGGAAGGGAGGAAGGAAGGGAGGGAGGGAGGAAGGGAGGGAGGAAGGAAGGGAGGAAGGAAGGGAGGGAGGAAGGAAGGGAGGGAGGAAGGAAGGAAGGACCTTAGTTCTGCCTGTAAGGACAGGAGCGATCTGACTCCTTACTTCTGCTTTATCTGGTTCCATTCTTCCCTCTTTCACACCCTGACAACATCCCTCTTCTTTCCAATTCCTTAATGCCTCAGTCACCTGCCTTACAGTTTTTGTACAAGGGTGTCCTCTGCCCAGGGTTCTTTTCTTTAAATCTTGGCTGACACGTCATCTTTCTGACCCAGGCTTCAACACCTCCTCAGAATCAGCCACTCTAACTTGGGAGGCTTCATCGCTCACAGCCAGTTCCCTAAGTAAGAGCCATTACGTTTTTTATTTATACTTTATATACTTCTCTATTATATGTTTTCCCTTCTCAACTTCAAGCTCCACATAGCAAGAATCAATCCACTTCTGAAATACTGCCCAGTTTATTGATACTCAGTAGGTATTTGCTGAGTTAATTAATGACTATGACTACCTAGAACACTTGGTCAAGTTTACTTATATTTAATCCTCAACCATGCTTTGTCTCTTCTGTACTTACACCTGGCATTTATTTATTTAGAATGCAATAACTCATTCTTACCCACATATTTTCAAAGCTTTTGTTTCAGAATTTTATTTTTATGGCATCAGATGTGAAATTGCTGCTTTAACTTACCACACCACCAGCCCTCACAATGGGAGCCTTCAAGTCAGGAAAGACGTTCTCCAGGTACCATTTGAAACTTTTACATTTCAGTTTCTTTCGAAGTTCTCGTTGTTGGGTGAGGTTTCCCACATCTAAGCCCTGGTCTATGAGGTGATCTCCGTGGCCATAGAACAGTTCCTTATACTCATCAAGCCAGACCTCGGCTACCCGAACCAGGTTCTGCTCCACTGTCTTCATCCGGTCTTTGGGGAAGGAATACGGGTTGTCATTTCTGAATATGTGGCCCACTCGAGAACAGGGAACAATCTCGATTTCGCCACCACACATCCACACCTGCAACAGTTTGATGATGAGCATCAACTACCAAATCGTCATCCATAAACTAGGGGCAATTAACAATGACTGACAAGGCACCCCTTGACAATGCCCCGCCCCCACCTGTAGTAGTACGTCCAACTTCTAAAATCTTTTTCAGTAGAAAATTAAGGTCAACAAGTTTATTTAGTTTTGTACGTTGCTGTGGACCATCTTAGCATTAGTAATGTATCTTTTTTTCCTTCCCTCCCCTTACGTGTCAAGTTCTTTTCTAAAGAAATTCTCAAAGAACTGCAAAATGTAAAATGAGTTCCTGCTTTTTTAGGGATCAGGGGAAGGGGTATGTATTTCCACTTCTTTAAACACCACTCAGAAACCGTTCTTCTTGGTCAGGAGCTCAGAGTAATACCCTTTCTCCTGTACCTCACCCCATGCCATAGGAGAGCTGTTGATTTTTGGGTGTTCTCCACCACGGCTGCTGCCACGGCTTTCTGAGTAGGCTGACCACATGGGCCAGGATGGGACGTGTGGTCAGCCCGGTCTCACTGAGCTAACTGCAAGGTGTCAGTAGGCTGACCCGATGTACTGTTTGCAATGAGACAGTACCGTTGTCTTCCATCCTGTTTCACCGGTATGTCTGTGTAGCCTATTTCTTAGATATTAATTAACAATCATATAAATACCCAGAGTTGTCTGCCACATCTTCCTTTATTGCCTGCTGGTGGCCTGCCCTAGAGTGACTTTTTGTACTTCTGTCACTTGTGTTCTCCAAGATGACTCATAACTGAATGATTTCATTACTTTTGATGTATCAGAAAAGTGTTCCAGGAGAGTTATTTTATGTCAAATATGAATCTTAAAACATTTACACTGAATGGAAGACAATTATTTCCCCCCATATTCAGATGCAGAAACAGTGCTGTGAAATATTAGGGAGCTCTAATAAATTTCAGGAGCGGTATTGATTCTTCCAAATTCAAGCTTGGATATGAAAACATTACTCCAGAAGCCCTAATATTTCTGTGACATTTCCTCCCAAAGGCAGTTGCATATCTGGTTGTATTAGTAAAATAAAACCATTAAAAATGATGAATTCTTAATTGTACATAGAATTTGAGAAACACATGGTAATACCTTGAATGACAGCTCCATATTTTCTCCACCCCAGACATCAAGCCCAGGGTCATATGTTCCAAGTTCAAAAAAGTAATTTTTATCAATTGAGAATAATCCACCGGCCATGACGGGGCACCTACAAAAAGAAAAGTTTGTTTTTTACATTTCCATGTCATGGGAGCTCAACTTTTAGTGTAGGCCCCCTGTAGAGTTGTGATGGATTTAGGAGGCATGCCACAGTAGTAGCTACCAAGTTCCAGGACGTCTTTGAATGGAGTCAAAATAGCACTTATGTGACGGGTTCCCTGGTTCTTGGTGGCAGAGCTTGATTAGGGTCAGCAAAGATGAAGCCTGGAATTAGGATTCTCATTTGTCCTCTACTCCCTGACACAGACTCTCCAGAGATGTTATTTTTAACAAACGCTTATTTAGTACTGAGGGAGTACCAGGTACCAACTATTGCATGTGTATTAACTCAAACTTCAAAAAAGTCCTGAGAGCATACACCATCAAGAAATGACAGCACAGAGGTAAGAAACTTTCCCAGGGTCTATCTGGGGTTTAAACTTAGCTGTGCTGGTTGATTCCGTGATCCCTCACTCCATGACACTGACAACTGCAGGCACACTTTCTGACAGCTTTCCGTGTGGCAAATACTTCTTCCATACCACTTGTATTAGAGCTGAGATTTAAATTCAAGGAGTCTGACTCCAGAGCCTTCACTACTGTTATTGATCATGGGGGATAGAAACTGCACCTGACTGATAGGCAGTAATCATCCCATGGTGGTCACCACTGAGCCAGCTGAAAGTGATTTCTGTGGAGAGGCTGCCTTCTGTTTAGGGTCCACAGCAACCTCAAGGGTAAAGTAATTCCTGCCCCCACACTTACCTCCCTTCTCCCACCATTTGCGTACATGTTCTATCTGTATCCCGAATGTCCTCCCCAGACTATCCAGAATGCATTCTCTTCCTAACTTTATGTTGAATATAATTTGAACTCAGTCATGGCCTTGCTCCTCGAAAATGGGAGTCTGGGAAAGGCAATGAGGTTCCTTAGGTGTGGGATCGGAGCAAGAGCTTTAAATTCAGGCAGCTCTGAGTTTCAATACCAATTGTTTCTTTTCCCAGGTGTATGTCCCTGGGAAAATTACTTAACTCTTTTAAGTCTCAATTTCCTCATCTTTATAATGGGAATACTACCACTCCTCTCTAGGGTTATAGAGAGGATTAAATGCTTAGTGCTTGATAAATGATGATCATCTTAGTTCATTGGCTAGGAGTATTAGTTCTGAAAGCATTACATTTGGCAAGGGATGAGGTGTGCTTTGTTGAAGGGTAAGTTCAAGGAAAGCGTACTGCAATGCATGCGTGAGCCCAAAGTCTGGGCTCAGGCTTTCTCCTGGAACTTGCTGGCTGGAGTCTGCGTAAGTTGTCTCTCCAACCGGCGAAGCTCGGGACTCTCACTGCTCTGGCTCAGGCTGGCTGCCTACTTGTCCTGCAGGTCCAAAGTCTGGGACAAGTGTTAGGAAAGCTTTGACTTTGGCTTCAGGTATAAGCTGTGTTCTTCAATCCAGCTTTTCCATCAATAAAGCCCTGATTTTAATTCAGATCCAGCTCCAGGGTCTACTTATTAATTCATTCACAGAAGTTGGCATGCCTCCCATGGAAGGGGTATGACTAGGCTGGAAAAGCAAGTTCTAACAGTAGTTACCATTAGTATAATGGTACTTCCATGACTATTATTTACTCTCTTAATTTTTATTCATGTTGACATTAACATTATGCGTGCTTATATAGCATTTACATAGCACATTCAACTAGTTCGTGTTTCTTAGGCTGTACATCCCAGAGAACAGGAAAAGTGTTAGTGAATTTCTCTGCTTTCAGGGTGCTATTGGCCGTGTAAAAATAAGTTTTGGTAGTGGGAAACTAATTCCTCAGGGCAACTCTGTTTGCTTTTATCATTTATTGGCTAAAACTATAATTCTTGACGTTCTATCACAGGACAGGATATACTTGTTTTGTAAAATTGCTTCACATGCCTTTATAAAAAGATATGTAACTGCTTCCTAATCTTAAGTTTCATACACTTACCTTATTATATCAGTTTCTTTAATTCTGTTTTTTGCAACAATATCTGGAGGAATTGTTCTCCAACCAAAGTTCATGGGCCACACAAAGATGCCTCTTTGAAAATTGTCCACCGTCATGTAACTAATTCAGGAAAAAAACCAAAAATGCTACCTGAGATCATACGCATATATTTAATCGACTGATGTCATATCTTGTTTAACTGAATAAAGCAAGTGCTTAGGCAAATGATTTTAGATCAATACAAACTTTTAAATAATATTTTAAAAAATGTATGAGTACAGTTGGCAGTGACTAATTGGCTGGATTGCTTATTTTTAACTTACACTTAAAAACAATATTTTGGCCACTTGTGGGGAAAGCAACTTATTAGCATATAACATTTCCCACAAAAATAACTAATCTTAAGGAAAATAAATATTTTTTGTGTTGAGCTGAATAAGAGGAAAGAACTGCACAATGAGTAGAATTTATTGGTTTTAAGGGTTAAGAGTGATGATCAAGTAAACAAATTGGCTTGATCTGATACCAAGATATCTATTCTATATTTTCATTTACTTAAATGGATAAATTGCATATTTCTTATATTTGCAAAAATGTGCATATTAGCTATGTGGCCAGTACTTTCTGCTGCTGCTGATTAAATACTCACTTAGAAGTATCTTGTGGAATATGACCACATTACCTCATATCCTTATCATTGATGACTTCAATTACTGGACAGGCTACTTTCTTTCTACTTAAATACACTCTTTCCAGAAGAGGTTCCAACCAACCAATGTTACATTCCACGTGAGAATCTAAGAATGTCAACACATCACCTGGAGAGCCAGAAAAAAAAATCATTTGAAAAGGCAATAGAAGGTCTTAGAGATTGCTCCACAAGTATGGGCAGTAGTCTTTTCTTCTTACTGAATTCCTTGTCATTATAATTTCACTTCATAATGAAATTAAAAAATATATTTCTAGCAGTTATGTGATACAAGTATCAATTATATTTGAAAAAAATTTATAATCTCCTTAAATGGGTAGCCAAGACTCTATAGGGAATACTTAGCATTAGAGATGATTGCTTATGTCCCTTCTGAGGAGCTGGACCCCAATAACTCTGGGGGTAGGGAATTGGGACTTTGTTCTGCAGACAACTAGAAAGAGTTTGAAATTCCAAGTTTGGCCTTAGAAATGATGAAGAGGAAAATTTTGTCCACGTAATAGAGGTGATAAGAAGTTAAAGTGGAGGAACCAGCAAGTCTAAGAGGTAGTGTTAAAGGGTTACAGGAGACAGGAGGGGGAATGGGGATTGTTTCATGGGTACAGAGTTTGAGTTTTTCAAGGTGAAAAGAATTCTAGAGATAGGTTGTGAATATACTTCACAATCCTGAACTTCATACTTAAAAAGGGTTAAGATGGTAAATTTCACATTAGGTATATTTTAATCACAATTTTACAAAAAAATTTGCAAGAGAAAAAAGAAAGAAAAAAACTTGGAGGCCAGAAATATTTATTAACATTAATTTTAAAAAAATCAGTTGGGTGAAGTAACACTCCCTCTCTTACCAATGAAAATTTCAGTAGCATCTACATTGTTCCAAATGGATTGTATGTGTGCACGTGAGCATAGGTGTGTGTGCATGTGTGATTAATAATAATTGGAGGAATCTGACCCCTGGCCAAAATCCTCTGTGTAACCTTTCAGGCTTGACCATAGGCAATTGCAGAGGCTTTTCCCATCAGGCCTCACGACTCAAAGCCACCCTGCTCACGCCTGGCTTAGGTGCGCGGCAGTCTCTGAAGGGAGTTGCAGTCAAGGACTCAGGCCTGCCCACCCCGAGAGCTGGACAAGCTGTTATGCATATCTGCGTTCCAAACCCTGGTTCTTCCATGCAGAGGCCTCTCTGTCAGGCCAAGACCTTATGGGAGGTGGGTGGATCTCCAAGGCTCTTCTCTGCACTCTGACTCAGTACTCAGCACTTTTCCACCCTTAGCCTTGCCCTTCTCTCTCACCCTGCTCTCTGAGCCATAAAACAGAAGAAGCTGTTTAATCTGGACTCTTTCCACAGTGAGATTCATATCTGCTCTGATGCACTTGCCCGGTGGCATTCCACAGGGAATAATGGAACGTGGGGGGAGCCAGTGCTTTCTTCTCTTCAGCTTCTTTACTTATATGATTACAAAGTGATTGAAGACCTCACTGTCCTTTTATTTTGGCTTATTGTTTTAATTGATCACTTTGACACCTAGCTGCTGCCTTCAGCTCTTGACAAAGTTATAATAACATCATTTATTATCTATTAAGCACTTACTCTATGCCAGACACTGTTCTAAGCATTCTACGTGATTCTCTTATTTAATGCTTATAATACACCTGAAGTATAAGTCTATTTTCTATTCCCCTTTAAGAGGTAAGGAAACCGAAGAACATAAAACTTAGGTAACTTTTTCAAGGCTGCACAGCTAAGTAACACCTTGATATTAGAAATGAGGTAGTTCATTCCATAATCTGAGTTCTTAGAAATTGCCAAAAAGATGCAAAACTTTGACTATGGGAAGGCTTAAAGTAAAAGCAGAAGACAGAAGCAGGCAAAAGAACAAGATAAAAATAGATATCTGGGTGAGATTTTTACTCACTGAAATCTGTAAACTACCTCTCAATTCATGAAATTTAGTATCTTACTACCTGACACTGATCAACAATGGAATTTTTGTATGAAGGCAAAGAACCAATCTTAGCCAACGTCTTGCTGGAGCGTGTCCTTGAGAAGCCTCTTTAGACAGAACCAGGCTGTGCTAGGCAGAAGACCTGCATCCCCCACCAAGTCCTCTACTCTTGGAGACAGTAGTTACATCTCCTGATCATGCTAGGAGAGTCCTGTTTTCAGGGAATTCTATAGCTTGTTTGGTAATGAAAGGTCATTCTCTCCTAAAGGTGTCCTCTTGTACAGTCCTCTCCCCCTGTTGTGGGAAGGTTTGCACAGATCACCTGGGTGTGGAGTAGGTAAGCGTGGTCTGCTAAGGTCCCACTTATCTGGTGGTATAGAATGTGCAAAGGACAGTGTCCTTCTTCCCACCCTTCCTCCGGTTTCATTCAGACCTAGAGGCTTTTTTTATTGTGAAATTTATTGGGGTGGCATTGGTTAGTAATAATTACATAGGTTCCAGGTGTACAATTCTACTATACATCATTTATGTGTTGTGTGTTCATCACCCAGAGTCAGTTGTCTTTCCATCACCACATATTTGAGGCCCTGTCCCTTCTCTCCGATCCTTCTCCCCTCGGTACCCTCATATAACAACCAATCACTAAACTGTTGTTTGTGTCCATGAGTTTTTGTTCTTTTGCTGCTTTCAGCTTTGTGTGAAGTGAAGTCATACGGTTCTTGGATTTTTCTATCTGGCTTACTTTGCTTTGCATGATGCAGACCCAGAGTTTTAAGAGCAGTCACGGCTAGACTCTGTCCCTATCCCCACAGTGGGGGCAAAGGGGCCTGGATAGACTTCCTCAGTCCCCAGTGGCAGCAGAATGGATCTCCAAGCTTGTATCCAATTCCCACCTGGCCCAGATACCCATGAGGCTTCTCATTCACTTGTTGCCAGGAGCCAAGGGAGTAGCATCTGCCCAAAACACAGGATGAAATTCTGTATTGTTTTATTTGGGGAGAGAAGAGAATCCTCCCATGCGTGAATGTCATTGCTCTACATTCAGACCTTTTAGTGTTAAATCAGTTATCAGGAAGCAGAACAGGGAGCTGTGAAGCTGACTCCGGGTGGGATTTCTAATGTTCTGGATGTTATCTGTGGACATTTTACATGGTTAGCAGCATAGTGAAAAGAACATAAGATCGAAGTCACACACAACTGCCCTCATCCCGGCTCTGCTGCTCTTAGCCACATTGAATAAATTACTTTTAACCTCTTCGAGCTTTATTTATGGGGACGTTTCTAAAATCTACGTAATACCTAAATTCTTAAAATAAATGGTGAATATTATTTATGGTTTTTCAATGAGTGTTTAAGTTACTACTCCAAATAATTAACTCAATTGCTTCCTGGTATGTTTTACTGTTTCCAAAGTGTTAGTCCCAGGTGAGTTTCTTCTTGTTCATTCATTCATTCATTCATTCACCAACGCAGAGCTGCTCAATGTGCCAAACAGCTTTGGTTCCTTTGTGAGCATGAACCCCCTCCTATATTTAGCAGATCAACTTGGGGTATTGCCACCAGCATCAGTTAGTGCTGGAGTGTTGTGCTGAGGGTTCCTTTAGAGACGTGAACCTGGATGGTCACTTAATTTTACATAATGACTTGTAAGTGATGCTAAGGAAACCACCTGTTTTAACTTTAGCAGAAACAAGTTGTAGGAATTTGCAGAAGCACATGCCTCTAGGAGACCTCCGAGTTGGCCAGGAGATACATATCCCTTGTTGCCCACATACTTAAGTTAGTGAACTGATTCTTTGGAATACAAACAGCAATGTCACGCATTTTGTTGAAGGCCATCTCGTGAAGTAATGAGAATCTGATCTTTACCCTGACTCTCTGGAGTATACTGCTGAACCTACCCAACGGAGGCCTCCTGGCAGGACAGTAAGTCTCTGTGTCTGCTCAGCACTAGCACGGGACCCAGGTAGTCAGGTTATTCTCTTTTACCCCAACTACTCTGTGTCTTCTTACTCCTGTTACTTTCATATAGGGGACTCTCCCTAGAGATTCACTGACTGTGGCCGGCCTTTGACATTTTGAAATCCTACTTGGTCTCTCTAACTCCTCATTCACAGTAAACAACTGATCTTTCTGACTGAATCCGATTCAGATGAAGAACCTATCGTGTCCTGGAAATGAATGTGTAGTGGACATTGCTAGTGGTCAGAGAGTCATTGTTTTGTCCTTATTATTTTCTAGAAGAATCTTTCAGACTTTCAGAAAGCCTGAAAATACCTGGGACCAATGGGACCCCTTGACTTTTGTTTCTGCATATCCTTAAATGTCCAATCCTTGCCTGTGGCTTCCTTTCTCTTTTCTCTGAATTCTAAAGGGTGGATTTATAGCAGCCAGTCAGATTCTGATTCTGGATTCAAGTTCTTATCCTTGATCTTTTTGGATAAGGCATTTTAGATGCATAAAATTTCTGCCCTGATATCTTTGCTGATGTCTGATTACAGAGACTCTTCAGACCCAGAGGGGTCTCCTGCCTATGCTCTACTTGCAAGGGCTGGAGAACACCCAGAGGGGTGGTTGGGAGGACTCATCAGGTTGTCCAACTCCTCTAAATGCCAGCTCTGAATGGTCCCTGATTTCATTATATCCTCAGCTAAAGCTGGTACAGGATCCTGTATCCCTTTGATTTCCCCACAGGGGTCAGGCACACTTCTGGGCTGGATATATCCTTGACAAGGCTGTTACTAACCCCATCCAGACACTCCTTTCTGTTTTCTTCCAAACTCAGGCATCAGACTTCCACAAATGCTACTCAAAGTGTAGCCATAGACCCTGCCATTTACAGGGATATAGACACAGAAATTGAGACAAGTGTTTTGAAACTTTATAGTAGTTTGCCAGAGTAATTTATTAATTTATTATCTATTGTCTGTTCCATATATATTTACACATATACATACGTATATCTATTATACATATTAAAATTATGTATATATTTATATCTCTTTATCTTTCTATCCATCTATCTATATATACAGGGCTGTCTGAAAAACATCCAGCCATAAATGTCTCTATTTTTTATATTACATGGATGGATACTTTTTGAACAGCTCTTGTATAGATATATGCCTATATAATTATATAGGTATATCTATTTTTTTATTTCTTTTTAGGTAACTTATTTTTATTATAATTTACAAGAGGTAGGTCCACAAAAAATTGGAAACAAGAAAAAAGTGTCCTTCTATGATAGTTTGAAAAGCAACTCTCTATCGTGGCAAGAAATTAAAAGGCACCTAATAGGGGTTTTTCAAACTGAGAGCTGTGACTTAGTGAGTCATTAAACAATTTAATGGGATTGGTCAGAATCCAAAAAATGCATTAACTAGAAAAGATATTAGGATTTTTTGCACATGTTATTTCATGTAATGTCTACTGTAGTTTATATGTGCAACCTATATGTGTACTGGGTTGCGATGTAAAATTTATTTCATAATATGGTTCTGGTCAAAATAATTTGAAAGTTACGAAAATAAAACTGAGCTAATTTGCTCAAGGGTGTAAATGAATGAATGACTGGGTAACAACTATGCTTTTTTACATTTGAATTTACTATATTCAACGAAATTAGTTTACAGCTGTGATTACAAGTAGTTGAGCAGGCCAATTGGGCAACTACTCTGATCAAATTCATAACACCCCATCTGCAAACACCCCATCTGCAAACAGCTTCCTACGTCATCTAACAGTTTAGACTGTTACAGAGATCACTACCAGCATGCTTTGTGCTCCACGCAGGAAGAGAAGTTTTTTTAGAAGTAGCACATTTTTGGCTCTGTATTCTCCAGCTTTCTCTACATGGACATCTAATTTTCATCTCAAACTTACATGGACACAATCAGAACTCAGTTGCCATCCACACCTATTTCTCAGGTTATGGCCTCACCACCCACCAAAATTTTCAAATTCCAATCCTAGTATTCTTTTTATAACTTTTGTCATTTATTACTATCTTCACATCTTATCTCATGGCAAGTCCTGTAAGCTCCATGGCTACAATATATTCTAAATCTGACTACTCCTTCCATTTTCCTCAGTACTTCCTTGGTGCCTGCACAATAGCCTTCTAATTAGTCTCCTTATTTCCTCTCTCATCTCCCAAAATCCATTCTCTACAAAGTGACCAGGGTGAGATTTTAAAAGTATGCATAACTTAGACAATTTTACTCTCTTCTTTAGTGTCCTTCCTTGGCTTCACGTTAAATCAAGAATAATGCCTACACTCTTTTAATGATGCATACAACTTCACAGAAGCCTGCCTTTGCTTTTTTCTCCAAATGAATCTCCTACCATTCTGTGGTCAGCATCCATCAGCTATAATAAACTTCTTTCTTTAACTTCAATATACAGAGCTTGTTCCATTTGCTGGTAATGTTCTTCAGCTCAAAAGTTACCTGCTTGGATTGTTTGTTGACTATCCTATTTTTGCATCATTTGTGGGTAATTACTTCCCAAAGGAAATCATATGTAGAATTTCATTTAATTTTCCAAATGCAGTTCATCATTAAAAATCTTAGTTTTTCCTGCCATACCAATTTTGGAATGATGTGTTTGTTGCCAATTGAAAATTTTCATTACAGAGAGATTTTTTTTTTTTTAGCAAATTAATGGGATAAGAAGAGTTCCAAAGTTTGGGTTTAGTTACAAGGATGTGAAACCCTGGTGAGCAGATAAGTCACCGTCAGCACATGCTTGAGTCCGTGCTGGTAGAAGTCTGCAATGCCATAGCTCACAGGGGCAGAGTGGTAGCTAACTATCTAGAGGCAGCAAAATATAGTAAATAAGAGTACAGATTCTAGAGTGAAGGTTTTCCAGTTCCAATCCTGGCTTTACATCTTACTAGCTAGAAGAATTTAGGCAGGTTGTAACCTCATGTGACTTCATACTCTCATGTATAAAATGAGGAAATGATTCTACCTGCCTTATAGAGTTATTGTGAGGATTATCTTAATTAGTATAGAAAGTGTTCAGATTGGTACCTGGTATATAAGGTCAGCTATTATTATGGGTACAGGTTCTTCCATAGAAGAATGTGAAAATGAACCAAATGTTTGATGCTATTTTTAGAATATACACAGGCAGAAAAGGTTTGCCTCTTCCCATTTATCCACTAACTCCCGCACACTAAGAAGAGGTGGGGGAAAGAAGCCAATTTGCTCTGTGGGAAGAGAGAAATGGTTATGGGAGGAACAGACATAGATCATGGAAGAGAAAGTTCAAAAATTCGAAAGTCCTCAAATACTGATGAAACCGAACATGGCGCAGGCTTGAAGAGACTCCTAGTGCTCAAATTTGGGACAATTTTAGCACCAAAATAATAATAATAATAACAACAACAATAGTAATACCGATAATATACACACTTAATTTTTTAAGCCATAGATCCATATTGATGGGGGCCTGAGTGGGGAATAGAAAGGAGGGAGAGAGAGAAAGATAGAGAGAATGAGAGATGTCCTCTTTACAAGTGAATAAAAAAAATTGATAGAATTAGAAAAACAATTTTGTAGCTCCTAGTGTAACAATTGATCAAGCAATGATCATCAAATGGACCCCAAACCATTTTTAAAATATGAGGGAAACAGGATATTCAATGCTGATTAAAGTATTAACCCACAGGTTACTGCTCACTTCCAAAACAAAAAACAAAAAAACAAAACCAAAAAACTCTAGTTGGCAATATCTTCATCAAGTGCTCAAAATTGGTATCACCAACAGTGGGACAATCTGACAGCATGGGCCTCTTGATCTGAAGCAATTAGAAGTACACAATTCTCATGCCTATGTAGCAGATTTCTATATAAGTATTCATGCTTAACTATTTACCCTGTAGGTAACAGTAAAACGTAGTAAGAAAATTTCAGAATGTCGTCAATTATACAAAACAAATGGCCTGCCGTCTTTAAAACAAAACAAAACAAAACAAAACAAAACAACGAAAAAAGAAAAACTCAATTTTAAGTAAACATTGTGTGTAGACGTTGTCTGTTCTATATCAATAGGATCTTAAATTTCAAAACCAACCAACCAACCAACAAAAGCTATAAAATAGTTTGAAAAATGGTGAGAAAATTTGATATTTACATACGAACGTTGTGCTTGTGAAAGAGAATGTCTCTATTCTTCGGAGATGCCTACTGAGGCACATAAGAGTGCTGTGTCATGGGGGCCAGTAAATTCCTTTTCAAAAGTTCAGAAAAATAATGTGTGTCTATATAAACTTATGCCTGTGTATGTGATGAAGGACATACTGCAAAAAGTTAAAAATTGGTGGATTAAATGACAGATATATGGGTATGCACTATACTATCATTTTATACTTGATACATATTTGAAAAAAAATTAACTAAAATGAAAATTTAACCAAAACAAAAGATTAGGAGCTTCTTACCTGTTGCATTCTGAGCCCCTGCCAGTCTGGCTCTTATTAAACCGTGTCTCTCTTTGAGGTGAAGAATCCGAACTTTTGGAAACTGAGACATGTATTTATCCAAATTATCTTTTAGGTAATCTATATTAGAGTTTAAGGATAGACAAGAAAACAATTAACTAGATCTGGATAATACCAGATGTAGTGCCTCCTGGAAGTCAAATTCCAAAAACTATGATTTAAATTTTGCTTTAAATTTTTTAATTATAATTGACAAGCAATATTATGTGTACTACATAGTGATTAAACATTTATAAAACTTACAAAGTGATCACCCCAATAAGTCTAGTACCCACCTGGCACCATACATAGTTATTACAATGTTATTGATTATACGAGGGCTGTCCGGAAAGTACCCAGCCATGTGATAGGAAAAATAGAGGCACTTATGGCTGGATTTTTCCAGACAGCCCTCGTATTCCCTGTGCTGTACTTCACATCCCCATGACTACTTTGTAACTACCAATTTGTATTTCTTAATCCCTTCACCGTTTTCACCCAGCACCCCAACAACCCTCTCCTCTGGCACCTGTCAGTTTGTTCTCTGTATCTTTGTTTCTGTTTGTTTGTTTATTTACTTTGTTTTCTAGGTTCCACATATTAGTAAAATCATATGGTATTTGTCTTTGACTTATTTCACTTAGCATATTACAATACCCTCCAGGTTCATACATATTGTTGCAAATGAAATTTTATTCCTTGGGCTATTATTTTATTTTCTGCTGTCATTTTCTTGAATGAAATTTTGTCTGGGTTCGGTACTCTAAACTGCCTTGTTTTCTGAAATCTCAAGTCCTTCTTTTCAGTGTGGCCAAATTACTCAGAGGAGGGTTCACCTTTTCTGAGTAGTTGTGAGTACAGGGGGCAAATTTACCTTGAAATAAACGAAAGTCAAGTTTTTGCACAACCTATCCCCTTTGCAAAAGCCCTTTCTGAGGCCCTGGGAAGAGGCTAAGCACTGTACGCAAATTAATAAATTTGCAAAAGAAACATATTGCAACTGCAATTGGTTAAGAACAGTGTCATTTCTTACTGTGACATCCCCTCCATCACACCTATCATATCTTGTTGGATGGCCAAAAAGGGATCCAGGAAAAGGAACATTTTATGTGTGTGTGATTTTATGGGGTATATTGATGTGGCTTTCCAATTACTTTTATGTCTAGTTAAGCTATTGATAGATACTTCAGATAGAAATGACTTTTAGAAATACTTCTGTGCCTCACTTTCCTACTAATTTTCTGTTGTTTTTCTTAAAGATACCCCACACAAGCTTCAGGTCCCACAAAATTTGGATACGCCATTCCTAAAAAGACTATTATCTGCTTGGTAACTACTGTATTTTTCTGTGTATAAGATGATGCTTTTATCTAAAATTGTTAGACCAAAAATGGGGATCATCTTATACACAGCAGTAACTGGTTGAGAGGGTTTCTTAATGTCGGGTTAGAAAAGTCGAGGTGGTCTTATACATGAGGGCGCCTTATACACGGAAAAATATGGTACATACTATTTCTGTATATGCTTTGTAGGCCACTTGAAGTTTTCAACTGATTTTCCTTGGGCATCTCACTGCTTCTGTAGCTCAGTGTAATTTTGGTCAGAACTCTGAGGCCTTAGAAAGTGGCTGTTATCATGGTCATGGTTGAGGATAAGCTGTTTTATCTAGGTTGCCCTCGCTTTGCTATTTTCTAAAATTTTTGGAAGTGGGTTGCATTTAGGGAATTCATAACATGGCAGTCATGAGAACTCTGACAGTCATGGGACCACTTACATACACAAATTCTTTTACAATCCTAAGAGAGATTCTTTTCTATGATAAACAAAATAAATGTAAAGATCAACCATGGAAGATTCTGTCTTTGAATTCTGTTAGGAATTCATCTCTCTAGTTCCATTGGTAATTTGTCTTCTCAACACTTCACTGAACACATAATAAGCTTTGTTTGCTCTTGAGGAAGAAGCCATAGGTCTTCCATTTCTTTGTTTTCCATGCAGTCTAACTCTAACTCTAATTATGGAAAAGCATCCTGTTATTTGTGGGGTATTTGCTTATTAGAACCCATGCAAAGGTACTTATGCAATTGTAGAGAATACCTTGTGATTTTTAGAACTTCAAAGTGTCCACCTCCAAGAAGCTGTAGTTAGAAAATCACTCCTACATGGCAGAGAAGTCACAGCTGAAAGGAAGTTTGAGGTAGCTAAATGCACAGGGTCCTGGATACTCGCTAGTTATAGCTGGTGTTCTGTATTCCATGCATGCTTGGACTAAAGCCTCTAAGGCACCCCATGGAACAATGGTTTGGCATCTGTAAAACATTTGGGCTTTACCAAATTACCCTGAGATTTTGCCATCCATTCTTACTGCTATGGCCTCATATCAACTTTGAGTTTTCAAGAGTGGTTTTCTTACCTTTGGTGCTGAAGTCATCCACCAGCAGAATCTCCTTGATGAGGTATGGAGGAGATCGATTGAGGACACTGTGAACAGACCTCAGGAGAGTGGACCACACTTCATCCACAAAACATATGATGACACTGGTGGTTGGCAGGTTATCATGAACTAGCTGTTTCGCACACCTGGACCAGAACACAAGCAGTGCATAAGCTAATAAGATCCACAAGGTAGTTTTATAAGTTACTGATTGTAATTGTGTATATCTATCTATCTATCACCTATCCATCCATCTATCTATCTATCTATCTATCTATCTATCTATCTATCATTTATCTACCAACCTAAGTCAATTATAATTTTATCATGTCTTGCTTCCTGGGGAAGGGTATAAGCAAAATAAAAGAGCAGAGGAAGAATAGCCAGTAACGGTTGTTGCTATAAAGGAACTAACAATGCAAAACATGAAAACTTCACGTGGAGGCATCACACTGTAGTGTGATGGAAAGGATATGGACTCCTCAGGTGGTTAGACACTATTTTGAACCCCATCACCAATATTTCTTAGATTTTTATTCATTGATACCTTATTTAATGTCTCTGTGCCTCAGTTTCCTCATCTGTTAAATGAGGTAAGGGTTCTTATTCAAGTGAGTTTTCTAGCCTCATGAGAATGCACATAAAATGTCTAGCACAGTTCCTGGCACAGGGATTGACCAAATAGAAGCTTTTGTTATGCTAAGTAGATTATATATCCAAAGAGAACATTCTGAGGTATTTAATGCTACCATGTAGTTTATAATTGCCCTTCCAACTGACCTTCTGCCAAATGCCAAATGAAGTATTATTTCTTCCACACTGCATGTAAATATATTTATGGAGAATATATATATATTCTCCATATAATCTATATTATATATAATTATATACAATTTACATAGAATTATATCTCATATAAATTATATTTAATTATATATATAATTTACTATATATGTATAATAATGAAACTTTTCAGCTTCCCTATCTATTTGAGGAGAGTATTCTTTGATGAGACTCTCTCTGTTACAGAGTAGCCACTGTGAAAATAATTTTGCTGCTATAGAAATGAGAAGAAGGCTACAGTGGAAGGTGGTATTCAGGTGGGTTATAATTGGTCTTGTTTTTGTTTTTCTATGCCTTCAAGTGAATACTGCCTCATCATTGGAACTTTTCCATCTGTTGCCTGTTACTCTTTGCAGGATGGTGCCCAGTGGAACCTTACAAAAGGTATTTGGCACCCTTTAACACAGCTACTGTTAGTAATGTAATAATTGAACCATAAGTAAATATTATAGGGACTCTGAATTATTTCAATGTAAACCTCAAACCAATAGCATCTCTTCTTTTTTTATAGATAAATAATTAAAATCATGGGGAGATTAGTCCATGATCACACTGTTAGTATAATAAGTGGCAGAGTTGGAATGCAAACTCTGGTCCAAGTCTGGCTCCACAGATAAAAGCAGCTAGCAATAGATGTGGCAGTTTGTGGGGCGCAGGCCCTTCTGCCAGATAGCACAGTTACACTTAGTTCATAAATAAGAAATAGCTATGAATGAAAACCATAGTAAAACCACATTTTCACAGCATTTTATAGTTGGTACATGATTAAATTCCATCTTTATAACAACTACTTGAGATAACATTATACTTTTCTCTAAACAGAGAAAACTGGAGATTAAGAAACCAAGTTACTTACCCAATATTATTCACCTAGAAAAGATGACCCTTGAACAATGCAGAGTTTAGGAGAACCAAACCCAGCTCAGTGTAAAAGCCACGTATAACTTTGACTCTACAGTCTGCCTTTCGCATCCGTGGATTCAACCAACCGTGGTCTGAAAACAGTATTTTCTACCTGCAGTTCGGGATCTGCAGTTGAGAATGTGAAAATTCTGTTTTTGATCCTCGGTTAGCTGAATTTATGGATGTGAAACCTGAGAATATGTAAGGCGGAATGTATTCATTGAAAAAAACAAAGCAAAAACGCATATAAATGGACCCTCATGGTACAAACCTGACTTGTTCAAGAGTCAATTGTATACGTTTTTTGGAGAGAGAGCGAGAGATGACACACATATTCTTTCTCTGAATGAGTGCCCTCCTTACCTATCAACAAAAGGTTAGTTTACTTTGAATTAACAGAATTATTAAAGTAAGGGAATACATTTTGTTACTACATTTGGAGCTTCTTTGAAGTTTAGGAATTTATACATTGAGGACATAAAAGTGTTAATTAGTGATATCATATTATGAATTCTAATATTGAAACTTAATTATATGAGAAAATTAGAAAAAGAGAGCAAAGAATGTGAAATGTGGGATTTCTAAGGATTAAGTAAAATATTATAGTATTTAGTTGTATAATTACCAAGAAGTCCAGAAATTAAAATAATTCTGGTAGTAGACAAACTTTAAACTCTGGATTTTTTTTTTTCCACAAAGCATAGTATTTCTAGTGTGTGAGTCCAATTCTCAGCATCTCTGATGGTGACCGGAGGTGGTGAGAATAAAGTTCCCCAAGCAGGGGAATAGGTGGGGTTGGAGTACAAAAAATTTAGAGTAGAGGGTTGATGAAGGAGTAGAGACTATTTTGGGAGGAAACCTAGACAGAAAAGAGGATTGCTAGGTAGTACGTTATCCCCATTCCTGCTTCCTCTCCTGAGTAGGAAGGAACAAATTATATTTATGGGCTTCAGGGAAGCTATAAATACAGTTGAAAGGTGAAACAATCAGCGATTTGATAGGATTATTGGAGGAACAAGGTCTCTCTTCTTGCATTAATCAACTGTAGAGAGGCAGCAGTTGACTCAGTCCACCAGTCTTGCTTCCTTGAATCACTCTGTTTATTTTTAAATTTATCTTTTGTCCCATGAAACATTACACTTTTCTGTTTTGTTTGGTTTTATCACCTGCCACCCACTGCCTTTCCCCCTTCAGTCTCCTTCTCAGCGTTTCCCTCTTCTTCTTAATTACTAAACAGAAGATGCTCAGTGCTGGGTCCTGATTTTGTTTCTTTTATGTTCTTTGTCACTGTACGATCTTGTCTATGCCCACAGCTTTAAATACTCCGTCTTCCAAATTTACATATTGGTCAGATTTCTCTTCTCCGTTTTAGTCTCATGTATCCAGCCAACTACTTGACATCTCCTCTGGATGTCGCACAGACATCTTACACACAACAGTGTGAAATGGAAATCTTGATTTGGCTTTACCCCACCTAACCAGGTCCTCAGCATTTTCCCTCTTAATTAATGTCATCGTCACTTACCATGCTGCAGAAATATAAATATTTTCCTAAGTTCACCCTCTTCCTGACTGTCAATAAAACCTCCCATCAACGTCTGCCCATTGTATTGCCAAACTATCTCAATTCCAATCTTACACCTGCACCCTGGCCACCCTTCGTCCATGAGCTTCCATCATCTTCAGGGTTATCACTGAAACCTCCTAACTGGACTCTCCACTCCCACTCTTCACCACATCCACACCACTCTCCTGCTTAAAATCCTTCAGTGATTCCTGTAGGATAAAAGGAAAAAAAAATGTAAAATCTTTACTAGAGTCCATAGGACCCAATATGATACGGCCCCTGGCCAGCCCTCCAATGGCTTGCGGGCCCCCACTATCCCTTCACACACTTCATCTGGCCACACGGGAGTCCTTTTAGTTTCTGAAATATGTTAAGCCCCTTCCAGCTCTGTTGTTTCTCTTCCTCTCCATGCTTTCAGGGCTGGCTTCCTCTGTTCATTTAGGTGTTAGCTTACATAGTGCCTCCAAAGAGAAGTCTCCTCTTCAGTTGAAATTTAGCGACTATTTTCTTATTCTCTATTAATATTAAATGAGGGATTTCTAAGCAGTAAGTAAAATATTATAATATTTAGTTGAATAATTACTAACAATTCCAGCAATTGAAAATACTTTTGGTACTAGACAAACTTTAAACTCTGCTTCTGCCATAGCATTTACTTATTGACTTCATTTCCTTATGTTCTGCATCCATAATTTCCTGAGAGCAGGACAAATTTGCCTTGCTTACTACAGTGCCACAGCTTCTAGCGTAGCTGCACATAATGAATATTTGATAAAAATGCATTGAATAGATGAATGAATGGAGATGGAATGGAGCTTAAATCAAAAGTTTAAATGGTAGAAAAAGAGATTTTTTTCCTTGAGAAAGGAAGAAAAAGGGTGGTCCTGTATACAAATAAATTTGAAAGAATTTGTAGCTCATACTGGAGGAAAGGGTATTTGCTAATGTAACAGGGTAGAGGTTTGAGGATAATGAGAATATCTGGGACAGACAGTATGAGCAATGAGAGACAGTACTGGCTAACTACATATAAAAAGACTTTTAAACACTTTCTTGAATTTGGAGACCTCCAAATTTTAGTCACAATACAAGCATGATTTGCTCTAACCAGTGTCTGGCAGCCCAGGTGTAGGAGTTGATAAAAACAGATTATTGTATTAACCTAAGACCAGGGGTCATCAGAGCAGATGAGAAACCTTAGAAGTAAGTAGAGTCCACATTACTCAGATTCTTCTAGAAAAGTGGTAGAGGAGTTTGAGGGTTCTGGTGTAAAATGGTTAAACTGTCAATCACGGGCTTCAGGTTGGGAAAGAAGAAGCCAAGCTAAGAGGAATTAAATAGCCTGAGTAAGAGATACAAAAATATCACTGACTTCCTAGGACTGTCTCTTCTCTAACTTTATAATGCAAATGAATGGGAAATGCACATTTCACACGTAAATATCCTTTACAACATTTGGTGCTGAAAAAATAAATCAGTTCTAAAAAAGAAGGGTCAGCTGCACAAGTTCTGCATAAGCCATCTGAACCAACAGGCCTAGTTGTGAAGTCCTGAGTATTGCTTTATGGTTGAAATTTGGTTGACTTTAGAAACATTGAGTTACAAATGAAAATACATTGGGAAGAGTTAACCAAGCTGGCTAATCCTGATGAATTTTCTTAATTTATAAATAAGTAGATTTTTAGTCTCTTTAGAAGGAAGTTCAAGAAGTGTTGCAACGCTATGCAGTCTGAAATCAGAGGTAAAAAGCTCTCAGAGATTTGAAAAATGTGGGAAAACACCTCCACTCACCAACTATCTGATCCTCCATACCCTGCAGCCTCTTACTGTGCCTTAATTTCACCTTTAGAAATCCATGTGGATAGATTACAAAGGATTGCATTAGATGCTCATATCCCAGGAAATAAGTAGTATTTCTGCTTGTTATTGGTAAACGTATTTCAGATGAATTTAAGGAATCACATTGAAGAAGACCCTGTGGAAGATTATATTGTACAGATCGCGTTAGTACCTGGAATAAAGGAGTAGCACTGATGGGGAGGAGGGGCACAGGAGGAGATGTGAGAGGTTTCAAATACAAAGTTTCCATGTGCCTTGGCTTGGGGGGCTGAGATGCCACACTAATTTCTAGGTACCTGCATCCCACATTACCAAACCGGTTGAACATGTGTCCAGATGTCTAGAGAAAACAGCATGCTGTGTTCAAAGACGCAGTGGGTCAGACCAGGAAGGCGCTTGGCGTTATTAACTCTTGTATCTCTTTTATGTATTGACAATCATTTAGTTTTCACAGGTTGCAAAATTGACTTCAAGTTATCCTACACTGACCCAGTTGAACTAAGTTTCCTTTCTTCCAATTTGCCCATTGGAAACCTTGCTCTTTGCTATACTGGGGGAGGAGTCACAGCTAAAGTGAAGACTAACTTAAATGCATAAGATATTTATGGGTTGGTAATGTTTTTTGAGAGTAATAAATCATACCTTTATTCTATATATCCATTTATTACAAAAATAACTATTTAGAGTCTATAGGTCCCAGGCTATCCTTAAAAAATTAACCCAATCTAATTTGTTTGGGGGAAGCCTAGAATTAGCTTATTGTACTCAATCCAACTACTAAAAGCAAATGGGGACTCTAATGTGAAGGTGTCACTGTCTTGCATGCAGCTAATACACTCACTACTGTGGTGGGACTTGAGAAAGACGATGAGGGACTGAATTTTGAGTCCTTTCTGACTTTTATTGGCTGCAAGACCATGGGCAAGTCACACAAGTTGCCAGAACCCAAGTTTCCTCACTTTGGGGATGAAGATTATAATGTCTTCATCAAAGAATGCCTGTGAAGATTTGATAAGGGATATAAAACTATTCTGTAAGCTCCATGGGAAAAAAGGGAGACAAACTCCAGTGAGGACCTGTGATATCCACAACGCAAACACATTTTGACTGGGCGCACTGCCCCTTCCCCAGGCAATCCTTTCATCCACGTCTGTCAACGGTTCATCGTGTATCAAGAGGCTCGGAAAGGGACGTATTTCACCTTCTTGGCTTGTGTGTGCTGGATGCTCAGCCACTAACTTGATTCGAATGTAGTCTATCAAGCAGAGAAGGTTTCAAATCAGGAGATTGAGGGAAGGATAACATTGTCTCACTTCCATGAATTTTTCATTTTATTCCAAGACAGTCAAAATGTACTATGTAGGTCAAGTCTCAGTCTCCTCTGGTTTGAACAGAAGGTCGAGGAGAATATTTTCCCCACTTCTATTTGCAATTCAACTAGCGTCTGGGTGTGAGCCTTTAGGGGCCTTCACTCCCCAGGCTCTGCTGTCTTCAGGACTATCAGAAAGAGCATCGAGCCTGTGGCTGAGGAGCTCTGTCTGGAGTGATATGGCTTTCTCTAAGACCTTAGAATGACTAGAGCTACTTTTCCTCTCACTGATAAGAGGGTATAGTCAGACTAAAAATTTTAGTTTTATGTTGTTATTTCTAGGGTAGAATTGCCTGGCTACTAAGGAGATTTCGGTCATACTCACCACCTCTATTCCAAAGGCCTTAGCTAGCTGAAGCTGTGCTTGCTGAAGTAACTACATCCACCAAAGCCACTGGACCCAGGCCTTGGAGTACTGTAAACCACCACCATCGACTTGCACTACTGTAACAGTAGTCTGTTTGGACCAGGCAGATGTCAGCGTGAAATTGGGATGGGACAGTGGAGAGCAGAGGGTGGTGTGATGTGGCAGAAACTGTTCTGGGTGGAGGTTAGGGCACCTTGCGGGTAGTTCTGTCTCCCCTGCAGTGTATGACCTTGGGCAAGTCAGTTCTTTCCTCAAACTTCTCTGTAACAGAAGGGGCTGGATTAGGTGGGTTTTGAAGCTCCATCTAGTATTACCATTGTGTGATTCTCTATTAGGCTTTAGCCTCATTCCCCCATAAGGTCTTTGCTTCTCTCTGGATCATAAGACCCCTGAGAAAAGGTAAATTAAATTGTTCTCTCTATGGCTTTAAATCTTATGACGTTTTCATACTGACCCCCAAAAGAACTTGAGTAATGTGGACTCTATTTACATCTATGGTTTCATCTCCACCCCCACCGTTTTCCTCACCCCCTGTCAGATTTTTCTGTTTCCCAACAGATTTTTCTTTTTACCCCCACCCCCCACTTCTCTAACTCCCTATCCTGCTGGTCACAACTCAGATGCTCCTGCTTTCTGTGAGGCCAGGCTTGCCTTTCTCTGACCTCTTCCAATAGTAAATACCTATGCTTCTACATAACATCTACTCTTTGAAAGCAGGAACGATGCTCAGGTGTTAGATTGCACAGTAGAGGTCCAGAGATGTTTGTACCCTGTTGAGCTGTGGTTGTTGGGCAGTTTTAAAGAATGACCTCTGCTTAATGCTGGATAGAAAAGGATTTCCTATAAATTTTTCTCTCTGATGAGGTACCTACCATGCAAAAGTAATTTCCCTCATATACCTGTGAGCTGTGTTCAAGGAAGAAAGTTGTTTTAATTTCTGCCAAAGCCATATGATTATAAAGAAACAACAAAAGGAGGAGCTGAATACTGTGCAAAAAACACTAGAATTAGAAGTCGGGTAATTTTCTTTTGAATCTCAAATCTGCTATTGGTATGCTGGATAGCAGATATGTCATCTGTCTTTTAGAGCCTCACTTTCCTGGTTGGTAAATCATCTGAGAGGTAGTGTATCTTTCCTAGTGTTGCTGTGAGTATTGTTTAGAATAAAAACAGACAGACAGACACACACACACACACACACACACTGCTACCTGGAACTTAAAAAGCTTTTTTTTTTTTTTTTTTTTTTTTTTGGTGAGGCTCAGCAAGGGGGAGATTTCCCTTATTCAGAAAGCCTTGGCCAGTGCTGGAGAGGGGGAGGTGATGACGGTCACTGTGAGGGAAGAGTGCCTGGGGTCTGGGAAAGAACCCGCGGGTGCAGCAGAATTATGACTGAGTGAGGAAGAATCTGAAGACTCAGGGCTGGGCCCCAACCCTGCCATGAGCTGTGGGCCATTGGACAACTTACCTTTCCCTGTTTTTTTATTCCCTCACCTGTTAATAAGCAGAGGTAACACTTGATCAATCTGACATGACTATTGTCAGGATCAAATGAGATAACACAGTGAAGGATGGGCAGTCCTAGCTGCCTGGCGTGGTGTGCCCAGCTCATGACAGGCAACGAGCAAATAGCCCACGAAATGAAATGAATTGCCACCATCTGAAATATCTACCACAATCCAAAACCTCGGACTCCTCTTTAAGGCTCAGTTTCTCTCTGGAACAATGATATTAGCTGCCTTGAGGAATGATTTCAGGGATCAAATGGGAGGGCAAGTCCTAAAGGTCCTTATAAACATCAAGTTTTTCCTTATTGCTCTTTCTCACTCATGTCCATATCCCAACATTTTAGAAGCAGTATCAATTTAAGATATATAATTTGGAATTATGTAGACTTTTTTTTTTTTTTTAACATGGAGGGCACTTAACAAAGCTCCTTTCATTTTGAAAGCAAACAGCAAAACAGAGCTCCTAAACATTGGTATTTTTCCCAAGCTTTCTGACCCTTGAGTAAAAAATGTTTCCTTCTTGAGAGGCTCTGCTCTGAATGGGTCAGACAGAAAAGCCTAAAAGGAAACTATTTTCTGGAACAAGAGTACAAATGGCAATATTATGACAAGAATTCGATAAAATTAGGCTGATGGTTAAATTTGGTCCTGGATTAAATGTGTAAAAAACAAATGTAAACAGGTTTGAATTCTCACACTTACTAATTATTTTCTCCCAGAAGTATTGCTAGTTCTTTGGCAGTATTTAGGAGAAAAAGTCACTGATTTGCTTTAACATTTCTCAGTTTTACATTAATTAGGCACTGTTTAACCATTTTCTGGTCTTTGAATTAGCAGCAGAAACGTGTTTTACATTCCTCTCCTCTGGCCATCTTTCTCTTTACTATTCCCCTAGTTATGGGGAAAGGGTGACAGATAAAAATATCAAAAGGCTCTGTAATCTTCTTTTGGCCATTGTTAACCTTTGTTATGTTATGGTCAAGCCTGCACCTTTAAAAGAAATTCTGCCGTTTATTTCTTGCTCTCCTATATGACTTTTCAGTGAAATAGTGCACTGTGCTCTATTTAACACAGCAAAGAGATAAGTGCGCACAAATGTATTCAGGTCCAGGTACACGCACACGCACACACACACACACACACACACACACACACACAGTTTAAACACATCATTGCATTGTGTTCACCCAAGGGGGGGAAAGTGGAAATATCCCTTTTAAATCCATCTTAGGCGATTCTCTCCTTCACCCCTACCTCCCACCCCCACTCAGGTTTGGTTTTTCAGGATGGGTCTCATAGCTTCTCCAATCCATTTTAGAAAATGTTCTCCGATCACTGCTAGTTACAACAGTGGTCTCATCTCATCAATTAAAATATTCACCCCATGTAAAAATAAAAGAATCTGAACTTTATCTAACTTTAAAATTTCTTTCCTCCCAACCTGATAAATTCTTAGAAGCCTGAAGTGTGGAAGGATGTGTGACCCGTTTGTTTTTGCTCTTCTAGCTGCTCCTCCTTCTCCTCCTCCAGCAAGTTATTACTTATGGCTTTTGACCTCACAAGGGTTGGAAAGGGAGGGGAGGGATAAAAAGCAAGGTTCCAGAAAGGTTTTTCTTCCTCTGCATATGTGCCAAAAGAAAACTGTCCTTAGCTGTGTAGGAAGGAATCAAATTATTGGTTGACAGTCCCAGATCTGGGCTAAGAATAAAAAACCACTTTTTAAATCATTTTATTGAGGGGCTTGTCAGAGTTCAGTAGGAAAAACAAGCATCAAATTAAACAATCAAGTACAGTCACGACAACACAGCAGTAGTAGAAGAGCATGCTGTAATTCTTATTGTACGTTAAAAATGAAAAACTGGCAGCAAAGAAGTTTTTTGAGTCATTTTTCTCTAAATACAGATTCAGGAAGTGCACTTTTAAAATAAATTTATTTTTGGAGTTTCATTTTAACAATAGCTGCAGGCCAAAAGACAGACTTCTCTAAGTAGAACTGTCCTGCATTTCAGTAGATAGGACCATGTTTAACACCACCTGTGTGTGTATTGGTCATTGCTGACTGAAACAAACTTAATAATTGAAAGCAAGAATGATAAGGATTAGCTTTTTATAATGAAATGATTAAATATGTAACTTCAAAATGACTGTCCAAAAAGCATTTTATTTTATACATACTTGATAGGCAAAAATTCTAGTAAAAAATGAATTGTATTTTACTTACTGACATAAAACATTCCTGTAAGTAAAATAAAGAGTTTTGTTTTCTTTGACAATCAAATCATTAAAATTAAAAACCAAAACCAAACAAAACTGTGCACTAAAGGATAAATGTGAATTAATGAATACATCATAATATTAGAGCAGGATGTATTTACTTTTAACCTGATACCAACATATTCCATATCATCAAAATGAAAAATTAGGAAGTCAATATGAATTCACAAAAGAACTCATTACAACTTCATTTGAATAGTTACCTCTCATTTCATTTTTAAAATAGTATAAATTTTTAAAAATCATTTAAAAGAAATGTCACCCCAATAAGTCTAACAATAAAAATGAATTAAAAAGATGAAAAAAAAAAGAAACATATCTTTTGAAACCATATTGCATAAACTTGTGTCTTTTGAGGGCACAACATTGTGCTCAGAGCTAAGGGAGTACAGGATACAGCAAAAGACAGTTTTCTTCAGAAGCTTATAATTTCACTGAGAAGGCAAAACAGATTCTCAAGGCTCTGATTAGTGGAGAGCACACAACAAGGTGTGTTTTAGCAACCAAAGTGCATTAAGGGTCAATGGAATTTAGAGGTCACAGTCAAATCACGGTCCATTGGGAAGTAAGACAGAGGTGGATGTTGAGCCATATCAGGTTAAGATGTACGGGGGAAATGCAAGGTAAGGATGGTGGGAGGCCACGGGAAGGGACCAGTGCATTAAATTAGTGGATGGTAATAAGCATAATATGTAGAAAAGGGTAATGAGAATAACCTTCCTCATGCTGAAGGCCCACACTTGAGAGAACGTCACATGCACAAAGGTATAGCTACACTTCAAGGGGCAGAAACATGGGTGGCACAGAAAACAACCACGAGAAAAATGCTGATAACAGAAAGGAGTTCTTGTGCTTTTGCAGGAGGCCACAACTGCAACTCACCATCTGAGATATGGTTCTTTGGGACTCAGGAGAGAAGGAGAGAAGAGCAGGGTTAGAAAAGAGAGTCTGATTTTGGAACTAGAGCAGGTAACAATCTGCTTGTCTCCTCTCCTTTTCAATGTCAACTTTGCATAACAGTTAAACTATCCTTAAGATATTAATTAATAATAGTTATCTTTATGGAGGGGAATTGAATTTAGATAGACACACTAACAAATCTATGGTTTTTAAATCCTTTTGGGGGGGTCAATCTGTATTTAATATGCAGTTGATAGGGGCCAGTAACTGTGTTAATCAATATGTAATAGTAGAATTGGAGAAAATATGAAGGGAATTGGGGAGATATGCCCCAGAAGTCTTAAAATTTAGGGTCTCGGTGGGTTGCTACTATAGCTAATAAGGCCAGTGCTCCTGTGTTCTTTTCTCTCTCTCTCTCTCTCTGTCTCTCTCTGTCTCTCTCTCTCTCTCTCTCTCTCTCTCACACACACACACACATTTTATTATTATATTCTAGAACAATTTTCCTCTGTTGCTTACTTTTAGATTGTATTATCTTAAAAATCTTAATGTATGTGTATTCTTGTAAGCCATCTCATATACTTTTTGAACAAGGCTGCAAATAAATAAAATTGAAGAAATAAAACTTCACCCCAAATCCTGCCAACCTGGTGAATCAAATGTGTTTTTGTTTGTATTTCCTTCCACCTTTTACCCATATGAATATATAGTTTGTGCATATTTGTAGTCAGAGCATTTGAGTAAAAGAAAAAAAAATGGTGTTTATACTCTTTGAAGGAAGAATGGCACAAAAGGGCTGTAAATCCTTCAGGGGTTCCCATGGGTAGGATCCCTGGTGGCTTAACTGTCACCTCCATCCTGTTGGTGGAGTATAACATCAGGTAGGCAGCTTGCAGAGAGTGGCTATGTTTAGCCAAGGTGGGTTGTGTGGTAAGAGGGAGGGAGCCTGGCCACATGTTATCTGACTCATCCTCTGGAGCACACGTGTCAGTTCCTCCTACAGTCGGGACAGGCTCCGTCATAAGACAGAGCATGACTGTAAAAAATAACTTTCCTGGGCTGCAACCCTTAACCTCCATAAACCAAATTTCAGAAACTAACAAGTTCTGGGAGCCATCAAGCCTTCATAAATCACATGCATAATAACATCATTATTACTGGCTTTTGGCCTTCACACAATTGCCCTTTCTCTGGTTTGGAGCTGCAGCTCATGCTTCTGTGCAGTGTTTGATTCCTCCCCAGGTTCCATAGAAGTCTGCTGGGGCCACCAGGGGAATGTTAAAAGGAAGCTACTTGAACTACTATGTCATTCCCTTGCATTTTGTGTTCAAAGCTGGCATATGTATAAATCTATATGATATATGTCATATAGAATGCACAGAATTTCATATCAGAGCTGGTCCAACATAATCTTTATGATCCTTTTTTGGGGGGGCTAATCAGCAAGAGATGGGAGATAAATACACAGCATGCTTTGGAACATGGATTTGAATCATTTCTTAATGGTTCTATGACCACAGACAATTTCCCAGGGCCTCAGTTTTCTCATCTATATTTTGGGTATATTTGTGTTTTCCTCAAGGTTTGTGAGTTTCACCAGAGCGAGGAACATGGATGGCACAGTGCTTGGTCTAAGCAGGCAGTCAGAGCATGGCTGGCAGCTTTTTACTAGTGGGTACGAGGGCTGGAAATGGGCTCCTTGTAGCTGACATCACAGTGAAGAGGCTCCTCTTGCAAACAGGAATACAGGCTGATCACTATCTGCCTTCGTCCTAGTGACACTGACTACCTAGACCACACCAAAAAGAGTTTTCCACAGACACCGAACAAAGCCTCTGTTTGCATACCACGTGTGCTATGTTTGAATCTTGACATTACCTAACTTCGACTTCCAGGCAAACATTGTTCGGCTCAGGGAACTGAACACCAAGGCATATATGGAGCCATATTGTCAATTAATGGATAGTGAACATATGGCTACAAACTACCCTCGCTTATGAGGGGACCCAAAAGAATTGGGGGCCCAACTGTATTTGAATCATGGCATAGTCACAGAAATTTAATTCCTTGAGGCACTGGCTCATGAGAGCTCATTGGGCAGCCGTAGAGCTATGTTACTTTGGGAAAGTCATGTAACTTCTGAGCATCTCATTGGTTAATTTGAACCCATAATACTGCAGCCTCCTTTCTAGGCTCTTACGGAGTTTATTTGGTAAGTATTTAGGTGCTTTGTAAATGGCACAATGCTAGAAATGTAAACAGTTATTATTACACTATTCTACAGGTTTTTGCTAGTTACTGGCTGATTGACTTTTCCAATGTTGTTATTCTTGTATAACTGAACTCTTGAAATATTCAAAAGATAGTACTTTTAGGAACTAAAGTCACTTCTTCACTTGCTATTAGGGTGATGATTATGCAGAATTTTGCTAGTTGTAATACGGTTTTTATGGAGGCATAGAAAGTTCCTTCTCTGTGCTCCATTCCCAGATATATTCCTGACAAACTTGCTTATAATGAAAAGTTCCAAAACTGGGAACTTTCTGTCTTCACATAATTACATTTTAAGATCTATCATTCATATATACATTATTAGGAATTGAGTTCATGTAATCATTTTTATAAGTTTTCAACAGAGGAAAGGAGATGGCACATAAGTTAATAGGGATGAGGGCCAAAGTCTCAGAGAAATAAGTGTAGAAAGAGAACACAGTAGGTATGCTGATAATGGAATTTTTCCCTATGTGGGTGGTAGACTCTTTGTACTGTGTCTAATGGATAATGTTGCTTTAGTTCTGTAGATGACCAAACAAAAAATATGTAAAAATATATCTGTATATCAGAGACAAAATACTTGGGGCTGAGGAAAGAGAGAGAAATGGATCTTACCCAGCAGGTCTCGTGTCTTCAATGGCTCTGTCCACTGGGATCAAATCACTGAGGTAGACATTGAAGTTTCCTTCTTTCCATCTTCTTGCTGCCTCCTTCTCCTTGCCATGGGGAACAACTACAGGACGTCCAAACTGACCAGGAGCTTTCGGGTCCCTTGGAGAAACTGTCATATCAATGCTTAGCACCTGGTGCATTTTGTGATCTTCAGGTAAAAGGGCTTTGGTCTGACTTTGGTTGTGTTCTTCAGACTGGGCCTTGTCCATTAAGTTGATTCTTGCTGGCTTCTGCTCCTCAGCTAAGACTTGATTGGTTTGAGACACTGTTGCTCTTTGTAGACCAAGTAAAGAAAGAGATGTGTCACTTCTATTCCTGGAAATGTGTTTCCCTTGGCTTTCACCCAGCACTATAGGAAATAGAGTTTTAGGATTGAGGACCTCTTTGGTGTCTGTCTTTAGCTTCTCCTTAGTTATAATCACAACATGGCTTTCAGAGGAATTGAGTTTCTTCCCATCAGCCACTTTGGCTCCATCATCTTTTGGCAAGCCTTCCAACTGTGTCTCATTAATAGATTGCTTCTTTAAGCCACTTAAACTGGCAATGAACTTGGAAAAGGGAGGGTTTTTATTGGCTTTGTGTTTATATGCATTCGGTTCTTTGCTTTGAGTGTCAGTTTTATTTAAGGCTATGACTTCCCTAGATTTTGGCACTGGTGGGCTGGCAGGGTGTGTCCTCACATTTGCTACTGCCTGTGATTGCTGCTTTGATCTGTTAGTATTAAGTCTGATGGTCACATTCAGATTCCTTTCAGCTGCTTGTTTGGATGTGTTAGTGCTGTGACTATGACTCTTCTGGGCCTCCTGGTTTTTACCAACTGGCCCCGTGTGTGCAGACATTTTGGGCAGTGGAGTTCCTCTTCTGGCTATGAATGGGGTTTTCTGAGCGCCCTGAGTTATCGTTTGCTTTGGTGTTATGGAGTGAGAGTAGGCTTCAGGTCTGAAGTCTCGCTCCTCTGCCATCTGCTTGGTAAAAGTCATTGGGAGAGTCTGCAGATGTACCGGATGCCACAAAGGCACGACCTTAACACTGCCCAGGGTGTTCTGCATTTTTCTTTCCCTCTGGGTTTGGTCCAAATCATCTTCAACCTTGAGCACACTGTCCTCAGTCTTTCTAAAGTTCTCTTTGCCCCATACGCCCTTCCTGTGTCCCCTCATCTCTTTTATGCTGCTGTAAAGGATCTTCATTTGGTCTGGCTGAACTCTGAACCCTACGCGCTCTCTTCTGATGATATCTTCCTTGAGGACCCTCGTGTTGATCTCACTGAATGAGAGGCGGAGAGCTGCCATGTCAAAGAGCAGCCAGATGACAGAAGCTACAAATATAAATGCCAGGACTCGCCCACTTCCTCGGAAAAACTTTCGGATCTTGTTCATGGTACCAAGGCTTCCCTTGCAGCCTGCCCTCCCTTTGAGCCTGCTTACCTTGCGTGCAGAGGGGGCTGAAGCAGCAGCAGCAGCAGCAGCAGCAGCAGCAGCAGCAGCAGCAGCAGAGTTGCCAGAAAGCACCCCCCTCTCCCCTGAGCACAGCAGGAAACAGCAGTCCAAGGGGGAAAGCTCAGTTCCTACAGCCTGTCAGTCTCTGCCTGCGTGGCATTTCACAGCAGAGCATCTGTGCCTGCTGGCTAGCCCCTGGCTAAACCCTGCTAAACACTGTCCTTAGATACTCTGGCAGCAGGCGGTTCCAGCCACCAGACAGTTAAACATATCACTTGTCCTGTCTCCGGGAGCCCCGTGTCCACCTTCCTACAAGCCCAAGAAAAGGTGGGGGCCAGGCTGGGACTGCTGCTTCTCTCCTCCCAGTTCTCAGTCTGCACGCTGTAACTCAACACCACTTCTCATAAGGAAAACATTTCGAGCCATTACTCAGAGAACTTCATTCAGCTCTCACCTTCTGTGTTATGTGAGAGGGAGTGTTTTTTCAGGGCAATTAAAGTGAAAGAAAGCTATCTCATTTGGAGGGCATGTGTTCCTGGTTTGAAACCCCACCTACCCCATTATTAACCCTGTTGTACCCAGGTCTCTGAGCAATCAATCACTGACCTTAATGTTTCAGTTTTAAGAGGTAGCAGCTTAGAGAAAAAGCCTAATCTAACGTCAATCCCACAGGCGGAGGTATAATTTATTCAAAAGTCTTGAGGGGGTATTTAAATGTTTCTTTGTATGTCAATTTTTTTAACTAGTTTATTTTTATTATTTGATTCAATAGACATCAACTTGTCCTATTGACATACACCCTGATTTGCAGTTTCAGGACCTATCTCATTTTAGACTAAAACAGTTTGCTGGTGGAAGCAGGTCTTGGACCAAACTTTGCATAGCTGATAGACTGGTAGGAGAGTGATTCCCAATTAGGCTTTACCTTCAAATCACTCTGAAGAAGTCTCCCCAATTTCTGGTTAATTGATGGGGTAAGAAGGCGGAGATAACAGTTGGTTTGGTGTTGTGTTTTTAAGAATCTTCCCAGGTCTTTCTAATGTACAGCCAACATTGAAAAACACTGACCTAGAATGAAATGCCTCGCTATTATTTTGTTTCTTTTGTGTGTGTGAGATTTCTTCCCAGAATAAAACCTAATAAAAATTATTTATCCCCCAAACAAGTGAAACAGAATCTGCATTTGAATATCACCTGTGATAAACAGTGTCCATAAAGTTGGAGAAGCCCTGCCCAGGAGCACTGTTTCCGAGGGCCTCCCAGTGATCTGCATACCGAGACCACTTACTGCTCTAGCGTTGGAAGGGGCAGAGCATCTGGCTTCGAGACAAACTTCGGTTCCCAAAGACCTGGAAAGGGGAAAAGGAAAGATTCGGAATTCTTTATACTTATGCACTGCCTTCTGCAGCATTTGGCCTTTAAGTTTGTACTTCACCTTAAGGGAGGAAACCTAGATAAATGCAGCTATAGCAACCTGTTTCTTGAATCCCTGATTCTCTTTTACTGAGTGCCTGCCTACTCTGGTTTGGAACATCCCCATGGACGGCTGCGTTGGTAGCTCAGCCACTCTGCCATGCATTCCTGCCTCGATTCACCCATTCTTCCCACATCTGTTGAGTGTGTTTCATGGTTCAGGCCCTGTGTTAGGCATTGAGGGATATTGAGTAAAGGGGACATAGTTCTTGTCTTCTAAATCTCACAGTCTATTTGTGGACACAGGCAGGTAGGCACATATATTTAATATAAGTAATACCAGAGGATAATATCCTGGACTCTATGGGGATGTAGCTTAGTTTTTACGGTGCATGGATGATTTTTGAAGAACTATCGTTAGGCTTGAGGGATGAATAAGAACACAATTTTCTCTGTTCATATTGTACTCCAAGAAAAGAAGTATTAGTTGGATGGTAAAAGGCAGATAAATTGGCAAAATTATAGAAATGAAGACTGAGTATAGTACCTCTCATGGAAAGCACAAGTTTCTGAGAACAGCCTGATTAGAAACACATGCTTTGGTGTTAGCTTGTGTGCATGTGTATGTGTGTGTACCCATAATAGCCCAAACACTTTGCTAAGCGACTTCCATTATGTCTCTTAACCTTCACAATAATCCAATAAGGAAGATACAATTATAGCTCTCACTTTGTAATCAAGGAAACAAAGCTTAGAAAGGCAAAGCAACTTGCAGTAGAGATTAGAGGAGCTGGATCTCAAATAAATGCCTGTATGATGCTATAGTCCATGTGCTTAAATACCAGCCAGTACTGTTTCTCTAGCTGTGTGACTTTGCAAGCTAGTTAATTTTATGTTTACTCAGCAATAAAAAAAATAAATAATTTCATCCTTACAATTTAATGTGAAGATTAATGAACATGATTTAAAGTGTTTGTTATATTGATGCATTCTATAAATAATAGTCACTGTCACAAATACTGTTGTGAAAGGAGCGTGGGGTGCAAGCAGGAGGAAACATGTCAGCTTCTCCCAGAAATCAAATAGAAGATTGATGACTAACATGACTTTGTCAAAGGGGCAAGAAGTATATCTGAACATTTTTTTCTTGCTGTTTTTATTTCCTTTTATTATGGATTCAATCAATGAACAGTAGTTCACTAAGAACTAATACATGCCCAAAACATGAAGTAGGTGTTATTGTTTTGACTCCTAATGACCTTAGAACCCCACTGAATAGAACACCTTCAACACAAAAAACAGCACAACTATTTAGGGTACACATTCTGAAATAAAGTGAGATTGTTTTTTTCAGTGTTAGGGGTAAGTGGTTTTCATTATAATATTGTTTTAAATATAAAACTAGAATGCTTTGAAAATATTTTACTATGGAAGGTTTAAGTCTTGTCCAACTGCAACCCCACCCCAAGTGGGAGCTGGAATTACTCAAACTCTTATTAGAATAGTGAACACATGTTAGTTATGTTCTTACTGTGCTTGATAGCTTCAAAACACTGCTTGAAAAGTATCCTGAGTCATCTATGTTAATTTGATCTAAAAACAATGATTTCTTTATCTCCCTCTATACTCTGTCTTGCTAATAAAAACATAAATTACTTGAAACAGGAGAGAAAAATGTTAAGAAAAATAAAGTCTTCACTTATGTACCTTGGATAAGGTTGCTGATTAACTCTGGTATGGTATTTAGTGCTAGCTGATGTAGAATTCAGAATGAGACAAGAAGAGTACACAGAAGAGAAAAGAACCATTGATTACCTCCCCTACAAAGGGCGGAGTGGATTGATATTTAGATCTGGTCTAAAGTATTGATATGACCCCATTCACAGATATGACCATGGATACGTCACACAAGAAGGAACTCCTCTAAAGGTCTCTTCCAAAACTCTTCACCATCTTTTCCCCTGGTGACTCTTTGAGAATCCACATGGATGACAAAAGTTGGTTCTAAGCAGCACTGTAAACTCCACATTGTGGATCTTTAGGGACCCAGTAACAATTTCTGGGGACCGACAGCCCCTATATATCTCTCCTTATTTTTCTTCTCTTGTCTGGACACATGAAGTTCAGATCAATGACAAAGGATGGATTTAAAAAAGTAGAAAATGAGGACATTAGGAAATTTTACATTTAATAGAAATGAACACACATTTTATACAATAGGTGGCCTTTCTTATAAGTAAATCATGCTGTTTTTTTTTTTATTTTAGTTGTATTAATTTCCATGTTGCTAGCAGAAAATTATATACATATATAATATATATAATATATATATAATATATATATATATAATATATATATGTGAGTTGGCTATTTAAGGTACTTCTGATTGTCATTCTAAATGGTAGCATTATCTGGTCCAATTTCTCAAGAATCTGCATAAACTTGATTGGAATTGATATCAGCCTAAAACTCTAGTTATAAACTGATCCCTGGACAGCTCTTAGAGGGGTTATTCTAATTCTTATTCAGACGCTACCTGTGTAGTAAAAATTTAAAAATACATTTTTAGTTTCTTCTTCTGTAAAATACGTATATTAGCAGGAGGACATGACTTTTAGTCTACTTGGTTGCTGTAAGAAGATTCTCATTAATATAATAGCAACCATTTATTGAGAATTTACTGAGTGCCTGCCACTAGATTCTACTAGACTAGACCATGAACTGTTCAACAGGACAGTTCTTTATATATTAAGAGTGGAATCTGTACCCATATTTAATTCCATGGCACATAGCTCTGAATCCTCCTCATTGTTAATCAGTAGGAGTTTAGTAAACATACTTTTATTCCTATCCTCAACTTTCCCCAGTAGGAACACAGAATCTTATGAGTACTGGTTCCAGTTCTCTGACTTTGCATGAAAAGTTAGCTTTCTCAGGGTATTTGAATGTTTCTTGACTATGTGAGCATAGTCTAAGTAACTAATGGCTATTTTTTTATAATATTTACTCAACAGCTTACCCTAATCATAGAGGATATACAGAGGGTGCCAAAAATGTATACGCATTTTAAGAAAGGAAAAAACTGTATTAAAATCGTAACACTCAATATATACCAATAACAATAGATGAATGCAAGTCACGTTTGACTTCTGCAGTTACAATAGGGGCTCAGAGTGGTTACCATGAGCATCCAGACACCTCTGATTACGGGGAGCTACTGCTTGAGCAACGTCACCCAAGTGTCCTCTTATATTGCTGCACGTGCCGTTTCAGTTTCTTCCTGAAGTACCGCCAGTGTAGCCAGTTTTCTACAGTACACCATGTCCTTTAAGGTCCCCACAGGTAGAAGTCAAGGGGTGTTAGGTCAGGAGAACATGGGGAAAACTCAAATAACATTCTCGAATTTCAAATACCACTTCAAAATGGTCTTGTGCGCCTCGAATGACAACCGTGCTTCCTCCATGTTCTTTAACTGTCCTGCCTGTTGCATGATTAACGTCATCTTTTGACGTTATACTACACATTGCTACCCTAATTCAATTCAACTCCGAAAAGTAGTACAGAGATAACATCTCTTAAAATATGTATACTTTTTTGGCACCCTGGTAAAGGAAAAATATAATTAAGCATATATTTTACAGAGAATAATGATAATCCATAAGTGCATCATTGAATTTGAATTTAGATTTAAATTTGGGAATTCTAATTAAAGACAATATGGGATGAGGATCTTATTCTTTTGGAAAATTTGAATGGGAAAACTGTGTCAATATTAAATCTCATTTTGCTTTCTTATTTTAATATGGTCACTTTTTTCTCCAAAAATTTTTAAGAAAAAGACAAATTGTATTCAATAGGATAATACTATCCTGTGAACAAAATCCACACACAAAAAAGAAAAGGTTGAAATCATAATTTAAAGGCTGGAGTTATTGCAAAACCCGTGGGTAGCATGCAGATATAAACAAGAACCTTACTCAGTTTTGTCCAGTTCTTCCAGTGAAGACGCATGAATGTAACGCTAGCGGCCATTTAAGCACTGGCGATGTCCGATGTCCGCGTTTTGGTAACTTTTGGAAGCTAGTTGAGAAATGACCTCATTGCCTAAGGCCCAGAGAATGAGGACTGCTGTGACCTTCCCTTGGACACTTGTTCCTGAAAAGGGTTTCATGTGTTAGTGGTGGCAAATCATAATGAATTAAGCCTGAGCTTAAAGAAAGCAAGGCCTCTTCCCTTGAAAGATAATAAATTGTGTTTAGGCCTCAGTGTTCACTGATATTTGAAGAGTGAAGCCAAGTCACCAATTGTGCTTTATAGGTCCCTGGCCAATTTTAATAGTTTAGTAGTTCATTTTGATTAGAAAAATTTATTCAGTTAAAAGTAAAACATTAATTGAGTGTCTCTCTCAAAGAATTGTGCTAGTTGTCCGAAGGAAGAAAATGAAGGTCCTAAAAGACAAGTTGTCAATGAGTCCAACACTTGTAACTCAAATACGAAGTTAAAGGAGCCATTGGAATTGGTTAATTATACATTTGGGGATAAAAGGAGAAAACAGCTCAGGGAGATTCTGATAAAGGCTTCTCTAACTTAGACAGGAAAGGTAAGGGGAACAATGATAGTTCGAGAGATAAAAGAAGTTCAGATTTAAACTTGTCGAGTTTGAAATATGTGTGGATTAGCACATTCTAGGCTCTGGGAAAATGGAGAAGCTGAAGCTCATATAGTTTAGTGTATTGTTTCCTTGTTGGGGTTTTTTTTTTTTTTTGGTACATTAAAAATCTCACAGAGAGGGCTGTTAAAATACAGTTTCCCATGTGCTACCCTCAGCGATTCTGAGGTTGAATATAGGGCCCAGGAATCTCTATTGTTAATTAGAATATCAGGTGATTCTGACACAGGTGGACTGAGAACCACCCTTTCAGCTCATGGGTTCAGTGGCAGAGAAAAACAGTAATATTAAAATGGAAAAAGTGAAACAAGCAGCTAATGTATTGAGATGGTTGGGAAGACTTACTGGTGGTGATGATTGTGAATTCATCTTAGGGCTAAGGATGGGGAATTTAGGAAGAGCATTAGCAGAGAAGAGAACTCAAAGCAGACAGAATGACATAAATGAATAATTGCAATATGATCCCACGAGTTTTTACAGTGGATTTCCAAGAAGTGAGGCACAGATTGTTGGATGGGCTTGGATTGGGAGACGCCTATCATTCAGATGAGCATTTAGTACTTTTATCTTTCAAGAAATAGAAGCCATTGGAACTTTTTAAAGTTGGAATGTGATAGTTACGTTTTTGAAGAGACAGCTGGTGTCTGTGTGAAGACTGGGTTGGTAGTAGGCAAGCTTCAGGCTGGGAGACTGCACAAAGGATAAATGCTACCTGTTCGTTGCCCTTCTTTCAATCAGTGCAATCAGACTTGGAATAAAATCTAAAGTTTAATTGTAGGTATTATATTAGTCTATGTAAAAATTATTTTTCTAGATCTAGAGGGAAGACGGAAAGCAAGATCATTTCCTACTAATAGCACGGGTCCTGTTAAAGGCATGGATGATTAATAAAAAGTACAAATATAAGTGCCACTCCTTCTTTAAAAGCCTAAAGTATGTTTAACTTCTAAGAAACTGCCAAAATATTTTCTGAGGCACTTGTACCATTTCATATTCCTGCCAACAGTGTATGAGAGTCCTAGGGTTGCTCCATATCTTCACCAATCCTTGATGTTTTAATTTTTGTCATTCTTGTGGGTACATAGTGGTATCTATTTGTGGTTTTAAAATTACATTCCCCTAATGAGTAATGACTTTGAGCAAATTTTCGTGTGCTTATTGGCCCTCTGCATACCTTTTTTGGAAGAAGGGTCTATTCAAACATTTTGCCCATTTTTAAATGAATTTATTTTCTTATTTAGAAGCACAATCAATGTTATAGTTTTTTATTTATTAAAAAGTCAATGTCCATGCTCTCCTCTTCTTAATTCCTGGCAACCTGATCTGCTTTCTATCTCTGTGGCTTTACCTCTTCTGGATAGTAATGTGGATGGAACCGTATAATAGGTGAGAGTCTAGCTTCTTCTATATAGCATAATGTTTTTAGATTCATCTACTTTGTAGCATGTATTAGTATCTCATTCTTTTTTATGGATTTATAATATTACACTGTATATTTATACCACAATTTGTTTATCTATTCATCTATTGTTGGACATTTGGGTTGTTTCCACTTTTTGGTTATTGAGAATAAAGTTGCTATGAACGTGCATGTACATGCGTTTGTTTGAATAACTGTTCTTAATTCTTTTGGATATATACAGTACATTCTCTGTTAATCAGAACTCAAGCAACTGGCACTCTCAAGCAACTGGCAAAAAAAAAGACAAAGAAAGAATACTACATTTATCTGGCATGGGTGCCAGTTAACTAAGAATCTATTGCATATACCTATGAATGAAATTGCTAGGTCATGTGGTAATTTTGTTTAACTTTTCAAGAAACTTTCAAATTGTTTTCCACAGAGGCTGAACCATTTTACATTCCCTCTAGCAGTATATGAGCTTTCCAGTTTCTCCACATACTTGCCAACACTTGTTAGTTTTCATTTTAAAAATTATTATGATAGACATCCTTGTGGGTATTAAGTGGTATCTCATTGTGGTTTTGAATTTGGTTTCTGTAATGACTAATGAAGTTAAGGATCTTTTCATGTATTTGTTGGTCATTTGCTTATCTTCATTGAAGAAATGTCTATTCAAGTTCTTTGACTATTTTTAAAAATTAGGTTGTTTGTCTTTTTGTTGTTGAGTTATATTTTTTTTAATTTTGGATATTAGACTCTTATTAAGTATATGAGCATGATTTATACATATTTTCTCCCATTCTGTAGGTTGTCTTTTCACTTTCTTGATGATGTTCTTTGATACAGAAACGTTTTAAAATTGGATGAAGTACAACTTTGTCTATTTTTTTCTTTTGTTGTCTGTGTTTTCAGTGTAATATTTAAGCATCCTTTGGAGAAACCAGGGTCCATTTTGTGTTAATTTTTGTATGTGGTGTTAAGTGATCTCATTTGAAAAAGAGTGGTGAGGGTAAGGAGAGTTGAATACAAGGAATACAACTTTTCTTTGAAGAATTTTGGTTACCTCTTATAAATGTGTGTTTCCTTAAATAATGCCTGGCCCCTAATTAGATTTCAGGTTTAATGAAGGCAAAGACTACCTTTATTTTATTCACAATTATATTCTTAGAACCTAGCATTCAAGCAATATTACTTTTCGATGTTCTACACACCTAAAATACAAAAATGATTACACCAGCAAAGGTTCTATCCTCATGTAATTTGCACTCTAGTAGGGGATACATAACTTAATAAATAGACAAAGAGTGTAATTTTAGGGAATGATACATTTTAGAAGGAGAAAGAAAAGAGAATAAGGAGAGAAAACTGGTGATATAATCAGGGAAGCCTCTTAAAAGGAAATATTTGAGCACAAAACTAAATTAAGTGAGGGAATGAACTATGAAAAAATCTGGGAGAAGAGATTCCAGATGGAGAAAACAGAAAGAGCCAAGACCTGAAATTGGAAACAAGCCTGGCATTTTGGGGATTGGTAGGAATGTGAATGTAGCTGGAGTACCATGAATAAAAATGAGAGAGGAAAGAGATAAATTTGGAGAGGTAGGCACAGGCCATTTTTATAGCTAATTCATTGTATATATGATTGTATTGGTTGGAAGATTGGGCTAACACTCAGACCATTACATATGTTACCTTAAGTGATCCTTTCTTAAAATCAACTTTGTGAAGTAGGTGCTAATATCTTCATTTTATAGGTAATTTAACTGAAGCACAGTGAAGGTAAGTAAACTGCCAAAGTCACACAACCATTCAAATAGTGTTGGGCCCAGGATGTGAACCCAGGTAATCTGGATCCCCGACATTAGTGATATGTGTGTGTGTGTGTGTGTGTGTGTGTGTATTTAGTGATATATATATCACTATATATATATTAAAATATAAAATATATATATATATATTTAAAAATCATCAGACCCCACTCCCTGGGAGAAAAATTAAATTAAAATTCTCTCTAATGAGAGAAGAATTAAATACTAAGAAATACCATTTTAACAAGTGAACTTGAGCTTTGGAAGGCCTGAAACTACTGTAATATTTTAGAATTTTTTGCATCCCTTAGGAACCAATTTTTGGTCTCTCAAAGGCAACATCACCTCATTATTAAAAATGCATGTACTACACTATAATACTTCTTTCTCATAAATACTCATTTTATAGTGAACTTTTCTTATAAATAAATAAATATATATCTTATAAGCAAATTATATCTTTCTTATAAATAAGTACTTTTATTGCATGATTTTCTTACAAATTGAAAAATGAAAGGAATAAGTCAGTAGTTTAATGAGACTGCTTTTTATTTGAGAATGGAGAAAACCTGAACATTTTAAAGACTAAGGCGTAGAGGTGATAAGATTGAAGATAAAGAATGAATAAGACTTTATCAGATTAAAATGAGGTCCAGGAGGAGGCAGGAAATAGGCTTAAGAATACAGATGGATTATTTATTTATTTTTATTATTAGTTTCAGGTGTAAAAAATCAACATAAGACATTTATGCACCTTACAAAGTGATCACCCCAACAAGTCTATCACCCATCTGATACCATTATTACAATACCATTGACTACATTCCTTATGCTGAGCTTTACATCCCACAATTATATATATATTTTAAATTATAGTTGACATTCAATATTATTTTATAATATTTTCAGGTGGACAGAGCAGTGGGTACACACTTAATGTAGTATTTAAAGTGCTCCCCCCGATAAATCTAGTGCCACCTGATACCATACACAGTTTTTAAATTATTGACTGGGTTTCCCATACATGCTGTGTTGCACATCCCGTGACTACTGTGTGACTACCTACTTGTACCTCCTAATGCCTTCACCTTTTAATTCATTTTGGAAATGACGAAGAGCACTTTTATTTTGAAGTCGTACCTGCTCCAGGGCAGATAAGGATGAGCGGAGATGAAAAGAAGGGAGATTCAGGGAGTTTGTGCCCTATGGCTGCCAGTTGTTTTAGGTAAGTACAAGGCAGACACTGAAGAATTGGGGGTGGGTAAGAAGGGGATCGATGTACCTGATCAAGGTTGGAATCAGTTATTATGAAGAGAAAATTGCTGCTAACCCAGAACAAGCATGATTGTCAGACAGCTTTGAAAGTCCTGCTGACATTTCAACCAATGGCTCCAATCTGAGACAAACTGCACCGAGTGACACTAGAACAGAGCGGGCCCTGCGTGGTCCCTCAGCAGTCATGAGGCAAAGTGACAAGGGGTTGGGGAAGCAGATATTGAGTAATGATTCTGACCAGCTTGCTGGGGAGTGGGATGTCGCGGGACATTTCTCATAGGAAGTGGAATGGCTGCATGTGGAAGTACTAGTAGAACTTCGAATTCTATGGGTTAGATTAGGAAGTAAGTATGAGAGATTCTAGTTGGTGACTATTTTTGTTTGTTGGTTTGTTTTGGTAGAAGGAGACATTCTTTAATGACCACAGACATATAGGGGCTTTATCCTTTGAAAAATCTATTGCTAATATAATAAAAGTTTTTTGTTTGTCTCTTTTGGCCCAAACCAAATGAATCTTCAGCTATTTTCTTTTAGGTGAAAGTTTAAATGACTTAGAAGCGAAGCTTGGGTTGAGAGAACAAAGACCTGGGTGAATCTCCTTAGGGCCTGGCAGAGTAAAATCGTCAGGTAAAGTGAACTGAGCATTTGGTGCCCAGCCCTGTACCCTGGCCCCCCAAGGAGCTCACCTGCCTAACTTGGGCCACCTCTGTGATACTGCAGGTGCCACACCAATAATGTCCTCAGAACATGTCCTGCCTCCTCTTTCTCTTCTCATCGGTCCTTCTGTGAAAACACTGTGCTCTCCCCATGACCTCCATTTTAGCAAAGAGAAGAGAAGAAGGAGGAAAGCACGAGTAGAAAAAGAAGTGTTGTGGGAGGGGCAGACGGCAGGAAATATGGCGAGTATCTGAGGGCGCATTTCATGTGCTGTAAACAAGTGGGATGAAATGAAAGCCTTTCAGAAAGAGCTCTCCGTTTCTTCATGTGCCCCCACAACCACCACCAACTCAATTTCAGCTCCCCCGGAGAAAGACCAAAATAACTTTCTGTGGGAAGAAATGATGACAATAACTTTGGATCCCATTATGTTATCATAACCTGGAGATAACCTTTCCATTTGAGGCTTGCTAAAGTGCCAAACTGTGAAACTCAAATTACAAAGTGAGAAATGTAAGTGATTTGAACTCAGGGCCCTTTGGACATTGCCCTCGGTATCAAAGAAGGATTTTTATTTTTGCTTTCTGAAAATAGGACAGGAAATGGACAAGTGATAAACTAACTGAGAAAGGGTAGAAGCAATACCTAATTGGAAAATAAACTAAAAAAGGAAAAGAAAAGTGGGTCCAGGTTAACATTAGGCTTGCAGGATCTGCATTTGTTTACATTAGTACATATTTGCAGAGTTACACAACCCTTTGGATGTGGAATGTCTAAATGTTTTCCTTACCCTTGGGAGCTGAGGATTAACTCACTTCTCGAGGCTGGGCACACAGGAGACCGAAGTATGCAAGCATCCCCACACATCGGTTGAGCTAGGAAATGTAAACATGTCTTTAAAGCCCCCACCTTCTTTCTAAAGGAATGAAATAAACCTGAAAGCAGATAAACTCTCCTCATGAATTGGGGCTGAATTGGAGCCATGCAAAGAAGAAACACTTGAGAGAGAAGGAAAAATGAGCAATGTATGTATTTTACACATGTGCCTATCTATTTATATGCAAACACACAGTTCCATGGGTGGTTTATGTTTGTGTGTATACGGTCATTGTCACACTCATATGTACGTACAGAGTTCACAGACCCAAGTGAATAGACACCAGATGTGCTGATTTTGAGCTCTGTAAGAAAAAGGTTGCTATTGAGAGAGACATGAAATGCCTTTTGAGGACATTTGGTCATAGTACCAGCTATACTGCTTCTTGAAGGGGGCATATCATATGTTTTGCATATGTTTATTTTGGGTAAGAGAATACTCAGGGGCAACATAATAACTGTTTCAAAATTTGGGATATCATGTGGAAGAAGGATTTAACTCATTCTCTATGGTTTCAGAAAGCAGAAATGAGGCCAAGGCATAGCAAATTTCTGTTCTAAATAAGAACAACTTTTTAATAATTAGTGCTATGTACAAGAGACGTGTACTCTTTCTAAAAGTAGAGAATGAACTGCCTGCTTTTGGAAATGAAATGTGGCAGAGGATCCATGGCCATCTGTCATGACAGTTACAGGGGGCATTCTTCCATTTGGTAGGGTTTGGACTACAGTCATTTGTTGCACTGTCTCCATTCTAAAATTCGGTGGCTCTCTCGAATACATAAACACATTTTGAGGAAGGCAAGTCAGATAATGGTTGTGGCTTTCGGACTGCTGAGATTTTATTCAGTCACTTGAGAGCAGCTAACTCCCATCTCAGTAAGTCCCAGAGATAACAATGTTTTCTGTCTTCTATTTGATTTCTGTTCTCCCTAATTCTTTATCTATCATTTAATTTGTTTTCTGTTCTTTCTTCCTTATCTTAAAAAACATCTGCCTGTGCTATCTAAGCATAAGAGATGGAGTGAAGGTGATGGTTATTGAGAAAGTAAAATGAGGAAGAAAATGTTTAACTCAGTAAACTTTTATTTTCACTTCAAATCCTGGCTGTACATGAGCATGATGAGTATGTGAATATGTGTGTATATTAGAGTGTGTGTGTGTGTCTGTGTGTGTGTCTCTGTGTTTGTGTGTCTGTGTGTAGACCCTTGGTGAGTTGTAGTATTGCTTGGAGAATAAATCATGTAGTATTTTTAACCTAGACAATTTTTATTCCCCGAATGGATGTTTGGAAGAGTCAGGGGCTGAAAAATGCTTTTGATTATCGCAATACTTGGGAACTGCGATTGGCATTTAATGGGAGAAGAGAAGAAATGCTCAGTGTCCCGCAATGCTTGGGACAATCCCATCCAATTAAGTATCATGCTGCTCCAATGACAATAAAGCCCCATTGAGGAACACTAGGTGAAGGCTGTGGAGATAAGACTATCTGGGTTTGACTCCTGGTTCTGTCATTTTCAGCCCTGTGATTTTGAACAAATACTTTAATCTCTCTGGGCTTTGTTTTCCATTCTGCAGTGTGAAGGGTAATAAGAGCACCTACCTCACAGTATTGCTGGGAAGATTAAATGAATTACCAAGCCAAGTGCATGGAGGAGTACAGACAACAAAACACACTCAGTAAGTTTCAGCTACAATGTCCATTTTTCTGAAATGACTCGGAATAGGTATTTGGATTCATTTTACATGTTGAGTATATGAAAGTTTCTATATTCTTTAACCAGTTTTTAAGGAACCAGAGCACAATGAATCAACACTTAAGAAGTGTGGGTCTATGGATCCCTTGAAGTTGTGAAGCTGCTGTGATATCACCATGGACATACATGTGCAGTAAGCACTGACAAGATAAAATTAGTCTGCCTTTCTCTTCCAATCATATGCAAATATGCACCCAACCATTTCCCTGTCTCTCTCTCTCTCTCTCTCTCTCTCTCTCACACACACACACACACACCTTGTACTTAATAAAGTAGATATACATTTAAAATCCTAGAGTTTTATCAGCATGCATTTGCTCAATAAGTGATACTAAATTACATTTACAATATGTGGAGACTATGACATTTTGAAAAAGTTATTCCTTTAATTCATAATGCTTAAAAAGATTGTGAAACAGACAACAGAACATGTTTTTTTCCTACATTAATTATGAAGAATATTTTATCTTTTCGAAGACTGACTCTAAGGGCTTTTCAAGATTTGCCACATTCCAAGGTCATAAACGTGGACTTTCACAATAATTCTGTCATAAGTCAGTTCTATTAAGAAGGCACATTTGATTAATCTATTAAAACATTATAATGCCTTAGAAATTGCTTTTAGAAATAAAAATCCCTGACATTAGTTTGTTTACCTTTCACTTTATTTTATGAAAACAGAGTCAAGTTTCTTCATAATGGCATGTACTTTGGTAGGATGAACAATATTTCCAATTGATTTTGTCCTATCTGTTTAAATATATTCCCATTCCCATTTTGACCAGCTCATTTGGAAGGAACACAAGAACATATGACAATATGTGAACTGAACTATATGATTCCCCCATAATATGACTATTGCATTTTTCTATGAATGTATAATAGATGCTAACACTTTTCCTGCCTTGCCTGGATTCATATGTCGATCTACCTCTGGCACAGGTAACTTGTATGTGCTGGATGCCCCGCATTCCATGAACAGAAAGGAGATATTTTATAGCTATTAAAATATGCATACTTACCCATATTTCCCTATTTGTTATGAGGATTACGTGACTTCTTACGAGTGCTTAGAAAAGCACAGACAAATAAAGCCCATTTAGTATATGTCATCTACAATTTTGATTTTCCTGAAATGGTGGGAATGGGTTATTTGGGTCCATCTTATATGTTGCCTAAAGTTCTGTGTACTTTAATGAGTTCTTAGGGAACTGGAAAGTGAACCAGAATGCAACAATTTCCAGGCAGAAGATAGAGATACCTTATACTTTATCAAAATGGGAGTACTCCATGTACCACTCTGGTACAAGCTCTGGATAGCAGGGGAGGCTATCTATGTGTAGGGCAAGCAGTACGGTATGTGGGAACTCTACTTTTTGCTCAGTTTTGCAATAAAAAAACATGGCTTTAAAATACATTTTATGTTTTATTAAGCATTCAAAATACTATTGGGATTAAGACTGGGATTGTAAAATAACAGTCGTAATAAAAATATTTGAGTAATTCAGGGTTCATAAGACCAAGATTTTAAATGACTTCTTTTCTCTCATGTATCCATCCATCTCCAACTCCACCGAGGGGTTCACTGAATTTGACTTTATGAGGAATTTCATTTGCTGGTTTGTGTTTGTCTGCCTCTGAGAAAGCCCAGTCTAGAAAGGAAGACCAACGGGCAGGCATTGGTACTGCTGGCTTGTCAGAAGCATTCCTGCCCACGAGTTTATATAGCCATGACCTGGGTATCTTTTACATGGTTCTGTTTATTTTTGGTTTTGTGCATTCAAGGTTCTATTACGTTAAAAATAATGTGACTTCCACCCATTCTTCAGTTTTTTAGCAAAGAAACAGAAGCATTCAACAGAGAATCCCACGGGCAAAAGTAAGTCCTCTGTGGAGACAGCCTGGCATAACAAAGCACACAGAGTTTGAGGTCACCAAATCTCAGTTTCGTATCTCAGTGTTGCCATGGTCTTGGGGTAGGACTTAGGTGCCCCAATACCCTTAGTGACCTTCAGTTTCCTTGTGTGAGAGATAGGGACTGTGATGCCTCTTTGTGAAAATTGGAGAAGTAGGGAAAACATAAAAAGTAACTAAATGGAGGATAAAAGCACTTAGCTCTGTGCTTGGCACTAGTAGATGCTTATTAAATTTTAAGGTAGCAATGAATGGCAATGGCTCTTAATATCTTTATGCTGAACTTTTTGATAAATGAGTTTTTTCAAGTATTATAATTTGTTTTCAATTGTGACCCTATAGATCGGTGTCTGCAGCGGTAACAACAACAACAACAAGATTGGACTAAGCTCAACAATTTGCTGTATAGTAAGTAGGTAGAAGCCTACAATCCTCAGACAGCATTGGCCACAGACTTTAGGGAAAAGATAAAGAATACTATCTCATGTGACTGAAATATACACAGAACTTCTTAGCACACATGAGATTAGCGTGTGGTTGAAAGTTTCCAAGAAGTAATCCATGTTGGATTGTAATTTATATGTAGGTAACCATTGAGCTTTAGGTATGTGTATGTATGTATATATACACATGCATTTTAACTTAATAAATAATCAGTAGGAGCGAAACTAAGTATAATAAAATACAAGATAAACCAGGACATTATAAATTTATTTAACACTTATTTATTCCACAATGTCATATGATAGGTACTGTGTTATGTGCTGGGAGTGAGGTTGTGAAGTTTATTAGATACAGTCCTTAAAATCAAATTTCTTAGGCTAGTACACTAACATTTATAACACAGATAAATTATAAATGCTATGGAGAATTTAATGAGAAATGAAAGTGGGGCTGGGGCTGGAGTGGTGTGGGGTAGCAGTGGGTCAGGGTTTAGAGATGAGTTTTCCTTGGGGTGACATTCGTTAATTTCAGAGAGAGGAAGTCTCAAATATTTCAAAAGAATGAAAACAGGGTATGTTACCAGACTACATTGCAGTTGAACTACAAATCAGCCAGAATGATAACCAGAAAATCCTCACATATTTGGAAGTTTAGAAGCATACCTCCAGTAACCTTGGGTAGAAGAAAAGAAACCACAATGAAAAATAGAAAATGGATAAATAAATGATGGTAAAAATAGTACATATCAAAAATGGTGATGTATGTGTCATAAAAGAAGAATGGCTGAAAATTAAACAAAATTAATTAAAGACAGCAAGTTAAACCCAATGAAAATGCGAGGTACTACATAATAAAATAAAAGCAGACAATAATGTAATAAAAACAATAATAAAATAGTGACAAAGCCAAAAGTTGGATTTTTGAAAAGACTAATATAATATTAATAGATAAATGTTTGGTAAGGAGAATCAAAAAAAGTAAGAAGGCACAGATAATCAATATAAATAAATGGAAAAAATGATATAATAGATCCTCCAGAAATTAAAAATATCAAGAAAATATTATAAATAAATATGTAATAATAAATCTAAATATTCATAAATTCCTAAAAATATAAAATTTATCAAAATTGATGCAAAGAAAAATATGGATGATCCTTTGACTATTAAGATATTGCATGCTAAATTTAAATGATAATTAAACTCAAACCAACAAATAAAACCCAATCTGCCACAAAAAATACTCCCAACCCTCTTGTCAACTTTCATAAATTCTATCCAACAGTTTAAAAAGAAATACATAAATTTAGATCAGTTCTACCAGGAAATAAAGAAGGAATACTTTTTATCTTATTTTATGTGGCAAGTATAACCTGGACACTAAAATCTCATAAGGATATTAGAAGTAAGGAAATTTATAAGCCAGTTTTACTCATGAACAAAGATATAAGACCTTAAACAAAGTATTCCAGCAATATCCTAAAAGGATACATTGTGATTACATTAGATTTAGTCTAGCAATCTAAAATTGGTTTATCTGTTAAAAAATCAGTGTATTTCATCTCCATAGATGGAGAAAAAGCTTATGATAAAATTCAATTCTTATTCATAATCACAATCCTAACAAGCTATGACTACAAAGGGACTCTTAGTTTGATAAAGACAAGCTATTTTAATAATCCAGAAATGCCATTTTAATGGGGAATGCTGAAAGCTTTCCTTTTGATTTGAGGAATGAAAAAATATGGCTGCACATTTACTTCAAGTTGTCTTGAATAGCCTAACCAATGTGAGTCAAGAAAAAGGAGTTATGAGAATTGAGAAGGAAGAATTACAATTGCCATTATATTTCAGATGGTAAGATGATATATATTAAAAATTCTGAAGCATCTATAAATACATTATTAGAATTTGTAATTCAGGAAGATTGTTGTGTAAGAGGTCAACTGAAAAAAATCACAGATAAATGTTAGCTAACTCACCTGGCCAAATGTAAAATTTTAGACAGATTTAGAAATGGAATTAGCTTTAATCCAACTGAATCTGTGAAAAAATTTATTCTCAAATGTCTTGAAAATTTTCTGAAGTTGTTTTATAGTCATTTTGCAACAGAGTACTTTAAATATAGCGATGGTTGTTTAAAGAATAACTTCAGATAAAGGAAGTTATTTGAAGAATGAGCCAATTTTTTGAACTGGGCATATCAATATCTGTGTAACTTCTTCTAAGACAGCAATGACAAGAAAAGTCTCCTGCTGGAGAAGCCATCGTCAATAGTTAAATGGGATTTTGTTCTGTTACATTTCCTTGCTGCTTTCTTCCCAAGTGTCAGCATCTCCCCGTGAGCAGCCTTTCTCTTTCCAAGCCCTCCCTGCGGTGAACCCAAATGTTGTTTATCAGATGGGTGTAATTCAACCCACTAAAATACGTCCTTGCCAATGGGAGTCGTGCTATGACTCCAACTCCTTCTCACTAGTGACATATGCATGTTGTTCTCAGAACCTGCGTCATAAAGATCTGTAGGCAGATGTAGGTGGTACCTAACAGATGCAAACTGTTTGTTTTTTGTTTTGCTTTGTCATTTAGAAATAGTAATAAAAAAGCAATGATTCCTTAGTCATAAAGGATTTAGAAAGTGAGTTGATTATTGGGACTAACCCTCAACCGTGTCCTGCCCTGTGTATCCTGACACACCTTGGGAAAGGAAAGATACCATAAATGTCTTAGGTTCTGCAGCTTATTTTAATCCACTCATGCCTTGTTGTGTTTCCATAGCTGGACCACACTTAACTACCACACATACCAAAGTAGCAATAAAGGTAGGAAGGTAAGAGATGTCTGAATGGAACCTGGACCTATGAACACAGAATTTACTTTCACTCTTAAATTAATTAAAAATGTAGTCAGTATTGTTTTTTTCTGACACTGAAACATTCTAGGACTCAGAAAATACAGACATTTTAATTACTTAGCAACCTTTTGTAGGTTTAGTGGACTTATGAAAAATATGAGAAAGAATATGAGATAAAGAATTTCTTTTTAAAACTCTCTTGTCTTACTAGGAAGAAGAGCAGGAAACTCTACATTTGGGGGTTGGAAAGATCCTGGGTTTAGTTTAATTATGAGTTAAACAAAAACAAAGACTCCAAATATATGACCCGTGTTTCCTCTTAATTATCCCAAACTGTTGAATATAGGGTAAATTTCAAGATTTTCTGGAAACCTATTTTTTTTTAAAGTGGGATATTGTTTTCAAAAAGTCATTCATAGTAGTTTAAATAAACTTAAAAGATTTTGAAAATAATAAGATGTGACATATCTAAACAAGATCATCTTAGAAATCAAAATTGTGACATTTCAGGAGGATTTAAAATTGACAGAATTGTGTCTGTTAAAAAAAAAACACTAGATTTTGAAAGTATTGAAAGACGTGTGATTCATAATGAAAGATTTTACCATGTGATCAAATCACTTGTTTAAAATCCAAATCTTAACCCCTCTTTTAAACAATGTACATTTTGATCTCTATTTTCCTGTTTCAGATTTGGAATTGAATACCAATTTAGCTTCAGAAGTATTACTTTTAATTTTCGTTTAAAAATGTCAGATTTAGGTTGTCTTTTCATTTATTCAGTGGGTTCACTATCTAAATCAGGAAGGGTATTTTGAGAAAGGAGAAATTCACATTTAGAATTTTGATTGGCCCTGGCATAAATCCCAACCTTGTCGGTGGATGAGTGAGGATAGCCACTTCTGCTGAGTCTTTGCCTTTTCGTTATAATAGTCTATTTATTTGGGAGTGTCACCAAAATAATTGTAATATTTTTTAGGAGTCTTCCTCAATATCTGCTTTCGAAAGATTAAGTTATTATTTTAAATTCTCCACTTGCTAACATTAAATCCAGGTCTCCTTTTATTACGTTAGAAACGACTCAGGGCTTTCATACTCACTTCAGCGCCCTATCAGACATAGAATATTGGTAATACCACAGTATCGGAACGTTCCAGCACAGCTGTAGCAGAGGTCACCGATGGAGTCAAAAGTCAGAGGAGCATCTAAGCCAGGTTCTATGGAAAATTGAAACTCAAATACCAGAATGAGAAATAAAGTCAAAAGTCACAGATCCAGAAGACTGGGACTCAGAAAACATGAAATAATTGGGAATAGACTGAGAATAAGTCAGAGGTTTGTGATAAAACCCATAAACTCTGGTAGATGTTTAAGGCTTGCGATAGGGAGTTGTGGAGTGTGTGTGTGTGTGTGTGTGTGTGTGTGTGTGTGTCTTTATATGTATTTGACTTGGCCTGATTTTGAAGCGTCAGAGATAACCATGATGGAAATATATACATTTTTCTTATTTGTCACTTTTGGTGGAAATCCAAGATGCCTATGACAATGAAACTTCAAGGTTCCTTGCATTTCTCCAAGACTGTTAGGCTGTAACTATAAACTCTTGGCAATTTCTCAGTCCTTATTTACAGTAATGCAAACCAATCTATTTTACACACGATGCTCTTCGGGAAAACAACAATACCATAACAATATGACAAACCTGAATGGGTTGAGAAGACAGTTTTTGTTTATAATCTGAAACCAAATTGTGAACCAGGAAGTAAATGGAAAAGTCCTCTAAATAATCAATGAGTTCAGAGCTTACTCCAGAGAAAACATTAATACACTTTCAAAACCTTACCCAGACGATTGCACATAGAGTAAGAGCACGTGAAAAGCAGTAAGAGATTAACAGCCATGAGAAATAACAGTTGATTTCAAAGGAAGGAAAGAGGACTATTCCTCATGGAGAAGATAAACAGATTAAGGGCAATTTATGGAGAAGAAGGAGCCCTATATGCTTTGTGAGTTCCTAGGGCATTATTTTACTATACACAGTTCAATAATTAGTAATCAAGGCGATAACCCTGATGTTGTATTTACAGAAGTTTCAATGATTTTCTTAAAAAGAAACTGCTTTTCAGAAAGCAACATTGTTAAACGAGTTTGCTTCAGTTATGTGGCACAAAATCCATGATAAACAGGTGGTTTTTCTAATGGTACTAGACATATTAGATTTTGGTACCTGTACTCAAAAGGATACATTGGAATCTTGGAAGGCTTGGTTGGAAAATGACCTGCATATGACTAATGAGCAGAGTGATTAACTTGGAATTCCTCTTCCTTGCCCCCACAAAGGAATATGGCTGTGTTCAGAGTGATGGTCAGAGAAGGGGCAGGTCTGTGGTGATTACTCACTGGAAACCTACAGAAGTTGATCCCCGATATATGAAAGTTTAGGACCAGATGTCCCATTGCCAGTCAATGAGGGTACTTGCTGTATTTTGTGGTGTGTGTCTTCATCCTTATCCCCTGACAAGTTTATGTCAAGATTAAGAGGTTATTTTAGGAGAGGTAAATAGACCCAGAATGAGATTATGTCACGAATCAGTCCTGCCTAGAATACCAGGTAATTTGGGATCCTCTGCGATGACTGCTAGTGCAGTTTATGTTCTGCTTCTCATCCCGGAAGGTTCCAGTGAGAGCAGTGAAAACCAATATTTTCATCTTCTTTTTGTCTTGGCTACAAGAGAGTTTACAGCAAATTTGGTGCTTGAATATTGCAGCCACATTTTGCCACATTACTTTCATTGTAACTATTTCAGGTCGTGTCAAGCTTTTTATTCCCACCCCCACCCCCCTTTTTCTTTTGTGGTCTTGATGGGTTAGTTCTGTCTTTGTCTTTTATTGTATGTCTTTAATCATAAAACTTGATGGAAGAGGAAAAAGGGGAAAAAACAGCAAATTTCTGAAAGGAAAAAGGGTGGAACATTTCAGGCAATGGTGGGATTGTGATTCTGAACAACAGTGTTAGAAAATGGCAAATAAAACTTAAAAGTTCTTTGTGTTTAGTAAATATCAAAAGGCAATTGAGCTGTGCCCATTTACACACAAACAAATCGCCCTGGGTCGTAACATTCAAGACATTGGGTGCATCATGGCTCATCCGTGGTGATGTCGCCCTGAAATGGGCATGTTTGCTCTCTCCCTTGTTTGTCACTGAGAGGGCCCTCAGTGAAATGTAGATTGATCGGATTTTATAACTTTGGCTATGATCCTTGCATAATATATAATCATGACAGAAATTTTTGTTCTTTTCCTTTTCTCCCTCCCCCTCCTTACTTTTTTGATATAAGAAAGAATTTGCCTTTCCCGATGGCTCATGTACAATCTCTTTCATTGGGGCATGCTATATAATTTCAGTTCTGTCACTGAGCTATTGAAAAATTGCTGGGTTATGATTAGTGCACTTTTCTTTTGGTATGTAAGCACTTGATTTAAGAATGAATGTTGCTTAGGATGAAAGGCAAATGAAAATGATAGCTTTAATTTTTTTAAAAGAAGTGAAATTAATATGGACACGATTGATGAAGTAATTTCAGTGACTCCTAGGCTGGGTGGAATTATTCTACTCTGAGTTGAAGAAGGCAATATTTCTCAGTTCTACTGCTTCTTCAGTGTAGAGATTTCAACCTGATTATTTTCATTTAGCTATGGAGTATCTATTGTAAAATGAAACATATTTACACAACAAAAAATGAGCATGCTTAAGGAACGTCAGAGTACTTTATGGTATCATTTTGAGCCTAAGTTTTCTAGTATGGCTCCCAATCATCATTTTTCTAGTATGGCTCCCTTTTCATCATTATTCTGAGAATCTAGTTCCTGTTTTTTGAATTTTTTTTCTACTTTGTATTATTTAAATTCTGTACTTTTTCAATTCTTGCTCCAAATTCAACTATATTAATATGTATTTATTTATCATTATAAATGATATCAAGTAAAATTTAAGAGGTAGAGTTTTTATGAGATGTCTGTGTAAGCATTCTCAATAGTTTCATTTTCAGTTATTCAGGCAGGAAAGGAAAAATATAATCTGTAAATTGGGAGAGGAACAAGGGAATATTGATAAAGAATTGATAAGCTTGGTACAGATAATGCTATTTCTATCTCTAGTCAAGTGGCTTAATTGGTCATACTTTGATTTTTTATGATATTAACCCAAATTCTTTAAACTCTAAACTTCTCATGAGTTAAATGAGATAAAATACACTATTATGGAACTGAACTATGGATAACCTGAATGATGAAATTTCTCTTTACTAGGCCTCACCAATCCTGAGCTTCTGTACTTGAATCAAATTGGTGCTCTTTCTCTCTCCTCCTTTAGAATGAGTTTCTTCTAAAAATGCTCTTATGTCCTTCTTATAAACAGACCTTTGCTAAGTCTACTTAATCAATCCATCAGACATGTCCAATTTTAGGTACCTTTGTCATAGGATGAGCATAGCTTAGTGGAGGATGGGAAAAAAACTCTAACTATATCCATTTTATGATTTATTAAGATTCCCAATTGTCTTTTTACTTACTTCATTGAGAAACTTGGTATATAAACTAATACTACTTCTGATATACAATTTCTTATTTATATTATTATCTATAAATTAGTAAAAACATTTTGAAAATTCCTGGCTTATATCTATGTTATCCAAACAAGTTATTAGAGGAGGAATGTATAGGGTCATCTATATTTTGTAGTTTGCATAGATGTCCTGGATATATCATAATATGCAGAGCTTTTCCCTTTGTAATGGTATTTTAATTGTAGATATGGAAGCAGAAGGTGGTGGTCTCCACAGAAAAGAGTGCAGTTTTGAATATGGATGATGAGTACATATGTACAGGTGTATATTTGGTTGAGAGTAGTGGCTGAACAATGGGCTTCTTAGTATTGATAAGGTAAGGTTTTAGCCTTTAATGCTTATTTTATGAATTAAAGAAGAGTTAATGTATTTTTCCTATTGTTTTTTTTTTCTGAATTGCTGTAAAAGTATACCTCAAATCCTTAGCAAAGTCAAACGACATTTCATATTTTTTATTTGGGTAATTGTTGCCAGTTCCATCAAGTTTTGTAGAAGACTAAATTAGTTCAATAGGACCAGGACTATTAATTTCAAAGTCATTTAACTTTAGGTTTTCCTCGCAGTTTTATTCAAGGTATTTACAAATTAATCTCATTTTTTAAAAAATTAAGTAAAGATTTATATGTATGTGCATGTACCATTCTCTGAATATAGCACAGAAACTGGGTGATAGCACAGTTTGCCTTCTTATGCATCCCACAGCAATTATAAAAAATGAACTTCAGACTGTAATTGAAAATAAAATTAAGGCTCAGTAATTTGCACAAAGCCTGTATTTTATTTTATTTTATTTTATTTTTTTTTTTTTAAATTCATTTTTATTGTTAGACTTAATGGGGTGACATCTGTTAGCAAGGATTACATAGGTTTCAGGCATACAATTCCACAGTGCATTGTCAACTTGATGCATAATAAGTTCACCACCTAATGTGACCCCTCTTTCCATCCCCTTATATTTAGCTTCCCCCCCTCCTCTCCCACCCCCTCCCCTTTCTCCCCTCCCTAATATGTGTCTCATATAAGCAGTCAGCATGTAATAATAGATGGGAAATCTGACCAAGAGTTTAAAATGACAAATAATTCATAAAATATGCACTAAATTAATTAAAGAATTAAATAAGAAGCATAAGAAGAAAACTAGTTGATGTTGTACAACATTCGAAAATGACAGTCATTTTTCTACAATTGTTAAAAATTATTTGTCTCATAATGTTATCCTTTGGTAAATTGCTACAACATCATATGATATATGTTGTGGATTAACAGTTTCATTAATTGCTATTAAAGTAGGGAAGCTATGAGAGCTAGTGTACATAGGAACAAATGTTGAGGCAGATGGTTGAAATTAGTGAAACGTGAGCAGTTGCTGAACTAGTTTACTTAATTAGCTTTTACAACAGAATAGTTGAAATAAATTTGTCATATTATCTTCTGAAAATTGAAATTTGGGGGATAATCATCGTATATCTTATTTTTAAAAAGTAAGACAAACATCAAAGTAATTTGGGTGCTTACCTATGACCCTTAGTTTGCTCGGTCCTGAATCTGCTGAACTGCTTAGAATGAAATTTCCCCATTAGGGAATACTGACTGCACTGACAATTTTTCACCACCTGTAACAAGGAGAACCAAGGGAGAAGAGAAAACGGAAGGTGACCACCACAGACCACAGAATTTTCTTGATGCTCTTACTTTATGTGAATTATTCTCAGAGGACTTCAAATAGATTTTTGAAAATTCATGAAAGTTTCATCTTCAGTGAGATTCCAGAAAATTCTAAGATATCACAATTATAATCGTATTTATGCTCAGGCCATTTCTGGCCATATTACTGGGAAGGGGCAAGGGGGAATCAATTTCTATGGTACTTATCTTTGATTAATTCTTATAAGTTTGAGTTTGGCATTAATACCTAATAGCACAAAACAATTAACAATGGTACATATCTGGATGGAAACACGGTTCATATATTGAAAAAAATCTGATGGTACTCTTGAGTTCTTTAATGGAATTCTCCAAATATTGGATGAATCTTAAATGATTTATACCTGCTGAGGTTTATATGGGTTTGGAAGAATTAATTGTCCCTTCCTACAGAATGTTTGTCTGCATTTCCTTTTTAAAATACATTTTGGAATTTTGTAGCAGAAGTAGAGAATTAGGCTATCAGTATATAAAATATCCCGATGACACAGTTCGTATCTATTTCTTTCAGACGTTAGAAGTGAGCTTTGGGTGATCATATGTTAACCTATGTGAACCTAAATGACAACTATAAACAAGTGTGGCCCATTAAAGATGTAGCTATCTTTTCCCTAGTAGGATTCACTGTGGGGATCTTTCTGCTAGTGTTAGTTTATAAATTGTTTGAGTTAGAAACTATAGAGCTGCTACTACTAGTGATTTGACCTTTGTCGCCTTCCGTCTTTTTCATTATTCTGGGACTTGTAAAAGAAGATAGGAGTATTTCAGCCTTCAGTTTTAATATTATTCATAAAAGGCTAGAAAGTACTAAGCATGATGCTACCTTGTTAGAATTTAGTAATGATTATTAAAAAAATAAAGAAACTTAATTTCATTCTTACAAATGATAATAGGTATAAGACAAAGAATGCTATTACCAATACTCTGCATATGAAAAATCTAGGGATAAAGGTATACCACAAACCAATCAATCAAGCCAATGACTAGTATTTTTAATACTGAGCAACATAGGACTGGCTCTAAGCAAAATTTGAGTCAGCGTAGCTATATTTGTACATTATAACATAGTTTGGTAACTTTGGCTTTTAGGTTAAATATCATTATTAAATTTTCCTTACTCTACTGTTAGTATTAATTATTACACACCCATCTTACACCATGCAATAGAATTGTAATGCCTTAAGAGTAGAGATATTGTACCATTACCCATCTTTCTAGTCATTGTAAAGATCAAGCTGACAGATCCTCAAAGAACATGTCTTGATTCGAAAGATTTTACTCCTGTATTAGGAGTATTTCAGGAAGTTGCTTCTACTTTCTATATAGATCACTCTTACGCTAACATGTAAAATGTGAGATCATCTACAAAAATCATAATTTATTTGTACTCGTTTGAGAGCCTCGTTTGCAAAACAACTACTATCACTGGATTCCAAAGGATCACAAGCCCATTCAAGGAGAGGAAGACACCACACAATTTGCCTTTGATAGAGCACAGTAAAAAGAGAAAGCAGCTACAAAATTCACTGGGCCCTAGGATATTCAGATATTTGGTTAAACAGTTATTACTATGGCATTATGTTATTATTAACAATATTATTGGATGTGTCTTTGAGGATGTTTCTGGAGGAGGTTAACAGTTTGATCGGTAGATTGAGTAAAGCAGACTGTCTTTCTTGATATGGATTGGCTGCATCTAATTCATGAAGTTCTGAATAGAAAAAAGGCTGAATAAGAAATTATTCTTTCTCTCTGGCTCTCTTCAAGCTTAAATATTGCTCTTCTTCCTGTCTCCAGACTTGAACTTTGTCTGGAACATCATCCCTCTTGCTTCTCAGACCTTCAGACTCAACTGGGACTATGCCATCAACTCTCCTGGGTTTGAACTTTTCAGCCTCCATAATTAATTCCTTACAACACATTTCTTTACACACACACACACACACACACACACACACACACACACAGAGAGACATATACACACACACCCTATTGGTTCTATTGCTCTGGAGAACCCTGGTTAATACAAAATAAAATTTAACAACATTTTAAATGTTAACTATGGGCCAGCATGACAATTTAGAGTCCTTGAAAGCCACATACAAAAGAGTCTGCAAGCACTAAGCAATACTTGTCCATGGGCCCTAACCAGATGCTCATGAGTAGCGCTAGAGTCATGGTAGGAGATCTGAGAGAAACTGTTTTAGTGTTTCACACATGTGGATGGTGACTGACTGATACTGAGGGAAAGGTGCAATGTCTGGCCCTATTCTGAATCCTTTCCTTACATGAAAAAAAAAAGTGTCTGCCATTGGGAGAGGTGTAGGTGACCCTCCATTGTCTTACCCTTGATATCAGGCAAAGTTTGGTTGTCATTGGGGAAGAGTAAAAGGAAAAAGTTGCCCACCAGGGAATGTAATAAGAAACTTACTGAAGCCTTGCACTGAAAACAGGCAGAGTTTTATTATAGAATAGGGTCATAATATTTAGTTTTGTGCAAGATACTCCACTGATACAAGGAAGATTTTGGCTGCCACAGTGAGAAAAGGAATGCTAAAAAGGATGGAAGAGGAAAAGACTGAAAATCCCCAGATGCCCATATAAGTCTTGTACTTACTAACCAGCTAAAGCAGGAAAGATGCTGCAGAGAATTCTCTTCTCTGGCACAGGTATGTAGAGTCTGCTCAAAGGTGAGAATGAATCAGAAATACTGATAAAGTTCCTCCAGCACTCTAAATCACATACTAAGCACAAGATACTAGTAGTTTACCACTGCAGAGATGTGAAATCTGTGATAAACTGAAGGAATTAGAACAACAATCAAATCTAACTGAATTTAAGTACTGCTTAGATTAACCCAACTACCACACTAATGGACTAATAGAAGAAGAACTGTGTCTATTTACTGTTGTAAGTTTAACTTGATATTTTTCTTTTTTCAAAAATATTGTTGGTATTTGATGAAATATTATGCAATATACAAAAAAGCAACAACATAAAAACAAAAATAATCCATTTGCAATAGATAAACGGTGAACAGAATCAAACCAAGATGTGACCCAGATAATGGAACATTAGTTTAAGTCCTTTGAAATAACTATTTTAAATGTGTCAAAGGTTATAGTAGAAAAGATGAACATATGCATGAACAGGTGGGAAATTTCAGTAGGCATATGGAGATTAAAAATAATCTAATGAGAATGCAAGAAATGAAAAAGCTACTAACAGAGAAGAGAAAATTGATTTGATGGGTTTATCAGCAGTCTAGATATAGCAGTAGAGAGGGTTGGTGAAATTTAAGTTAGAACAATAGAAATTACTCAAATTGAAACGAGAAAAAAGCAAAGAAACTAAATAGAGTATTCAATAGCTATTAGGTAATGTAAAATAATTTATATATATATATGGTTATAGTTTCATGAGAAGATAGAGACTATAGTACAGCATAGATATTTTAAAAGATAATGACCAAATTTTTCTAAAATGAATGAAAAAGAACAAACAGCAAATTAAAGAAACAGAGAATCTCAAGCATGATAAATTAAAGAAAACAAAAACAACATTTAGGCACATAAGAGCTAAACTTCTGAAAACCAGATATAAAGAATTTTGAAAGCATCTCAAGAAAAAAGAAACATTGCATATAGAATGCAAAAGATAAGCAGGAGAGAATGACAGCAGGCTTCTCATCAGAGACTAAACAAGGCAGAGAGTAATGGATCAGTATCTTTAAAGTACTGACAAAAAAAGCTATTAACCCATAATTTTAAATAAAGGAAGAATATCTTCTAAGAATGGAAGTAAAATGGAAGACTTTTTCAGCAAGTAAGAGATGAGAAAATTTTTGGTAATGGATTTACATTATAAGGAATGTTCAAGGAAATTTTTTAAGCAGAAGGAAGATAACACAAGCTGAATAGTTGGCTCTATAGCGAAAAGTTGCAAGTATGACAGTAGTTATTTTAGAATAAGAAAGTCAAGGTGATTTTGCCTTTTACATTTTTGAAGCCCACCATTCTTCTACAGCCAGGAATGATGATCCCCCCACCCCACCCCCAGCCATTCCTTTACCCTTGGACATTTGGCAAAGTCAAGAGGATATTTTTGGCTGTCACAAATGTGTAGGAGGTTTGCTCTTGGAATCTGGTGGGAAGAGGCCAGAGATGCTGCTAAACATTCTACAATACACAGGATAGGCTGCCACAACAAAGGATTATCAACCCCAAAGTGCCTGTAATGCCAAGGTTGGAAAACCCTTATCTATAGTTGGATAATTTGCTTGTCTTTAAAGCATAAGTGTGTGACAGTTAGCCTACACATTAATATAACTATTTTTCTACAAATTAAAAATAATTTAACTTGATCAGAATTTTTAGGAAGTTATTTAAACTAAATCTTGACTATCTGTGAATGTTAGGCAATACTTCCAGAGGCAGGGAAAGTGAAGTCAATTGTCTCATGATTTTGTATGATAAGTGGAAGTCTTATTTGATAAGATAATCTTTTTGTCAATAACAATACTTTAAGATACATTATGTCTAGTCTTCATAATGCAACAGGCATTATTATCCCCATTTATAGACAGAGAAAGTAAACTGAAGAGGGGTTAAGATATTGACCAGGCAGTGCCACTAGCATTTTTGAATGTAGTTGTTTTAACTCCAAAAATGTTCTAATCTCACTGCATCCTTCTATGAACTGCTTTGCTTACACATGAAAAATTGTTCTAACGATACAATCATGAAAAAACGATTATGAGTTTCAAAATGTTTACTGGTTGCACAGTTAGGACACGGACTCTATTTTATATTCTTGTGTTTTCCAGAATGTCATATAGTTGGAATCATATAGTATGTAACCTTTTCAGTTGTCTTCTTTCATTTAGTAATATGCTTTTGAGCTTCCTCATGTCTTTTCATGTCTTAATAGCTCATTATTTTTAGTGCTGATTAATCTATTGTCTGGATTACCACAGTTTGTTTATTCTTTCACCTAGTAAAGAAAATTTTGGCTGCTTCCAAAATTTGGCAATTATGAATCCAGATGCTGTAAGCATCCATGTACAGGTATTTGGGTGGATATAAGTCTTCAACTCCTTTAGCTAAATGCTAAGGAGTGCCATTGCTGGATCATATGATAAGGGTATGTTTAGTTTTGAAGAAACTTCCAAATTGTCTTCCAAAGTGGCTATGTCATTTGCATTCCCACCAGCAGTGAATGAGAGTTCCTGTTGCTCCATATTCTCATCAGCATTTGGTGTTGTCAGGGCTTTGGATTTTGGCCATTGTAATAGTTGTGTAGTGATAGCTCAGTTTAGCTGACATTTTATTTGGCATTTCCCTAATATGTTGTCAAAAACATTTTCATGTGCTTACTTGATATTTTTGATGAGGTATCTTTCAGGTCTCTTGCCCATTTTTTAAACTGGATTGTTCATTTTCTTATTAAGAGTTCTTTGTATATTTTGGGTAAAGTCCTTTATCAGATGTGCCTTTTGCAAATATTTTTAACCAGTCTGTGGCTTTTTTTTTCTCATTCTCTTGACATTTTCTTTCACAGAGCAGAAGTTTTTAATTTTAATAAAGTTCAGTGTATCAATTATTTCTTTCATGGATCATCCCTTTTGGGTTGTATCTAAAACCTTATTGCCGAACCCAAGGTCACCTAGGTTTTACTCTATGCTATACTCGTATTCTAGAAGTTTTATACTTCTGCATTTTATGTATAGGTCTGTAATTCATTTTGAGTTAATTTTTGTTAAATATATAAGGTCTGTGTCTATATTTATTTTTCTGCATGTGAATGTCCAGTTGTTCCAGAATAATTTGTCAAAAAGACTATCCTTGCCCCATTGTATTGCCTTTGCTCCTTTGTTAACAATCTATGTTCTTGTGGGCTTATTCTCTTCTCTCTTCTGTTTTGTTGACCTGTTTGTCTGTTCTTTCACCAGCACCACATTGTCTTGATTACTATAGCTTTAAGGTAAGTCTTGAAGTCAAATACTGTCAACTCTAACATTACTCCTCTCCTTTGAGTTGGCTGTTCTGAGTCTTTTGACTCTTCTTATAAAGTCTAGAATTATTATAGTTCATTAATATCCACGAAATAACTTACTGGTATTTTCATTGGGATTGCATATAGATCAAATTCTTAACTTTATTAAATTCTACCTATGAACGTGAAATATCTCTCTATTGATTTAGTTCTTCTTTGATATCTTTTATCACAGTTTTGTAGTTTTTGTAATGTAGATTTATACCTAAGTATGCATTTTGAGGGTGCTAATAAGATTTTTTTTTTCCAAATTCCAGTTGTTTATTCCTGGTGTATAGAAAACTGATTGACTTTTGTATAGTAGCCTATATTCTGCAGTCTTGCTATAATTGCTTATTAGTTTCAGGAGGTTTGGTTTTTTTTTCCCCATTGATTTGTTCAGATTTTCTACACAGAAGGTTTAATAATTACGTTCACAAACTTGCCACCATGCACTTAGATTGGTAGCACTGTACAAACAAGGTAAGGTTTCATAACTTTGGTGTGTCTGTGTCTCACAGCTGTGCTCATGTCGACGTGTGGTGGTGTCTTGCTGAGTGGCGTTCATTACTGTTGTTGCATGTGTATATTCAATGTTACAAATTTCCTTCTAAACAATGCTTTCTCTGCATTCCACAAATATTGATAGGATATATTTTCATTTTAATTTATTTCAAAATCTTTTTTTAATTATCTTGAAATTTCTTTTACTCCTTTGTTATTTAGAAGGATGTTGTTTAATATCCAAATATGTTGGGATTTTCTAGTTATCTTTCTGTTATTGATTCTAGTTTAATTACACTGTGATCTGAGAATAGACATTGCATGATTTCTATTTTTAAAAATTTGTAAACATGTGATTTATGGCCCAGAATGTGATCTCTCTTGATGAATGTCCTATATGACCTTGAGAAGAATGTGTACATCAGGTCCTCAAATAATGCTTTATTCAACATTGTTTCTTCATAACATTGATGAGATGCCACAGGAACTTAACTATCATTTACATCAATTAGCCTACGGTAAAATTGGTTTTGTTATATGCTGGTTATGTTAAAGTCATAGAAGCTTTCTATGACATTAGGTAAGGACTTACTGTAATTTGTTGTTGCTAGATGAAATATATCAGATGTAAATAAACATAAATTATATTCAGTTGATTGATAGTGTTGTTGAGTTCGACTATGTCCTTACTGATTTTCTGCCTTTGAATCTGTACATTTCTGATATAAGGGGTTAATATCTCAACTATGATAGTGAATTCATCAATTTCTTCATGCAGTTTTAATACTTTTTACCTCATATATTTTGATATTGTGATGTTAAGCACAGGAACATTAAGAAATGTTATTTCTACTTGGAGTATCGACTTCTTATCATTATGTAATACCCCTCTTTATCAGTGATATCTTTCCTTGTTCTGAAATCTGCTCTGTCTGGAATTAATATATAAAGCTGTTTCTGCTTTTGTTTGATTAGATTAGCATAGTATATCTTTCTCTGCCTATTTCCTTTAAATCTATAACAAACCAGAGTGTAGGAAAGAAAAATAGGAAAGTATCTTAAGGTTTATTTCATCTAAAATTTTTATTTTATTGATAAAAGGACAAACTCAGAGAAGACAAGGAGTTTGTCCATCAAGATCAAGTGCAGTTAATGGCTCAGATAAAACTAAAATTAATTATTGATGCTTTAAAGACAAATAGTATATTTTAAACATTTCTTTAAGATCTCAATTACATTATTTTAACCAAAAATTAAAAAAAAAGAAAATAATTCTTGGTTAAATAATGATAAAACTTTAAACAATCAAATTATGAACTGAAGTCATTTTACTTAAGTTGAATGAATTTCTCACAGCTGTTAGAATGGCTGTTATCAACAAGACAAGTAATAAAAAGTATTGGAGAGGTTGTGGAGAGAAAAAGACCCTCATACACTGCTGGTAGAAATATGAACTTGTATAGCCACTATGGAAAAAAGCATGGAGGTTCCTTAAAAAAATTAAGAATAGAATTAGCATATGACCCATCAATCCTCCTTCTACCCAAAAAGTCTGAAAACTTTTATCTGTAAAGATGTATGTACCCTTATGTTTATTGCAGCATTATTCACAGTGACTAAGACATGGAAACAATGGAATTGTCCTTTGATAGATGATTGGATAAAGAAGATGTAGTACATACATACAACGGAATATTACTTGGCTATAGGAAAAGATACAATACTGCCATTTGCAACAACATGGATAGATCTTGAGATTATCATGCTAAGTGAAATAAGTCAGATAGAAAAAGCTGAGAAGCATATGATTTCACTCATATGTGGGATATAAAACTAAAAGCAACAAAGGAGACAAACAAATAAGCAAAAACTCATAAACACAGACAACAGTTTAGTGGTTACTTGTAAGGGGAGGTAGACGAGGGTAAAAAAGCTCAAACACATATTCATGGGAGAAGAATTGACTTTGGGTAGAGAACATACAATTCAATATATGGATGATGTATTGCAGAATTGTACAATTAAAACCTATGTAATTTTACTAACTCATGTCACTCAATAAATTTAATTAAAATATATTTTTAAGGAATTGAATATTTTATTATTAAGCATTGTCATCATAAAAATTAAATTATATAAACTTTCAATTAAATAACATCTTAAAACCAAAGGCAATATATACTCAAAAATCAACACTTCCTAATTATTTTGCTACATTTTAGTATTATACAGGCTTCTAAAGTTATTTATACCAATGATACCTATAGGGTGAAAATAATATATAATAGTGTATACTTTACACATGCTGATGACCATATAAATTACAGATTAATTTATTACTTTGTTGATTTCTAAATTTAAGAAAGTGATGGTAAATGTTAATCTTGCAGGTTAAATTTAAAAGTATATCATGTTTGTAACTGTGAATAGCACAAAAAACTGAGGAAATATTCTTCTAGTATTTGAAAGTAATTATCCAATTCAGCAAAATTGTCACTCACTCATTGATGAAGGAATGAAGCTCAACATGTCTCTTTTATTTCCCCTGCTTTTATCTTACTGACTAATCTGAATAAAACACAAATTTACATTTATGTTGGGACTACACTTGTTTCTCAGTTCCAAATACAGATTGGCTACAAATAGAAGAGATGGACAAAAATAAATGAACCATTCTATGTGTATCAGTTGGCTAAATAAAACTTATCATAAATATTACTGCATATTTTATCATTATTTAAATATGACAAAATATCTAGAGCATTCAGCATAGTATCTGCTACATAGACGATCATGGTTAAAGTTACTTTAAGTTTGTCTATGTAGTGAAGGAGACATTGAGAAGAAGAGTTAGATTTATCAGGGAAAGTTTGTAGAGTAGAAATGTTTTGCGGTAGATTTTGAAGAAGTGGAGTTAGGAATCGAGATAATCTAAGACTGATAGCAGCAACACAGAGAATTCACTGGTGCTCAGTTTTGTCTCCTTTGTTTCATGATCTTGCCTATTATCTTTAGCTTAAATAGTCTGGTTTCTCTCACTAGAATCACAGGGAGTGTTATAAACATACAGATTCTTGGGCTTCAACACCAATGTAACAAACAGAATCTCCAGAGACTGATAGTGTTGGTAATTCTGGCGAAGCCAGCCTAGCTATACCTGAGGGCTGGGGTTTGAAAAGTACTAGAAAATAAGGATGGTGGACCCTGAGTTGTTTTTTTGTTTTTTTTTTGGTGGGGGTGGCGGGTAGTTCCCTGGCTGGGGATTGAACCCAGGCCATGGTGTTGAGAGTGCCGAAGCCCAGCCACTACACCACCAGGGAACCCCCTACCCTGAGTTCTCGATGTAAATTTTGCTTCTGTTTTTGCCTAGCTCTGTGAACTTGGGCAAGTTACTTGACCCCTCTGTTCTTTGGTTATCCCACCTCTGAAGTAGGAGCAATAATAAAACAGTAATGAAGTTGCAATGTGTAAGAAGACAGATGCTATTAATGTTGTTAAAAGAGAAAAATTATCCTATGGTTATGTGTCCCATATTCTTTTTCTCCAAATTTTGTCAACATGTTTGTCAGGGTTGGGCCAGAGCAGAAGTCGCAGAAAACTGCAATTAGTCAAGAGGTAAATTTAATGGCATGTTTGAGCTGTGGGAGGTCAGGCAAGTGTACCAGAAACTCCCCGAGTAGAACAAAAGTTGAGTATTTATTAAGGAGTATAAACAAAGGTGGTCTGAGGCAAACAATGGTGGTCTGAGGCCAGGGGTTAAGCAGGGGAAAGTTTTCATGGGTTGTCCTTGGGTTTCCCACGTCTTTCTCCCACAGTCCCCTGCAATCGTGAGGTCCCACCTGCAACCTTCCATCTTGCAAGGGCCCTCTCGCTGGTCCTGCACCTGTGGCCTTGGGCAATGGGGGAGGCAAAGGTAGAATGGCGGTAAAGCAAAACAAGCAAAATAAATGGCTTCTCTCTCTTTTTTTTTCTCTTTCTCTCTCGTTTTATTTTTTGCCCCTGTGGTCTAACATTTCCCCCCTTTTGCTTTTGTAAGTACTGATCTTAGGGAGAATGGGCGAAGGTTGATCTGAAACTACCTCCTGCTGAGCAGGGGCAGTGACTTCAAGAGTATCTAGGGATTGTTAGCAAGGGGCTATAATGATATTCCTGCATTAGCAGGGTGAGAGCTATTTGCCTCCCAGGGATTTGTGCATCAGTCCTCTGTATGACGTTTATGAGTAACTAGTGCAGGCAAGGACCAAAGAAGAGGAGAAGGAGTAGGATGAGCAAAGGGCCGAGAATGGAAACATGCCAGAGGGCCTAGAAAGCCATGCAGAAAAGGAATACCCGGTCTCCTGGTTATTATATTTATGGAGCCATTCAGCCTGTTTGTAAATCTTTTTGATATTGGTCTCTATGAGACCAGAATTGTTCATATATGTGCAACAGGTTTTACTGATGATTGCACAGACACCTCCCTGACCTGACAAGAGACAATGTAATAGTAGCCTGTTACCTAGAATGACATTAGCAAGCGAGTTGATGGTACTAGAGATTCCTGCCAGTGTGCCAGCTGTTTCCCTAGAAATTTCCTCCATGGCCTTAGTAAATTCATGTAAGGTCCTCCGTGGCCGCAATAGCAGCTGCAGCACCCATGATTATTAGGCCGAAACCCCTACCAATGCGATGAAGGGGTTGTGAGGTGGTTGTGTTTATGATCATTAGACCCTGAGTTGCAAGGGTTCCTAAGGTGCAATCTCCCCATGTAGGCTATTATTTAGATGGGAGAGAGCAAATGCCTGAAGGGGCTCATTGGGACCTAATAGCCAATGAGTGGCCCCACAAAGCCAGATGAGGCCAGATGGGGCTGGTACAAGAGTAGAGTTGCTAGGGTTATAATGGAGAAAAAGGTTATAAGGAGGGGGAGAAATACAGGCCCTAAAGGAGCCTAAATTGAGGAATTGATGAGAATTCCCTGGGAAGGAAGGGTGTTTTTCAAACCTGGAAGATTTCCTGTGAGGGAAGTGTTGAGCCTCCAATTTGCACATTCGGTAGAATCTGGTACATCAGCATTGGGCTCATGACAGCAATGAGTGGCATTAAGGACGCAATTAAGGGTAGGATCAGGTTGACAGAGAATATGGGACCAATTGAGGGTCTTAAAAAGATTACCTAGTAGTACACCTTTGTCGAGGAGTGAGGGAGTGCGAGGAAGGGGTGATGGGGGCAGTTGGGCGTTATTATATGATAGCAGGGAGTACAGCTGAGGCACGTTTGCAGAGCAAAGAGGTCTTGGAAAAATTGAAGGGTGTTTGTTGCAGAGGAGTGAGGTGAAAACAGAGGGAGGGGCTGTGTCCCCATTGTGCCCATAGAAAGAAGGGGGACTGTGGTGGTGCTAAGGAGGAGGAGGATGGACTGGAAGGTAGAGAGAAGTTCAGGGCTTTTATCAAAGAGGGATTGGATAAAGGGTAGGCGTGGACCTGAGTCCTATATTTGGATGGAGTCTCAGGGTTGGTGTGGCAGATCCAGCATTTAAATTCTCACCTGCCCCTAGGGTGCAGGAGGCATTGATCAAGAAATTATTTTCTCATTCCCGGCTTCCCCATTGGAGTAGAGGATAGAGCAGGGCGAGACAGCATAAGAGAATGCAGGAGTAATACATTATGCTAAAAGTATGAGACTGGGAGGCCAAGAAAAGAGGTTGAGTTCAAGGTATTGCTGGAGTTTGGTTGTTGTAGAATCCTGGAAGTCTCCCTGTAGGCATTTGTCGGGGACTAGGTCCCAGAGGAGTGCCTGTGCCTGGAATTTGGAAAACTCCTGGGATTGGGCTGGGAGCTGCCTGATGAGATCCTCTAGAATGGAGTCAAATATTTGCTTGGCACATACCTGTAAAGATGGTTCAGTCATTGGGTGCTATGGATTTGCTTATGTATCTGGAATTTTGGGTCCCCATCCCTGATGTAGGTATAAGTCTCTGTGTCCTGCCTGTTGTCTGATGGGAGACTGGCCTGTCCAGTTGTCTTCTACTGGCTCAATATTCCGGGTTCAGGTTTGGGAGCCCTCTTGAGTCTGAATAAATGAACCCATGAGGGAAGTACTAAAAGTTTTGCTGCAGTTGGGGTGAATAGTTTAACTTGATAAGGTTTTCCCTTTTGGGGTGAACAGGCTGTATTTGATCTGGGAGCATTTGGCACCAAAGATTGGGTTTTGTTTTTGGGTTTTGTTGTTGTTGTTGTTGTTGTTGTTGTTGTTTGGAGAATGTGAAAGAATTTACAGGGCATCAGGAAAGTAGGAAAGCAAGAAGAGTTCCATTTAAAGAGAGAAGAACAGGCAGAAAAATTGCCTGGGCAGTGTAGCATCTAAGGTGTAATAGACGCTGCTCTGAACTTTGGGTTACCTTTTCTTATAGGAAAAGTACAGGGAGTTTTTGCAATACCAGGATGTGGTGGTCGCCTGTTAAAAATTTCAGGTGGGGTCAGGGCAGCATTAAACTTGTCCTTCCAGCTGGCCAAGCTCAGATAATCTTGTTTTCCAAGGTCAGGGCTGCTGTTTCAAGAAGCGGCAGCAGAAGCCTTATCAACTCTTTGATTTTGCAGCTTGCCGAGCTCAGCCAAACTTGGTTCCTGCTAGGCCCCTCAAGCTCATTTTTGTTAACTCTTCCCTTGTCTCATCACTGCCCCCCATCTCTGATCAGCAATAAAATAATCTTTAGGGGCTGGGATGAGGGTCAGTCTTCTATAACTGCTTCAGAGCTGGGTAGGGGCATAGAGCTGTCCCTGCCTATGAGATTGGCAACTGAGGATGGTAGAATGATGGGGAAAATTTGTGCAGTCCCGTCTATGGACTGGACTGAATTGGGGTTTTTGAGCTGGAAATTGGAGTTCTGATCTAGGAGGCTAAAGGCAGTTACAGAGCCACTTGTGGTGTAAGACTGCTCCAGTCTCTAAGAGACAAAATTAATGAGAAGCTTAAAGAAACAAGGTCTAAACAGAAGGAACCTGAGAATTAGAGGGGTTAGAGAAGAGACTATAATCAAGATCACCAGGATAGAGATGGGGAGCCTCCTGGGCTCTTCTAAGTTCTCAGGTATGACTTTATCTGAAGAAAGTATTGGCTATGGTTACAAACAAAAACAAACAAACACATAAAAACAGCATTTAATAGGAATCCCGGAGGGGACACCTTAAGACAAAGACAATAAAAAGCAAATCCCAGAGTCTGGGGTTAGTTATCAGTATTTATCAGTCTTGGGAGATTGACTTATTTGGCTGTTTGAAGAGAAGTGTAAAATCTTCAATTGGCTCACAGGATCTTTCTTTCTGGGGGAGTCCTGTGGAGACTTAAATGCAACAGGTTTGATTCTAGGGAAGTGGACCCAACCATTGACTCTTTATAGTTTTGTTACTGGGCTAAGGATCTGGCTGCTTTTCACTTGTAAGCTAATAATCAAGAGACAAGTTTGGTGGAAAGAAAAGTAGATTCAATCAAAATTCTGGCATTTGAGGAGGATAGTGGGGTCATTTCCTCCATTTTCCATGGTTAAAATTTTTATAGCTCCCAGGGAGAAGCAGAACAAAGGAAATGGGGAGGAAGTCAAGCAGTTTTGGGGCACCAAAACTTGAAAAGAGAGAAGAAGAGGTGTGAGGAGGGTCTTTTGGGGATCTGGTCTGTCTTAGAGGTGAGGTTTTTGTGGGTCTCTGTTGAGAGAGAGCATCTCCAGTTGTTACCAGAGAAGGTAGCTCAAGGCTGGAACTCTTCTTGAGTCAGTGTCCTAAGTGAGCAACAGATTTATGAGGCAAGCCTGCAGTTTTGGGGAAACAGAGCTAGTCAATCCTCAGAAGGTAGAGCTATTAGCCCATTTGTCCTGTAATTAGCAAGGTGTGTATTTTTGGCCCTGTGTACACAGGGCTATCAAAGCAGTACCAAGGGGTGCCTGTAGCCTTGGGAAGCAAAGCCAGTGGGAAGGGGAGGGAGAGTAGAGAAAGAGGAAAAAAACCTTTTGAAACGTCCTGAGCTAAGTCTTAGCTGAATTAAACTAAACTGAGCTGAATTAAATTAAGCTGAGTCGAACGAAACTGAGATATAGTGCTCTAGTGTTCCTAAACTAAAATAAGGTGTCATGGGGCCACCCTTACGGTTTGACAGCAGTTGGGGTGCTCAGGAAAGCAGAATTGAGGTCAGTCTAAAGTAATGGACAGCAATTAAAGCCAGGCCTTAGAGGGCTCCTGACCAAACTTTCCTAGGGTCCTTTTAAAGTCTGACTGGCTTATTTTACCCTTCCTCGAAAGTACAGGCAATTGGCCAGAAATAGGCTGAATATGAAACCCAAATCTAGGGGCTCTATTTATCCCCATAATGGAGCAGGTTTCAGAGAAAATAGATCCAGAATGAGCAGTTAAGAGAGTACATGACCATCAATCAAGCAATTAACAGGCTTTCCTGCCACACCAAGGTCACCCACAGGTCCTCCCCTGTCACAACAATGGGCTTCTTCTTCTTCTTGGGAGTCATTGGGAGCCTCTGGGAACCTCAGGCCCTGTCAGTCAATCACAGCCTTTTGTGGAGGAGTGTGTCCCTGCTCCCTTCAGAGCAGGGGACAATCCCTCTTCCTGTGCCCTTTTGGTTTGCATCGGGGGCACTGCTGCTTTGGAGGACTAGGGCACCCTTTATTCCAGAGTCTGGGTTTCCACATCCAAAGCAGATTTCTTTACCTGGTATTTCTCTTCTGGGGTTGCTGGGGTGGCCCTGAGGTGGCTTTGGCTTTGATCTGTGTATTACTGCAGCCAAAAATTTGGCCTGTCTCTGGTCTCATCTCTGGTCTCACCGTTCCCTCCCTGTTTTTCTGTCTTGGTTGTTACAGACATTGAAACACACTGTCTGGCCTTTCTTAGGATTTGAACCTTCATAACAGGGATATAACAATGGGTCAGAATTATTATAACTTCCTGCCGTGTTAGGGAAAACATCAGGCCAAGATTCTTTACATTGGCTTATATCTGACATTGAGAAGGGCATATGAACCCTAGCAGTCCTTTAATACAGAAGTTTACATAATTAGCAAAACTTATTAGTTCTTACTATTGTGGAGACTTAGCTTCCCTAAGTAACCCAGGATCCAATTAAGACAGAAAACAATCAAAATGACACATAGAATCTTTGCTTTTTCAGGCAGAAAACTTTTTTATAGTATCAGTAGCAGACCAGTAGTCTAAGAAACTTTGTTTTATTTAGGATTTTAATTTTGTTTAGTTTAACCATACATAAAATTCTTCAGTATTTTTCTTTATAAACCTATAATTTTTCTAGTCCTCTTCAATTTGTCTCTTTACTCATCTAGAAATAACCATTCTTATAATAAACCACTTCCTTTTAGTTCCTTCAATAATGTATTTTCATACCTTATGTCTTTGTTCTGTAAACACATATATTTTTTATATTAGAATCCATAACCCTCAGAACCTTAATTTTCATTGACAATCAAAAAGTAATCAGTCAGTATTTTGATTGGTAAATTCATGAACACATTTTATAAACTTTAGAAGCAGACTTTTGTTAGCAAGATGAACAGTTTTTAATTTATCTTTTAGCTCCTGCATCAAGAAACCAAAAGTAGGTGAACTCAGACCTACTTAACAATTAATAGTTTAGCATTTTATTATTTTTAAGTACCTAGATATTTAATAATTTTTATCATTTAATCCAACCTAATAAAAGTCTAAGGTTTTAAGTAACCAAAAGAACTTTGGAAACCATGTTTATATTACATTATGTAACATGGTTATTACCATTAAAGAGTTTTATTACTAATCCCCTCATACTTCAGCTGTATTTTTAAAAAATAACTCCAGAAGATTTTAAAGTCAACCGTTATTTTTTGTAAACCTAAGAATAACAGAAGAAACCATACTTAATGTTAAGAACCTTAAAGGACATCTAACCAAAGTTAAACCAGCCTTTTAAACTCCGATGAAACGAAACTTAAACCACCCTCAGTGTCAGGTATTTTTCTAGATCATGTGATCCTGAAAGTATCCGGGTTAATCTTTATTATTTGTTTAAATTTATATAAGCACTTAAAATATATTTTAAGTCAATTAAACATTATAAACTGATAATGACCACCCAGAGGTAGAAACATATATCATAGATAAAACAGAGAGAAACAGAAAACAGAGATTACACACATAAACAGAACAATTACCTATTGCAAAGAGGACCCAAGATCTTTAATTTGTCCCCAATGGTTCCCTGGAGGCTGTGAAAGAAAGGGAGGGGGTCTACTTTGTAAGATCAGTTGCTTGTGTTTTTAAAAGTACCTTTATTTTTTCTTTAGTCATCTCAGTCTCAGGTGCTAATGGCTGTGTTCAAATTCCGGGCAATCTGCAAGACCTTGAAAGTTATAGAGAAAGAGAGCCAAGAGGAGAGTTGAGAGGGACAGAGGCGGGGGAGGGCTTCACTACACCTAAGAGGCTTGGTTTATCCTTAGGGTGTGGGCGATGACAGGTGAGGGTGAGAAAGGTCTTTACACAGTTTAAAAAAAGCCAAAAGGTAAGGGACCTCGCTCCATTTACGCTGTCAGTGGAGGAAATTATTTAAATCCTGGAGGAAATTATACTCAAAGATCTCTTTGGAGGGCTCCAGTTAATAGTGTGGCCAGGCCGTGATGGAGAAAAAGGCAAGGCGCTTGCCTTTAAGATGGGGTAGGCTCTGTTCTTAATTTGGTCTAAGAGGATTTCCAAGGGTGAATCTCATGGGGAAAGTGGATGAACTAGAACCAATGGTGGAGGCAAAAGGATCCTAAATTTGGGAAGGGAGTCTAAACCAATTAACCACCTGGAGGATAGAAGGCAGCAGGGTGTCCCACACCGAATTCGAGTTCGGCGAGGAGGGGTGAGAGCCTACATCAGGACAGGCATGCCCGTTGGTTCTGGCAGACGATCAGGGCCAGGCTCTGCAGCCCAGTCAGGCCCAGTGCTGGGTCTTTTAACCAGAGGCAAATCTGGCAGGGTAGGAGGGTGGAAAAGGGATAGACTCACTTAAACTTCTGCTAGGAGGGAAGATGTGGGGGTCCCCATTAGGTTTTGTCTGGTGTAGAAGTTGCAGGAGACTAAAATTAGTCAAGAGATAAATTCAATGGCGTGTTTGAGTAGCAAGAGGTCAGGTCAGTATACCAGAACCTCCCTGAGTAGAAGGAGAGTTGAGTATTTAATAAGCAGTACAAACAAAGGTGGTCTGAGGCCAGGGGTTTAGCAAGAAGAAGTTTTCATGGGTTGTCCTTGGACTTCACACATCTTGCTCCTGTGGTCTCCTGCAACCCTGAGGTCCTGCCTGCAACCTTCCATCATGCAAGGGCCCTCTCGCTGGTCCTGCACTTGTGCCCTTGGACAACGGGGGATGCAAAGATACAACGGCAGTAAAGCAAAACTAGCAAAATAAATGACTTATCTCTTTTTTTCTCTTTTCTTATGGCCTAACAATATTTATTGCTGTTTGACTCATTATTATCTTATCCCCTCTGCTATATATAAATACAATTATTTTAAAATCTTAATTTGTAGTAATTCTGAGACAAAAATTGCCATTTGCTACTGGGCAAATAAGTGACTACATTTCTAATTTAAAATGATACACAGAATTTAATTAACAAAACACAAAGACTAACTTTTCTATTTATTAAAAATATATTCTATTGTTACTTAAATTTTGACTAAGGAATTTTAATATACTGGGATTTATAATCTTGAATCATATCTGTATACAAATGTGTTAAAAATCTTTTCAATTCTAAATTGTATTAAGTCGGTTAGCTATCTGTTTTAGAGAGTTACCAAGTACATAAAATTAAACTTGACAAATATTTTGTAAAAAGTATGCGTGAAAAAAAATTCTGACTTAGATTGGCTTGTGTTGAAGTACTTTTAGTTTTAGCCACAAGATGGTGATCTTGCACTCTATATTTTCATTAAGAAAGCAAAAATATCTTTAAAATGGTTGACAAAAGACTTTAATTTTATAAGAATCATTAGAGTTCAAAGTGCTTGTTATCATTTCCAAAAAATATTCCTCACTATACCCTTGGGAAAGAAATGTTAATACAAAGGTATGAATGGAAAGCATTTTTTTACTCCATAGGGATTAGTCACTTTATCTGTTTTCAAGTGAGGCTATGATTCTGACTATATTTGTTATTTCTGTTCATAATTGAGGAAAGTCCTTTGAAGTAATTAACATCTGTGTATTACTACATAATCCCCAACATATCATTGTAAAATGGTGATCCCAGTAAATCGTTCTCTAACTGTGGCTGGGTTTAAAAGTGCAAGGGTAAAAAGAGGCAACTCTAAAAATAAGAATGTTGTGCTTCCTATCCAAAGTGTCCTACTTTCTTTTCCCTGTATGACACTGTTTCCATCTTCTTTTGCTCTTTTATTCTAGAAGAACTTCTTGGCTTGTCCCATTTTGAGTTTATTCTTTCCACATGACAGTCATGGACATCTTAGGATTTGGGAGTTGAAGAGCCAGTAAATATCCGTCCTTCAACGGCTTATCCGGAGAAGGCATTCTTTGTATATCATCTCTTGATCATCCAACAGTTGTTCTGTCAACAAGAAGCTTTCTGTGATGGCTTTTTTTCTTCTTTTCGTCAAATGCTCTGCTCATTATTATTTATTTTTTTTGCTTGCTTTTTAAAAAATCTGCTAACCTCATTTCAGACTTGACTGCCTTCAGAGACTCTCATGAGGATCAAATATCTCATAGTTTTACTATTAATATATCTTTCTTTTCAAAATATAAGCCACTAGAGCAATTTATATAGCAAAAGAGAATCACCATTTGCTTGCGTGCTAGGGCTTTTGGAGAATTTGTATCTCAAGTTTTTTCATGGAGCTTTCAGAAAACTAGCTACCATTATAAAAATAATTCACCCAGAGTTTTCACCCAGGAAGGACTGTGTTTTCAACTATTAATAACTTTATATTTCAACTTTAAACCATTTGGAAGCTTCCTGTTCCACCTCACCAACATTTTGCCCGTTGTCCTAATGGCAGTGCATAAGAATGAGTGCTGTCTCTGTGAGCCATAGCCTTCTTTCCTTTCAAGACTCATTATTATTATTTTTTAAATTAAAAAATGTACTTGCATATCTCAATTTCTTGCATCGCTCAAGTTCTTTCAGGCCTTTGTGAGTGAATTGGGGGTATGGATTGAAGGGAAGGAAGTGGAGCCCAGGGAAGGCAGAGGAGGGGGACGGGTGTTACCTAATTTACATGGAGGTGGCAAGGAGGAAACTCCTTAAAGGACTCACCTCTACAAGCAGCTCCTGTCTTAAACAGCTACTTATAGTCTCCTAAAGTCTCCAGAACAATTTCATTTGACCTTTTGTTAAAGACTGCCTCCCCAGAACACCTTATTTTCCTTTTTCCGAGGGTGGAGAGTGGAGGGTTTTCTGTTACTATATATTAAAAATATATCAAATCACGTGGTTTCTGTGTGGTACCAAGGAATCCTTGGTAGTGTAAAAGTGAAGGAGAAGATACAATTACAATTCCTGACTCAAGGGTTATCTTAACTCCATGTGATCGCCGCCATCTTGAGTGATATTATTTTTTGATTTCTTTACTCCTAAGAGAAGATTGAATAGTTAGAACACTTCCATCTGTGACAAAAGGATGTTTTAGGGGGGATGTGAGTAGAGGAAACTTTGACTTGTGATCTGCATGCATTTCAGGTTAGTCGTGCCTAAAGTGCATCAACGACATGTCAATGAGAGGGACACTTCCACACCTAGCTACTTGAGGGCTCAAAAGAACTACATGTCACACATTGCTGAGGTAAAAATTATTCAGATGATTTTTCTCTTCCAAGTCTTCTGTGCTCATTGGTCTGTCAAAATTGAGAAGAGAATACCTACCATGTTATAAAGTATGTTTTTATGAATGGCACACTGTATTTCTGTGGGAAAGCATACTGCACTCTTCACTCCATGACCATATGAGGTGTTAAGAGGGTAAGAGAGTGACTTGCACTACCATGACTCAAAGTAAAAAAAAGCATCCCAAACACATTTATTTTTTAATGTTTTTTCTAAAATCAAAGTCTATGTCATAACTATACTTGTCTTTTTCTTTCTCAAATTATTTCAAGTGGTCCAGTTTATCATTTGCAAAATTTAAGGATGCCTGCTACCTGGAAAGGTATTGAATTGTGTTTCTCATCCAGTTTAAAGCATGGAGGAGGAACCATTTCCAGGTAGTCATTCCCAGCCATCTCTAACTTAGATAAACAAACAAATTATCAATCATTTAGTTCTTAATTATTATCACCTGACTGACGTTAATAGCATGACGAAAGAGGCCAACCCACAACTGAGAAATCTTTTTCTTTTCCAAGGATGGGGATAGATGATAAGAGGTTGTTTTGAAGCCACAAACAAGATTAACATCCTGCTGAACAAGGCAGGTCAGTATCTTGAATCAGACAGTACTTGGGCACGCCCCTGTGGTCCCAGTATTGAATTTGTCAAAGAGGAAAGCTGGCCCAGGTTTTAGCAATAAGGTGGGGAAGGTAGGAGGACTGAGGATGCCTGTAGGCAGGAGAATGTGACATTGATGGCTGACCACTCAACTGGAACATCTTTCAAGTCCTGTGTAGAAGTCTAGCCACTGGTAATGTTTTTAATAATAAATTGTGACCATTGACATAGATTCAAATGCAGTTTTTTTTTCCTAACATCTAAGTTCATCAGAGGGTAATTATTTACCATTCTGATGAGTCCGGGTGGTCTGCTAATTAATTCATCAGTGGGATGCTTGCCATCCTTGTTGCTCCTTAATACAGCACACGGAGGTTTGTGCATAACTGGGATTGGCACAGGGCCCACCATAACGATCATTCATATTGGATGTTTGTTGCCAAGTGCTGTTTAATTCCGTTTCCCTGAGGTCAAAAAGAAAAGGCTTCTGCTGTGCCGTGTATTTACAATCTTTAGAAAAAGAATAGGTGAAAACGTGGTTTTATATTAGGCAGTTTAAATAATCCCTAATCCAGTAATATTAGAAAATAATTAGGACTCGGTACAAATGTATTAACAAACCTGCACATTAATGTTAAATGCATTGATTGGACCGACAATTTGGTGACACGTTTAACCTTTTTGTCAGTAAACATGACCACAACACGTAAGAAATTATCTGTGATTCTTTCTAGGCAAGGACATAGGAAAAAAGTAAATGGCATGCAAGGTCCTAACACCTCACTAACAATGAAAATACATGAGAAATCAAGTGTACATATATTAAGCAAGTCTTTCTTAAAAGATAGGGCTGGAAAGGATATGAATCAGATTTGCCTACTAGCACAGGACTAATTAAAACATGTTTAATTGATAAAGACTGTTGATTAGTTATGTTTTCTTGTAATCACTGCTGGAAAACTCAGACCTGGAGGTATATTATTCAGTTTCACTTTTGATACACTGCCTTTTTAAAAATTCCAACTTATTTTATGTTAAACTGCATTTGGGATGCAAGTTATGAGCAATATTTCACTTAGGACAGACACCCAATTAAGTTGACCTTGTCATTAAGAGAATCATGTGTTTCATTGCTGAATTTAAAGCTTTGATAATCATTTTAATGGTGCTTCAAAATGACCAGAAATCTCTAGCAATAGGGATTACAAATTCTCACATTTCCCCAGGCAAATAAAGGACAAGACAGGCCACCTAGTCATGTTCCAAAAGGCTTTTTCCCTTCTTTATCAGATAAGTATTTATGGCAGACAAGCTACCTCTAGGCTTTATCAATGATGATGATAAACTGAGAAGGAATGACAGCTGAAGGAGAGAGGAAAAACACGACGGCAAGCATGAAACATGTACTGGGGGGTCTGTGTGCATCAGACAGCACCGCAGAGCATCCCGGGAATGTGGGGGTTGGGCGACGAGGAGGAGTGTGTGCACTGACTTCAGAACAACATTTCCGTTTTAAAAATTTTAAGAAGTTGAAGAAAGCTGAAGAACTTTCCACATCTGATATTTTCTAAAAAGGAATCTGTATTTATATTTCAGATAGTTCTTGGGCATTATTATTCCTGTCCCCTTTTGGAATGCCATGATTTTTAATATTCCTACAGTAGTAGGAGCACGGGACGTGCAGTGCAAGGACTCTGGCCCTGTTTACCTGCCATGAACACCACTTCCTCGGCGGACGCTTGCTTCTGCTGCTGTGTCCTAGTAGAGTCAAGAATGACTGTAAAATACTTCGTCGTTAGGCTGTTTCCTCAGATGTATACCAGACGGTTTGTTTACCTTCCACAACTAAAACTTGTCTGACTTCACCTCACTTCCTAGTCTGCTAAGGCACGGCCTGGACTTTTCATTCTAGTTCAACTAAAGAACAAGTTAATGTCATATCTGTGGTTTAATCAACACCTCTAAAAAATTATTGCTCTGGTTTATGTTATGGCAAAAAATAAAAAGCTGTGGGGTTCCCTGGTGGTGCAGTGGCTAGGCTTCCGCGCTCTCAATGCCATGGCCTGGGTTCCATTCCCAGCCAGGAAAGTACCTCCCAAAACTAAAATAAGTAAAATAAATAAAAAACTGAAATAGGAACAAGGCGCAATGCCTTTCACTTCTCAATTTCCGTGGTTGGTGTGTGACGAGTAGTGTCATGGAGATCTCACTGGTATCCCAATATGGACTTCTGTTGTCCTCTCATTCCTAGGAACCATAGGCTCTGCAACCTATTCACTCTATTTAATATGTATAACTTTTTGCTTGCTTTTCCAATCCAAATTAAAATTTAGTTTTTCTTGTTCACTGGAAACTTGTGGCTCTTAATCATAGACTTTCTGAGAGAGGCAGGCCAGTGAGGTACTTGAAAGATGTGCACACACACTTGCTATTTCTCTTTTCTCAAGCAGACACCTTCAAGTGTTCCATGCTCTTTTCAGAGAAACATCTTCCACCCATATGTTAACCAGCATAATTTTCTCTGTTAACCACCTTACAATATGCTATGTTAAAATCCCACTTTACATGCGTCAACACTGATTACAACAACCATTATCCTTGCCCTATGTGCTTGTCTACATTTAGATTTTTACTTGTGTGTTAAATACCCTTAAGCATTTCAGTATAAGACCAATGACCTCCAAACTGCTTTTCTTCATATACCCCATCAGTAATAGATCTTTTGAGCATGTATGTACCCAATCAACTATGTATATTCATTTATTTAATAGATTATATGCATATAGAACTATATTATATATTTCATATTATAGTATAAATATGTTATATTAACAATTTAGTAATAATATAGTAGTACTAATATTAACATTATATATTAAAGACTAGTTTATTTATACAGACTCATCCAAAATAGAATCTAGCTTGTTATAAAATAGTATGGTTTACATTATATTGTACCAAATATGCAAAATATAGGAAACAAAGGGCATGATATAAGAAAGTAAATGTAAACATAAATACAAGACTGATTTCAAACTTAATTGATTCTCTTGTATGACACCCTGTGGTTCATGCATCACCTTTGACAAATGCTGCCTTATTCTAGCAGAGAATTTTAATGGAATTGTTCCTACAACAAGAATATCATTTAAAATTATTTTATATTATGTGACTTGCTGATTTATTGTGTGACTTCATTTAATAGTCCTTAAGATAATATTGGAAGTAATTTGGATGTCCTGATGGGGTACTTGTGAGGTAGTGAATAGAATATGTTGAGCAGTAATAAAAAACTGGTTTGAAACAAAAAAATTTGTTCTGAATAAACTTAAAAGTAAATAATTTGCAAGTGGTTGATTGTGACTTTATGGGAAAAAAAATTGGAGACGTTAAGCATCTTCCTAAGATTCATGGAGTGAGTGACTATGGCAAAAGTAGGGACAGAAAAAAACGTCCCAAGTCTCAGTGTTCTGAAACAGCTATTTCAGTGCTTTTGATATTTATAATTTCTACAATTAAAAAATGCACTTACATTCCTGTACACTTATGCAGACATTTTTAAATAGTATGATAAGGTTGCTATCAGTCAAAGCCATTAGTCTTCTATCTAAATCACATGTGTTTAAAATTTTCACAAAGAAATATATAGTCAAGGATGGAAATTTATATTTGTTTCCGCAGTTAGCATTTTAAATACAGGTCTGGAGGAAGTAATGCTGGACCCTGTATGTGAATTTTTTTGCACGAGGTGGATCGCAATTTGAATATTTCACCTAAAGTGTGCTTGAGTGTGATGTTGTTATGTTACAGAATTACATGCTTATGATTTTGTAATAAAGGATTTAGTATAGATTATCAGCTCATACAAAAGGAATGTTATTTGTGCCAGACCTTGTATTTTAATTGATACAGAACATTGACCAATACGTAAGTTAATGTTGATTGACAATCTCTCTTTTAACAATACCTATACCTTGGGCACATATACATTGCCTTCCATGCCCAAATATCATTTCAGAAGTCTTTTCTTTTTGGTCTGTGTAAACTCATGTGTTTAAAAATTATTTATTGGTTTTTAATATTTTAAAAAATATAGTTAATACTCTTGAGAATTTGATGAGAACTATTGGCTCTCTCTCCTGGAAAATACACATATTTATCAAAATGATACTAGGTTAAGCCCCCTGTTCTAGTATGGTTATAGTATAAAAAACTTGCACCTGTCATTTCTTAGAAAAATTATTTTTAATGAAGTTATATACAAAGTGAAATTTACTGTTTTCCTATGAACTTTATAGATGAGATTGTCGATGTGCCTCTGAGATAGCAGCTTATAAGAGCAGGATAAAGAAACAGTAAGGAGGGATGCAAAATAAGGGCAATGTCCCCCTACAATGATTGACATTATCAACTTTTGGGAATGGCTGAGTCAGGGACAGTGACAAGAGAATTCCCAAAACCAGGGGATTGATTTCAGAATTTGATGAATGGAGTATGGGGTGTAAGTCTCAGTACCTCCAGTGGTCTGTTGAAATCATTTGCCATGGTTGTATAAAGGTAACTGAGCCTCAGGATTTCAGAGCTGGGGAATGTGAGAATGGAGGTCAAGGATTAGCACATTTGAGAAGGAAGAAGGGAAATCATTAATAAATCAAGAACTAGAAAGGCTCATGAACTGGAATAAGTTCTATTTGACAAACCATGTGGACAGCTGGTCCAGAGAAGAAAAACCAGGACTTCTCTACTTGGTCTGAGTCTAAAAGAATTGTCCCCACTTAATAAATGTGTCAGCTCTGACAGAGATTGTAACATTAGCCAGGGGAGTACAGAATTTAACTTTTACTGAGCCGGTCAATAGAGAATACTTGGGAATTACCTTAAACATTCAGAGACAAGCTCAGAATTCCTTGAGTCTTTATTGAAAATTACTCCAATGTTTTCCTTGTTTTACTGAGTCTTTTCTATCAAATAATTATGTATTATTTTGTCACATCCTGACAACTACTTGTAGACAGTAAATGCTTTTCAACATTTTCCTGACCCAAGGTGTTTGCCTATGTGCTTTCTCTGCACTCTGCTTTTCTCTGATATTTTTATGGCCCCCTCCCTCACCACCTTAGGATTTTACCGAAATGACATACTTTCTGTGAGGTCACCTCCAACCATCTTATTTAAAATTATGATTGTTTTCTAAGATTCCTTATCTCTTTGCCTTGCTTTAATTTTTTTCATTATTTATCATCATGCAACATCAATAATATCTTCCTTATTTTTCATGTTTACTTTCTGTCTCTTCCCAATGTAACATACTCTATGATTGAAGAATATGTGTTTGTTGTTTGCTGCTATATCTAGAGTGTCTGGAACAATGCACACATGAGGTACTTGGTAAATATTTATTAAGTGAATAAATGAATGATAGAAAAAATAATTTCATTTATTCATCCAACAGATATTTATGCAGTGCCTTCTACATGCAGGTGACCCTAGTCATTACCTGGGATATGGTAATAAAAAATTACATGATCTCTGCTCTGAGGGAGCTTATAGTATATCCAGGAAGACAGGCCCATAAGTAAATGAATATACCACAATGATAGAAATGCCATAAGGTACTGAGAGATTGAAGAAGAGGGATCTGTTAATTCCTCCAGGGGTAGACAGAAGCTGTGGAGCAGTTGACCTTTGAGCTATATTCTTTAAAATGAGAAAAAATTCACTAGGGAGAGAAGAGTGAAAAAGGGAGGACAAGTTTCATTTAGTGCACAAGAATATCTGGTTATATTTTGAAGATGCTATTGGGGGGGGCAATATTTTCAGGTATGTGAGTGCACATGGAGAGAAAGAATGACCTTCAGCCCTTTCACACTGAGTAATACTGAAGATCATCCTTGCTGGCAGCATGGACTTCTGTGTCCCATATTTCTATCTTTGTGGCCCTCTTTGCCTCTTAACCAGCATTAAGTTTTTGCTCAAAAAGAGCCACCTCATCTCTGATTGTTTTATGCCAAGTTGGTGTGTTGCCTGTGATTGTTTCCCAGCATTCCACAGCTTGACGTTTGCTTTCGTGTATCCTTATGGTGTTTCTTATGCCTGCCCTGCTTGCAGGCTACATATGTTGTACCATTTTATACTTGGAGACCTTCCAAAATGTGTGAGAGAAAATGAGATCAAAGTGGTTGCCTTTAACCAGAAGCGGGTAGACAGGCAAAGAATCCTGGAGTCCCAGAATCAAAGAGTTGAAACAGACTTGAGGAGTCTACTGTTCAACTTTCTGGACTCATGGCAATAATGAAGAAAAGCCAGTCTGAGAATACCACTAACATGTGCTCACATATAACTAAGTAAACTTATAGGTTAATTCTAAGTAACAGTTGACTATTAAAAATTAAACATTCAATGCACAACCTTGACTGCTTAGAATAATGTAAATTTCCATTGTTGGTACTGTATCAATTAATACAAATGACAGGTGCAATAATGTTAACAAAATGAAATAAGTTTAACAATAGCCTTCCATTTTGTGGCAAAAGTAACCAAACTATTAAGAAATTAAAACAACTTTTGCTTTTTTGTAAAACATGACATTTGGGAGAAATTTATTATTGGAATGGAATTCTTTTATCTTCACATATTTACCGGCCTTTCAGAGTGATGCAAATAATTGGTACTGGTTAGAAGGTAACCTTTTGTAAAGTAAATGCATCCAACTCTGCAATTGGGGCCTTATTATAGTGAATATTCTTAAGGAGAGTCAGTCACAAGGTCTATAGAATATAGTAATGGCAAAAATAAAAGAGAAATTATTGGAGACTTATCATGACAAAAATCACTCAACCAATGTGGAAAGTATTATAGCATACCATGAAAATGCAAGACATGATTTATCTCCTCAAAGAGTTCTTATGCTAATAGAGGAGATTACACACCTGAACATAGTATGTGGTCCATGCTGAATATTCTGACAGTGAATGTGATGGCAGTGTTGTTGAGCATAATAAGTCATACTGACAAGTATTCCAGAATATGGTGGTTGGAGAAACTGTGATGGGTTGAAGTAGACAGAGGAGATATTTGGGACAGAAGTGAAACCTGAGATGGGCTTGAAGTGTAGGTTTTGTATGGATAGAGAAAAATAGTACAAGGACATCTTGGATTAGGAAACAAAATGAACAAGACACAAACATGAGTAATGTGCAAAATGTTCAAGAATAGAGCATATGTGGCCAAATTGAAACATTCCATTGCAGGGTTTGATAGAGGTCAACATATTTTTGGAGTCTATTGAATGCCAACATTACAATCTGAATGTTATTCTTTTGGAAATACAGAGCTATGGAAGACTCTGATCAGAGGACAAGCAAGACGAAAGCAGTTCTTTGAAGAAAGGAAACGTGAGTCTTTGTCCTTCAGGTATCCACAAGGCAGAAGACTAAAGAGTTGGTAAAAAATATGTTGGGATCACCTAATACGGTCAGAGAAAAGGTAAAGAATGATACTTTTGGAGTAATACCAACTGAGTCTGAATTCTGGCATAATCACTAACTAGCTGTGACATTGGATAAGTTAGTTAACTTTTTAGTACTTCCTTTTCCTCATCTATAAATTATGGATATTGACAGGAATGACCTCAGGATTTTGTAAATGAGTTGGTATGCATAAGGTTTTTAGAACAATTCACAGTAAGAGTCTACTGAATGATAGCTGTTTTTATTATTAGAGAACAGTACTAAATAGCTCCTATGCAGAGATTATTGATCAAATTTCTATACATTTCTGAAATGGAAACAATGATGACTCCTACATTGCAGGAGTATGGTTAGTATCAAATACAAATTTAATTCCATTAAAGATGTATATGGCACAGAGCAAGCATCAATGATTATTACTTAGCTAATTCATGGCTCCCACCCCTAGGCTGCAATTTAAATATGATATCTTTAAGTTCAGATGGACTTGTTTGGTAAAACTGTTTGGTAGAAGTCCCTGTGGTTTCTGGACTCAGAAGTCAGACTCAAATCAAATACTTTACTTGGGTTTCCTGTAAAACCATGCAGACACAAAGACATGAAGAAAAAGCCTTTGTTTGGGGAAACTTGATACTCTTCTGTTATTGCCAAAACAAACTCATTTGGACAAATAAAAATTGATTTGGAAATTTTAAAATAAAAATTGCAAACCAAACAGGATGTAGCTTGGTTAGGGAGGAAATGATTCACTGGATTAACGTAATGAGAGAGCTGTATTTGTGCAAGACTTAAACAATTACTAAGTTCTTGCTTCAATAGTTAGTGCTGCTGTTGCTGCCCAGCTCTGGTCAATTCTAGGTGGAAAATGAGAAGTAGGGGGAGGAAAACGCACAAATTCTCTCTTGCGCTCTGTGTGTGTGTGTGTGTGTGTGTGTGTGCGCGCGCGTGCCCGCGTGCTCATGTGGGCTTGAATGAACGCACACACGTATACTTAGTGCCTTTGCTGGCTATCAACTTTTCTTACAACTTTGTGTTTCCAAATGATTTTGAATTGTAGTGTGTTTTTGGCAGAGGAGAGATTTCCTCACTTTGAATAAAAGGTAGTGAGATCAAAGGAATTAAGTAGACTGTCTGAACATAAAAAGGATGTAGTTCAAGATCCCTCTCTGTTCCCTTTTCCTATAAAAAAGAGGTTAGAGAGTGGCATGTGGCTAGAGGAGTTGCAGCCACATGATAGAGGACTGAATAGCTGTCACCTGCTTTGCTACACAGGGTGCCCAGCTTAACCCATCTTTCTTTGGCAACTGTGCCCCAGTGAGAAAAGCTAGCAGTCCATATGTTGAGTAGGCACCATGCCATTTTGACAGGCGTGAGTGTCGGCAAGAAAGGGACCATGTATGAGCATCAAATGTGTTTGTTGTGAGAAGAATTCTAGGCCAGGAATATTAAAATAACTGTCTGTCCTTAGCTCTAGCACATATGGTTAAGGAGATATGCTATGATGACTCACATTAACGTTGGAAAAAATATATTTAGAACACACAGCCATGCTAAGTTAAGTTTCTGGTGTTGATAAATTGAGTCTGGAATCTTCACAAAAGAAGGTTTTTGAGAGACATACATAGCAGTAATAGACTCTTTTCTATTTATCAAATAGAATTGACTAAAGAATAAATTCACATATAATTTTAGTTCCATTGAAATGATGAACAGACCAAAGGATACTGTTAGATTTTTACTGAGCAGCTCTCAGATATTCTCTAACACTATTTAAAAAACAAATAGGATAGAATGGGTTCATTTAGTATTTCATTTCCAAAGAAATTAAATTAATTTTAGCAATGTTAGTTCAACTATTTTCCTGCCACAGGGACCATTTGCTTTAAAATCATTAAAGGGTTCTAAATGACATTGTCCTGACATTTGGTGTAATTAAATTAAGGGAATTAGTATAAAGTGATTTTTATCTCTCCTTAGCTTTCTAAATGAATTGTACATCTTCCTATGTAAGAAAAAATGAATTATTGAGCTATTTTTATACTTAAAGCCGTTTATATGTGTGTGTTTGTTGACTGTATAAATGGTTAGGCATGGGACTGCTTCAATTCACAATTGTCCTTTTATAGTTTCCATAAGTCTTGCTTAACTCTTGGAAAGGCAGCATTACATGGTACAAAGGATACAGGACTTACAGTCTCAAAAGATATATGTATGATTTGATAGTTGTCTATATGGTATTTAGACTTACACCAATATGCACACATACACACTTTTCCCCCTCCAAACCCAAACAAGATTCCTATTTGTCATTTTGAAGCCAAAGGAGGCCCATGTAGTTTGCCTCTGGCTCTAGTCATTTGGCCTCCTAGGGAAATGTGCTGGTCATAATCTAAATAGATACTTGGGGGGCATCGCTCTAAGGAATGCGGCGTTTCCTAAGAACATGTTTCTCAAAGATGGGACACATCTTTTCCATACAATGTAATTTTCTTATCTATTCCATTTATTGTTTCTTGACTACTTTCCCTAAAACATAATCCAAGAGGAACAACTTTGGGCCTGGTTTTATTATTACTAATTATTGTTATTATCACTGTGTCCCAAGCACCTACCTCGAACAATGCTTGGCACATACTGGTAACTCAATAAATATTTTGTGGAATGAATGACTCAACAACTGCGGCTTTTCTAGGTGATGGCTAACAGGCAGATGCTGGGGCTCCATTCAGTGTTAGGGACCAGGGCGGTAACCACCCTGGTCTCCGTGAGCGCCTTCCATTCTTAAACAAAATACCACTTTTAAGATGGCCAATTTAATCATTTTGTATAAAGTGTGACTAAAAGTATATTTAGAAAACTTTAATATTGATATTGCTCTGTAACATACACACTAAGTTAAAAAGAGTGTGCTTGCTTTGCAAACATAGCCTCGTGGCAAAGCTCCCAGCTTCCTCTTCCAACCAGATGGCCTCCCCTAAGCCTTACCCTTCATAGAATTCTGGAAATGGAGCTGGCCCTACCCCAGATCCAAATCAGGGCATCTGGGGTGGGACCAGGAATCAGCATTTTCACAAGCTGCCCAGGTAAGCCTTTGATAACACTAAGGTCTGTGAACACACAGCTCTGGAGCTTCCTTTTCTTACATGGATTCTTTACTCCTATTCTCTTATGGCACTCACTACCTTGCCAGTAGTAGTAGCCACAAATCCCAGTTTTATGACTGTCTGAAATGAAGGAGTAATTACATCACAAACTTGGACCGTACAATAAATACAGAACTGGATGTTACTTTGCAAACTTCCAGTTTTGCACCAACTATAGAACTGTCTCTGGGAAACAATTAAAACAAAAATTAAACTAATTATTTTTTTTCCTTCCTGGGATGCATCTAGGCAGGTTCTTCACATGTATATAGAGTGTTTTAATGCAAATGAAGGAAAAGGGCTTCCCTGCAGTGGACAGTATCCGAAAAGGTGTCACCCTATGGGCACATCAATTATAACAAGGTGTCTGTGTCTTTGGTGGCCTCTGGCTGGCTGAGAGCCGCTGTGGCTAGGTTCCTCACTGCTCTGGAGTCCTCTTGGCTCATGCCTATGTAGAGTGCAATGGCTCAGCTTCTCAGTCGTGTGGCTTAGAGTTCCTGACAATAGGGGTAAAATGCTGGCCTGTGGTGATGGTACAACAGTGACAGAAAAAAGCAAACGCTTTGGAGTAGACTGACCACATGTATCAGTTTAAACGGGACCAAAAACAACTATACTGTCCCGTTTCAGACAGTACATATGGTCAGCCTACTGACACCTCGAATGTGCCCAGTGAGACCGGGCTGGCTATACATACTGTTTGAAACGGGATGGTATCGTTGTTTTCTGTCCCATTTAAAATGGTAGGTCTGGTCAGCCGACTTTGGGGTCACCAGGGGTCTGCTGGGTCTAGATTTGGACTCTTATCTTTGCTGTACAGGAAGCTTTCTGTTATAACTAGTGCACTTTGATGAAACGTAATAAATCTCCTGTTTCTTAAAGAACATGAAGTTGTGATTATTACTCTTGCTTTTGAAAAACCCATAAAGAGGAAATTGCATTTACATGGTGCTAAGGGATGAGACAAGCTCTTATAGTTGGAATAGAATGAATCCCTTTGGCAACTGGATAAGAGATTGGAGGGAAAATACTGAACTTTTGAGTAGAGTAGTCATTAGGAAGCCTGAGCACGCCGATCTCCACCTCTTCATGATTGGGATGAGTCATATCACTAACCTAAAACTAACATTTATTTCTTGGGGTTTTCTCTTACTTAGATGTAAGAGTATCAAGAGGTCAAAAGGGGGTATGTTAAAAAAAAAGAGGAAAGATATCAAGTATTTTTTGAAATAGGGATTCTGACTAGATGGGATTATTCGTGAATCTCAAAGTTTGGAGTTCATTAGTGTACGTTAGAATCATCCATGGTCTCCTTTGAAATGGCATTCTTGGGCTCCACCCCCATAGATTCTGATTTAATAGATTAGGGATGGGACCCCATAAATCTGCATTTTAATAAGTACCCCATCCAGGCCAGCTTTGAGAAATACTGGAGGAGGCGATCTCAAAGTTCAGTCTGCACTTCTGCTTCCTTCAGTCACTTGTTTACGTTGAAAAGATTTTCCTGAATCCTTGTCAGGAGTAAGAATAAAGTCTTTTTGTTTTTTCAAATGACTCACATAGTAGTAAGCAAGATTATCTTCATGAAATCTGGATTTCTTCTGTACTTTCAAAGTTGGAAAAAAAACTGATATTTATCATATTTTGCTGTGTATAATGTGCACCCATGATTTTGGCCTAAACTTTCAGGGAAACAATCTTTTGTTTTAATTTTTTTTAATTCAAAATTTTATTTGTTTATATTCAGGTACTTGTTTTTGTATTATAAAGGAAGTTTGGCATTTATTTTTTAACATAATATGGCACAAGAAATTTTATGTAACAAATAGTTACAAAACATAAAAATGGATACAAGGTACAAGAAATTTTATGTATAAAAATTTTTTTATACAAAAAAGATTATCATATTTCAGGGTATTAATTTGCATACAGATACTGTTATTGATTTCTAGAGTTATACTTTTAACTCATAAGCATAAATAAAAAATTTAAAAATATTTATATAGATATGGAATTAGTACCACCCATGTGTAATGTGCATCCTTAGTTTTCCCTCATAAATTTAGCCAAAAAGGTGTGCATTAAATATGGCAAAATATGATAAATGACCATTCAGTGTCTCAGGTGTTAAAGCTAATTGTTTGAAACTGATCCTGTTAACTGCCATTTGAGACTTGAAAAATATATACGAAGAGTAGAAATGTGTTACATTTGCAAGAAAACACTGTTGAAGGTAAAAGCTCAAGAAAGAGCAATGTAGCTTTAAAATTTCTACTTAGGTAATTTAAACTGCCGTGTCATAATTAGGGCTACAATTAAAATCACCTAGAAACTTAAATCAATTACTTATAATCTAAGTTCCAACCCAGACAAAACATGAATTTCTAGAGAAGGGGAGGCATAGATATAGTCTATAAAAGCTCCACAGATAATTCTGCTGTTCTACTGAAGCTGATTAAACCAAAAGGTAATCATTAATACGATTTCTGATTTGATATCTCTTTATTTTGCATAGGATTAAGAAAGTTTATTTTGTTTTCTTATCTCCGTTGAATGGGAGAGAGGTAGCAGTAATTGTGTTGATAGATATTTACAAATGTGATTTCAGATTTCATGGAACTTACTAATTAACAGAAATAAATATTTATAGCCTCTAAGACAAGAAGATGTTAGTTTGAATGATGGAAAACTTTCATTCACCGGCTACATTTGAAAGTTAGTAGCCTAGTAGAGGCTGTTCAGGCTCCTTTTAGATACTATGACTGTATTTGACCACAAGAAAGATGGTGGTAACTGAGCCATAACCATAGAATCAAAATTCTTTGGTTTCCAATAAGCACAGTAAATATATATTGAGTGATTTAAAATTCTACAAATATTTATTTATCATATAATATGTGAAAACTAGTTTATCAATTAGAAGGATTGTCACTGTAAGTAACAAATCCTATGATAATAATATGATGATTTATTCTCAACCAAACTAAAGAAACAAAACAAAACAAGATTTTATGGATTCTAAGTGATTTAATAATTTCATTAAAAAAAAAAAAGACTTAGTTTTTTTCCTGACCTGCTCTGCTGTCTTAAGTGTTGGCCTCATCCTGACTCTGGTTCTCCCTGTAGTTGCAAGAGAAAATTGGTTCTCTGTGTCAATTTACCCTACAGGCCTTGCTCCCAGCCAACAGAAACTAGAGAGACAAATAAGACGACTCTTTTATGTCAAGCACAGAATGCAAGTCTTTTGCTTTAGTCTGATTGGGCCAACTTAGGTCACATGCCTACCTCTAAGTCAATAGGAAACACAAAAAAAGAGCCGTTTGTGGATGAACCAGGATCCATCTCTGAGCTGGGAATGAAGTTGTTTTCCCCTTCGTGATAGGAAGGGGTACATAGCTAAACCAAAGTAAGGTTCTGGTAGAAAGAAAAAAGAGAGGAAATAGAAGCTGGCTAGCTACCTAGAGTTTTCAGAATGATAAATGATGTGGATTTAAATGAAAGAGATTTTAATCTGCCTACAATAAATACTTTCTGCAGCTCCTGCTTTTTCTAAATAAAACGAATTATGTATAAGTATTGTCAAAGAAGTCTTAATGTGACAAATTACTCATATAAAGAATGATTTGATTTACATCAAAGTAAAACATTTAAAGTCATGTAAATGCATAAAAGAAGGGATTACACACACACGCACATGATAACCACATATGTATGTGTGTGTGTGTGTGTGTGTGTGTGTGTGTGTATACACATGATGACTTCCAGTGGTTATCATGTGTACTATCCAGAATAAATCTGAACTTTTCTTCCAAGTTTCAAAGAGAAACTTTTATATAGAATTGGGGTAGTCTTTTGCAGTCTGAAGGGAGTGCATCTCTTCTTCCTTGAAATGCCTTTCCCAGTTCTAAGATCTTTATAGCTTGGAACAAATTCAAAGATTAATTTGAGTATAGCATACTTTTAAATTTAGTGTAATGGTAAAGACTTCATAGGCTTGAGGCAGGCAGACTTTGTTTAAATCCTGCCCTGCCACCACACATCCCTTTATTATTTGTGTGAGCTTGAGTATGTTTATCAGCCATACTGGGCCTGTGTGTGGTGGAGTTAAAAATAGAATCTACTTGAGAGGATTGCTTTAATGATTCAAAATATCAGAACTAGAATTGTGTCTGTTATTTGCTAAGAACTCAAAAAATACATATTAACTAACATTATTAGTTTTCTAAATAACCTATATACGTTTATTATTAAAATGATCATGAACATTGTGGTAATATGAACAGTTAGCACTTATTAGGTTCTTACTATGTGCTAGGAACTGCAAGTATGTAACTATGTAAATCACGTAAACTGCACATTACCTTCTTAAAACAACTGCATGAAGTGAATATAATTATCGTCATTTCACAAAGTGAAGTTTAGAGAGAGAGTTCCTCTAGTTCCTACAGTTAGTTGATGATTGAGCGAAGATTTTAGTTCATAGCCATCTGTCACTGAAGACCTCAACTATATCTCTCTTCCATAAAGTTATTTTCTCACCATCTTATAGTCGTGTTACAGCCTTTTACTGATTCTTTTTAAAAAAGAATCTGAGCTCCATTTTATCTATTTACAAAATATTTAAAATGCCTATAAATTAAATAGTGGTAAGTTAAACTACAGGTCAAACCTGTAAACTTGGCAGTTCAGGCCAAATCCGGCCCACAGATGTGTATGTTTGACTTACCACTGTGTTTATATTGGTCTGAATGAATGAATGAATTTTCAACCTTTAAAATCTGGAGTTGCACATAACAATGAAGATTTCTGGCTTTTGGAAGTTTTGAAAACGCTGGTTCCATGTGTTTGCTTGAAAACCACTGAATTGCAGCTAAGTAGGGACTGCCTCCTGTTAGACCAGACCCACACTCTAGTTCGACCATTTCCACTTGTCCACTCAATTAGATTAGTTACAAAGTCCCCCACCCCCACCCCACGCAGGCATTTTAATTTGTAATCTTGCCATAGGTGGTAAATGTGATTTTTCAGTATGGCTTATTTTTCTTGGAGGAAAATAATTAATTTAACTTCCCACTTACTTTTTCTAGAGTAAACTTAAATATACCGCTGTCAGCAAAAGTCCAGGCCTCCACTTGAATATCAGAGCTGATGGGCTTTTCACACGTGAGTCTCAGCAAAGTTCTTCAGAAGGGGATAGTGTCACGCCCTCTGCTTGCCTAATAAAGTGCTTTCTGATTCTGGACTAAACAAGCATAAACAAGCAGCCTTAGAAACAGGTCCCTAAAACAGCACATTTCCTTGACGTCAGATCAGGTTTTCAAGCCATTAGGTCCTTGATTCAGCTAGTATTTAAGATCTTAACACATGAATCATTCATAGAGTGAAGGAAAGAGCCTGCAGAATGTCTTCCTCTGGGGCAGGCATATGGATGAGATGTGGTATTGGAGGGTGTCCAAAACTCAGATTTCCAGAGAGCTTGGCAAGAACACGGAGAGAGGGATTAAGAAGTAGAAGGTTCTTTTAAAGCTGAAAGCATCTGTGCCAGTGGGACAGAAACACTGTTGCTTTTCTATGCTCAACCCCTAAACTAAGGAAGTTCTGTGGTTGTTTATTCTAGAAATATAGGTATGCCCCCTCTAGGAAAATGCAAAAGTCTACATTTACAAAGAGAGATGGGGAGTTTATGTCACAGAATACTGTGCTTTTCGGAATGATATTTTTCTATAGACCTTTTTTTTTTTGTAATAAGCTTCCTTGAGACATTTATGTCATAGCTGTAGTTATAAAAATTATAAACGGATGAGGAAATGAGGGCTTACAGAAGTTACCAAGTTTTCACAGTCTTCCTGGGTTTAACTGATTGGAGTGTACAAATCAAGTACTTCGTCGTGTTCTTCTACACTTCAGTTCCCATAACTGCCAGTGCCCCGTATTTTCACAAAATGTTTTCACCAAAACTAAAGATTTGTAGTTAGTAATCTGAATACATGTCCACATAAAATGAAGTAAGTACCAGTCCATGTATTAAAGCTCTTTTACTTAAAAGCAAAGAAAGAAGATACTTGAGAATTATTAGTAACAATATTTTGGCAACTTTATTCATTGAATTGTTGGGAAGTCATTCAAATGAATAGCAGATGTGTAAAGAAAATAACAATAAGGCTGCTGTAAATGGAAAAATCCACAATATCTTTCAAACATTTTCCCGAAGACTGAACTTTTGTATACTCTTGGTTGTTTGAAAATGTGCTCACTTACTTAGATATTTTTTCGTAATGAGACAAGTAATATTCATGCCAATCTATGAGTCTTCTTTTAAATCCGAGAAAATAAAACAAAGGGAATTTTCACATGAAATGATCTTTTGATTTCCATCTACTAGTGTAGCATCTTCCATAAAGAGTATCTCTGAAGGGGAAAAAAGAAACCTTTAATAAATAGCCTTCTTCTCGTAATATAACATATTCAATTGCTTCAGAAGTTTGAGGAGGCAAAGGTTTATGTGAACCCTTAATCAAATTATAGTTTAATAGATAGCAAAAGCTATTTGGATTGCTTATTCTTAAATTTAAAAAATTATTTAAAAAAATTGTTTTTAGAAACTTGGTAAAGGGAATGGGGTTTATGACTAGGAATTCTTTGAGGTATTGCCACCTAATGGTGATCACTCATATTCCTAGGAGTAGGAGGTAAGGAAAGAATAAAAACATGAACTAGTGATGCATAATTCTCTGTGTTCCACCAGCAGTAATCATTTCCATAGCCATACTTAAATTGATGAATTATATTTGCCAAAGATCCAACCATGGTTAGCGGATAATTTGATATGCTTACATTTTGCTTTTTTGACTCATTGAGATAACCATCAGCACCTCAATGCAAGGACAGAAGCTCCCCAACAAAACCAAGGGCACAGCAGGAATGGATTTGCATTTTTGTTTATTCATTGGGCAGGAAGTGACAAGACTTACAGTAAAGAAATCAAGTAGAGTAAATGTAAATAACTAAGTTTGTCAGCAAATAGTAGATAGGGAATACTTAAAAGTTTCAGACAAGGAAAATATTGTAAACACATGGTCTCTTAATTTTTTGGAGACTTTTTTTTTCAATTACATTTGACATAGAATAAAATATTGGTTTCAGGTGTACAGAACAGTGATGAGTCATTTATACAACTTCCTAAATCCTCATTTCAATACATCTGGTTTTTCTCTGACACCATACATAGTTATTACAATGCACTTTACATCCCTGTGACTATTCTGTGATGATGAATTTGTATTTCTTGATTTCTTCCCCTTTTTACCCACCTCTCCAACTCTCCTCCTATCACCCTAACAAATCTAGTACCCATCTGACACTACACAAAGTTACTGCTAACTTATTGACTACTTTCTCATGTTATACTCTTTATCCCCATGATTATTGCCTTGTAACAATCAAACTAGATAAAAACATTTAAACTCTGGATCAGATAGGTTATTATACAGGTTTAACTGCATAAACTCTGCACTTAGAAATATTTCCTTTATTCATTTTATGTGGTATCAATGGCTTCAAATTATCTAGCCATACTGCACCCACACCTGTTAGTTGTGCCCTCCACACGGCCTCTGCAGTTCGCCGTGTGACTTCTTTGCCCAATGGACGTATAAAACTTAAGGTGAATCTTGGAAAAGCACTTGCAGATATCTATTATATTTTCTCTTTTTTCTTAGCTTTCACCATTAGAATATACTCAGGCCAGTTTGCTGAATGATAAAAACAAATGGCCTAGTCTTTGCTGTGACAATAGCCAGCTAATCACCAGATATGTGAGTGAGCCTAACCAAGACTAGCCCAGAGAGTTTAGCCTGATCTGCTAAAGGCTTGTAAATGCTTATTGCTTTAAATCACTGAGTTTCGTGGTTGTTTTATCATAAGCATTATTATGCATCAGATAGAAATACTTTGTTTTATTTATGGGTTGGGTCCAAGAAAAAAGACACTTGTAATAAAAGTGTCAAAGAAATAGATGTAAATACCTATGTTCATTGCAATTGATACATAAATATTTTTTTAAAGTTTCAATGATGAAAAATACAGCAATTAGATGGCATCTGAATTCTAATTATTATTTAAAAAATATATAATTAGTTGACCAGCATAGATAAATGAAAGATTTATTCCTTTATCAGATAGATGGTTACACATATAAGATTGCATAACTTGGTTATGTAAGCATGTTTTATCTCATTGCCTTTTAAATGTGGCACGACTGTGTTTTATATGGTTAATGCTGTTCTTTTCATGTGTCTTTCTTCATTTTATGCTAGAGTTCTCTGCAATTGGATTGATGTCAAAATTGGACCATTTTCAGAATGCTTGGGATAAAATCAAGGAGAAAGCGAGGTGAAAAATATCTGGAGGGGTAAAACAGGATTTAGATTCTGTATCAAAATATGTCTATCAGCCAACTGTGGTAACATGGGTCTACCAGATGGGCAAGTATTAATCCTATTGAAATACCAGTCTTCTTGATAATTGCCATTCAAATAACACACTACATCTTTACACAGTCTATTTTGAAAGGAACATGATGTAAAATTAGTCATATTTTATTCCTCTTGCAGAAAAAAATAGCCTATCTAGAGGTGCTTTAGGAATGAGTGGATGGTATCGAATTGTATTGGGTTAACTAAGTATCTTTAAACTGAGAAAATAGGGACCAGCCTGGTTCAGAGATACCATGCTCTCATTTTGCTACTATAACTAATTTGAGTGCAGAGACTTGGTAAGTCATGCACTTTTTTTTAAGACTTAAAATTTTTAGAACAGTTTTAGGTTCACAGAAAAATACAGAGAAAGATGCGGAGATTTTCCCTTTACGCCCTGACCCTATCTATGCCATGCCACCCTCGTTATAGCACCCTCCAACAGAGTGGTACCTGTGCTACAATTAATGAACCTACATTGACTACATTGATACACAGAAAGTCCATACTTTACATTAGGATTTACTAGATATTATACATTCAGTGAGTTTGAATGGGTTTGGAAAACTGTATAATAACATATATCCATCATTATAGTACCATACAGAGTATTTTCACTGCCCTAAAAATCTTCTGTGCTCTGCCTACTTAACCCTCCTTACCCTCAACCCATGACAACCATTGATATTTTTAGTGTCTCTACAGTTTTGCCTTTTCTAGAATGTTGTATAGTTGGAATCATGTAATATGTAGCCTTTTTCAGATTGGCGTTTTTCATTTATAAATATGTATTTGTAGTTTTTTCATCTTTTCATGGCTTGATAGTTCATTTTTCTTTTAGCATTGAATAATATTCCATTGTCAAGATGTACCAAGTTTCTTTATCCATTCACCTACTGAAGGACATCTTCATACTTCCAAGTTTTGGCAGTTATGAATAAGCTGCTATAAACATTCATGGGCAGGTATTTTTGTGGGCAGAAGTTTTCAGATTTTTTGTGGTAAATACCAAGGAGCACAATAGTTTTATCAAATGGTAAGGGTGTGTTTGGTTTTGTAAGAAACCATTAAACTGTCTTTCAATGTGGATCTGCCATTTTCCATTTCTAATGTAATAAATGAGAGTTTCTGTTGCTCAACATTCTTATTATTATTTGTTACTGTCAGTGGTTTGGACTTTGGCTATTCTAACAGGTGTATAATAGGATTGCAATGTTACTTTAATTTGTATTTATCTGATGACATATGATGTAGAGCATCCTTTGATATGCTTATTTGTAGTTCGCGTATCTCTTTTGGTGAGGGTTTGTTAAGGTCTTTGGTTCATTTTAGTATCAGATTGTTCATTATCTTATTGTCAAGTTTTGAGAGTTCTTTGTCTATTTTGGGTAAAATCCTTAATCAGATGGGTCTTTTGCAAATATTTTCTCCCAGTTTGTGCCTTGTTTTCTCATTTCTTTGACATTGTCTTTCTCAGAGCAAAATTTTTTAATTTTCATGAAGTCCAGCTTGTCAATTATTGCTTTCATGGATCATGCCTTTAGTCTGCCACATACTTTTCAATTTGAAAGTGATTTTCTATGTTATCCAGTACATCCCCACACTAGTACAAGACACCCTTGAAAGTGGCCAGCAAAAGCTACGGTCCTTTGCTTGGTCATTTTCGGTGACAGGCAACTCAAACATGAGTCAGTATGATCATTTTTGTTTATTGAAATATTTTTTTGTGTGTTTATTAATAATCTGATCCTTCTCATTTCTTAGCACAAAACAACATAAAATGTGACTGTTTTTGTTCTTTGATATGACCGTATCTTCAATGGTTAAGATGATTTTTATAGCTATACCCCTAAATACTTTTATTTTACTCATGTAGTGAAGTCTCTATGTCCCTCATTATTAGAGTCAGTCACACTCTGGAAACTGTTTCAACATATTTTTTAAGTGAACTAAAAGCATAGAATCTAAAATGTGGTTTGATTACTGCAGAACACTGGGACTACTACTTCGCTTAATCTAGTTTATCTATTTCCATCAATTCATCAGTGCTTTTTGAATTGATTTAGCCTTTTTGTTAGTTAGAATACAATGAGAAAATCAGAAACTATCTTTGATATTTTAAACAGAGAAAATTTAATGTGAGTCATTGGTTATACTAGTAATGGACAAGCTAAGGAAATGAGGAGAGGCAACCTAAAGATAAGCCATACCAGAAAGCTTCTGCATCTACAGGGCTGGGAGCACAATAAGAGGTACTGTATCAGAGCCCAAGAGCTGAGCCCAATTGGTAGAAGATGGGGACATGCAGGGAGGACTACCCAGCAGGAGCAGGAGCCATGGAAGGCAAGTATCTATTTCTGGGGATATAGCAGAGAGGAATTGGAGGAAGGAGAGAGAAAAAAATGAAGATAGCAATACCCAGCTTGTCCTCCTGCCCTCCATCTTCCATTAGTGCCTCCCATGAATTGAACAAACTAGAAACCAGTCGTTGGGAGAGACTGCAAAATTGTTTCTTATGATATAAAGATGAGCTGTGGAAAGACGAGAAATGGATTTGACAGCAAACAGGCAACCAATGTGATACTCTTTATTCCCATTTTATGTACATCACACAAACAAAACAGTAAGTTCATCTTTCTACTTCCATTCGAATTGTCCTTTTCAGTTTGTAAAATAAATATTCGGAATCTCCTGAATATTTTGCATCACTTGTGGGATTAACATAATTCAACAGCTCTTTATTTGGTGCATTCTAATTTGCTAGATACAATTGATTATTAGGTGCAAGATTTTAGAATAGAAGACTACTGCCTTTAAGCCACAAGTCTTAAAGATTTCTCTGGAATCTACCAGAGAAAGGAAGAAATTACACTATTGTGATAGAACACTTATTTGCCTCTGTTACACTTCAATAAGGTACAACTTTTTCTCCTTTTGAACCAAGAAGTAGAACTGTAGTGAATACCTCTCTCTATCTCTGTTGATGGAGAAATTACTTATCAGAATTACGAGGTCATTAGTGATACCCAATGACCAGGGGCAGGATGACTACACTACAGTGATGACAACATAGCTCTGTCTTGCAATACCCAAATCTACTCAACCATCTTTGTTCAGGCAAAGTGGGCTGCTCTTGCATATCTGGTCCCTTGGCATGAAAAACAACCAGAATTTATTCTTTTAATTTCAGTTTCTCCCCATGTCAATGTCTTAGTCATGGATCATGTGGATCTCAGGCTCCAACTCTATCTAAATTTAGATCCATATATCCAACTGCTTAATAAAAATTGCCACTTCAAATTAATCATGCTTAACAATGAACTCCATGATCTTCAAGTCTAATCGTGTTTCTCAAGTATTCCATAGCTCAGGGAATGGCAACAACATATCCTTTCGGTTTCTGAATCTGTTAATCTTCCAACATTCTTATGTTATTTTCTTCTGTTCTTCCCCTTCCACAGCTAATTGCCAAATCCCGTCAATTATATCTCCCAAACATAAGCACATTTTTCATTCCATTATAGCCATATATTTGTTTTGCTTACTCGGTAGCTTCTTAACTGGTACTCCTTTCATTAGTCTAATCCTCACTAAACTTCTTTACAATAAAACCAGAAGGTTCTCTCTAAAATGTAAATCAGATAATATCACTCATACACAAAAATGAGTGAATGAATCCTTACTGCCCCTGGAGTAAAGCACAGTTTCTCTGTTGAACAAGATGCCATTTTTCAAAAATTAAATTCACTGGGGTAACATTGGTTAGTAACATTATATAAGTTCCAGGTGTACAATTTTGCAATGTATTACCTATATATTTCATTGTGGGCTCCCCACCAAAAGTTTAGTTTCCTTCCACCGCCATATGTTTGACTCCATTTACCTTTTTCACCTGCCCCTCACTCTGCTCTCCTCTGGTAGTCACAATACTGTTGATTGTGTCTTTGAGTTTGCTTGTTTTATTTGTTTGTTTGTTGCTTTTTAAATATATATAATAGCTCACATATGACTGAATTCATGTAGTTCCTGTTCTATTTCACCTGACATATTTCACTTAGCAGGATACTCTTAAGATTCATCTACGTTGTTGTAAATGACAATATGTCATTTTTTATGGCTGAGTAGTATTCCATTGTATATATGTACCACATCTTCTTTATTCAATCATTGATCAAAGGACATTTCAGTTGTTTCCATGTGTTAGCTATTGTGAATAATGCTGTAATATATTTATAAATAAATGTCTTCAAATTTTGAAAATTTGTAGATATCCAAAAGAGGTATTGCTGGTCATGTGGTGGCTCTATTCTTAATTTTTTGAGGAACTTCCATACTGTTTTCCATAGAGGTACACCAATTTACATTCCTACCAGTAAGGCACAAAGATCCCCTTTTTTCCATATCCATTCCAAAACTTATTTTTTTCTTATTACTGATAGACATTCTATTAATAACAGGTATGAGGTAGTGTCTTATTGTGGTTTTGATTTTCATTTTCCTTATAGCTGGTGAAACTAAGCATTATTTTATATATCTATTGGTCATCTCTGTATCTTTTGAGGAGAAGTGTCCAGGTCCTCTACCCATTTTTTAATTGGATTGTTTGAGTTTTTTTGTTGTTGTTGAGATGTATTAGTTCTTTACATATTTTGGACAAGTTGTCATTTTATAAATAAAATTAATTGAATCCAACAACTACACAAGGTTCAATGTAATGCATCAGTTCCCAAGTGGTGGTATGTGTATCCCTGGGGGTACTATGTGCTAGGGTGTTCAGGGGTACGTGAATAATAATCAATAATGGCAAAAACACAAGTAAAGTAAAAACAATGCAAAATGTTAGTTATGGAACAATAAATGTTAAGTTTGAATTACCATTAATAGAGACACTTCAGAATTAGATCACATTAGCAAATGATGATTGGTGAGGGCGTGGCTATGAACCCTTCCTCCAAACCACTCTTCTACCAGTCATTATGCACAGTTTCAGAACAATTCATTTGTAACAGTTCTAGAATTTCCCCAGTCTAACCAGATTGTTGGATCAGTAAGTAACTGATCCAACAGTCTGGTTAGACTGGGGAAAAAGTAAGTACAAAAAGACTAAGTAAAAGTAAGCACATTGTCTTTAACGGTGATTCTTTTCAAGTAGTTTTTTTGTTTAACGTTTCACATAGTTTCAGTTATTATTGTCAGTGATTTTTAAGCCTGTTAGTTATGGATCAGTGGTTGAAAACAGGAATGGTTAAACAACCAAAACTTTACGTGAATTATAACCCACCACCAAGTACTTCTTAACATGTGACTGCAGCTACGAGCACACCCACACAGGGAGACAGTGAAAAGGTACGTGTCTCAGATGCTACACAGAAGAAAAGGAAATACTCTGAAGAGCATATTAAATATGGGTTTTCATTTGTAGGGGATGATGACTGTCCTAAGCCTTTGTGTGTTATGTGTGGGAAAATATTACCCAGCGGTTGCGTAAAACCCTCTCGATTCATGGACATTTAGAAACTAAACATCCGATGTATAAAAACAAAGAAATACATTATTTTTGGTGCTTAGAAAAGCATCCAACTATTATTTCATACATGAAGTCAGGAAAGAAAGACAATGAGAATGCAGTTGAGGCTTCATATTCTATTGCTTATTGCATAGCGAAATGTAGTAAAAAAACAAAACAAAACAAAACAAACCAATGAAAGATACAACACCATAGCCAAAGATTTAATTTCTCCTTGTATTAAGGATACTGGTTTTTGTATGTGTGGGGAAGAGCATGTTCGCAAAATCAATACAATCTCTTTTCCAAGCAATACAATGTCTCAACGAATTCAGGAAATGTCTGACAATATTGAAGCTGTAGTAGTAGACAGAATTAGAAAAAGTAAATTCTTTTCCATCCAGGTCAATGAAACTGTAGATATTGCTGATTTATCTGTCTTGCTTGTCATTGCAAGGTACTTAGTAGGAAATGAAATTGAGGAAAACCTGTTGCATTATTACCCACTGACAGAGTGTTCAACAGGTGAAGATATTCTTAATGCAATCAATAATTATTTCCTTGAAAAGGACATTTGTTAGTTGAATTGTTGTCATTTATGCACTGATGGAGGCAAGCCTATGTCAAGTTGTTTTATAGGCTTACATGGCCACATTACAGAAGTAGCTTCCCGAGTACCATGGAGTCACTGCTGCATTCATAGACAAAGTCTTGCATCCAAGCCTCTTCCTAGTGAACTGAAGGATGTTCTTAATGAAGCTGTAAAAGTTGTAAATTTTATTCAGTCACAATCAAGAAACTCTGGATTGTTTAAAGTGCTATGCGAGGAAATGAACAGCATTCACAGCTCATTCCTTTTGCACATGGAGGTAAGGTGGCTATCTTGTGGCAAAGTCATTACACCGATGTTTGAACTTAGTCATGAAGTCCAGATATTTTTTGAAGCCCATTGTTTCCCTCTTGCTCCAAAGTTTCAGGACAGTGATTGTCTTCAAAGTCTTGCATGTTTATCAGATAATTTTCTAGAAATAAGCAAACTGAACTTGGGGCTTCAAAACAGCTCAATTACTATATTCAAAGTAACGGACAAAATTGAGTCAATGATTAAAAACTTGACTTTTGGAAGTGTGTATTGAAAGAGCTCCTCCTGAAGTTTTTGAAACTGCACAACTTCTTACCTGAAAATGACTTGCACCTATCCCCAAACGTGAAAGAGACTGTTGTAAGCCACTCGGAAGATCTTCAAGTTTCCTTTCATAAATACTTTCCTCAATGTGGAAAAGAAAACAACTGGATTGCAGATGCCTTTAATGAAGAATTCTCAAAGAAGCTAAACTACCAATCAGTGAAAAAGAGCAGTTCATCAAACTTTCAACCAATTCTTCTTTAAATTCTGACTTTAAAAGAAAGCATCTTATTACCTTCTGCACAGATGTCAGTGAAGAATATGAACAGCCCAGTGAGAAGGCACTCAAATACCTCTTGCCATTTACTAATACTGAACTAGTAGAGAGAGCTTTTCTTCTTACACCTTCATAAAAAAATAAGTACCACAAATTAATGCAAGTCTGGATTTAAGACTGTAGTTTGCATCTTTTGAGCCTGATTTCAAGAAACTAAGTGCATCAAAACAAGATCAAGAATCTAATAATATTTTAATTGACTAGTGATTTGTATAACAATTATTACAGATTTTTCTCAAATAAATTTTATTTATTGATAACACAAATCAATATTATTAATAATAATAAATTAAAAGTTTGTTAAATACTTGATCATCGTTGTCAGTATTTAACTGCATTGTGAATATCATAAAATTAAGTCTGTGGTTAGTACTTTTAGTGTAGTAAATTTTCTTTTCTAACCTATTACGCCATTTCCACTATTTTACATTAAGATAGACACTGAACAAAAGTTTCAGTGTTTAAAAACAGCTGTTTTAAAAACAAAGGGTACAATTTATAGAAATGGGCTTAAAAGGGGTGGAAGTGGAGAAAGGTTGGGAACCACTGATCTATGTAATACACCTTTCATGGTTCATGCTTTCCTTTTCAGTCTCACTGTTGCCACTTTGGACATCCTTAAGTCCAGATACAGAGAAAGGGAGGAATGGGATTACTTTGAGACATACCAAATTTAAACAGCCTGTGGATTATAAAAAAAAAAAAACTGATAGATATTTTTGTAGTTAAAGGAAATGTGGGCTGGAGCTGTATCTTTGGGAATCATTATTATATAAACTATAATTGAAGATACAGTGTGTATTATGATGAAGAAATTATATAGAATAAGCAGGATGGAGGACTAATGATAAAATCGAAGAAACACCAATATAAGAAGGGCAAATGTAGAAGAGCCTGTAGAAGAGCCTGAAAGAGGAGCCAAGAAGCATAAGAAAAACTAGGAGAGTGTGAAAAAAAGAGAATTTGGCTTTTTAAAGATGGAGATAAAATAGGAAAAGGGCTGAAAGTATTCATTGATTTTGGTTTGGGTTTTGGCTACGAGTTACTGATGATATTATTCATAAAGATATGGAGAGAAATGTAGAATACAGACCTTGAATAGTGAAAAGAAAAGGAAGATGTGGGATGGGGGTGGAGATGACGCATGTAAGGAACTTGACTGTGATGAAAAAAAAAATGTATCGAGTAGCCATTGATTAATATGTAATAATAAGCTGGATATAATAATATACTGTTATAAGTTCTTCATCAGAAAAGAAGTGCCAAACAATCTCACTCACTAAAAAACTGAGTCATGGGGAGGTAAAGTACAACAAAGGAAACAACAAAGTCAATAACGTAAGAACTATGTGTGGTGGCAAATGGGCACTAGACTGGTCAGGGCGATCACTTCATAGATATATAAATGTCCACCACTATGTCACACACCTGAAACTAATACAATATTGGATGTCCACTATAATTAGAAAATAATTTAATTTAAAAAGACTTTGTGTACTACCTTAAAACATAGTAACTTGCTTATCACTTAGTAACTAATAAGTAATTGACAATATTTATTGAGCCTTTGACTATATACTAAACATTGTAATTTGGCTTCATGTTTATGAATGCATTTAATTTTCATCCAAGCCTGATTGCTTTTTCTAGACAGCTCTGTTTGTGCAGTCTTTGATTATTGCTGAAAGAGTAAGCTGTTTCAAAAAAATCTCCCTATTCATAGACTTACCTGAATGTCATTTACTCAATATTTTCTGTCTCATCCCGTGGTAATCCTTATTATGTTCCCAAGTATTTCCAGCTATTTACCTTCATGGCACATAGCAAGTTTGCACTTTTGAAACTCTTGTTACTCTCTGGAGTGTTTGTGACCAATAAGATGTGCAGAGAAGTAGCGTGTATTACTTCTGGGTGAGAGCAGCTCATTGAAGGCGCAAGTTAATCCAGGATTATCTTTTCCTCTGCAACATCAGTGAATAATATTCTAGATACTGGTGGATCCACTCATGGGGAGGTGAGCCCCCAGACAACATGTAATGGAAAGAGAACTGACACTGGGTGATGAACACAATATAACGCATAGACAATAAACTATGGAATTGTATACCTAGAACTTATGTAATTCTTATTAATGTCACCCCAGTAAGTCTAACAATAACAATTTTAAAAAATACAATGGGAGGGAGAAATAAACTTTTGTTATTTCCTTGGATTAGGGCTTATTTATTACCTCAGCATAACCAAACTGATGTATTTCCTAAATTATTCTTCTTTGTCTTCTGGACTTTTCATTCCAAGGTAGATAAGCTCCCTTTCATTGTTAACCCAGAAATCAGCATAGAATGAAAGGTTTAATGTGCACACTTTAGACTTAAACTGATCAACTTAAAATGTTGGTTCCACTACTTGTTTGCTTTGTGATTGTTATGTAATGCCTCTGAGTTTCACTGTTCTCATCTGTAGTATTGGTATAATAATGTTATTTATATCGGAGGAGTTTTAAAAGTATAAAATTAAAAGCTTGTGTGAAGTGCCTAGTGCAAACTTAATTCACAGTGACCACTCAATAAATGTTTGCTCTTGTTATCATTAATTACCTATTCAGAATTCTATGTTACACCTTAAACTGAAGCTTGCTTGTCCATGTACACAAATATATACACATAACAGAGATTCATCTCTGGCTCATGCTTTAGCATCCTGGAGTCAGGAATTGAGACTAGAGCCTACTTGTTGCCCAGTGCCACTTCTAAAATCTCCACTCTTTTGGACTCATGCTATTTGGTATGTTCTGCCTGTTTCATTCTTTATTTCTGAGCTCTGGTATCTTTTAGATACTCCTCTGTAATTTTTGAAAAATATGGAATCCAGCTCAGTTACCCCTTCCATCCTTAAGTGTTTTTATTATTCTTGATGACTTCATTTGTGTCGACAAGTCATCTAAAACAAAACAAAACAAAACAAAACAAAACAAAACAAAACAAACCTCCATCAAATATCCCACCTTTTCAGTTCTTGACTACCTTACTGCCTCTCCTCAATTTGAGAACTTAAATTCTCTTAAGAGATATCACCAGATAAAATTCTTTACTGGAACTGCTTCATGTTGGAAAGTTTTAATTCAAATATCTAACTCTCTCATTACTTCGTTTACTTCCAGATTTTTCACTTAATCACTTCACTCTATTTATTGACCCTTCCAGGATTTCCAGGCTCTTAAATCAATCTATCAGCCTCCTTATATCCCCACTTACTTCACTCTCCAGTTTAGACCCATACGGTATGTAATTTTAATTAATCCTTTTCTAGTTCCTTCATCAATGACCCTTTTGCTAGTCCATCCACATCAACTGCCAACATTTCACGTGAATTATTATAATGATTTACCTTCTTTACTACTACAGATGCACTCAGTTGGTGTCCCTACCAATTCATGGTGTTTTATCATTAGGTAGAAATCAATCCTCATTTCTTTTCTTTTTCTTTTTTTATTGAATTTATTGGAGTGACGTTGGTTAATACAATTCTGTAATACATCATCTATCTATTGCATTATATATTCATCACCCAGATTCAGTTCTCCTTCCATCACCATGTATTTGACACCCTTAACCCTCATCTACCCACCACCTCCTTAACCTCAGGTAACCACTGAGCTGTGTCTGTGTCTACGTGGTTTTGCTTGTTTGTTTGTCTTGTTTGTTCATTTGTTGCTTTCAGTTTTATATCCCACATATGAGTGAAGTCATATGGTTCTTGACTTTGTCTAGCTGACTGATTACACTTAGCATGACCATCTCAAGATCCATTGATGTGGTAAAGTATTTGACTGCAATCTTCCTTTCTTTAGTCAGCTTTGACTCTATTTTATTGTTTCACACTCAGTGCAATATTTATTCTTTTGAATTAAGAATGCCTCAAACTTTCTGTTCTCCTTTCATAAACTTAGTTGAAATCAAATCTGCACTTATCTTGTTGATTTCTGCTAGAATGGAAATGGTATGTGTCTTTCAGTCTAAAGTCAGTCTCTTCACCAGTGCTCTAGATATACCTCCATCTGCCAGTTATCACCCCTTTCTCCTCATCTTCAATTCTCCCCTCTCTAAAAGTGCTGCCTCATCCTCATTAAACTATTGTATAGTAATAAAAAAATAGGTATATATTGATCTCTGCCCCCAGTTCCTTGCACAGAACTCTTAAATCCCTTGGAATTTCCTAAATGATAGGAGTGTCTTTGTTCTAATGGAGTGGCTCTTGGTGGGTTCCAAGACAGTTTCCGGATTGAGGTTGGTTACCAGAAAGACCAAACTATAATTGAAGCTAGGAAACTTTCACCTCATTCTCCATCCTCCTCAAAGGGGAGAGGGCCTGGACACTGTGCTAAGGATGAAGTTGCCATAAGAATCCCCAATGTATGAGGTTCAGAGTGTTTCTGGGTTGGTGAATACATCTATGTGCTGGGAGGGTGGCACACCCCCACCTCCACAGTGACAGAAGCTCCTGCTTCTGTCCAGTATCATTCCAGACCTTGCCCAGTGTATCTTCTGCTGTATATATGCCCATCTGTGTTCTTTATTATATTGTTTATTATGTAATAAACTGATAAACATGTTTCCCTGAGGTTTCTGAGCTGTTCTTGCAAAAGATTCACCCCAAGGAGGGGGTTATGGGAACCTTCGATTTGTAGCCAAGTCAGAAGGAAAGTGTGAGTAGCTGGAGAACGTACTGCTTGAGATTGGATTGTTAAGTAGGAGGCAGTCTTGCAGAACTGAGGCTTTAACCTCTAGGGTTTATACTGACTGCTGGCAGTTAGTGTCAGAATTGCTTAATGTGAAAAAACCCCACGCATCTGGTGTCAGAAGTACTGTGAGTATGAGAATAGGGGAAGAGAACTATTTTTCCTTAAAAATGGTATAGAATTCTCCTCAATACAGGGGGTACCACTACTGATGGAGTTTTACATGAGTTTGATCAAAGTCTGCCTAGAAGGGGCGAATGTGTGTGTGTGTGTGTGTGTGTGTCCCTAGCTCTATCTCTATCTCTATTTATAGGTCTGTAGTTATAGAGGAAAGAGAAATGTAGTTTTCTAAATGATAACATAAAGCCTAGTAAGGACTGACATAGTTAAAAGAGTAAAACAAGTGAAACCAGATTTAGTGGCAGAAACAGCCCACCATGGATATGGGTCTTTCAGATTCATGACTGCATGCTTAATTTTTATGTCTTCTCTCCTAAATCAAGCCCTTAGATATTAACTGCAACGTTCTCCTGTCTGGCTTTCTTGAGTCAAAGCTCTTACTTCCTATCTATCCCACACATTTACTAGATTAATCTACCATAAACTCCACTTTCGTCATATCGCTCCCTTGTTCAAACAATAAAGTGTTATCATCTACTATATCCAATAGCTCTTTGTCTATTCATTTTATTTATTAAAATAAAAATTGTAGTAGTTCAGTACATTTGGGAAACAATGAATTTCCCTATTGCTGTATTTCTTAGAGGAGATTCTCTATTTACAAGGCATGGAGCAGTAGTATTTTATACAAAAACCAGTTTGGGAAATCTTACCATAATACAAGCATAGACAAATATTCACTTTATGGAACATTTCCTGATCGCAGATAAACTGACAGGACATAGAATTACTCTGGAATGATGCTGTACTTTGGGATCCATATTTTTGTTTGCAGTACTACCATTCTTAATTCATGACTTGACTATTGTAATTATCTAAGCAGATTTAATTTTGATTTTCTTTATTATTTCCTGTTTTTCTCTGATGCTTTCAGAATGGCTTCCAAAGCCTTATTTATATTTCTAAATTAATGGTTTGTGTAAGGGAATAGAACCTAGCAGTGAAAGAAGAAAGTAAGCACTCAAAAATGAGTCCATAAATGAATTTCAGAGTAATGTTTGCTGACAAAATTGTGTTGTGATTTTCTTTTCTCCTGGTTTTCCATCCGTAGATAACAATGCCATAGGTTTGTTTTTATGGTCTTTACTTTGTCTTTTATAGGGTCTGATAAGCAATTTGAAGTCTGAAAATAAGGATCAACTTTTTGCATTTCCAAGGTGATATTAGGACTTCGTGGTTGTTTGCACAATTCCACTTAAAGATCACAATCTCAAGCACATTGATGAATAAAAATGTCTTCTTCGTGCCTAAGGAGATAAAGTAAACCTGCAAATACTGAGCTGTAGAGCATGCCAGGGAAGAGCATCACACAATTCTGGCATTTACGTAGAATTATATATGAACACAAATGCATTTCTCTGGTATGGGGAAACGTGCAAAGCAATTACACAGAGATGCGGAGGTGGTGCAGTCAGACACGGCAGCTGTAGGGAACAGCCCTCAGTACTTATAATTCTTGGTGCCCATGTGTGACAGACAGAATCATGCCCTCCCAAAGGCATCTTGGCTCCAATCCTCTGAACCTGTGACTATGTCACCTTACATGCAAAAATAGACTTTGTAGATATGATTAAAGTTAAGAACCTTAAAATGGACAGATTATTCTGGATTAGATAAATGAATCTAGACGATCTCAGAGTCTGTTTGGAGAATCATAGAAGTCAACAAATGAAAGGAGGTTCCCGATAAGCCAGAGAACCAGTTAAGACGGGCAGTGCCAGTGGGTTAGGCAACATTTCTCCACCATCTAGTGATCTCACTAGATTTATATAGGGCTAGAAACTTCTCGAGACAAATCTTGAATTCTGATTTCACAATGGATGACATGCAACAATGCTTATCACTTTAGTTGAATTAGGATAAGGAACAAAATTGTAGATGTTTGACTGAAAATGCCTAAGAAAAAATTCCTTAGAAGAGAAATGATGATAAACCAGAAATTCCAGTGTCTACAACAGGGTTTAGGAGATAGAGGGAACTGTAAGGAGACCCATGATGACCCAAACTCTTGCTGATAGCATAGTGGTTAGGAGTACAAAAAGTACCAGATTTAGAGCCAGGGTTCAAATCCTGAATCTTCCATTTAGCAGCTGGGTACCCTTGGGTAAGTTACTTTTTGTGCTTTAGTTTCATCAATTGCAAATTAGAGATAATAATAGTATCTCTACTAGAGAGCTTTTATAAAGATGAAATGAGTCAGTACATCTAAAGCACTTAGAAAAGTTTCAGATGTATATTTAGCATTTAATAAATATAGCTGTGATTAATATCCTTGAGATGAAGGAATGTGGATCTTTTACAAAGGAGCAGAACACAAAGAAAAGCCACTCTTGTATTTGCAGGTGAGAGGGAAGCCCTGGAGACCCAGAGAGCAGTAGAGGCTTCATTTGGAGGCTTGGAGGTGAGAGGCAGAGAGGAAAGCAGGGCCCAGCCTGGAAAGCATTGCAGGAATAAGCCCAAGAAAACGAAACGGTAGCTAAGAGCTGTGGTGGTGTGGAAACAGCAAGGCCAGGAGCACAGTGATTTAGGAAATGCTGATTGAAGTTGGTGGCATGTTAGATGGCCCTGACAGTGACCCAAGCACAAGAGGCTGAGCAAAGCCTGGAGTGGAGTAACGTGAGAGATTGCTGCATGAAAGGAATTAAAAAGAAGGCTGTGTGAGCAGGATTACAGCCTATTGTGTGAGCACCTATAGGACCATGTCTTCTTATGGGGATTCCCAAGGAGGTTCTAGAATAGAAAGAGGTGACGATCTATAAAGGGGACAGGACAGAGGCTTGGCACTGAGAAGGTAAGAAAGGGCTTTCAAATGAATAGGTTTTGCATCTTTTGATATAACCTTAAGTATCCCCACTATTTGGTGAGAATTGGGGGAAACTTCAGGTTGCATAAACTGCGTATTATATAATGTGATAGATCCTCCAACAGAAAGATCAAGGGGGAGCCCAGAACAGATTTGGTCTGAACACACTGAAAAGAATGATTTGGAGAAAAGTTAAAATCAAATGTGCTAAGGCTATTGGTAAGAAGGAAATTTAATTAGTTTCCTTTTTTGCATTCTACTTATGTTAGTGCTTCAACTCCAATTGTGTGTGCCTTTACTTTGGGTGTTGTGAAACAAAATAATGATTGGGGTTTCATCTCTCATTCTTTATCAACAGATTATGCTGATAACTTCTGTTGATCATTTACATTTATCATGCATACTTTGTAGAGCTGGCGCTTTAATAAGCAATGTGGAGATGACATGCACATTGGAAAACCACCTATTCCTTCTTCAGAAATCAACTTTTCAAATGGTTGTAGGATGCAAAAAGAAAGCATCACAAATCATTTACGAAAGTTATGCAAATATATGTATTGGCTACTGCAATGCAGCGAACTATGTACACAGTCATCAGAGCGAACCTATGGGTGTATGCTTTTGTGTGCATGTTGTTTTACACTTGGCCTCTGCTCCCGTAGTACAAAATAGTGCCGAAGGAACTTGTAGTCTTAATAATTTTAATATTTAGTATCTACTTATAAAAGCTACATTTCTGAATTCACTCATCAATAGCAGAGACATATAATGAAATACAGTCTTGAAGTCAGATTCAATAAAATTCACTTCACGTTTTGCTACAATAATTGATCATAGTCTCTGAATTGGAAAGAACTAGATGTCAAGTACTTCAGCCTTTCTCCCAATGCACAAAACCTATCTACATCACCCCGGAGATGGCATCTAGAATCTGTTTTCCACTTTCAATGTCATTAACACTTCTTTAGTATTCCTTCCCGATTCCTGTTTTCCTTCCAGCCTACTAAAAAGTGTGTACCTACAGTTACCTACTTTTTCCCCTCTTGTCACGTCTTGATCCTTTCTGCCTCTTTTTTCTTTCTTCTTTACCCTTCATTCCTGTAGTCTTCAAATAATAACTATAAATAGGACTTCTGATATGTAATTCTGTTCTTGATTCTCAGGCACTCACCATGAATTCTGAGGTGTCTGATAGGTATTTTCAGCAAGGTATCCCACTAGAACCACAACTGAGCGCACTTTAGCTCCTGTATTTCCTCTTTTGAAGGCAGCACCTCCCTACTCTGGGTTTGAAATGCCAGGTGTTTGTAAATTTTTTTCCTCCCTCACTCTCTATACTTACTTAGTAGAGAGGAAAGAAGGAACTGGGAACTCGGAGAATTTGGTCTTGGTTTTAGTTTCACTAATTAACAACTTCTGGGATCGTTAAATAATTCATTTAATTAATTTATCTAACAAGTGCCCTGATTAAAATAGATCATTTATAGTTATTTTTCACCTCTGCCATTCTGTTTCTATATATGATTCCAAATCTTATCAATTCTCTTGCATCATTTTTTAACACATCTATCTCCTCTTCTTTATTTCTACCTTACTCTCACCTAATCTCATCTCCATGACCTCATCTAGACTATTTTATCTTTAATGGATTTTTCTTATTTATCTATTTCTTCAACATATCTTCCCAACACATTGAATACCTGCCAGGGTAATTTTTCTGAAACATAATTATGGTGATGTCATATTTTGTTCATTAACCTGCAATGACTCACTACGTCCTAAGGTTAAAATCTGAATCCATGGTCTGACTCCAATCTACAGCATTATCTCCTTCAGTCCTCTCTTACCCCTATTTAGTTACAGTTCTAGTGGTCACTTACTGTTGCTCTATGTACTTTTCATTTTCTGGGCCACAATCCTGTGTTCAAACTGTTGCTTCTGTTGTTACTTGACTTTTTTATAATAGCCATTCTGCCAGGTGTGAGATGGTATCTCGTTGTGGTTTTGATTTGCATTTCCCTGATAATTAGTGATGCTGAGTATTTTTTCATATGTCTTCTTGGCCATCTGTATGTCTCCTTTGGGGAAACGTCTCCGTAAGTCCGCTGCCCATTTCTTTTATTAAGTTGTTTATTTTTATTAATATATTATTGAGTCGTGTGTATTCCTTATATAGTTTGGATATTAATTTCTTATTAGGTATATCATTTGAGAATATATTCTCCCAATCTGTAGGTTGTCTTTTTGTTTTGTTGATGGTATCTTTCACTGTACAGACGGTTTTAGATTAATTTAGGCCAATGTTTATTTCTGTTTTTCCTCCCCTTGCTCAGAGTGTCCCTGTGTATTTTCTATTTGAAAGGTATGAATTTTATAGATATTAAAATTTCTAAGTCCTTATTTATTGTATTAAACTTTTTAGGCTTGAATGGATCTGAAGTACCAGTATTACCTACTATGATAATGATTTTGTCAAAAATCATTGATATGGGTTTTTGTCCTCTGTATTTTGATTCTTTGTTACTTGGCACATATATTTTATATTTAAAATGATTTAATTTAGAATGCTTTTTTATAAAGATAATATAATTCTCTTTATATGTTAATAATTTTTACCTTGAATTCTATTTTGGCTGATACGGATAATGCCACTTCTGTTGTCTTTTTTTTCTTTGCATTATATGGATAGATCTTAGCCCATCCTATATTTATAACCTTTCCAAGTCATCTTGTTTTAAGTTTGTCTCTTGTAAACAGCATATTGTTGAATGTTGTTTTCTACTCCAATCTGAGAGTCTTTGCCTTTTAATTGGGAAGTTAGCACATTTACATACATTGTCATAACTGATCTGTTTGGTCTTACTTCTGTTATCTTGTATTATAGATTCTATTTTCTGTGCTTCTTTGCCATTTTCTATGTTTCCTCTCTTGATATTTGGACCATATTTTGTTTGCTTTTATCTTTTGAAGAGGTTTAAAAGAAAGAACTTCTGTTTTAAATTCTACCAATTATATCATTAAGTTTATCGCATACACATTTAGAACAAAATTTCTCTAATTATAATATTAAAGAACAAAATACCTGTGGTCCCATCTCTACATACCTTGTTTTTACTTCTTTTATTCCCTCTGCCAACTCCTAGTTTATGGCATAACTTTCACTCTTGTCTTTTGTTTACAATGCAACTTTTTAATGACAAATTGAGATAGGTTTTATCAAGTACTTCTGGCATATCATCAGTCCTTTTATTTTTCCTGCTAACCATCTTTTCACTTTGTGACACTGAAGGAATTTGAGACACTGTATCAAGGCTATTTCGATTCAAGTTAAGAACCAATTTGGTGAAATTTGTTGCTATGCTGTCCTGACTTTAGTTCTCACACAAATACTTTTCCAACTATGTGTCTTTGACCATGACTTTTTGTTTCCCTTCAAGTCTCCCTTAAATGTTATCTTCTCAGAAGTTCTTCTTTAACTAACCAATCAAAAGTATATCTCAATACCCCATTGTTGTTATTCCTAGCTATTTTCCTTCATAACATCTATCATAACACAATCATACATTAATTCGTTTTATTGTTTAATATCTGTAAATTCCATAAAGATAAGAAACAAGTCTATTTTGTTTACCACAGTAAACCATAATCCTAGCACAGTATCTGATATAATGGGTGCTTAAGAAATCATTGTTGAATGAATAAATTCAACTGAGGGCAAAGTGGGGCAGTGTAAGAGTTTGTTATACCTGTTTTTATCTTTACTAATAAAGTCTCTGCTTAAGCCAAATAACATCAGCTTTTTGCCCCCATCTGATACAGTATGTAAACACCCTGAACTATGCAAGCCACATCCTCAACTATTTCTTGGAAACTAGAGACATCACGAATACTTTTAGCACTGGGTTTAATAGCTGTGCTATTTATGCCTATCAATTCCTGCCAGTCACATACTGCATATCTCTATCCATGGCTGTTGTTGATCTGGCATCTCCTGGGGATATCCTCAGGGTACCAACACATTTGTTAAACACTGAAGTCTCTATGACCTCTCTGCTGGATGTTGATATTATAATATTGAATTCCTCATTTTGCGGAACTCTACTGTACTTTTCACTTAATTGAAAGCAATGTAGAGGTCTTTTACTCCGTGATGAGCTTTGTCATGGGCCCAGCAGCAGTGTTATGGTCACCCCAAATGCTTCAGGTCCTGTATGAAAAGCGTTTCCAAGCTTTGCTTATAAGAACAGCTTAGGTGCCATTCAACAGGGTTGTGTGTGGAGCAGACATTAGTTCTGATCTTTCCACTTTTTATCTCTATCTATCTGTGGACTAAATGTAGGAAAATATCCTACTTCTGTTACAAGAAGATAAACTATAATCAGTTTTCCGCCTTTGTTTATCAGTTTCCCTCAGATATGAAGGTGAGGCTTAAGATACGTTCTTTGTTATATATATAGGCGATAAAGACCAATGAACTGTTATAGTTAGACATTTATGTAAGTTATTCTAGGTTTTCTTTGAAAATATTTTTTATTTCTTCCTGGAAAGCAACTTCATTTTACAATTTAGCTAAAGGAACAACAAAAACTTCATGATTTGTGACTGTAGATTAGTTTTTAATGAAGAAAGTTGACCAATAGATAACAAACCAAATCTTTTCGTTTTGGCCTCTTACGAGTCTACCTCAAAACCTACAACATACCAGCTGGAGGGAGGTCCCTAACCCTCATTCATCCAGGGGCTCAGAAAACCGTAGTCAAACTTGGATCGCACAAAGGAGACTTAGGGGTGTCCACTGCATTGATTCCATTCTGCTTCCACTCTACCACAACCGGGACACATCTTCCTTTACACCAGACAACTTACAGTGGAAATTTCTACTTTCTATAGTGAGGTCTGTACAAAGAAAGCCTTGGACTTATTTCTGCTACCCCCTGCCCCAAGGACCACACAAGTGACAGTTCTCTATACTAAATAATCCTAAGCATGGCCCACTTACACAGGGGGTAATCCTTCCTTAAAGGCAGAGCGGTCTTCTCCATCAAAATATGGAAAGATATATACTTTAAGAGCCAGGATTTTCCTTCAGGGAATTGAGAATGTTGTAGGAACAGAGGATAATTTTAGCCTTTTTGTTGGAGAAATTATTTTTTTACCTGTTTCTTAGGCATAAAGATGACTAACAGTTGTAAAAGGCTTCATTTTCTCTACTGAAAGAAGAAGTTAATCAGTAGAAAATAGGGGAAAAAAAAAGACTTAGAGGTGGCCTCCTTTGAAAGAATGGGCCACTTAGGGGGAATAGGTTATGTCGTGTAAGTGACTAAATATCATTATAATAAAGAGAATTCACAGGGAACTAATTAGGGAAATTCCCATAAAGTAAGCTAAGGTAGACTTGGAAATGTAGAGATTATGTGGTCAAACTTCATTTTGCTGAGTCCCAGGAAGAAGAAATGTCAATCATGTAATTAGTTATTGGGAGGACCAACCCCAGAACAAAGGTTTTATGACCCCCTGTGCAGGCTTTTTCTTCTTGAAATCTGATATAAATCAAAATCATTCACTGAGTATGCATCTCTCTGAGCAATTACGATATTATATTTTAATTGTCTACTGTTGAGTTTTCATCTTCCCAATTAAGCTGTTTGTTCCTAGAGGGAAGGGCTTAAAACATGTTTGTGTCTCTTCGATAGAGCACTCTATCTGCCTCATATGGAACGCTGAATAAATTCTTATTACGTGTGGTGATGAACAAATAAATGCGGTTCTGTGCAATCAAATTGATCATTTTTTTTCTAAGTTTCAAAATTTTCTGACCTGCAGTTTTGTTCCTTTTGAAAAGGAAATCAACTCTAAAGAGTAATATAATAATAAATGCAGCCAAGTCTGGTTTGTGCAAAGGATGTTTCTTTGTGTCATTGACTCCCCAGTATTTCCTCGTATATTTGGGATTTATCCACTCTAGAGCAGGAAAGGGAGCTCTCTCTGATTTATGGCTAAGCTTGCCATTTTAATCTTTTAGTGTCCTCACACAATTTCTTTCGTCTCATTTTGAATGTAATGATGGTTCATTTAACAACCTATAAGGATCTAATCTGAGAGTCTCAGGTTCTAGGATAACCCCCAAGGAAGTGCGTTGTTAATTCCCTTAAGAAAGGTACTAATTCTGACACAAATCATCATCTTTTATTTCCCCCCAAAGAAAAAAGATTGCAACTACGGTAAAGGGTAAATGTTCCTTTCCATTTGGGGCCAGGTAAAATTCAAGACCTTTTGAAGGTGGATTATGTGGCCTCCTAAGAATTGCCTGGAGTGTGCTATGGAGGGACATATTGCTTGGGAATGAGAGGTACCTAATGAGGGTATGAAGTTTAATAAGGAATATCTTGGGCTTTCCGGAGCCCTTGAAGTTTACCCTGGCTTTGTCTGCTCTCCTTTTACTACACTTGCTATTGCTTGCTTTAACTGGGTGAGAGAAGCTTTACATGATGGCGCAGGTTTTTACTTCAACGTCTGCCCTTTCCTAACTTCTGGGATCTTCAAATAAGATGTCCTTGTACTAGCTGTTTTATTTTAGGACTTATTTTATCATTGTTGAGAAAAAAAAGATTTAGCTTGAGCATTGACCACATACACACACACACACACACGGCATATGTTAATATTTTGAACAGACAAGGAGTCTAACTCAAGCTACTAAAGTTTTATTCCTTAGTTCGCATCTTTATCGTTTTAGAAAGCTTTCATCTATGAAATACCAACTTCATCGGGATGATATAGGGAATGTTTTCTTTCCTTAGGGAAATACTATAAATGGGCACTTCTGTTAGAAAACTTTCTTTTGCATTGTCAACAAAAAAATTAGTCAAGCACTGTGGACTTTTAGAAAGCTAACTTGAGCCCACAGTTTTCAGACTATGTGTATAGGTGGTTGATTGAGTCCTCCTTCAGAGTAGAAGTGATATTCTATGCCAGATTACTTTAAAGGTAGGAGAAGATCCGGGTTATATGAGGCCATCAACTTTTTCAATTCGTGTTCCTCTTTAAGAAAACTGATACCAATTTAGAGATAAGAAATGCTGTGGTTCTTCCAATGCCCCACCACAATTAGTTTAACATACAGCAACAGAGAATTCAAATCAGAGCAAGGCATCCATTATAATTAATTGGAATTAAAAATATCTTACAAATATTATAACAACAAAAAAGATATACCTTATGAGAGAGCCTTCCACGGACTTGGAAGAGCCCCATACAAGTGAAGGCTCCTCAAGCCACATGAGGTTGACAGTGAAACCACTCTGTCTCACAACTTATCTCTACCTAACGAATTCTTATTGATGACATATTATGTATAATGAGAGAAGCAGATACAAATATCACATTCTTTTCTGTCTCTAAGGAGCTGAATGTTCACAAAAATAGTGAGTCCTGCAACCCCTTGAGGACCCATGCTATTTCCTTCATCATGCATAGTCTCTAGGCCTAGGTTTGTGTACCCAACATCTGCTTGATGATTTCAAGGCAGAGGATGATAATATCAGAGAACTCTTATTTATACATATTTTTACATATGCATAAAACTTATAAAATAAAATGTCTTTATCTTCTTACTATATATGGTTGTATACATATATATATAGGTACATATATGTATATATGTTATAAGAAGATATCTATCTTCTATATACTACATACAGTGCATATACATTATACATATGTAGCAAGAATATATATATATATATAATAAGAAATATGATCTTAATGTATACAAGGGCTGTCCAGAAATTATTTAGTCATGTAATATGAAAAATAGAGGCATTTATGGATGAAATTTTTTGGACAGCCTTTGTATATACATATTATATTATCTAGATACTACATATAAGTATATATAGACTATATTATTATAAATAGTAAGAAGATAAATGATTCTTTTTATAAATTTTATTTTATAAATGTGATAAATATGTACAATATGTGTAAAAATAAATGTCCTTATCTTTTCATATATATATTATATATATATAATATATATACCTACATATATATTTATATTGTAAGAAAAGATACACTAAAAAGATAGAGTATACAACATGTGATGGCAGTTCTGTACACTGTCTTCTGTATATGAATTTTCCTTAGGTCACAATTGGGCCTGGGCCTGCCTGTGCCTCTCTGATGGACAACAGTTAGAAGCCAGCTTCTCAGGTAGATGTACCTGTTTCAGACTGTTTTATATTGGTGAGTAGAGAGGTCAGAATGAAACCTTTATCATTATTATAAAAACATATTTAACTCATTTGAAACCAAATGGATATGGAAGCTAAGATTTGTGGAAGTAAAAATAAAAGATTCCCTGATTATTATGGCTTTGACTTCTTCAGGTAGTGGCCCAGAACCTATCTCTTTCACAGGGGGATGCACTTCTGTTTTTAATAATTAGATAATTCTCTTCCCAGTTCATGCTTGTGGAACTGTGATGACCTGACTTTAGCTAAGTTTTTTTCTGTCAGTATGTGTGTAACTTCAGAAAAAAAATGAAGAGACTAGTAAAATCTTGATTACTTTTGCATATCCAAGTTGGAGAAGAGAAAATTTATGCTAGCAAGATAAGATATTTTGACTTGAGTATAAAACATATGTAAGTTAATAACAAGAGGAAAATACACAACTCTTTTACTGACCCTTGGATTCTATGTTTACTTTACTGAGTAGCAATTTTCACTCCATGTGAATCATAAAGAGATCTGGAAGTTTCAGGTAAGTTCCACTTCAGGGCATGAAAGTCAGTGACAAAGTGCTGTGTGAAGGTTGATGAGTTATTTAAGGATTATTTATATCTTGTGATTGCTATGTCATCAATAATAGAATAAGCTGACATTAAATGACAAAATAAAACTGCTAGACATGCATTGTACATAAGCACTAAAATCATGCACAGTGTTCCTGATGATACATAATTTATAAAAAGGAAATGCAGGTACTGTCTAAAAACAATTTTTTTTCAAAAACCTTACTAGGTAATATTTTTGTTCAGAATATATATGAAATATTGAACAAAAAACTTTAATAGAACTCACTCTGAAGAATTTCTATAGATTACTAATCACAAATTGTAAAATCCAGACAAAAGTCTCAGTGTGAGTCCAGGTAAGAGTTGCACTGAGTCTCTGCAGACCGGGCTCGATTCCATCTGGGATATGTCGCGGTTAACCATACCTGAAAGTCTCAGGACTAGAGAAGGGAGAATGAGATCGAGGCAATTGCTCTGTGAAAGCATTTAATTAAAGTGTAAGGGGCCCAAATTATGTCACCTCAGTATCAAGTTTTCAATGGATTAAAGTCTCTGGCTCACATGAGGTGTGGTAGATCTTCTGTTTCCTATAAACCTCTCCCTGTATCATTTCCTAATCTTAGGCCTAGCACTAGGTCAGGAACTCAGGGCTGTGCTTTAAGATGTTTATCTTGGATTTCATGGGACTCAACAAAATTACAAGTTCTCCAGAGATGCTCCCTCTTCACCTTTTCGTATGTACTAAATCTACTTTTTACATTTAAAAATACCTGAAGAATGACAAACATCCTTAGCTCACTTACCTGTGTGTGATTTTATTTCTTGAACATTGGTTCATTTTATTAGTTTCTGTAAAAAAATAAAGTGTGACAGCATGGAGATGTCTTCACCAGGAACACCAGGGCTCTTTGTTAGAGCCTGGCATATGATCTTTGTTGATGTTTCAAAACCAAATAGCAAAGAACCAGAGAGAGCTTGTCAGTCTTTACTCTGCCATCTACTACTTTCATGGCAAAGTACTGTTAATAATCATTTAAATGCTTTAGTTGTCAGTCATTGCTCTTTCTTTGTAAATGTTACCCATTTCATAAATAAATCAAAACCTGCAGACCTTAGATTTTCAGAAACTTGAATGCTTTTGTTAAAATTGTATGAAGCAAATTCACAAACACATGATTTATATTATCTCAGTGCACCACTGGATATGATAGAATATACTATTTAAATTAACTTCTCTCCCAACAAATGAAATCAATTCTCTTCTTAGGTTACTTCTCATCTGCCTTTTGTCTTGTTGCAGAATCTTTTCTATTTCTCTCACTCATTCATCTATTGTGCCCTTTCCTTGATCTGATAGCATTAAACATATAATTAAGTCATAAAGGAGGGAACTGATGAGTATAGCAGATGGTAATTGCTTCCTACATTTGAATGAAATGATATGCATTGCTACAATTTACAGCTCTCGCCTCATATTTTATTCAGAAACCTTTTATCTCTTTTCCTGCAGAATTATTCTGCAATAAATTTAGACATCTTATCAATAGCTTGGTGATAGTAGCAGAAACAGAAAAACTGAACTTTGTGCATCTTAATGTTTAAAATAATTTTCTGCAATAATTGAATTATCTGACAACGAACATTCATATAGAGAACCTGAGTATTATCTTCTCTTTTCTGGGGTGGAGGGGTTCAAACCTGTGATTAAAAGAAAAGAAAGACCCTTTAGATTGACAAATTATTGACTGAAAAAGTTTGAAACTAAACAAGGAGCTCTGGGCTTCGCCTTTTTTGGGGAAAGAAGGGATCTCTGCCCCTTTTTATTCCCTGCCAAGTGCAAAATAAAAAGAGAGTAAAGATGAAACTGTCTTAGCTATTACGCAGAAATCCCTAAGTAATTATATAACACCTACCTTTTCAGAAATTATGGGGAAATTTCAGCAAGTTCAAGTCTTGCTCTATTTCCTTCCTTGGAATTATCTCCCATGAGGTCTATATTACTTACTAAATGTAGAACATGTGGAAACTGCTCCTGAAAGTCATCGTGTTGCCTCCCAGGACCTGAGAGTAATTTGCTACACTGCAGGGTCAGTGTAATAAAAACAATAAAAGCCCTCCTTGACGTGCTTACATTTTTTGAGACCATTGTTAAAGAATGTGATTTTGAATGACTCCAGGTCTCTAGGAGGCAAACAGTTGCTATCAGTACTGCATGCAATATTTTCTTTTATAACTGGATTATCTCTTATGTGAGAGTTGTTATAGGTTTTGGAGGTTTAAACACACACAAAGACACATGATCACATATGCATCTGTACACTCACTCCTATCGCAAGTACCTTAGCTGCAAAGTAGTTGCATATAATTTGATATATAATTTGTCTTTTGATGCATTTTTATATACATGGGCATATATGACACATGTCAATCCTATTAAAAAAACATTACTGTGTTCTCTTACATGGTTAGCTGGCAATGGAACCCCTATGAGAGGACAAGAAAGAAGCTTGATCACCCATTTGATATTTCAGTTATTGGTAATAAGGACCGAGTCTGGTTGCGTTGTGAAGCGTTACACTTTCTCGTGGTCTCTGCACCTTCCGCAACTTACTCACCTGTACCTGGTCTAGGACCCCTACTTTCATAGGGAAAGCTTATCTTTTGCTTCTCTAGTAATAAAATAATTTTGAGTGATATGTTAGAATATAACTCTCAGTTCACTCTGAGGCATATACATGAAAAGACTTTCTTAATAATGAACCTATTTTGTATTTCAAATACACTACTCTTTTATGTATTTATTCATTAATTTATTCAAGAAACACTTATTGAGCACCTACTGTGAGCCCAGCATTGGGCTATGTTTTAGAGATACAAATGAAAGTTAACGTAAGATATTGTCTCTGCTTTTTAGCCCAGTTTCAGCAGAGACAGAACACTGACAGAAAGACAGTGAAACTCAGAGGAGAGATGTCTAAATCATGGTAGGCAGACGTAATTGGCCTTCCAGAGTTTGAAACCTTGAATCCAACCTTGAAGAAGAAATAGATTTAATTAGGCAATCCAGGCAGGTGTTTCTTGTGTAAAGACATGACACTTCTATAGATTTGAAGTGGATTGCTATGGCTAGAACCAGGAGTAAGTGAGAAAAAGAAACAAGGGATGAAGTTAGAGAAATATGCAGTGGTTGTGGTTGTGAGGATGTTCTGGAGGTAAAATGTTCTTAGATCAGAATTCTAGAATCCATCGCATACTATCTGTTCTTGTAATGACAGAATAACAGCCTTTAAAATTTTCTTGGCACATTTATTAAGTTTCAAGCAATGTATCAGATTTTTTGGACATGTATCAATAATACTAATCACAAGGACTTTGCAAATTAGAGATTATTATCCCTGTCGAAATTTGGGGACAGTGAGACTTGGGGAGGTCAAATACCTTATTGAGTTTGTGATGATAGTATGTAACAAAACCAGTTCTAAGAAACAAACACTGGTAGTCAGATTTAAAAATCCACATTTCTTCTGTTACTTTTTGTAGCACCCAAGGCATCTGTAGACTGCCTTTTCGTAGCATTTAACCAGGGCCTGTACTTGGTGAGTCCAAGTCACAACCAATTTAGTTAATACAATAGAGAATTTGTTTTACATGGATTTTCAAATTTGATTTATCTTGGAGCTTGGGTTACTAATATTAGAAAGCTCACACATCAGGAAAGTATGACCTGGCTGTTCTTTAGCAGTATGATTCAATAGGTAATATCTGAAAAACAGGGCATCATAGGAATGAAAAAAATTAAAACATTACTCAACTGACACTTCCCCATCCATTAGTACCCCCCAAGAGTATTACCAGTTATACTTAAAATACATCCCATTATTTTTTTTAGCAAGCTCAGTATTTGTGGGGCGGGGAGCATTATGGACACATTTCCAAGTAAATAAAAAAGTGACAATTGGAAAAAATTTTGTAAAGTATTTCAAATGGTAAATTTCTTCTCTCTAAGTTCAGCATTACCTGAATGGAAAGAAAGTTGAAGAAACCATGCTAGATCAGAATGAAGAAAACATTGTTTTAGCTTAGAAACTTTGAGCATATCAAAGACCACATATTAGGGAAATCTAGAGATTTTGTATCTAAAGGGCAAAATGTGGGTGAGGGGGGTGTTTCTAATAAATCCCTCCTATAAAAAACCCTAGTACGTCAATTTAATAGATAGAAAAATTATCAGCAAAATCTACTTAGGAACTTTGATGATTTTAACTTTCTAATTCAATTAAAACTTCCTTTGACAGAAAGATTCTAAAATGTTTGTGAATTTTTTATCATATCAACTTATACTACTAAATATAAAGGTTAAGTATAAGATAAATTGTTTCATTTAAATTTCTGAGAGAACTAGAAAAAAGATGTAAAGGATAAAATTGCCTCTCATTTTTTAATGCACTTCACTTTTTTAAATGATCAAAACTATGGCATTGCAAATGAAAGGGAAAGTGAATTTCATTATAAAGTTTCTGTCTGTCTTTAAGTTGAATGCTGAAGTCTGGAATATCAAGAAGATGTCTGAGTTGTAGATAGAGAATTGGGTGTTACTAGTGTCCAGAATGTTGTCTGTAGATGGTAGTTGGACCATAGGTATGGGTGACATCGTTTACAGAGCATTTGTAAAATAAGAAAACCAAATTAAGAACTCTGAGAAACAATAACATTTAAAGGGAGAAGGAGAAACAAGGAGGATGAGCCCTTAAAGATGTGAAAGAGATGGCTGGAAATAGGAATGAAGACCCAGGAAGGAATCGTCATGAGAACAAAGAGATGGAGAGCATGAGAAAGCAATAGTATCAGGAAGCGTTGCTACTGAATAGCAACTAACTGCAGGTGACAATGAGCATGTCACTAGTGACCTAGAGATGTCAACAGGTTTGTCTTAGAGAGAGTTGGTCTTACGTTTAACAACTAGCTTTTTATTTACTGCCTTTGGGGTTTGTACAGCATCAGGTGCTATAATAAATACTTGATGTTTGAGTAGAAAACAATTTCTCATTATACCATAAATTAAAGATATCACTCAAATGACTGTATATCAAATCAGTCTACCATGTAGATTATACAGTCAAATGTTTCCATTTTTGGCTAATTTCACCTAATGACTTACCAGATACTAATTCATTACCTCAAATAATTTTAATATTTAAATTATTGATTTTCAGAGTCACTAGCACTTAGTAAGAAATGTCTGGTCCATACAAAGGTGAGATCCACATGTTTTTCCTCTTCACCTACCCGGTGGAGGTGCCATAGATCCTAATTCAAATGCTTGATGCAAGAATTGCTACCCTTTCTTGCAGATCTGATCAACTCAATTATATTGGTTTTCCAAAATGTTTTTTCCCCTTAACCTTTAACTGGGCAAAGACATTCTTTCCTACCATCTCTCTTTCCTTTTTTTTTTTCTCAACTGAATTCACATCCTTCAATGTCCTCTTTTCCAAGATTGTTCCTGTTCACCCTAAATTCCTGGCTCTTTCTATCTTTGTTTCTCTTCCTTTCTCTCCTCTCTTTCCATGCTGCTTCTTACCTCTCTTTGTTGCCTTTGTTATATCTCTGCTTCTGTCAATTATACCAATAGTAATTGCTAAGCTTAAAAGTCACATAAGAAATGGCAAGATCTAGTTTTAGAATGTAGTCACAAAAGCAAGACACGTTAATTTCTAAAAGACTGTGGGACTCAGAAATTCTCTTTAGGATCTCCACTAGCTTAAATGTCTACCATTTTCTAAGTAGACTTGCTGATCAGTAAATTCTAGCATTTGAAAAGATAAATTAAACTCATTCATGTTATTATTTTACCATTTTAATTACTTATATTTCAAGAGTATTTCCAACCGTTTTTATACAAAATGTATAAAAGTTGAGCTGCAGTTTGGGCTAAAGAGCTGGACTAAGATTGTTTCAGAAGTGAACTATTCCATTTATAACATCATTTCTAAGGGAAAATGTGTTCCAAGTTCCTAACAACTGATTAGCAAATTAAATTTTGGAATACACCTGTTTGTCAGCAAGGAACTGCCTGTAATTAGAGAGGTAAATCTGTTGGAAAAAATCAAATAGGTGAGCCAAAATGCAGAAGCCTGTGCTGTGATAAGGAAGCTAGTGTATTTGTGTATGGCATTACTATTCAAAGTGCATTCATGCACATGCGCTTATGTGAGTGTCAACAACTTTGAAAACTAAACAGGGCAGTCTTTTTTAGTATGCAAAATTTGCAGATGAGAAAAGTGACACAGAAGGGCCAAGTAACTTTTCCAAGTTCAGGCAATACCAGGCTAGATGGGACCAGATATACTAATTGCAAGTTTTCCCCAGAATAACTGTCTTTTTAATTGGGTTCTGTTTGAGAGTTTAACTGAAAACTAAAAGGTTCTACTATTGCTAAAGAAAATGTTTGGAAGCCACTGCACTAAATGAAAATGGTTTTCAGAAAGGGGGTTAGAAGTTGACTGAAGTAGTCCTCTCTAGCATTCATTCCAAAGAAGAAAACTCCCTTTCCCTAGTGTAATCATTATTCTAAAATGGCAATGTGAGAAAGCAAATATTGAACTCCTACTATGAGCTGAGCATTTTGCTAGACTAGATTTCATTTAATCCTTCTGAAAACCTTAGGAACTAGTAATATTATCTCCATTTTACTGTGAGGAAACAAAGGCTCAGAAAGGTTATGTAACTTGCCCATGGCTCCCTGTATCGTGAAGAGCAATGCAAGGATTTTGCTAACTCCTTAGCCTGTGCTCTTATTTACTACTCATTCTGGCCGGACTCTCATGATAAATATGTGAATTAGATATAATCCTCATTTTACAGATTGGACACCCATATTTCAACTGGATTAATTATCTGGTTCGTAAGTAGCAAGGTCAGGACTTAAGTATTGTGGAGCCATTGAAAGATTTGAAAAAAGAGTGTGACAGAGTTTAAAAAGGGCTATTGGAATATTTATCTGGTAGAGATTATGGGACTGAATCAGATGCAGAAAAGGCAGAGGGGCCATGGGGGCAGTAACCTCAGGAGCCTAGGCATGATACATAAAGAGACTGAATGAGGGACAAAGTCTCAACTTAAAGAATTAATTTTAAAAAAGTTGGGTGGGGAGAAAATTTGAAGGCAGGAGTACTAGTAATAGTAATAATCAAGTTGGTATTAAATCAGAAAACATTAATAAATGGCAGAAATCATACTTTCTAAATAACAGTTAAATGCTATAGTAATTGGACACGGCTCTAGATTCATTGCTTTAAGATGACTGGAGCTCTTTGTAACCAAATTAGACCATGACTGTCATAAATAATTGTGAATAATTGGTTAAAGGAGCCACTAGCATTTTGCTTCCTATAATGTGTGTGTATTTTTATATACCTCCACTTTTTTTTGGCCTATAGTATGCTTTGCAGAATTATGGCTTTGACTTCAGTGCTCTTATCACATTCTATACATTCTGCTAATACTTTCATTAGGCTTTGTTGTAGTAGTTTTTAACATACCTATGTGTTCACTCAACTCCATGCTCCTCAAGAACAAGAATTGTCTCAACCATCTTTGTATTTCTAACACAGCGCTAAGCAACAGTAAGTGCACAATAAATGCTTGTTTCATGATGATTCTACAGTACATAAGGCTATATTTGTCATAACATAGGCAAATAGAATCCAGGGAAATCTATTATATATTAGTTGAATTGAACTCGAGTTCCTAGTGTTAGACAGTGTCTCAAAATTAAGTGACCAATATAGAGATGAATAAGGCAATGTTATAGAGGTTAAGTGGAGATACTCATCAAGCAGATCTTAAGGGGTAACTAAAGTCCCCTAATGATCCGTTTCTGTTTTGTTTAGTCAAATTGGCATTTTTAAAACTTTTAGATAGTTAAAGGATTGATTTTTGTATCTGCTGGGGTACAATTAAGTATTAAACTCTGAGATACAGCCTTTATGTGATATGAGACTTAATAGAATATAGCATATGTAGAATATATGATAATATACATGAAAAGCTTTGTAGAAAGTTCAGAGCAGTGCCTACTACAGACTAAGTGCTTTATAAAGTTCAAAGAAGGAATAAAGCAATGTAGATAAAATACAAAATTTAAAGACATTTTGCATTGTATTATTCAGGATAATGTTTTTTGCTGTAACAAACAAATCTGAAAAAAAAATCAGTGACTTAATAAAAGTTGTTTTTTTTTTTCTTTTTCAATGAACAGTCCAACGTGGACATTCCTAGCTGGTAGCTAGCATTCCACATGATCTTTCTGAAACAAAAGATTGCTTCATCTTATATTTCTGCCCTTCTCCAAGGCCTCCTGTTCATTTGAATTTAGTTTATTGATGGAGAAAAAGAGGATGAAAAAGATACACTCACTCTTTTCCCCGTTATTGCAAAAGTGACAAGTGTTTAATCCACTCATATTCCATTGGTGAGATCAAGCCACATGACCACGTCAACTGAAAGGGAGAATCTGGATTCTAGTCTAGTTGTGTGCATGGGAGGAAGAGGAAACGTATTTGGTGAAGAGCTGACCAGTCCTTGCCAGTTCTGGTCTCACTCTTAGAGTACATTTATTTGTCCCCCCAAAAGACAACTCCAAATTACATCTAATAAACAAACTTAGTTTGAAATCCAGAACCTCTAGGTGAGAAGTAGTTCTCTCTCAGGTACAGATATAGCTTACGATGTGAAGACAAGTTATCTCCGAAGCCACCCCTACCACCTCTGCCTTCTAGCATACACGACGATGAGGGGAGAGAGGCTAATTGTAAAGCAAGCTCCATTTTAAAAAGGCAATAGTGAAATTGTATGGTTACTCTGTGCTGCAAGACTAAATCACTTTATTCAACTAAAAAGTCTTACTGGACCTTTAATGCCCAAAGCTTTATTCAAATGTATCTGTCTTATTATCTGTGTCTCTGGGAATAAGCATGATTTTCAACTAAGTAAAACTCTTAACTCTCTATCTCTTTAATTTGTGCCTCAAAATAAGCAGAAGTCATCTCTTTCTTATAACACTTTGCAAAAAGCAGCATATAGTAGCCCATAACATTCTGACATTTTTTTCAACAACTTCCTAAAAGCTATAGTCTTGGGAGGCACATATTCTGTTTTTCAAATTTTCACAGTTTTATCAAATATTTCCATAGTATAATGTGAGTTTCCAACTTCCCAGCCTGCTGTATCTATTTTCTTGACTCCCAGAATTTCTGTTTTAAGTGAAATGAATAATGTTAGTTATTTTTAAAAATCTCCAAAATTTCAGTAACTTAAAGATTTATTTCTGCTGCTCTACAGTCCTGCTGATTGCGTGGTTCACTACCTTCTCTCAGGAATGATCCACTCCAGCAGAATTGACCTAATCCTTGTCTGTGTGTCTTTGGGTTCTTAGACACTTCTCCTGCTGGAAATCACTTGCAGATTCCTTCCCACTGAATTATATCCTGTAGGGTAGGGATTCTTGTCACCCAATAGTTCATGGATGTAATAGACTTACAGAACCGGATTTGACAGAGAAATGGGACAATTGGTGACTGTCAATCTCTGGTATAGTCTAACATTTTTAAGCCTAAGATCTCTAAAGATGAACTTAAACGTTTTATACTCTCCCACTCCCTTTTCCTATTAGTTCCAACATTTTGAAGTGGAGGGTAAGTTATTATGCAGTCAATTATTTTTCTGTTCATAGAGTGAATTTTGACAGAAGAAGGCATCAGAACTGGAGAAAGGAGAAGAAAGAAAGGGAAGCAAGAGATAAAAGCATGGCCTACTTGCTTGACTCCTTCACCAGACTTTTCACCTACAACAGGGGTCTTATCTATAAAACTCCAGTACTGGACATGGTGATATGCCCAGAGTATGTACTTAGTTCATTTTTCTTGATGTGTGGTTTAGGAGCACAAGCTCTAAAGTGAGATTGTAGTTGTTCAAATCCATACTGTGCCAATTGCTGTGAACATTGGTCAAGCTACTTAATCTTTCCATGCCTCAATGTCATCATCTAAAAAAACTGGGAAAATAGTAATGTGTATTTGTGAAACTTAACTAAGACAATTAAGGTAAATGGCTAGAATAACACCTGGGCCTATGATAAGCTTTTGATAAATACTGATCACAATTTTGAGATGCAGCACAGCATGGTGGCTGGAAGTGGAACTCTGAAGCCAGGCTGAGTTCTAATCCCTGCTGTACTCATTCCTCCTCATTTTTCCAAAGTAACCTTAATCTTTTTATGCCAGTTTTACAATGATAAACATCCAAAAAAAAAAACACACACACACACACAAAAAAAAAAACACTGATACTATAGTGAGAGATTAAATAACTGAGGTCTTTAAAAGCTAAAATTAGTTCAAGGTAAGTAGGTAAAACAATGCTAATTCCTATATCTGATTTTGGTTGGTGGTCTTGTTTTTTACATTGATATTAATATGAAATGTTACATTACATGTGCCTTGTTTGTAAACCATAAGGCAAGTCTTTATCTCTTCCTTTTCATTCCCTTCCACGCCATATCATGTAATCCAAATGCCTAGAAATTAAAATGTTAGAAGAAACCCATATCAATACATTGGATACAGAAAAGCAACAAATATTTCCCCAATTAGCCAACTCTTACACATGGAAGTATTTGGGAAGGGGGATGGATTGACACTATCTTACAGGGAAGAAAAAATTAGATTTAAAAGCTTTGTTCTTTCACCTCTCACCTTACCCAGAAAAAAATAGGAAAAAGAAAAAAAAAATAATATCCTAGGAAACTGTGTGGCCATTGCTGACATGAAAGACTTTTAGTAACTTCTGTTTTCAGTAGTTTCTTTTCTGAAAGTATAAAGATTGCTAAGGAAAAAAAAATATACCACCACCCACATTTAGTCTGGAGTTAATATGCATTTTTCCTCTTGTCTGAGAGTGGGAGGCTCTCTGTTTATATAATTACAGCTTTCAAAAATTGTTTAAATAGACATGAGCTAAGAAGTGAAATTGCATGTGGAATATTTGGGTGACACTGAATCTATGGGATTTTCTTAGAAAAACTGAAATATTTTTTGGCTTTCACTTGCAACTGTGTATGCTTTGCTGGAGGTTCAGGAACAGCTTTTCCATGTCGCTGACAATTTTGATAATAGTCCTGATGAATTATCTGCGCTAAACACGCTCTCCAAACCAACTGAATTCACTTCTGCCGAGGAGATTTGGAGAAAAGCAATGAGTTGCACATTTTCCTCAAGTTTGGGGCATGGTACCTCCAACAAGATCAGGAGAACGAAAGCAAACCCTGACCCACATTTGCTACCTTTTCTGTTTTTCCAATGAGCCATCTTTGACGCATAGTAAGTGAAGAATTAGAAATGAGTGTAATTGAGGAACAAGAGGCCAAGATGAAATTGGGCTTGTGTTTTGAGGGGTAAAGTATTCACTCTTATATGCATTCACTCATTTTTATTTTGAACAGGTAAAAATAATTATGAATATCTTCCTCAACATTCTTTGTTTTTTCTCATGTTTTATATTTTAAAATATATTTGAATTTATTTTTTATTTCTAAACAGCTATACTGAAGTGAAATAGATATACATTATACAATTTAAAAGTATACAAATTGATGAGTTCTTTTTTAATTTCTTTTTTATTGTTAGACTTACTGGGGTGACATCTGTTAGCAAGGATTACATAGGTTTCAGGCATACAATCCTACAGTGCATTGTCAGCTTGTTGTATAATAAGTTCACCACCTAATGTGACTTCTCTTTCCATCACCTTATATTTAGCTTCCCCTCTCCTCTTGATGAGTTCTGATTTACATACATATATATATATATATATATATATATATATATTCATAAAGCCATCAATGAAATGAAGGAATAAACATCCATTTTGTCCAAAAGTTTCCTTTGTCCCTTTTAAATCCTTTCCTAACCCTCCCAGTTCTTCTGACTCACCCTTCCCCACCATGACCATCCCGTTCCCTGGCAACCCACTGTTCTGCTTTCTGTCTTGGTAGATCGGTTTGCATTTTCTAGTGTTTTATGTAAATGGAATCATCCAGAATATACTCTTTTTTTGGTAAGAAGTTTTCCACTAAGCATCATTATTTTGAAATTAATCCATCTTGTCTGTATTAGTTTTGTCCTGTTGACTAATATTCTCTTGCATGGATATATCACGATTTATTTATGCATTCAACTATTGATGGACATTTGGATTGTTTTCGAATTTGGGCTATTACAAATAAAGCTGCTATGATATTTGTGGAAAACTCTTGGTGTGAATATATACTTTCATCGTTTTGGGATAAATATCTAAGACTCAAATGTCTCAATCACGTGGTAGGTGTATTTTTAACTCATTGAGAAAGTGCTAAACTATTTTCCAAAGTGATTGTACCATTTTAGATTACCCCTAGCAGCATTGAGAATTCCGATTCCTCCATTTCATCAGCAGTTGGTGTGGTCAGATGTTTTAACGTCAGCTGTTCTAACAAGCGTGTAGTGGTATTTCATTGCAGTTTTAATTTACACTTCCCCAATGACAAAGGATGTTGAGTACATTTTCATGGGCTTATTTGCAACCATATATCCGTTTGAATCTTTTACTTATTTTTTGTGGTTGCTTTCTTAATATCAAGGTTTGTTTTCTGTTTTTAAATCTATTATTCTACTAAAAATTGACCTGCACTGAAATTGATTTTTTGGTATACAGCTTATGTTAGCACGTGTGTGATTTCGTGTGACCACTACCACACGTAGAAAGCAGAACTGTCCATACCCTCTAACACTTCCTTTAGCTGCGCCTTTGAAGTTGTGTGCTGCCCCACTCCAACCCGTCTTTGTTCTCTATTACTGTAGTATTGTCTTTTCAAAATTGTCATATATTGTGTCCATAGGCCACTCTGGTGAACCACCTGAGTTGAAATGGAGTTGAGCCCTCCAGGGAGCCACCCACTGTGGTGGCCCATCTCGATGTCCACCTGGGGCTGTCTGTGTCCCACCGGAGCATCTGTAGGCCCAGGACGCCTCCCTGGGTGTGGTGCCGGGCCTGCTCGAAGGAGGGGTGACACTGTCAAAGGGAAACTGCTCCACTCACCCTCATGAGATCCTTCTCGGTCTCGGTGTCCAGAGGGTGTAAAAGCCTTTATTTATTTATTTATTCATTTATTTATCATTTATTTATTTTTGTCACTTTGAAAGATGTTTTCATTGGTATAGAACTTGAGTGCTTTAGAGGTGTCACACCTTTGTCTTCTCCCTTGTAATGTAACTATTTGCTTCTTTTGTGTGTAATGTTTCTGTTTTCTCTGGATGGTTTTATTTCTCTTTATCACTGGTTAATAGCATTATGCTCACAGTGGACCTTGGTGTAGTTTTTTGCATTTTTTCTTAAGCATGGATGGGGGGTTTGTTTAGTTTTTTGGACCTAGGACTTATAGTTTTTATTAAATAAATAAAAAAAAATCCCGCCATTCTTCTTCCATTGTTCTTCTGTCATGCCACTCTGTTTTGTTGGAGACTCCGATTACAGGTTTGGCTTCTCAAAGTTGATCCACAGTTCATCGCTTACTGATACTCTATTCACTGTTTTGTGTCATTTTTTCTTCTGTGTGTTTCATTTTGGATAGTTTTATTGATAAATCTTACAAGTGACTAATATTTTTTTCCACAATGTCTAAGGCACTTTTTATTTCTAAAGTTTAATTTGGGTATTTTTTCACGCAATTTAATATGTTCAATATTTCTTGTACATGTTTTAAACACAGGAAATATGGTTATAATAACTATTTTCTTCTCCCTTTCTGCTAATTCTAACATGTGTGCCAATTCTGGGTCTATTTTGATTGATTTTTCTTTTCACCGTAGGTCATATTTCTTGATGCTCTGCATGCCTGGTAATTTCACTGGATTCCTGAGATTGTGAATTTTACCTTTTCTGGTGCTAGGTTGTTTTATGTTATACATATTCTCAAACTTCTCTCAGTGACACAGTTAATTACTTGGAAATTATTTGACACTTTCAGGTCTTGCATGTGTTCAGCATGACTAAAGGAGTATTAATCTAGGGCTAATTACACCCCACTATTTTAAACGAGTCTCATCTGAGTATTCTACTAAATGCCCCATGAATTATGAGATTTTTCTAACATGAGGCTGGTTGAAGAGGCAATGGCCCTGTGTACTCTTTCTTTTAGTTTTTCTTTCTCTTAATCTTAGTGATTTCTTCACATGCATGATCAATCCTCTGCTGAATGCTCGAGGAGAAGCCTCTGAAGATCTCTAGAGCTCTTGAGTTTATTTCTCAAACTCTGTCAAAACTATAAGCTGGAATAATGATAGGGCTAACTTCATTTGTTTCCCATATCCTGGTGATTATTCTCCAAACTGCCTGATAACAAATATCTTGAAAAATTAGTGTTTAATATATGTCACTTTATCACATAGAGAAGTGGAATGACAATATTCTGTGTTTTAGTCTTTTGTTTTGCATTTTTCAGAATATGAATTTTTCATAGCTTGAAGTGATTTAATAAATTACCTACTATACAACTAATTACCCCATTTTTAGAGGACTACCTTATACTTAGCAAGACGAAGTGAACTGACAAGAGCTCACTGTAAAAAAAAAAAAAAAGAGCTCACTGTAGTAATCATCCAGTTTACCCTTCTGGCAAGATACAGTGTCTATGTATGCAGGGGTTTAGTTCTAGCATCTTGATTCCATCAAGTTGGAGTTTTCTTCTTTGCCTCTCATGTGGGAGTACTATAGTCCCTCTTTGGGATGTCTCTGCTAAGTTTTCCAATTTTGAAATTTCCTTGTGGGGATGCAACCCTCCTCCAATTCTGTAACCAATCAGGGCCCAATGAGCACTATGTCTTACTTGCTACTGCAGAAAAAAAATTGCCTCTGCCCCTTTTCTGGTAACTCACTTTGGTTTTATGACTCCATGTAAGTTAGACACTGCAACTATTTTATTGCTTTGACACTGACTTTAAAAAAGTAGGAGAAGGAAATGCTTTAATTCTGGACTGAACTTGGATATCTTCTTCCAAATCCTTGGATAAGTGGCCTGGGAAGCTTGCTGGGCACACTGAAGGCCTGATGGCTGCTTGAAACTTCACTTCTTCTAAGACATATAATTCACATCCATCTCATAGAGGTCTTTTATTATCCACAACAATAATGTGGGAGTGGGAAGCCCTTTCTAGGAAATTAAAAGTGGCTAGGGTCGAGAAGAGAGCTCTGAAGATTTCTGCTGCCCTCTTCCTTCATTAGCTATCAAGTTAGAATTCCAAATTGTCAGCTACTTACATTCTCTTTTTGTTTCCCCAGGAGGATATAGGTCTTTGCCTTTTTAATTCAACTTCTTTAAGAAATTCTATTGCTGTCTCTATATTATTTTCACCAGGGTTAATCAGTAGATTTTTGTTTTTCCCCTTTCCTTGGCTAGGTTGGTATATTCTCTCTTCACATTTTAGAGATCCCGAATGAGGTATGGATTTTATTGCAGTAAAGATATTGGCCCCAAGCACTGGGCTTGTCCCTGCAGGGGCAGAAATGAGCCTGACTGTTCTTGGAAATCCCATTCATCCTGTCAGACACCATTAGGAGGCATTCTCTGGGAAACAGGTAGGTCTCAGGATTCCTGGGTGTCCCCTTGGTCCTCAGGATTTTCTTAATATTAAATTTGTATCTTGGAATTTACTACCAAAGGAAAATTAAATTTTCCAAATACAAGAGAGGAATAAATTGGATAGATATGTACAATTGTTTAGGGAGGTAATTTGTCTTCTCAAAGTGACTAAATAAGAATTTTAGTTTTTCTTTTACTTGTTAAAGATATTTTTCTAATTTCTCCTTTAAAAATCAATGAGACCTGATGTCTTGTTGTTCTCGTTATTGGCCTCGCTAAGGAGCTGAATGACTCAAGGTAAATTCTTATACAATATAGGCTTGTTGTGAGAGTGGATAATATTTAACACATTTAAAATAGTTAAAACAGTGACTCAATGAGCATTAGTTATTATTTTTGTTGAACATTTTAAAAATATGACGAATCCAAGGTGGATACTCTGATATTGACTTAATAATTCAAAATTATTTTAGTTCTAATTTTTATCTGTACAGTTTTTTTCTTAATTTTAAAGGAAATACTATATTGCTGCAACAAAAATGAGAGAGGCTTCCTGCATCAATGGAAATTTAATTCTACACTCTGAGCTATCATGCAAAGTCAGTTTGGCTTAGATATTCATCAGATGTTTATTCATTCTTTTGCATTCTCGCCAAAAACATTTAGAAATAACAAATCAGGGCTGAGCAGCAGCTTTCTATATACACTTAATGGCAAATTCTTACTAACCAACTAAGTCCTGGTTCAAATTAATATAGTTTATTGCTCAAACTAAAGAGGTTTTTGTGAATATAAATATCCAACATTTTCTTAGTAGAATGAGCTATACATATGCTAATGATGTTGACCTGATGAATATTTGGCTTTTTTAGGTCATTGGTTTCAAGGATTCTCATCCATATAAACAAAATTCAAGGCATTTTGCAAAAAGCAAAACAAATGGTAGACTGATGGTTCAATGTCTGTTGAATATGAAGGCTGTGGTACCATATTCCATCCAAGCTTCAACAATTGACAAGTGACCGAACTTGAATGTGGTCTAGCGTTATCACGGTAGAAGACAATACCTTTGTGATTTACCAGATCTGGATGCTTCTGTTTGATGGCATCATGTAATTTCTCCAATTGACAACAGTACACATCCAAATTAATTGTTTGGTTCCTGGGAAGCAGCTCAAAATACACAATACCTTTGAAATTTCACTTTCTTTGGGTAGGAATGCCTTGAATGCTAAAACATTTACCTTTGATAAATATATCAAATTGTTCTTGTAATAGTTTTCGGCCAAAAAAGCTAAAAAAAATTTTGAGCATGGAGTCATAAAGTTGCCTGAAAGATGGCAAAAGGCAACTGAACAAAATGAACAACATGTTGTTGAATAAAGTTTTTGTTTTCTATTTAAAAAAAAATCACCTTTCATTTACTCACAAGAAATACAATTACTTTTTGACCAGCCCAACATATAGGGAGAAGATGTCTGAATAAATTGATAAATGAAGATATATTTTTACATCCAGTAATACAGGATAAAACTCACCTCCAACTAATTCAGACTTTCTTTCAATTCTGTTGATTCTTCTATGAGAAGAAGATGAGAATTATTTTTGACTTTCTGAAATGTGTCACTACTATTTGTCAATAATAATTTTAAAGTGCCCGATTTCCCTTGTATTGTACTTAATGCCATTGCTAAAATTAAACATCAAACCAATTGCATCTATCCTAATTAGCTGGAATTATGAAGATTTATACCATTCATTCCAAAAATATTTCTTAACTGGTATTTGATTTAATAGAGTCAATGTAAAGTGTATTATTTTGTGAATTCACTAAGAAGTAAAAGAAACAAAATGACTTTGGGATATTGACATGCCTATATACAGGTCAGAGATACTGCTTTTAGTCTGGAAGACCTCTTTCCAACAATTATATTTAGTCTGATTGAGACTGCCCAACGTGGAAGACAGAGCAAAAATATTACAAAGGGGATATGAAATGGTGAAAAAACATAAAGAAATGGTGAAAGAAGAGTATGGTTCTCTAATACTTGGTTATTTCTAGCCTCACTGGGAACTTCTAACCTAGTTCAAATACTCCTTTTTCTGGTCTTCGCCATTCAATAATGCCTTTTCTTATAGAGTAATACCTTTCCAGTTTTAATCCTATTATCTATTAGTTGCTGTTTATCATATTTATATATGGAGTTTTCAAATTTATAATTAGTAAGCATTATTAAAATCTGCTATTATATATTAATGCATTTGGTATTTTCTTACTTCAACAGATTATTGCCTTCATTGCTTTCATTAAAAAAATCGAACATTAGACAAAGTAGAATGGCACCTGCTAAAAAGTACTTTTATACTAAGGAGTTGTGAAGCAGAGAAGCTACTAGTTTGATGCAGTGACAAAGCATGTTAACTTTCCACTGTTTCTTTTTCACTTAGGAATTCTGGACACACTTGTCGGTAATAATTTCTAGAATAATTTTTAAAAACTTGGGACTCCCTCTTTTATTAGTTTTAATAAAGAATCACGGCTCCCTAAGCTTCCTTGGAAAATTATTACCTATCAGCAAGATAGAAGACAGCCATATACGATATTGACAGCTGTAGAAAGCAGTCCCTAATGATGGCCCTTAAGAGGTAAAAGTTACTTTTTAAAAATTACAGTCAACCATGAATTAAGTTCCCTTTGAAGATACAACTTGAGTTCTAGAGAGTTGACAATGGAAACTAGTAGTGAGAAAATGATTTACTAGTTAACCTAGGAGCAGAAGTTTGGTTAAGTAGTAAAATTGTGAACTATGGAAAACAAGACTCCATGATATTTGAACCAATCCAATTCCTGTATTCATTAACTGATAGAATTTTCATTAACAATGATTTTTTTCTCATAAAAAAATAAATGCATCATTATTGAGAAATAATACGAGGGTGGTCCAGAAAAAATCCAGCCGTACATACCTCTAGTTTTCATATCACATGACTAGATAGACACTTTCCAGAGAGCCCTCTTACACACGCACTGGAGAAGCCCCCCTGTGTGACGAAATGGCGACAAAATTGCTGTGTTATTTCAGACAAATGCTTATGTCCCTCTGGTTATCTGTCATGATTTATGTATCAAGTTAGACAGCTTAGATGTGATACGGAATGTGTCAGATCTGTGTTCTTGTAACTGTAGGCCCTAATACACAGCGTTGGCATGGTGGGCAAGTTCAATACCATGTAATCAATTTATGGCCCAATGTGAGGGCTATCCAGGAAAACTCCAGCCATAAATGCTTCTGTTTTTCATATTACGTGGCTGGATACTTTCCAGACAGACTTCTACTCCACTGTGGATGTAGGAAACATATTTCAACTTTCAGTGTAATACATTTTATAATATAATAGACCATTTTATAGTGGTGTCTAACAAATATAAGGCAGAACTCTTGCACTATAATAAAATGAGTGAATGAATAATTGGTAAGTTTGCTGGATGAATAAATGAATGAATTAATGAAATCCATTTCTGTTATCAGGTCAGACTTGCTTTTTAAGACTTCATGGAACTATAAGCTCCCCTGAAGTCCACCTTTGATATGAACATTGGGTATTCTCTAGAAAGCTTGTGCTCCTCATGGATTAGTTTATTATGCTATTTGCATGAAACTTGAATGAGGTAATGAGTCAGAAACCACCAATGCCAACAGAACTTGTAAGGGGGAAAGTTCAATAATGAATGATTCTGTGTTAAATGTGGTCAACACCATATGGAGAAGTTGAGTGGGCCATTATTGTAAGAAGGCCAGGAAAGGAGAGGAGACTTGTGGGTCGGCTGCCACTAAGGCCATGTTGTGTAGCTTGACTCCTTTCGGCCATGCAGCTTAGTGGCAGAGACACCAATTATTGTCAACAGGTTATTTATTTATTTTTAAACAGCCACTCAAAGAGAAATCATCTCAATGTCTACGTCATTTTTTGGGAGAAATGAATGGAGAGAAATGGTTCAGGTCTGAAAGCAATTGTCTAAATTTACAGCTGTATGTGGTCAAACAACTATTGACGCTGGAGAGTTTCCAATTGCTGGTAATAGACTGGAAAAAAGATAATGTGTTTGATCGATCAGCATGAACAAATTTCATTTAAGGGATCAATAACAGTTTATACTTGACAGAGCTGAGGGACCACATTTATTTTTCCCTTTGATTGAATAAATGTTTTCAATGGGACTGCAAATGTAAAGCAATCCTAACCATTTCTTAACTTGAGGCACAGCTCCAGCTACAGTGTTATTGCAAGCAATGTGTATTTAAAACTAATATACAGAAAACTGGATAGCCAGGGGCTGGAGCAGTTGAATGAAACTAATGTACAGTTTATTAAAACACAACACATGGCAAGAGGAAGGTTTCATTTTCTTGATGTTGAGCGATGGAAAAAAATAGGAGAGAGACATCACATTTTATGGTGCTCAGCTTTTTTGTGTTTTGTTTTATTTTGTTTGTCACCTGCTCTTTTTATTAAGATTAAATCCTTCAATGGATGAAATAAATTATGAAAAATATTAAATGGGAAAAAAGAATCCAACACCTATGACGGATAACCCCAGGGTGAATCTTTTCTTAGCATACGTAGCACTGCCTGATTTGGCAATCTCTATATACATCTGGTGGCTCTTTCCATAAAGCCATATTCCCACAAAATATAGCACCTACCTCAGTAAATGTTCACTGAATGAATAAATGGTAGAATTAATGCCGACTGATAGCCACTTCCTGCCAAATGGCCTTATAGCTGGTGCTGATTCATGACATTTCATTTGGACTCGGGAGCTACGTTTTAGTTCTGGGTTGTCTGCATGCTCTACGGTATGCAAGCATTCCTCATGTTATAGACGGGCTAGCATCATAGGCCACATGCAACTTGGCTAAAGCTACAGTTGACTCTTAATGTGAGTTTGAACTGTATGGATTTACTTACACACAAATTATTTTTCAATAAATATGTACAGCACTGTAAATGTATTTTCTTTATCATTTTCTTAATAACATTTTCTTTTCTCTTGCTTACTTTATTATAAGAATACAGTATGTAATATACGTAACACAGAACGTGTGTTAATCACCTGTTTATGTTATTGGTAAGGCTTCAGGTCAACAGTAGACTATTAGTAGTTAGGTTTTGGAGAACCAAAAATTATACATGGATTTCTGATTTTGCAGAGGGGTCAGCACCATATCCTCCATGTTGTTCAAGGATCAACTGTATTAGCTAAAGGAGTAAGGTTTCCCATTGACTGTCTAAAAAACAATAGGTAGGTATTTGGGTAGTTCTGGTTACAAAAAGACAAAGCAGGCATTTTAAACAGAGGAATGCCCTGATCACTCTTGTTATACTTTCACATTAAAGAGAAAGGGCTCTTCTTCTTTAAAACATAGATTTCTATCGCTTCTCGGCCTTTTGGCTAAGATCAAGTGTAAAACATAGATTTCTAACTGAAAAGCTATGAGTAATTTTTTATTTAACCTTTAGGATTCTTTCCTCCAAAAGATTTTTGTTTCTACTATACTGTTTTCCTCTCTGGCATTAGAAAACACAGATCCTACATGCACAGCTTTCCCTCTGCCATAGTTATGTTAGTAGTAAGCTCACCCCAGAGACCTTGGGTGAACCTCAGTGAGAGTCAGAATAACTCTATTGATAATCTACGTTTCTTTTCACAAAGACATAGTGACTCAAATTAAAGAAATACAGCTATCAAAAGACTTTTTGTCAGTGCCTTCAATTCAGGTGTCACTGAGAAGGGGTAAAATTTTCACAGCAAAGAGTTTCCTTCTCTGAACAATGTGTAAAAATACCTCCCCAAAGAGGCTGGAGTCGCATCACCCTGTGATTAAGTTTCCAATGATACAGATGACAAGCGTGCCTTAAAATGTGGGGGAAATGCCAATAGTACGTGCCGCGTCTGGTTCCAGCTGCCTCAGCCAGCTCCACGTTCCCCGGCATGTGCCTCTCAGTGAGAACTGAGATGGTGAGAAGCTGCTCCTGAGGACGAGAGCTGTGCCAGGTCTATTTTAGGCACTAAGGCTTTGAATTGTTTAAAATGCATATTGTTTGTGTACATCTCACAAAGGAAAATGCCAGCTCTGAATGCCCTGGGCTGCTTGTATGTCAAATGATTAAGTCTTCAAGTCCTACAGCCGAGGGGTCAGTATCAATGGTTCTTCCAGGTCAGGGTATACGCAGCAGAGTTGGAGGCAATGGTTGACCTTTTGATGGCACTTCAGGGTAACCCAGCTTCTTAGGGCATAAATAATCATTTTTAATTTGTTTGTCTGAGTTCTATTTATTTAACAATGCAAATGTATTATAACATATGTGACTTACAGATATTCTTTTGGGAAGGGAAAAGATGTTTCCATAGCATTTCTCTATCTAAACAAAACGGTTAATGAAGGAAAGAAGATGACAGAATAAATAATAGAAATAAGTCAATTATACTCTGCTACTTGGCAGTTTGGGATGATCACTTTACAACTGTACAATTTTCTTATAAAGTATGAACTCCCTCAGTATTACTAAACAATCTTGTCTTCCTCATATATTAGCTATAATTTAAAAATGGCTTGATGATGCTTTAAAAACTTCCCAACTCCTTATATACTATGTACCTTTGAATCAAAATTTATTTATTTAGTTTTGAGGATGTAAGTGTCCATACTATGCTTATTTTGTACTAAATTAACTTCTGAAACCACTGTGCTCTTTTTACTTTTGTGGAAGTGTAAAAGCCGAGTACAGAGTGGAATAATAAATAATATTCACAATGTCAATCATCTTCCTTCTACTGCTATCAATTAGCATCTACTGCTCTTACCACACTGTGAAAAGTGAAAACAATACAACCTGAGGCTTATAACTTAACTAGAGAAATAAAGTAGACAGGATCCTGAAAATACAGTGGTAAGCAATGCTTAATTGTATTATTATAAATCAATTATTAAAAGTGATTATTTGATGTTGCATAAGTGGCATACTTCTGTTTTAATGAAAATTCACATTGGCCTTACTACTGTTGGGAGGTCTCTGAACAATGTGTGATAAAACATGGCTTTCCATACAATAATTACTGTAGTAGTAAGGTGACATTAGCTACTTTAACAACAATAGGGACAACTGTGTAATGGCATACATGCAATAAAAATTTATATTTTGGTGTCATGAAATCCAAAACAGGTGCTCTGGATTGGTGGATGCCTTTCCTCTAAGTTGTGATTCAGGGAGACAGACTCCTTCCCTGTTGTGGTTTTGCCTTCTTCAAGCATAGCACACAAACACAACAGAGCTCCCCGCTCTGGGCTGGAAGAGAAAGAGCATGGTTTTTGTGGGTCGGTCACTTTCATCCAAGGTACTCAGAACAAACAAACAAACAAATAAGAATTCACAGATACAGACAACAGAATGGCATTACTAGAGGGAAGGGAGGGGTCAATGGACGATGAATAGGGTAAAGAGGTATCGAATACACGGCGATGGAAGTAGACTAGACTTTGGGTGGTGTGCACACATACAGCATACAGATGTTGTATTATTATAGAAAGTTGTACACTTGAAATTTATCTTGTGTTATTAACCAATGCTACCCCAATACATTTAAATTAATTTTTTAAATCATTCACTGGAGTTTAGTTTAATGGCTGCACCCAACTGCAAGGAATGGAAGGAAATACAATATAGCTGTGTTCTGAGAAGAAGAAGTAGGTTTGGTGAAGATCTAGCCATATCTGGCACAGCTATGATGCTTTAAAAATGACATCATGTCACTCTTGTTTTCAGTGATAATCAACTCCATGTTGATGTGACAGTTTATACTGCAATCCCCAGAAGAAATGCATTTATTTCTTTCAAGGTAAGAGGTTTTAATTAACTGTACTTGGAACTATCTGGAGTGATGCATACACTTTTGGAAGAAGATATGGCAAAGGTCCCAGCCCCTTTGGAGAATCACTGCAACCATGGAGAGAGGTGATGGAAGCAGAAGTCAGCTCTATCGTAAACCTTCTGTTGGGTCTCTGGCTTCCAGACAGCCTTGGTTTCTATCCAGACCCAGGAATGGTCATGCTTGAATGCAAGTGATCCTGTCTAATATGTTCTCATTGGCTTGGCTACTGAGACATCAGCTATTTAGGCAGTAGGTGGTAAACACGTTTAAAAACATTTTATTTTTTGGTAGCTGATTCCAGTTTCTTTTGATCTTTGAACATAATATAATCGGTTTTACATATAGATAAATCACAGTAGCATTGGTACTTTTAAAAATAATACATTCAGTGGAAACATTAATATTTAGAAACTTTTATTTAACTTAATCATTTTAAGGGTTTTGTACTTATTTAAAATATGTGCTTATTTCTAGGAGTCATTATTATTAATACTATTGTTAATCCTATTATATTTGCAACTTCCTATTGCTCCAGCTGTTTTCTTGTTTTTTTTTTTTCTTCTTTCCATTCTCTGTCTCACGTTCCTTAACCTCTGCCCCTTAGACTAATAAATTAAGTTCCCAGTATGTGGAGGCGCTGTCTGTTCCTGAGTTGTAATAAATGCCTCCTCATTAATCAGAGAACAGAGATCCTGATGGAGATGTCCGTTTTCTCCAGTGAAGCAGATGTCACAGTGCTATGTCAGAAGCTTGTACTGGGTGTTTGGTGTCTATGTCTTGTGAACAACACTCAGATAAAATCCACAAAAATGGTGCAAGGATTATATAAATAACCAAAATGGCATTGTTGAGATTACAGAGCCTATGTTGGTTTTCTAAATTTTAAAAAGTTAAATAAACTCTTTTCTTTAGAGCAATGAGAGTGCTTTATAATTACTATTTTCATATGTATTTCTCCTATTACAGGTTATAAAATTTCTCTGAGAAGCTAAGAAATACAATTTATATTTGTTATAATGAGGTCAATTTAGTGAATGGCTTCTAAAATTCTTATTATTCTTCCAGACCTCAGGGCAATTAAATAGCATGAATGTCTATTTATTTCTTCATTTCAAAATAAATAATCAACAATAACTAAAGTTTTAAAAAAGTAATTGCTTCTCTAGCCATTTGGCTAAGGTATTATTCAAATAAAACTTGTTCATTTGTCTTTTTAATTGGAATTAAGAGTTTGTTTTCTGAGTATAAATCACAGACTTCTGAACATGTGGATACTCTGTGGATATCAATTTACTACCCACATTCTCTAAGTCTAAGCTGTGATGGCTATGATTCCACTTTGCCAAAGATCATTGGGTCTAGTGTTTCCATGTAGGAATTTCTTCCTGGTATTTTTTAGGGAGAATTATGTTTTTCTGAATTCCAAATCTTGAGAAAAACCAGTTCAGAAATTGAGAAAATGAGAAATAAAGTATTGTAATTTTTTAGGAGTTAAACTATCAAGATTGAAATATTATTGGGTCAACTTCAAGTCCAAAGCAAGAAGAGGAAATCCTGATATGTGAAGACCACCATTGTTGATGTTTCCGGGAAACAGGGCTGGAGCAAGAGGGAGAGAAGTGGTCGTGATTCTAGTGAGTCAGGCTTGGTTGTTTGTAGAACAGTTGCCAAGTTATAAATGTGTTTGTGTTCTTATCTTTAGCTACTGGGTCATCATTCTTACAAATAACATAAATGAATAAGCTCACATAAATAGTTACTTTATATAAATTTTGTGAGTGTTGCTCCAAGAACAAACAAGTTATAGAAGTAAAATAAATCCTTAAATTGAAAATTCCAAAATCTGATTCCATATAGTGCCTTTAACCTTGCTAGCAGGTCAAAATATTACTTTGTTCAAATATCACTCAATAATATTCCCTGGCTTTTTTCAGTGTTTGAATGTATTCTATATATTATTCTTTATAAATAATAACAAATTTAATACATGTTATTTATTAAACAATTTATGATATAATATCAGGTAAAGGGTATAAAGATGTTGAAAGTATCTTAAGAAACATTTAAAAATTAGTTAGCTCATTGTCAGATATGTTTAAATCAGAATAAAACATTTATTTATATTATATTTGTTTTTTTTCACAGAAAAGTTCTGAAACTTTTAATTTAACCCTATCATGTAAATGATTCATGTTTATTATTATGGTCACCATTACTGTTACATAAAGAAAGTATTATGAAAAATACAGTCGTAACCTATAATTCTGAGAATTTGCAGAATTTCCAATTTTTATTCCCAAATCCCAAAGATTAGTGTAGGAATTTTGAAATGCTATTCTACTCTTATAATAGGTTAAAGTGAAGGAGTACCTATAAACTCAGCATATAGATCGAGCAGTTGAACCCTCTAGGGTGCAGTTTGAGTAATTCCAATGTTATTAACTCTACTTAATGCAAATTAATGTTTTTAACTTTAGTAGTACCAATGTGGGGGTACTATTCTGCTCTGTGAGGATCAGATAAAAATTTAGATGTAGAATCAAAGGTTTAATTGCCAAGGCATTTGTTGGGAACATCAGAAAAAGATGAGATTGATTATAAACCCATCTAGTAACTTTGAATATTATTCAAAATAGGTTGCTTTCTAAGGCTGATGTAAGATACCATGAAATATACTCCTGGAGTCAAAAGAGGTTCAAGTTACATCAGGTGTTTCTCTCAGGAAGACAGGGACTCTATGCTATTGATGTCCTTAGAAAACATTACTCTGCTGGCCATTTTTTTTTTTCTGGATGGGGCTAGACTGACATTATGTGACTAGCTGGATACAGGACAGTTTTATAAGCCTGTACTTAGTAGCTGAAGAGTTATTTTAAGACTGAAAGCCCTAGGAAATAAGAAACAGCTTTCAGCTGTGTTTTACTTGATTATGTGATCAGTAAGTCATTGTGCTTGAGTGGGAGTCTATGAGAAGACTGAGAGGAAGATGATCTGGAAAGTCAGGGTGCTTTACAGTCCTATCATTACGTGAAATAAGGTAAAGATGTGGCAAGTGGGTTGGAATGGAAATAAGAAGATCCGAGTTCTAGCCTTGAGTCTATATGCCACTGGATAAGTCACTTGTTCTGATTTAGAGGGTCCTGTTCATAAAACAAGAAACTGGATAATTTTTTTGATTGACTATCTTAGTAAAGGAATTTCATTTGCAGTGCCACTGCCTTGGTTTGGGTCCTTGTTTACTCTAACTTGACTACTCCAATGATAACCTGGTTTCCAGGCATATATTTCCTGCTCCATCTCCTACCTGCCTGTTAGATATCTTTCTAAAACACGAATCTGATCATTTCAGTACTGTTTACAGTTTCTCAATGGCTTCCTGTTACAGCCTTATTGTTCTTTATTCCTCATGACATAGCCATACTTACATCTTGCCCATCCACATAAATGATAAAAATATGTCAAACTGACTGATTTTGCTCTGGACTTACTCTTTATTTTGACTCATATATATTTATCTCAGTTATTATACCTGAATGAAATTCCCTTCCTCACCATTTGCACCAAGTGTTCTTCCCTTAATTCTACAAAAGCATTCAAATAAAATGTTTCCTTTGATTTCCCACCCCCATCCCCTCGGAAGAAGTCGATCATCTCTGACTTTATGCCACCATTGTGACTAGCATAGATTTCTTTGTGATTGAACTTATCATACTGTATTAAAATTCTTTATTCACAATTTTTTTACCATCCTTAAATCTTATTTTTGTGTATTTAGTTGCTCATATATCTACTGGTTGCTACCTAATAGGTTCACAATATATGTTGGTTTAGTGGAACTAGCGTTAATAAACATTAGCTCCTTAAAGGCAGGGGCCATGATCATTTTCTTCACACTGTACACTCAGCACTAAACACAACATCTGAAACACAATAGGTACTCATTGAATATCTGCTAAAAAAATGAGAAATAGTTTAAGACATGTATTAATAGCTTTTTGTTTGAAGATACCAACCCAAGTGCATCTCAGCTATGAGTATAGTTATAGTTACTTTTGTCCTATGAAAATTTTTAATTAGTAGATGATGTTAATATGATGAGAATGGTAATTTATTTTGAATATAGTATTAGTTTAACTTGGAAGAGAAAAAAGTTAAATAAAAATACGAATCCTCATTTTAAGTTATTCATACTTAGAAAATGGGCTTAAAAAAACTAGTCCTTGTAAGCCTCTCATTATGTATTGTATTCAAGGTCAGAAGGATTTTTACCTTTATTCTGCCATGTATGTGCTTTATTACCCTTTCCTTGATTTGCTTGTTACAACTTATGTAATCTTGATCAGCTTCCTCATTTTAAAAAGTGGAGATGCTAATTCTTATTGACCTATACTGGGAAGCTAATTGTAGAAAAGTGGCTTGTTATCCATAAAGTGTCATACAAAGGAAAGAAAAATATTATTATTCTATCCATATATTTCCCTAATTCTAAGGTTATTTGTCATGTCTAAACCAAGTTCTATTTTCTAAACTTTACTACTGTTCTCATAGGGTCCTGTCCTATGGAAATGGAGATTAAACATTTACTTCCATTTGGGGAGGAGGTATGTATTTTATTTATAATACTATAAAAAGAGTGATTCAACTTTTAATTTTCTGTGCTCCACATCTATGAGTCAGCTCAGGCTGCCTTATATAGTAAAATACCGTAGACTAGGTGGTTTAAATGGTGGACATTTATTTCTCATAGTTCTAAAGGCCAAGCAGCCCAAGATTAAGATTTAAGATGCTGGCTGATTCTGTTTGTGCTGAGGGCTCTCTTCCTGGCTTACAGACCGCCTTCTCTCTGTGTCCTTATGTGAAGGAGAGAGTGAGTCCTTTGGTGTCTCTTCTTTCAAGAACACTAATCCTATTGAATTAGGGACCTACCTTTATTACCTCATTTAGCCTTAATTACTTCTGTAAAGGTGCCATCTCTAAATAAGATCTGTTTAGGGTTAGGGCTCCAACATCTGAATTTTGGAGGGATTCAATTTAGTTCATTGCACCACACCCAGTAACAACCATGGAATTCTTCCATGCTGTATCAACAGATTTTCAATGGACACCTATGCTTCATCTTATTTACATGTATATTGGTTAAACTGGAGGAGTGTGTGTGTGTGTGTGTGTGTGTGTGTGTGAATATGTATGCATAAATGTATGTGTATCTTTTATTCTTTCATTTTTGTCTTTAATTTTATCTTTAGAACATATGAACCCCAATATTCCCATCCCAAAGCCTCTATTGTTTATGATTAAAGTTTAATTAGTTTTTTTGGCAAGGAAGAAAAAATAAACCTCTACATTTCTGTTAATGTATGAATTAGCAGGAGATATTCAGAAATTGAGTTGCCTACATGTTGTTTGAAAATTGTTTACAGCAAATAATGAACAAAGCAAATCAGATTGCCAAAGGCCTAGCTGTTGAGAAAGTGTAGCACATTATTAATTAAAATACAAGTCAGCTTTTCCAGCACTTGTAGCCCGTGGGTATCAAATGTACTGCACTTGATTGAATCAGGTAGTGGCAGCACAGGCATTTTTTATTTTGTGCTGGAAGGGAATAACAAAAATGTAAAGCTGTTTTCTGCTGCTTCATTTGAAAAAATATTATTTGGGAATGAAGGCCTACCAGCTACATCAGACAAGCACAAATAATATAAAATCTACATCATACCCTTGCACTGTGATTTTTAAACAAGGGGTCTACAACCTCAGATACTCTCATGGTATTGTATTATAGACAGACCTTTGTCTATGGCCAAGAAAACAGTTTCCATGGAGATGCAAGGAATTTGACAATGGTCACTGTTTTGGTGAAGAAAATTAATCTAAGCAGGAGACCAGTTTATAGTTATAAGAATTTTTTCTTTTTCTGTGCAGGAGGAGGGGTAACAGAGTTGAGAAGTAACAGAAGAAAAATGTATCTGCCTTTTGGGTATTCTTTTTAACATGCTGAAGTCAGTGAAATTTTGAGAAACCACACACTATGTTTCCAGTTTCAATGCTAATGGGAATTCTCAGGTGAAAGAAAAAATAGTAAAGAGAATGTGATCTTTATAATACACGTAAACATTTAGCTCACCCCTAGGATAAGTCAGAAAAAGAAATAATGCTGAGAGGTTTTTCTTGTTTTTTTGTTTTTGTTTTTTTTAAAATTCAAACACTATTACCTATTAAAGTAGGAGCTGATACCTTTTTTAACTCTGCCTTGTTCTAAGCTCTTGATGGACAAAGATCACATTTTAGTCATTCCTTCATATCCTTTATCCTGAAATAATGGGAAAGAATTAAAAGAGTAGGTTTTCCATAAATGTTTGTTAAATGACATGGACACAAGCTGTGATGCTCCATTAGAACAATAAATACAGTAATTATAAAGGACTTTAGAGAATCAGTTCTACTTAAGTCAGAGACCCCTCCAGGTTCAATTTAGGCAACTTTGAAAGAGTAATTAATATTTGCAGGCTACTACTTACTGTTAAAGAGTACATTTAGAAATGTTAGGACAGTTCACAAAAATGCCTAATTAAATATTACAAATAGTCTTTGTAATAATGGGCAGAACCACTGTTGACAAAAAGCAAACAAAGTGAGTCAAATGCCTTTTTGACCTGTGGGATCTTAGTCCAGAAATTCCATTCTCACTGTCAGTGTATTTCTGGGTGAAATTAGTCACCTCTGGCCATTATATTAAACTTCCTCCTCTCTTATTCCACTCATAGGTTTGAAATCTCTATAGTGGGCACCAGTGGATCAGGGTAACCTCTGTCTTTTGCAGTAAAAATTTCCTGGGTTTAAATCAACGCATTCTTATAGCTCTCAAATTAAGATGTACGATGAGGCAAATTAAATAGGAATCAAATTCACTCAATTCTGTTCCCTGTTTTAATTCAGGTCTTCCCTACTCTAACTCATAATCTTTGTTCGAGAGGTAGCTTTTACCCTGAGAGTTAAGTTGGACTGTGCTCATCATCTGATTTACCTGAGTAGGAAAGCTCTTTACTGACCTAGGTTCGTGATGGCTTGACATGTTCCTTTGGCCTCAGAGAAACATCAGCTGTGTGTCATACGGTCATAGTGAGGAGGTGCTGGCTCCTACCTTTATTCCAGAAGCAACATCCTGGCTAGCCTACCTGAGGAGATGTTTCAGTGACAAATGACATTTTCTCCTTGTTCCCTCCTTCCTTCTCTTCTTCCCTCCCTCCCTCCCTTTTTCCCTTATAAAATATATGCTAAATCTGCCCTTTTCTCCCCTCCGGGTTGTCCTCTTTGCCCATTCCTTCTTTCTAGTGCCGAGGATGAGGTCATAACATCCTTTCCAGTCGTTTTAAGCCCCTGCCTTGTCAATACTCCCTCTGGAACTCGCCCCTCCCCTTTACTCCTTTTCACTGTCTGCTTTAGGTACCAAATGGGTTTCTTTCAAGTCTCTCTTCTGCCAGGAGAATCTTTCTTAGGAATTAAGGGCACTTCTACAATATTATAAATTGGTCATTGATATGTCAGTGGTCACAATTTTTTCTTCTTCTTTCTCCCAGGCTTTCAAGCTGCTTGCGTGGCCATGAGACAACAGACAGTTTCAAAGCTGTTTTGGCCTTTCTTGTTTTTTACTTCCTCTTGTGGGAATGTAAATCTTCACTGCAATAGAGCGGCTGATTGTGACCTTCTGTGTTAGCAGTTCTGTTCCTTGAAAACTAAAAATAGGCCTTAATCTTCTCAACATGTGAGGTTCCAAAAGAGGCTCTTTGATTAATAGCTGCCGATATGTGGTGGCATCCGTGTCCTCCTTTGAGCACACTGTGGGTGGGGGGAGAGGTGCTGGCAAAAGGGAGGCAGAACGTCAGTGTTATCATTTGTTATGGATGACTTGTTGCCTCGTCCCCAGAGTCCAGCTCTTTCCTGACTCCCATGCTCTATTAAGAGGGCCACTTCTGTAGGCAAACACTGTGAAAAATACAACCACCAAACATGGGCTGCGTGTTTTTCTCTGATTTTGAAATTTATTTCAGTTGTTTTCATTTTGCATGTTAGCTCCCCAAAATTATATACATCCACCTTACAATGCATAACAGAATGAGTGCTGGAGAACCTGGTACTCAGTGGTGCCCTAGTAATTAAATAAACAAATTGCCTTTCCCCACCTCAAAAAAGAAAAAAGACCTAAGCATCAAAGTTGAAATTATAATTTTTTTTATAAATCACCGGTTACCTTTCCAAGGGTGACTGAGATTCCAATTGCTGGTAGTTTTGATAGGCTCAACGCCTGCCCATATTTAAAATCCATATTCCAGTACATATTGGGTCAAACCCTAACCAGATGTAGGTACACAGCAGTTATTGGATTTCTTGATGATGAATAAAAAGCAGACAATGCACCTGTCTGGTTGCAGAAAGGATTTGCATAAAAATGAAGGAACAATACACATACTTATGTAAAGTGTTGATTAACAGGATTGCCTATATGTATGTGAAAAAATACACCAACCCACGCAATACAGATTTTCTAAATTAAACCAAATGAGGCATTGTAAAAGCACACATGCAATTGCCAACAATTAAGAAATGGGCTGATAGACTAGGGCCCTGTTGGAACGACTTGATTTCCTGGCACGTTGATCCTCTGAAGAAGAGGAACTCTGTACTCTGCCAGTCAATTAGATATTCAGTTAGTGAGAGAACTAACTACAAAGTGCCATTTGCCATTTGATTTTTGTGCTTAAGGTGGAAGGAGGAGTGACGATTAGGAAACAGATTATCCATGGAGCTATAGGTTTCCAAAGATCAACCTGTTTTTATTGAACACACAGTCTCCAAGATGGGTAGCATGGCAGGTATTAATGCTAGAATTCTGATTCTCAACTCAAATCAACTGAAATGAGGAGGAGCTTCTCACTGAGAATAAGTATTTATGGTATAAAAATAAATGAGAGAAAATATGCTCTAGCTTTATTCTATCTTGTTTTTAAATCTGAACATTTTTTCAGTTTTTTTCTTAAAGCTGCTCTTATAGGCCTTATCTATCTGGACCAGCACCTTTCTTACCTTATAGGCCACTGATCTGTTTAAATTTTACTCTTTCCCAAGAACTTTTCTCTTCATGCGAACTCATTAGTTTTCTAGAACATCTTTATAATGATGCCCTGATTCTGGCTGAAAATGCATTAAAACAATAGACCTTAAATTTTCATCCTCCTTTCTAATGTGAAAATGTACCTCATAGTTAAACTCAATGTGAGAGAGAATGCAAAATTTAAAATTATCATTATTCTCAAGCATCATTGCCATAGCAAATATCTAAAGTAGGTATATTTGTTTGTTTTATTTTTTCTATCAGTTTGAGAGACAGAGCAAGCTATTATAAGATACATGATGTATAGTTTAGAGTGTAAGTGTCAGCTCCACCATAGTGATACCAAATACTACTTAAGAATCCACCAACCCAGACGACATGAATTCCATTATCTCTCTTCTCTTGTATGGACCACTCCTCACTTGATACAGTCTGTACTTTCTTGTGACCAGTCAAATTTGTTCTTATTTAATAGGTACAGATGTACTTACTGCAGTGGTAGCATCCTGCCCTTGGTATCTGAAAGTGATTTCCTCAAATGTCATTATCCTTTGCTGCCAATGCCCAAAGTCAGGGGGTTACAGATGAAACCTAGGAAATGTAATCAATCAATTCTCAACTTCATAGTGATGCTGAAGTGTGTTTCACTAAATAATATAATAGGTGTGACTAACATCTATTTGCTCCTCTTTACTGCTTGGTTCAGAGCTCAAAGATAGGACCACTTGGAGTCTAACTCAGTTGCTTCAGGTGGATCTCCATCTTGCTCTTTTCTAAATTAAAGCCAGAGGCTTTGGGAAAGCAGGTAAATGTAGACAACTTGAAAAGTCCCTTCAGTTATCTCTGTTGCCACTGCTAGCATGGAGGGCACATCTCCACTTTTCCATCCTGAGTGGATTATCTGATTGCCAGTCCAGATTCATTATGTGCTCTTCTATGTCCTGTTCTATGCCCTAGTACACTGAGATCTATGGATTTTATACACAAGCTACTTTGCTTTTTGACCTGGTTTGGTTTGACCAATAGGAAGCACAGGTGTGAGATTGGGACTTTCAGAAAAGAGAAAGGTCAGAATATTTATTCTTTCCCACACTCACTCTGGGATGTGGCTTTAATATTGGCTGCATTCTTCTGCATAAGATCACAGTTCCTTTTGGTGACTTCTTTCCCACCATTATAGCTTTCCAAGATTTGGGGGAATGAATACTTTACCCTAACTTTTCCCCTTCAGATATAGAGAAAGTAATGGTTTAGCACTATCGCTGGTTTCTGGGTGCTCCCCTATTCCTTGTTGGTTCCTGTAACTCTGCCCACATCTATGTAAATGGCTGCTTTATTAAACTCTTTTTAATTACCTCCTTTGAAAATGACATTTCTTCCCTAACAAAATTCTGACTGATATGAGTACTATACTGACAATCTGTCTTCCATTAAAACAACTCCACTGTAAGGGCCAGCCCACTAATATGCTTTTGTTCTCATGGGGGTTTACATCAGGATTCTTTTGGTTTTCCCTAAACTTGGACTATGGATTTCCTGGGCCACTCTGACTTTTAAAAATAAACCTGACTCTAGTTCAAGTGGTTTTGGGGAAGGCATTAGCCTTTATCCTTTACTCCTCAATTGACTTCTGTGCTTTTTATGCAGATCATCTCACTTCTTCCAACAACTTTTAGGCTATATCAGCTATTGAGCAGATTCAAAATAAATAAACATTAGTCACCAAGGAAATGCAAATTAAAACCACAGTGAAGTACCACTTCACGTTCATTAGGATAACTGTAATCAATAAGACAGATAATAACAAATATTGGCTAGAAAGTGGAGAAATTAGAACCTTATACACTATTGGTAAGGATGAAAGTGGCACAACCACTATGGAAAATAGTCTAAAGTTTCTCAAAAGGTTAAACATAGATTTACTTTATGACCCAGCAATTTTATATATACAGATATATGTATAGTCCCAGGAGAAATTAATACCTATATTCACATAAAAACTTATACACAAATATTCATTTTAGCTTTATTCATAATAGACAAAAAATGTAAACAACCCACATGTTCATCAACTGATAAATAGATAAAAAAATAGTATATCCATACAATCAAGTATTATTTATCATAAAAAGAAACAAATAATTGATACGTGCTATAGCATGGATAAACCTTGAAAACATTATGTTAAGTAAAAGAGGTCAATCACAAAAGGCCACATTTGTATTATCTCATTTACATGAAATTTTAAGAATGAGCAAATCTATAGAGACAGAGAGTAGATGAGTGTCTGCCTGGGGCTGATGGGGGAGTGGTTGGAGGAAAATGAGAGTCACTGCTAATAGATACCATGTGTCTTTGGGGGGCAATGAAAATATTTTAAAATTGATGATGATAATAGTTGCACAATTCTGCAAACACACTAAAAACTATTGAATTACACAATTTAAAAGGGTGCATTTTATGGTGTGTGAATTATATCTCAATTATAAAAATAGATAAATGAATAAACAGAAAATAGCCAACCTTACCTGATGATTACCTTCTCACACGTGTAACAGGTAAAGAGAAGGGTTTGTGAAAAATAATTTATTAAAATAAAAAGAGGATGGATTTCTAAAACAGTTATGAAAAGCTAATACAATAAAGTACATGCATTATGTAAATATTATCTATCCAAACTTTTCACTTCTTACATTAAAAAGCCTTAGACTGGATTATTTTGCATTTTCTAACAAATGAAGGTTGAAAAGCAGGAAAAAATTTGAACTAAGAATGCTAAACAATTTCTGCAGTAATTTCATTCTTACTCAAAATAAACTAGTGTTTACAACACAAGAATTTTCCAGATGGCCATGCAAATGAAGGTTTAGGAATACACTACATGCCATATTATTGTTGTTTAGTATTTATTGAGCACTCACGGCACGCAAGGCACTGAAAAAATAAACTACAACCCCAGTTATGCAAGTTATAACCTGAAAAGCATATAAAGTCATATTACCTACTGTCTTCAATGGATTAATAATGCATGCAATATTCCAAAGGTCAGGGCTCAATCATATTAATATTGGTACTGGGAATATATCTTGTTCAAATTAACCTGTTTTCTTTATCCCCTCTCTTTTTCAGGGTATTTTTCTTGATATATTTCTAATATCTTAATACCCTGGTACAATCCCTGATATTACAATTCCACCAATATATGTTTTTGCAGTATACAGCATTATATATGGCTAAGATTTTCTTAGAATTTTATTTTTACTAAAATTACCCTTAGTAGTGATATTTCTAAATCTATACCATTGGCCTGTACCCTTCCTTACAGAAAAGCTAGCCAAGGTAATAGTTAAAGCTTATAAGTGTGGTATTGCTAACTGAGAAAGCAGCAATTTAAAAAATTTAAAACCAAGAGTGTCTTAATTGCATGTATAGGCCCAACATTATTTACGAAATTGATGTACATCCCATTTTTATTTCTTAACTCCAGGCTGACTTAGAAACTGACAGGAAACTTGTAAAAGACCCGTTAGGAAGGATAAATCTTCATGGGTTTCTACAACACTATTCATTATAACAAGGGAAGACAATTACATGCTTTTACACCCATAACATACCTAAGCTGCCATGTACTGGAGTTTTCTACATGGGTGCATATCTCTTGGAATTTGAAGCTTCCTCATGGAATACCATGATAAATGCTTAGATAGGTGAAATAAATTTTAGTTCGGGCTGATTATACAATTGGGATAAACAGACAAAGAGAGTTGCAAAATTAATTAAAATATGACCAAAGATGACAAACCCAGATGCTGTGACTTCTGTACGAAGCTTTCTCTTCCCTCTATTCTTACACCGTACTTTCATACCTGACATCTATAATATGCATTGGAGAAAATAAACACTTCCCTTCCTTAAATTTTGAGCTTAATATGAAAGTGATTTCTTATACTAATAATGTTTTTAACCCAGGTCATGCTCAGTGAATTCCTTTTGCAATTTTAGTAGGAGAAAGGTACTCCAGATTACTGTGATTTTTTAAATCATAATTTAATTCTGATTGTTACTGTTAAAAATAGGTATTCTTTTAATTTCACAACCTTGTAATTTATTCATTAGAGAGAGTGATGGTCTAAGATAGCTACTGTTTTGGTGATATGCTGACAGGTGGTGACAGTAATAGACAATTTACAGCAAAATTTGCATATCATTGGCTTCTGGGCATATATTTATCTTATAGTCTACATACGTCTGTCATATATCTTTGCATATGAACATTATGTTTGTGGTAAGGGCTTTAGATTTTCCTTTATAAAATATGAAACAATATCAACAATATATCAAATGCTGAAACATCTATGAATTGAATTGGCAACTCCCTCAGATGAAGAACAAGATAAAAAGCTGCTCAACTTTTTGTTGTTCCTCCTTAAGATCTCTGGTTCTCCAATAGTATTTACTTAATTACTTAGAATGGCAAAATGCATCTCTAAAGTGACTCACTTTTATTAATTTAGCTTATTGATGATGAAATATTACCCTAATTAGATATAAGGGAAGATAGAACCTTTAGGTATAAATTGATATTGAAGGTAATTTGGATATTGTTTGGAATTTGGGTTCCATGGTTGCCATTTTTGTGCCACGTCAGAGAAGCATTTCTTTGGAGAGGTCCAGAGAACGCATAAAGAAATGCTGAGTATCCAGTATCCAGCTTCTGCAACTTCCTTTGTTTATTAGGTCCTGGTGCCTCTCCTTTTTCATCACCCACTTGTTCCTTGATCTGCTATGTGAGGATAGGACTATATGAATGTGATTGAAACTGTCCTCTGATACCAAGTGGGTTCATGGTGTTCAGAACATGGAGAGAAAAATAATAATACAAGAAGAAAAAGAAGAAGCAAAAAATACAAAGAGGAAGGAGGAAGAGAAGCTATACCTGCCACCTGGTCTCTCTGTGAAGCTCTGTGGATCAGAAGAAAATCATAAGACTTAATCCTTCTTGTTATAGTATGATATTATTGAATTAAGGACAAAGAGTCTCCTTTGCTTATGTGCTACATGTGCAGCTAGAGCATACTTTCCATTTTTCCTTTCAAGATTCTCTTTCATCCATTCCAATGTCTCTGTTCTACAGCCACTGTCTTTCCAGATCCTGTCCAACTTAAGAATTGTTATCTCCCTGGAGTGTCCTCTGTCTTCCTGGGGTGGTCTCATCAAATTTTATTTTTTAATCAGGGTATAGCTGAAGTGCCACCTTTTCCATAAATCTTTTCCTATTTACTTTTATATTTATTAATTTCTCTCATTTCTAAAGTCTTATATCATTAAAGTAGAAAATGCTTATAGATTGTCTACATAAATGCAGTAATTATTTTTATGCTGTTTCAGTCCACAGTAGCCTCTTGAGCATTACTTTTGGTTTTCTAAACCACATGCAGTTTTCTGAGAGCTGGGATCCTATGTTATATTTATTTATGTATCTTTTAATTCAGAGTGCAACTAGACAAATAAATGCTGATTAATTGTTTTATTAATGAGCTCTTGGTTTCCTTCACTATGGTTGTTTATATCAATAAAGAAATCAATATATGGGGTTTTGTGAATCCGTTACATACCTATCACTTATCCTGTTAATATACGAAAATAAAATAGTTTAGAAAATCACTGTTGCTGTCCTGACTTTATTTTTATACATGGAGAGACAAAGAAGGGAAGAAATAGTGCATCTAAGGGTCAGAGTATGAGTTTTAAAGATCAGCCTGCTACTCATACACTGAATGAAAGAATATGTTGTGCAAAATTATTAAAATATATTTTTTTCTTTATATTCTTCAATGAGTAAGAATACAAAGGATGGACAAGGGCTTTGACTAGCAGCTATGTATGATACTCTTGGAGGAAAAAAGTCCAAGATGGATTGGGATAAAGTGATAACTCTTTTCTTAACAGTGATTAAATTACCTACATAGGTGCTACCATTGTATTTCTATTAAAAAGATATATATGTTACTTTTCTTCCAAATGTAGATATTTATGAAAATAAAAATTTTATTATCTCTATACCAACAAGGTGGAGCAACGGTGGAGGGTAGGGAAAGAGAAGGAATTCCTATAGATAACAATGTCATTTTTCCAACATTAGGGTTCTGTGTGAAGCAAGTGATTTTGAGGGAAAGTAATTAACAAAGAAAAAAAGAAGTTATTTCCAGAGAGTCTAGTAAGACAGGTGGAAAGATTATGATAACCATGTAATCCACCTATAAGCATAGCACAGATAGTAACTTCTTCTTACAGCTCAAGAATATAAATAGAAGTAAATGGTAACATTATTATATTAATAAATGTGTTGGTCAATCAATCACTGTTTGAAGTGTACTCTGTAATCAAAAGATATTTTATGTTACGATTAATTTCATGTAGTACAAGTCTAAATATTACATAAACCTCTTTGACATTGAGTTATGCTTCATGAGACAAAAAAGTCCTTTTTAGCAGCCAAAGAATGGCATACAATCAGGAACAAATCTCTTGGATTTCAGAATCTGAAATTGGTTAGTGGGTGGCCACTAACCAAACTCTGGGGTTGCTTTGAAAGTCAAAGTATAGGTCTACATGGTCTAATATGGCAACCCAGTAGCCACTGGTCATGTATGGTTACTTAGTGTTGATAGAAACAGAATTGAATGAAAGGAGCAAGCTCCCTCGAACTAAAACTGTTAGCATGTTGTAAGCATGAAACATAAACCAAGAAGCATATGCTAATGGGGGAAACATTAAATATTAAACAGATTTTTCTCCTCCTAGACATATAAATAACAATAGCACATATCAAACGTGTTTGTATTGTTGCACGGGTTTTACATTTAACTGGAAAGCCATTAATTTTGAGCACCACATTGGCACAGAGATTCACCAAAGAAGAGCTCACAATATTAGTTCATCACATTCACCTTTTGTCAGGTATGCTCAAACGAGTTTCTCTCGCTAACTGGCAAAATGTTCACCCTCTAGCAAAGTGAGGATGATAATTGATAAAATGGCCAGGGCCACTTTAAACTCAAAATGGTGTTAAATGCCTAAATTAACCCTGGATGGAAGATTCCAGAGAAATAGCACTTTGCTTTTACCTGGATGCTAGGAGTTGATTTCCTGTGTAAGAGTTGACATGGGCCTATTGCTATTACCCATCATTTAGTGCAGAAAGAGAGCTGCAGTCCGTTTCAGATGGGAAAACTCTCGTAGGCATTTGCTGAGAATTCTTCAACACAAACTTTATTCTGATAATTTCTTGATCCATCTGTTAACTTCTATTTTGCATAGATTTTCCAGAACTGGAAATATAGGAAAAAGATAAACTCCTCAGAGATTCAAAATGTTTCAATAGAGGAACTTAGTCTGTGTTTCAGTGACAGTGGATTTACTTTCTGGGAGAACCTTCGTAAATACCCACAATCATTATTTTATTACCAGATGTGCAAATTTAATTTCTTTTATGAAGACAAGGCCATAAACTTCCTCAAAGACAATGTCCCTTTACATGGACCAACAGTTTTCAAAAGTTGAAGAAATCCTAGATATGGAAAATATGAGCAAACAAGTCTTTATTTGGTCTTTATTCCCCACCTACACGCAGAGGAGTGAACAAATAAGTATTATTAATATTCTTAGGCTGGTCATGTGAAACTATAAAATCTGCACTTTATGGTGAACAAGAGAAGGCATTTTGTAGAGAAAAGGACACAATCCACCATTCTTAGAGACATTTACAAATAAATTGTTTTCAAGATAACTACCATTGCCTTTTCTCTCCACCTGGGAACTCTGAGATGGTGCCCAAGCTAAAGTTCTTTACAGCTTTTGTCTATTTTATTTCCAGTTCAGATTCATCTTAACAATCAGCAGGATGGCAGGTTGAAGGCACTTTACCTTCTCTCTCATTTTATAAACTTTTCATAAAATCAGAGACAATTGCAGCTAGAAGGGACCTTAACATCTACATAATCTCAACCCCTCCTTTTAGGGGTGAACAAACTTCTTAGAAGAATGAAGGTGTGACTTCTGTCAGTTGAAGAAGAATGGATCCTAGAATTTCAATCTCAAAATTCTCACTCAGGGGTTTTTAATTCCTCCTAATCACATTCCTTGAGTGCACGTTGTCTGGAGGTCCACCATAATGCCCTTACTACAAAGCACTGAAGTAGCCGCACACTGTTACTTCTACAGAGCATTACACTTCCCAGTATGTGGGGCATGATTCAGCCATAATATATTCAAGGTTTTCAATAACAGAAAGCTACTTTAATTTGACCTTTGTAATTCTACAAAAAAATATTGCTGAGAGAGATTGTCAATGTTTCTATGTAGAAGGGAAAAGGTGGAAACCTCTTTAAGATAGTTAAAGAGACTTTGGGTCAGAAGCTTCATACTAAGGCACCCCTAGGGCTTGAGTTGGCTTGATTTTAGTTGTATTCTCCTACAGATGGTTTTTAATTCCTTGAAATGTAATCTACTAGTAAATGCAAAAATCACAAAGGCTCTTTCGCATTACGGCAAGATAAGGAGGTAATGTGTGTATGAACATAAGAAGAAAAACAGCTTTCCTATTATTTTGATAATATAACCAATATGGTTTATTTTCTCCCTTACCTAAAAAATTTGTGCCATGTAGAATCTTAATTAAATTTGTTTTATTAGACTTATTTTTAAGTAAAAGAAAAGTAATAATATTTTTTCTCTTTTGTTTTTCAGACAAATAATACTGTCCTTCCATTTGAGAAGTGAGATATTTGAACCTTAGTGAGGATGGCACCAGCACACATGTGGTTTTTACATTGCAGAATTATGACATCAAAATTATAAAAAAATAGTTTGTTTAAAAAGAATGAAAAGTTATAAACCTTTTATTAAAGACTTTTAAATTATATTTCATAAAACTCCATTTAGCAGATTAAAAATGGAGGCTCAAAGAAATGACATAATTGCCCATTGAAAACAAAATGATTTTTAAAAAGAGAAATATCGATATCTTTCTTAGATTCTAATGTTTTTGTCTCTGTCGTTCTGTAATAATAGGATCATTCTTGAATCATCCATCTCAGAGCACACGTGCATAATTAGTCAGGAAAGCAAACGGTTTTTATGTTAGCATTTTCCCAAATGTGGTATCTTCTGTCCACCCTCACTACGTATAGAACGTTTGGAATAATCTCCTCACTTTCCTCCCTCTCTCTTTCAGTCTACCTTGGTGACAGCATTAACTTCTAGAAAGCAAACTGATAAATAAAGCAAAGCAAACTGGATCTGTCATTCCTTTCTTCAAGGGCCTTTCTTTTGTATGCACTTGGCCGTTTTCATCATATGCCATTCCCTTCCTCTTGTCCCTATAAACTTATGCTTCTCCCACAGAAACATTCTCACCACTCCGTGGACACAGTACATGCTTGGGTTCTTCTCTCTGGAGTTTCTTTTTAAGGCCTCCCTCTCTACCTTCGATTTCATCATTTTGGATGAGTTCAAATATCAAGCTTCTCCTTCAGTAGTCATTTCCAACAATCCAGGCAGAGGCATGCATTCCCTCTCTTTAGATTTCAAGGGTTACCTGTAAAAAGAGCACTTGCTATATTTTGTTTTCATTATCTATTTGATTGTCTGCCCTTGCTGGTGCACTCTTTAACACTGGCTTTCAAACTTTTTATATACAACTACTGTTGAAAGCACATTTTTACATTGTGATCCAGAACACACACACACACACACACATGCACACACATACTCACACAGATACAGACTGAAACACAACTCCTGTGAAAGAATATATTCCCTTACTTTGGACAATATTCTTTAAAATTCTCTACTCTGACTTTTAAAAAATTGTTGGCTACAACCTATTTTATTGATTTAATAACTCAATAATAAGTCATGACTCTCCCAAATTAAAAAACTGTCTCTTAGATGAAAAGAATTGCCTCTTACCCATTTTTTGCAGCTCCATTGCCTAGCACACTGTAGGAACTCAATAAATATTTGTTAAATTGCATGATTTTGCAAAGATATTCTGAAAATATTTTTAAACTCTTTGTTTTTCTCAACCATAGTATATGTTACTGTATTTCTTCTCTGTCTTAAGCCTAACTTGGAGCTATGACTCTGTTTATGTTCTTGTATTTTTGTTTTTAGTTTTGTTTCTGTTTTTGGTGCTTGAGTAGAGAAAAAGGAGTAAGTGTACATGGCTCATACCTGCTACTTGAAGGTTCCTGTTCAAGAGGGATGATGAGCACAGGGCTAAAACTAGTGGTATAAATGAGTTTTAAACTTACCTAGCCCATTGCATTGCTTATTTCTCTTTTTAACAGGAATCAAAATGAGAAATCAATTGTGAATAAGCATTTCCTGACCAAATTATTTTAATTGGTTGATTTTGAGCCTCAAAATGATCCTGTTCAGCTAAAATACCTTTAAAATAAAAGAATAGTATCTGTCAAGAAAGTAGCTAACTCTAGTTCTCTAGTTCACCTGTACTTATACATTTAGTTTGTTTCCTGTTTTTAGTTTTTGACTTTTGAGGTTTGACAGACTATAAATTTTGTATTATAAATTTTATGGTCACAATCTAGACCCTGGGTTCTTAGCAGATATTAATAATCACACTAGAAACATTTGTCTTGGTCCAACGGCAGCCTTGTCAGTTTGTAACCAGGAGTAAATAGAACATTCGATTCAGTCCATGCGCTTATTTTGGAGCTTAGAGAGAATAAATCAGCTTTTTTCTTGATGCTAACAGCTGAGTGAAAATGTAAAGCATGTGAAAAATCAGTTGTAACTAACTCACGGATTCAGCTGTCAATTTATTGATTTTCATGATTATTTCTATAGAATTATCTTCAGGTAAAAATAAAATGAAGGGTATTTCTTTGTGGATTTTAGGTCATGGGTTTAAAATAAAATCACCAGGTTCTTCATATAACTTGTAACTAACATTTAGATTCAGAGACTTTCATGATTTGAGATACTCTCCCAATGTAACACCTTCCATCTGTTGGAGAAAGGAGAATAGAGCTGGATAAAATGCTGTTTCAAAATTATCAGAATTATCTATATGGTCTCAGTGAAACCCCTGTCATTAATTCTAGAGATGTGAGTCTGAAATAACTTTTTTCAGAACCCCTGTCCCCTCCAAAAATAAGTACATTGTGTAGAATCCCAATACTTAAAAAAAATCAATAAAGCAGAGCTTTAGTAAGAAAACTGAAGGGAAGCTTCTGCTTATTTGGCCACAGAAAATGCCTTGAAGCACCTGGTTAAGTCCTGGGCTCCACCCAACACAGCTTTCAAACCACAATTCCAGAACAGAGCAATGTCCGTCAGGTGTGGAGGACGGGCATTTGCAGGAAACTTCCTCAGCTCATTCCAAAAGCACGTGTATGGCCTTCCATCTCCCAGAGATTCCAACTCTGTGTCTGGCGTGGCATCCAGGCACACGGATTTGAAATAGTTCTGCAGGCGACTCTGAACAACCACTTCCCTCTAGCGCCCTAGAACTGCTGGTCCTGAAATATTCCTCAAAGTCCTTAGGCAGTCCTTACACTGCCTGCATTAGAATCACCTGAAAATCCAGAATGTGGGGAGCCCTGTTTTAGCCATATTGAATCAGAGCCTCTGGAAAAATTCTGCTGCATGCTTGGGATCTGACGATTAAGAGGAATGTGGACAGATGCTTTTCCCCAGTCTTCTTAGCAGTTGGCTATGCCATGAGTCCTTTAAAAAGGAAGCTGGGATAAGCCGTCAAGAGCCGAAAACATGACATTGAAACTCCCAGGCTTATCCTGGGCACTTAATAATGCTCTTTTCAAACTCAAACAGCTAATAATGCATGAGCTGTCTTATAAAGTTGTTAAAAAGAGTAAATTGTTTAATTTTTATAAAGTACTTTGAACAACACTTAGTCTATATAGATACTAAGTATGTGTTACCTGAAGGAAACCCAGCTTTCATTTCTATGTGCTAGATACCATCTAATGTCTTGTAAACATCTCATCATTTAACTCTCCTTACCACTTTATGTAAATCAAAGCACAGAGAACTTATGAAACTTATATTGGATAAAGTCAAGAAAGTCAGTGGCAAAGTTAACACAACATGGACATCTTTTTTTTTTCTATAATAGTTAATATGGTTGACGTTCCCAGTTTTATGGGCAGTTCTGACTTGACTCTTCTAGATTATTGGATGTCACAAGGAAGGTGAAGAGAAGGAGGTGTTGAAGAAACAGAACTAAGGACAGAACAGCCAAGGCAATTCTAGCTCCTCCAATAGTATTGTCCTTATGCCCTATTAGATATGTAATCATTTCAGTATTAAATTTGCCTATGAATTTTTGTTTCTTCACAAATTATGATTTTATATATCTTTGTGTATCTACATTTGAATGTATTCAAGTGCCTGGACTAGAATTACAATTTCATTTATGTGTCTTTTTGTTTGTTATTTTTGCACGTAACAGTTGAAAAGACTCTGTGTGACATCATCACAGTCATTCCTTTGCCTTTAGGGGAAAGTGTTGAGTGAGTCCCCTGATGCCCCTAGCTAGAGTCGGCCAGCTATGTTTCACTGAGGTTTTAGTCCCATGCCATCGTAAACCCCACAACTAGCTGACATGTGGCCTCTTGAACAACCTTCTGGGAGAGGCAAGCCCAGGCTTCATTCAGAATTGCATGACATTATTTCCTCTCACCCCACATTAGTCACATGCTCATCCTCATTTTTTTTTATAGTGGATGAAAAACTCTGTTTGTATCTCCCTGAACTTCAAAAAGATCTTTGTGTGCAGAGCTGTTACAGAGAGGCCAATGATTATGGGATAATTTATTTATATTGCTATGGCACAATAGAAGTCACTTTGGTTTTTGAAAGTATTCCAGTGACTCATGATATTTTTTCCGATGTTTTTTGACCTCTGCTCCTTTCCATATTCTCCCAAATCCAATAAATTTGCTTCAAAACCACAGAAAAACCACAGCTGTGTTTGTTGATCAGGGACTTGAAGAATGAAAGTAACTGTTTCCATGAGGAATCTTCAAAGGAGGTAAAATTAGTTTCCTGTTGTCTACATATGAGCAGATATTAAGGGATTTTGGAAAATGAAAATTGTCATTTCTTGTTTAGAAAATATTTTCACATGGTAAAAATTAGAAAAATTATTGAGACAGGACCAAGATCAGTAGATTTGTATGTTTTGTTATTACATCGTTGATTTCAAATGAAATGATACACAAATCACGATGGATGCATGATAGAAAGTAATAATAGATTAAAAGTATTTATTCAGCTTAAGGCCCAAATATTATTATCAGAATATAAAATATTAAATGTCAAAATCAACAAAAATTTGTAGGGTTAACAAAAGAAGTCATTGATTTATGGAAGTTACACAGTGTTCCAGACCTCCAGAGGGCGCTATTGTATTTACACAGAAATACATTTAATTATGTACACAGTCTCTTGAAGTAAAAATTTTGAGCATCTTTAATTTATTTCCACATAAAACAATAAAAGAAACAATAACCATAACAATAATTTGTTTTCTAAAACATTAACTAAGACTTATCTCATTTAGCAGAACTTTTTTTAACTTAAAGATCAGTTACCCAATATAAAATTTTTTTAATTAAGTCATTTCAGATAATATTTACTGTAACTTTTATTTGAATAAAATGGAATTTGCATTACATAGATGCCAATCACATTACATTAAGTTGATTTTATATTCAAAAATATATTTAGAGATTTATAATCCTTTAATGTATTTTTGAACATCAATGAGTAAAGCACAACAAAAAAAATCTTTTTAAGAAAAGCCATAGATTTTGAAAATACAAATAAAGTCTTTACCTAAGTCAAATTATATTACATTGTCATAAACTCGTATTTCATTCACATTCTTATAGTGTGAGTGATTTACCCACGGAAGAAAAAATGAATCAGAGAGGGAAGGGCAAGTAAACAGCAAATTGGTTCTCTGCATTATTCCAAAGCTATTTCAAAGCTACATGACAATGGTGGATGGATCTTACAAGATTTTGAATTCATATGACACAGTTGCAAATTTGTACACTCAGCTGTAATTTACAGATGTGTTTTCCAAATAATATGCTTTCTTTTAAAAAACAATGATTAAAACTGATTCAAGTAATCCTTTTTGAAATTCACTGACATATTTGTTTTGTTTTGTGTTTTGACAGCTATTCTGAATTCTTATCATATTTACAGGATTGTTTGAATCATAACATTATTTTTAGACTCATTAATTACTTTTGGAATTTCATACAGAAATGCCCCAGGAATGCAATAAAGAAAAAAAAAATCGAATTGCTTCATACCTTTAAGTTTATAACTTGTACTTGCCCTGGTTTAAAACCTTCCTGGCATTGTTTTACCAAAACATGAATGGTTTTCTTCCACAGTAAAAAAAAAAAAAAAGAAAGAAAGAAAGAAAAAGACTAACACAAATATTTAACTCTTGATGACATTTGTTGATGACATCATACAATTCAGGCAATTAAACAGAAAGCAATCAGTGAGTTCCCTGGTGGTGTAGCGGCTAAGGCTTTGGCGTTGGCGCTGTCAGCGCTGCGGCCTGGGTTCGATTCCCAGTCTGGGAGCTACCCACATACCAAAAAGCAAAAAAAAAAAAAAAAAAAAAAAAAAGCAATCAAATCTAAAAAGTTTTCCTAGATTTATAACATTATTTTTATCATTAAGAGAAAATAATTCATTGAGGAAATTGCAGAATAATTGATGAGTCACAGTTGATCACTGAAATGATTGATGGTGAATCCAGATCAGGAAGTTAAAGAGCACGTTCTTTTAGACAGGAGGATGTTACAGGAGAATTTGTGGGACACCTTTCAAGAGCAGTACAATGACATATGCCATTTCCCTAATGTTCTTCTGTCAGGAGCACAAGCTAGCATAGAGTTCGTTCTCTTCACAGTTCTTGGAGGGAGAGGGTATTAATAACCCCTGAGGCTACATGAGAATAAACCAACCAGAACAGAAACAAAACGAGAGCACAGAGAGGCAGATGGGTGGCAGTTTCCATGTTTATGGGTGACTGTGGACACAGATGGACCTGTCAAGTATTTAACTTGAGCTCATCTGTTTGACATCAGCAGAGTTTTGATCAAAGAAGCTCACAAGTAGAAAAAGAAGACAAAATATAATTTCTTCTAGTTTCAGAAAATACTCTCATTGGGCCCTATAGAGAGATCTGATAGAAGGGTCTTTAGACTATGGTACCTGGGGGAAATTTTTAAATATTTAATCCCTTAGAGGATAACTAAGAAAAAGATCCACAGGCACATGGTAGTGGCCTGCTGGGGACAGTGCACTCACATGACCCTCTTTCCCCTTTTTCATATGCCCTTTCTATTGGACCATAATAGTTACTAGTCATGGATATCACGTTCTAGGTGCAGGCTAAAACGTGGGAGTATAGTACTTGGAGCATGAAGACTGAAAATAACATTTAAGAATAAAAACAATAAAGAGAACATTTGTTAGATTCATGACCTTGAAAAATTTCCTTAAGCCTTACTTTTCACAATTCCCAAATAGGAACACTTGTGCTTAAGCACTTAGATATAGTCTAAATAATATCATGTATTTTAAAGTCCTTTGGAAGCTAGAAAGGGCTCTACTATATTATTAGCCTAATATAATATTAATATGTGGTTTTATCTCAGGTGTGGTATCCCAGATATCTTTTACAGCACTAGATTCTTCTTTTATTAAGAAAAAACAAATTAGGACTTGGAGAGATACAATGGTGTGTCTGAATAATTACCCTGGATTAAAACCAAGGATGAAGTGAGTCTTTCTTAAGATCTCCTCATTTAAGATGAGTGTGAATGAGGAGGTATAATTGTTCCCTCTTCATTTCAGCCCTTCAATAGCACCTTGCCTGGGCTACCAAAGGACACCTTAAAAAGACATTCCGATTTCTAAAATGATCCATCTGATGCATATTCTGTTCAGCGCTCTACATGCACGTGACAGTGTGATTGATAATGATTCAGACTAGAAATTTTGTACAAACCTGAATAATCAGCACATATAAAGTCATTTCTTGTCTGATGTTATGTATCCACCAGAAAACAGCATCAAGACAGATGACAAAGAATTAGTTCTTATTTTTACAATATTGATTTTGAAACCAATAATTCATCTCTATCCAGGAAGAGAATCATCTCAAGAAGTAAGGCCTAGATAAGCATCATGAGGTTAGACCCTTATTTATTTAGTCTCTTTATTGTGTATCAGGGAATACAAGAAATTACCATGACCTCCTTTAGGTAAGGAGAAGGGGATGCATGTTGGTACGATATACAAAGTAAAAAAAGTGAAATATGTACTGTACCAAGGATATCTGTGAAGTGCTGGAGGAGGGTAGTATGGGAGAAAGTTGGTTGCCTTTGAGCTTGCACACCAAAGTTCTTAGCAAATTTGTCACACTGTAGACTGGGGGCAAGGACTCACGTTCTGTGAGCCCAGTTCCATATGTGCTAACTCAAAGCTGGAGTTTGAATAAACACGCTCAAAATGTCCTTGTAGCTCTTAAATGCTCTGATTCTATGATCCAGGTATGTAACCCAGGTGTGTGTGTGTGTGTGTGTGTTCTAAAATGTTATTACTCATGGGTTGGAATTAAATATAAAGTAAGTTTATAGTAATACAGAAAATGAAAATTCCATTATATCAGGTAAAACTATAGGTTGACAAGGGACTTTATCAAAAAACTAAATATTTGAAATTCTATTTTAAGGGTGAATATATAGGTGCTTCCCACCACAATACCTTCTACATCTGTTATTTAAATAAAAAGAATACTTAAAACTTTAGTAATTCCCATGTGCATATTTTGTAAAGAGGCATTTTTCTTAAAGTAGGATTCTAAACTTTTCTAGTCACCCATATATACACACACACACACACACACACACACACACACATATATATATATATATACATGTTGTCCTCCCAACTTCATATGTGCTGGTTTTGGCCAGAGAATTTTATATATAACACCTTCTGCACAAATTTAAATATCTAAGGCATTGTACTATTGAGCTAGTAACATAAAAGCTTGGCTTTATATTTTATTGCAACAAATCTATTTCAGGATGCTACTTTTCATGAGAGAAATATAGACTAAACAACTATTTAAAATGTACATAAAAGTTGTTAGATGAAAATGTCTCAATCTTTTTCTATTTTATTCAGTCTACAAATCTGAACCCACATCAATACATAGATTTATGCAATTGGATAAAAATCTCACAATCACATCTTAAACCCTATCATTTGTGAGGATTAGCCTGTTCAACTAATTCAGCAAGGTAAGAGTAGTCATTTTGCCAGTCCTTTATTTAAGACTGCATCCTCAGGAAAATCTCACAGCATCTTATCAGCTTGTAAACATTAGCAGTCAGCCCACAGCATCCAGACTCATTTTCTAGGCAGGTGACAACTTCCCCATGACTATGGACGTACTTTTATGTCAGACAGAAAGATGCTTTTTTTTTTTTTTAACATTTACTTTTTGGTTGATTTTTCCCCCCAAGCAATTCATGGTCCTAATAAAATGAATATAATTGACACGTGTTTCTCTGTCTAGAAATGGGAGCTATTGGTTTTTTTAATCCTCTGCTCTACCTAGTTCAGCAACTTCTGACATCTCAGCCAAAGGAGAATGAGTAGAAGACAAAACTAAGATGATACACACGAAGGCTGGGGGATGGTGGCCTCCTCATTCTCTTGCTATTCCTCAACATGCTCTGGACTCAGTCCTGAAATAATTAATACAGTTAAGGTTATCTAAACATTGTCTGCTTTCCTTTCTCCTCTTTGCTTGACTACAAAACTTCTCAATAATATGGTGTTTCTTCTCCTCATTACTCTTTCCTCTCTTCTCTTTTCAACCCCTAAAAATCTACTTCCTGACACTTCCACTTTAAGAGAGATCTCCTGTTCACCAAACTAAATGGTCGTGACTCAGGTTTTTCTTAAGCTTCTGACTGTTGACTACCTGCTGCTCATCTCTCTTTTGGTAATACATTGATCTTCTTGGCTTTCCTTATATATTATTGGTTTCTTGTTTTCCATTTTCTTCTTATTTGCTCTTTTGCATACTCTTCACAAGTAGGCATCCCAGCATCTTTTCAATTATCTTTTCTTCCCTATTCCTTTATTTTCTCCCTTGCTGAATACATTTGCTTTCATGGTTTTAGTCATCAGCACCATGTATGGCCAAAAGTTTCTGCTTTTAGAACCAACCTCTCTCTCTCCAGCTCTTGCATTTCCAATGACATGCTGAACATTTTGACACCTTGGTGTTTACTGACATCGAAAACTTTCAACACACACAGATAAGAACTAATCTACTCTCTTAAACCTTTTCCTCTGGATGTTTCAGCTTCTGTCAATTGTACCACCATCTTCCGAGAGACCTGGGTGACACAGACCATGCATGGGCTTTTAGAGGTGTGTGATCCTACTGAAATAAAGCGCAAAATACTGTGTTCATATTACTTAGATCCTACTTTTTCTGAGGAAAAGTCTTTGGAAATTTTATCAGTTTTTCAAAGAGGTCAAATATTTTAAAAAATAAAGCTTAAGAACCATCACTGCACTGCTGGATTTAATGTCTTATTTTTTTCTTCCTATATATCTCCTACGTATCTCTTACATGTATTTTACACACACACACACACACACATAAATGTTAATAAGTTCACTAACCTAAATTTTTAGATTGTTTTGGCAATCATTTTGATTACATTTCTTAGCTATTATATACCAGAATAAATGTTCAGTTGTTCGTTTGGTTTTGCTCAATAATAGAGAATGAGCTGAATTCTCTGTCCAGAAAGGAAGAATAAATTTTAGATAATAATTTAATGTACAAAATTATGAGGTTATCTCAATTAAAATATGTTATGTAATTTTATCTCTATTGCCAAATAAGCAATTTGTCTATCAAAACAATTGTACTATTGTTCATATGTATGGACAACCTAATTTTGTTTCTATCTCAAATCAGGAATGCATGTGTAAAACTAAAAGGTCAATTTGAAATATCTAGCTGTTTGGCATCAGATGGATGAGAAGGAATTAGACTCTCAATCAATTCCACTGATACAATATCAAGATAACTATTCTAAGAAAATATATTTGAGTCTATGTTCAAATAAATTAGATTGCTCTGCTTACAAAATGACATCAAAAGCTAAATCTACACACAGACAGATTATGCTCATATTTGGTAAACTTTTGTTCTTTTCCTTCAGTTTTCTACCTGAGATTTAATGGCCTAGGGACATAATTTTGTGTCCAGAAAGTTAACTACACGATTGAGTTCCTTAGTTTCCTTATTATGTAGAGTATTTCTGTTGTGTATTAACTTTCATTTTGTTTATCATTGTATGAAATTAAGTTTATAAATTAGACCTCATCACCTATAAATTAATGTATTACGTAATATATTCTGTGCCAGGAACTGTGTTAGGTGTAAGATCACGGGAGAATAAGACGCAGTTCTTGCTCTTAAGGAGCATAAGGTCTAACAAATATGTATCCACCTTACAAAATATTGTATTTGTACTGGCGTGATTACTACTATTCTTCATTTTTAATGATTATTATACCTAGTCCTAGCAAAGGGCATTTATAACACGTTTTTTAAATGATAGTACATATTACTGAAAAAGAGAAATAATGTTCTCTAATATAAGCATGTTTTTCTTTATAAAGATGCAGAAATTTGTCAATTTTCTCCTTGAACTTCTACCCCCTTGTAATCAGGAACTAATTAATTAATTAGCTAATATTTCTAAAGTGCATTGAAAATGAACAGTGTCATACAAATGCTAAGTATTTTAGAGCCATGTGCTGCCTGATATATGAGATAGAATTTCTTGAAGTTTAGAAAGGACAATTTGGAAATCACATTTCATCTAAATAAAAAAGCTAGGTATATATTGAAGGCAGGTAGAAGGCAGAAGGAGAGAAAGTTGGAATGGAAAAGTGCAAATGTAATCAAGAAAAAAATGATCCTTTACACTTCTCTTCATTTATTCGTTATCAGAAAAAAACAAACAAAAAAAGATGTGCTCATTCCTATACTACTCCTGAAAAAGAGAATAGAAATTCATTGAAATGGTATGGTATTATAATTTTTCTCATACTTATGAAATTATTAATAGAATTCAGTCAGGGCTTCTCAACAGAGATGATTATTTTATAATGCTCTTAGAACTTAATTTCAAGGCCAAGGCATCCAATTTATTATTCACATAATCTGGATTTGCATTGTCTAAATTCTTGAGCTAATTATTATCAACCCCTTACTTCACCATGGTTTTCATGGTCTAAATCGTTATCAATGTCTGGAGGGGCAAAAGAAAGGAATCGAGGCCAATGTTCCACAATAATCAAATCCTGAGTCAGAATATTTATGCTTTAATGTGAGCTTTCAGACCTAATGACTTCTCAATCTGGGTAAATTACTCAGATAATTTATTAGACCCATATTAGCTATATGATTTTTAAACATGGGTCATACAGGAAAGTCAACTCTTCTGGGAATTTCTATTTGTTTCAATTTGGTAAAGGTAGTTATTTTGAAATCTATCCATGCTTTTCTTCCTGTTGAAGCCAATGAGACAGGTGTTCCAGAATGTGAGAAACAGAGGCCAATCAGAGAGCATTACTATTGTACTGTTTCAGTCTTCAGGTATTATTTTCAGTGTTTTCAGAGTACTACTGGAGTTCATTTGTGTGTGTGTGTGTGTGTGTGTGTGTGTGTGTGCGCGCGCGTGTTTGGTTTTGGTTTGTTTGTTGAATGTTTGACGAACAGACCTGATCCATAGAGTTGACTTGGCTGAAGGGGTTTGGCCTCAATTCAGTGTCAAGTAGTGTGGGCTTCCTCAAGTGAGTGTTCAAAGTAGATGTTACATGCCCTTTACCTCCTCTAGGAGCATAACTGATCATGGTTGAGAGTATACAGTCATACCTTTCATTACCTCACTTGAGGTGGATTAAATGGTGTCATTAGGTCTTCCTCATCTCATCTGATATACTAAGAGTTGGGTTTCTTTATAATCTTTCACATGAATAGGAAATAGCAATCAAGTATAATTTCTGGACACAAAAAGACCTGTATACAAAAGTTTTGTAAAGTTAAGTTCTATGCTGGGAAGCACTCGCAGATTTTGATGCAACTTGCTTAATAGTTAAAATTTGTGTATTACATGCTAATTCTGTAAGAAAGAAAATAGCCATCAATACTGAAAGTGGCATACAATTTGACAAAGGATCTTAAGGAATAAATCTAAATAGCCAAGAATGGTATTGGTGATAAAAGAGGTGGTAGTAGGGGGAGAACTATTGCTTTTTGCTCTTCTTGCAATTTTACCATAGCCATGGTCAACCATGTTGATCAAGACTTCAAAAAACAAAACCTACATCTGACTTCAGAGCCTCTAAATTCATATTACAGGATCTGGGCCATTTCCTTCCAATTACAGCATATTTTAGATTAAGGGGGCTAGAACTAGGCTATAAACCAAGAGGGAAGCCCAGTCCCAGAGCACCAAAGATCGAGTATGAAAACTGAAGTTTAAATGTCTTGTGTAAATAATAGAAACTGAGTGGAAAGAGAGAAATAACTAGCTGAGTGAAAGCTTCCTCTGAAGGGAAAGTGGTCACAGTAAGAAGATTTCTGTGAAAAAGTCAAATTTCTTTGACTGTCTCATTTTTGGTGTTTAGGTGGGTTTAGGTGTGTCGAGCTAGCTTAAATGTTCAAATCTGAGGCAAACAGTCTTCCATTTTAGGTGTCCTTTTTCCTCATCATATAAAGTGGTGGCCTGTGTATTCAGGATCCTTCACAGTTTCATTTCTTCCAGGCATGGCTTTTTCAGGGACCACCTGAACCTTTTCTGAAACTTTTATCTTTATCAAAAACTTGAAACATTTTTCTTCATTTGAAATTTAACTCTCTGCATAATGGCAGCTAGCTCATCAGATTAACTCATCTATCATAGTGTAGTCATAACAGCTTATATAATAGTATATTACTGTTGTAAGGGAAAAGGAATTTTTTAACCCAAAGAATGATTAGGACAAAATTTTTATATAGAAGAAGACTTTGAAGCTCTTATAATTATATGAAATAGATGATATCCATTCTCTTACTAAAATATTCTATAGAGAAAACTGTAGATCTACAGAGAGCTTGTAAAGAAAATTGAACTCTAGTGTCAGTTTGCCTTGGATTAAAGCCCTGCTCTGCCACTTACTAGCAATGTGACTTTGAAGTAGTAATGGTTAGCTTATATGGTTGTTGTGAGGATAAAATGAGTCAGATGAATCAATTGCCTGGAATGGTATCAGCTCTATATAAGAGTTAGTAATTATTATTTTCTAAATAGAGAGTATTTGTGTGTTGGTTAAGGACTCTAGCTGTGGCATTAAACACCCGTGTGTGCAGATTCAAGTTTTTCTATGCACAGGAGCTTGGAAAAACTCTCCAATCTTTCTATGTCCCAGTTTCCTCATCTACAAAATGGGTTATAAGAATTATATCAGAGTATGCATGTAAATGACTTCACACATGGTAAATGTTAGCAATTGTTTCTCCGATTTCTCATTTTTCCTGACTGTTTTTCCACAGCGTTATATTATGTCATGTTCTAATGATATTCTGGATAGAAGATGTTTTCATATTCATGTGATAAATATTCAGATTGTGGAGAACATTTAGAGTAATAGAGTAATACCGGGTGTTATTATGTCTTGAATGTTTTCTCAACTCTCCCTCTTAACAGTTTTACACAGTTAAAAAATAAGTTAATAAGGAAAGTTATTGCTATCTACATGTACATTAGTGTTGGTTGCAAAGTAAGGTTTCTCAGGAAGAGATTTATTTCTGTTTGTAAAGATCTCATATTTCTGGAAAGTTTAGGCATCAGAGCCTGGTAGCTTGTTTTTCAGTGCTCCCAGTAAATGTGATTACACTCAATCTTCTCACTGAAGTTCTCTATGCAAATGCAGTAGGCTCTTGCCTTGAGAAAAATCTTTAAAAGTTGCACAGCTCCCCAGAAGCAGAGGTTGGGAGGGAGGCATGCTTTGTGTCATACACATTAATTCAGTTGGCACATTACAATGTTAAACTAAATGACATTATTACAAAGCTGTGCTAAGAAGTGTTGACAGGTCCATATGGTAATTTTACAATGTATAATGAACACACAGACTCCTTTCTTGCAGAAATTTATAGTTCAAATCTATACCCAGGATATCCAGTTTTATTTCCAGAAACTTAAATTGACTTATTACGATGTAGTGAATGTATAAATTAGTTCCAGTAGTTAAACTGAAACATTTCCCTACAGACTCAATTAGATTCATTAATCTGCTGTGTAGACCTGTAAACGGCCCATTGTTCTTTTCGCTAAAAAATGTCAAAAAATATTTCTTGTACTATAAAATATTTCCCACAAAAACTGTTTTAAATGGTCAGAATTATTGTATATTAGAAAGCCAGAACTACAAATTATCGTATTGTACTGGTGCTTTTTTTTTCCACAGCAAAATAGAGTCCAGCCCTTGCCAAGTAATTTAGTGGGGTTCGTAAGTGAATTCGTTGCTCTATCACACTGAAAATGCACTGAAATTAAGAAAAGATCATCTTTCCCTTGTCCTACTGTATAAATCAGTTGGCATGAAGCATATTGTATGTGTTCCTAACACTACAGCTTTTTCATTTGAAAACTTTGCTTACCTGCCTCCCTGTGCCTGAAATGTGACAACTTATCAGTGCACTGTGAGTGCCACGCAGCTGAGTAAAATAATACAACCCGGTAATAAAGTCCATGTCAAATGATGCACACCTGTATCTTACCTTTTGCAAAATACCACCCTCCACGTGGGAACTAGAGAGGCTACTGCACAGCAGAGCTTTAAACACAAAATGTTTAAGCAACAACAACCGAAACAAAAAACAAAAAAAACTTGTTTTATTGATTGATGAAGGTGGCTGCTTTTACTTACTACATGCTTTTTTTTTTTTTGCTTCTGTGATTTATTAAACATTATTTCTTGTTTGAAAAACCTTTGGAACTATTACCTTTGACTTTTATTTTTTTAATGGTTCAGCTTTAATAATCTTTACAGGATTGTGTCTAATGCTAACTTTGATTTTGTTTTTAGTCATAGGTAGACATGGAACTGTTTCATTTTAAAGATGAGAAGGGGCTGCTTGGGTCATTCTCAGACAGACTGATACAGATGTGATCTGAAATTGCAATATTTAAGATTCATTTGACTGTATTTAACAGAAAACTTCAGATCTCTTTAGGTAAACAAAATCAGTCATTTTTAAAGGTATAGGAGCATCTCATAAAGCAAGAAATGAAAAACAATTTGTCCTTATGAATGATTTGAAATGAAGAATTCAAATATTCTCTCTCTTCATCTTTGTCCTCCCCCCATAGGTGTTTCATTCTTACTTGGTATTACTCCAATCCCACCTTAGTTTTCTCTACCCCGGTCCATAGAATGGAAAATCTGGCAGAAAGACGCTCCCTAATTTTTACATTTTACATTGAATCCTCTTTCATCTCAATTCCTATTTTAGAAAAAGAAATTCTTACTGGTCTAAATTGCTTTTGTTCCTAGTCCTGGGACAATCAAATGTCACTAGGGTGTGTAGGAGGAAAGGGAAAAGAAGAGGAGAGTCTTTCAATTGGACAGAAAGTATATGCAAATAAGTTACTCTAACTGGCTGATTGGAATAAAAGTAAAAGAGAGCCAGCTCCCAGGAAACAGTGGTGGAAAGTGTTGGGCTGAATACACATGCTATAAATATCTATCTTGCTTATTTACAAATGCCCATCCTCAAAGGTAATTGTATGTCTTCTTGTTATCTCTAGCCCAAGATTATGTAGAAAGTTAGAGCGGTAGGTGCCCTAAAAGTAGAGATGTTGGACTTTTCCTTCAGGATGATATTTCCAGTGAGAAATATAATGTGTTGAAATAATCAGCTTCCTGTTCACAGTCCTATGTTCATCTGCTCACAGGACATGCACAACTTTCCTGCCAATGTATAGCATAACATTTCCTTCTCCCACCCCTTTTCATTTCATTAATATGGAGGTGGAGAAGGGGTGTGCCAGATCCTTCTTACAACATATTTTCCCCTAATTTTTCAACTTATCACTTCCCTTCTTGGAATTCCAACTTTTTATGACAAATCAAAGACTTCTTATTTGTGCAAATCTGCTCAATGCTATCTGTATCTGCACTTCTGGGATGTGGCACAGCAGCCACATACATATAGCACAATAAGGGTGAATCTCCCACATCCAGAAAGGGTAGGATGCTTGAAATCAGCAAAACCAGCTCAAGCATTTCCCTGCCCTTTTGATTCGCTAATTGCTTCTGTTCAGGCAGTCGGCCCCATTGCTAAGCACATTGCATTTCAATTCAAATATTTTTTGACATTCTCTTCTTGAGAATCTGTACAAACAAGAATAGTCTTAAGTAGAATCTAAGTGTAGAGCCTAACAGGAAACTTTAGGAAGTGAACTGAAGGACTGATCTCCTCTCCACTCTCACCACAAGAAAGGAGGGAACATATGAGAGTGAAGAAAAGAGGGGTGAATAAGCAGGAATGGAGCCTAGCATTGAACAGGAACTTCAGTGTAGAATTCCTTGTTTAACATGTAAATCCAAGTAATGTTTCTGGAGGGTTCACTATAATATTTGCCAGGAACTATCACACAGTTTCTGTTCTGTCCATTTTATAGATGGCTAAATTGTCTCAAAGGGGTAGGAGACTTGCTTAAGACACAAAGCTGGGAGGGAAAGCAACTGAGCATTGGACTTAGCATACTAGACATAAAAGATGGGAACATTTATCAGGAGAATCAACGGAGGAAGTTTGCAAGCACTCACGAACTTGCTTTCTTGTTAGCTGCCTTGATTTTTCTGCTCTCTTCTCCATAGTCACCTCTAGGAAGGGCTAGGAACCAGGTTATAATTAAAGATCCATCAGCAGCAGAAATTTGTTGATGTCTCCTATAGATTCACCATTGCATTTGACTTAGTTACACTTTATTTATGCTTCTCTCCACCTTTTAGTTTCTGCTCCTGTAACTAGATGATGGCCTTCTGCTCAGGCCACTAATGGTTATGATCTCTCCATACTTCTCCATTCAGACTCTCTAAGAGAGGCTACATGATTGGCTCAAGTCATCATCACCATCACTACTGAATGAAGCTTTGGGCTAGACTTCCTCGAGGGCATAAACCAAACTTTCTAAAGGGTACCATGGGTCAGATGTCCACCAAGATTAAAAAAAAAAAAAAAAGCTATGGTCATGATGATTGAGTTATGTGACTTGACCTTCCATGTGGAAGGAATCTCCATGTGGACAAACAATGAGAGAAAGCTAAGAGACATTACATTCAGGCACCGAAATCAATGCAACATTAATCTCAACCTGCCTAAAGAAAAGATGAACTCTGAGAACTGTTACCCTTTCCAAAATGAGTGAACATCCCTGAAGCTACATATATGTAACTAGCAAAAAGATTAAAAACACAGACTTTGGAATCAGACAACTGTAGGCTCAATTCCCAACTTTGCTGCTTATTATCCATATGACCTTAGCAAGCTATTCAGATTTTCTGTGCTTCTTTTTCCTCATCTGTAGAACAGTTCTTAATATTTAATGGGGTTTATATAAGGGTTAAATGAAACAGTATCTGTAAATTGCACATAGTAAGCACATAACAAATGATAGACTGGTATTAAAATAAATTGATATTTTATTAAGATGAATAAATATTCATGTATAAAATTACTTTGAAGAAATTAATAAAGAAACAAACAAAAATTATTTGCAAAATGACTGAAGCCAAAGGCTTTAGATTTGCAGGGGTTTTTTGTTTTTTTGTTTTTTTTTGCTTTAGAAAAGAAAATGTTTTATACAGCCCCAGAACTACGGGACCAAGAGAGGGACGTGGTTCTCTCAGTGCCCTATTTAGTTTGCAAAAATGACATTCTAAATCTATGTTACTCAAGTAAATCTACCTTTCTCATGAACACTTCTATAAAAGATTCTGTATTTCTTAAAAGCTTAATGTGCTAATGACCACATGTAAAGATGAAACTGAATGTTAATGCCGTGGTTGGTTGATCCAAGATTTTATGCATAAATAAATGATAGTGACACATTTTTAAAATGTATACAAACATAAAAATGCAAAGTTCATAAAACAAATTAATCACAGTTTATTTTTTTGGTGTGTTTTTTTAAAATGTCATTGATGACCTTTCACAAGTAAAGATAAGAAAAAGCAGTAACACTTGAGTTTTGGGAGGAAAAAAACATTAAAAATAATCCCTTTTGATACATAAGAACATTTGCATATCCAAAGCCAGCTTCTCAACAGTGCTGTGTTTTTTTGTGAATGATCAACTCTAATTAGCCAATTATCATTGCAAATACAGAGAAGGACAAAAATCACAAACTGTTAGTACCTTAAAATAGAAATCTACATCACTACATATGAAAGGAGAGTTTAAGTAAAATAAGAGGCTGGGATCAGAATGAATTTGTTTTTAAACCTTTGCTAAGATAAAAATAATGTTTTACAATATGGTGTCACTTTTCTCTGAGTAATGAGAGCAATTTTTGACATCTGCATGACTGTTAAAAAACAGCATGTGCTCCATTTGTAAAATAATAAAAAGTAGCTTTGAAATGTTTCATAACCTTTATTAAAAATAATCCCAAAATATTCAGAAGCTATTTATAGTTATATTCCGAATATTAACTGTCTGTATTAGCTATAGTCAATGTATCAGTATCTCCAAATAATGAATGAGGCACACGAATAGCATTTGGAAACCAGTTGGAAATGTTTCCTTCTGAAATTGTAGCTAAGAACCAACAGAAAATTGATGCAATAAGCCACCTGCAGAGTTAACTCATGATAGGAAATGTTCTATAAATAAATCCGGGATGTCACCAGAAATCATGAGGCAGATGCCAATCAAAATAAAACTGATATGCAATAGACTGAAACTCCAGAAATTATTCTTCACTTATGTTTATTAAAAATGTTTGTATTTTTGATAAGAATTAAACCTCCTCAAGAAGAGCCTTGGGCAGGTCCTTCAGGAAGTATTCCAGAAGAAGGCGTTGTTATCACAGGAAATGACAGCCCCACGGGTATTATTTCTCCTGAAGACCTTCCAATGGGACAAGGTGGAGGTGGAAGACAGTAATATCAATGATCCTGACCCTGCATAGGCCTAGGCTAATGCATGTTTTTTTCTTAGTTTTCAACCAAATAGTTTAAAAAGTTTAAAAAAAAATAGAGAAAAGCTTATAGGATATAAAAATAGAAAATGTTTTTGTAGAGCTGTACAATGTGTTTGTGTTTTAAGCTGAGTGCTATAAAAAAGGCAAAAAGTATAAAAACTTATAAAGTTTATAAAGAAAAAGTTATAATAAGCTAAGTTTGATTATTGAAAAAAGAAAAAAATATTTTTATGAATTTAAAAACAAACAAAAAACCCACAAGTGTTTGAAGGCAATAATTCTTTTTCTGCCTATTTAGTGGATATGGTGTCCACTAAGAGATTCACTGCCTCAGCAAGTATGCAACTGGGTCCAAGGAGAGGATAGTCCTAAAATTACTCTTGGACACTAGCTCTTCCTATCAGAAAGCTGAGGCAGTGTTAAGTCAGACTCCAGGACATATTAACCCCTGAGTGAATTGATAAAAAGAAGGCTTCCATGTGCATAACTGAGTTCTCGACTCTGGAGTGAGAAAGTCCAGCAAGTTCCCCATCATGGTGAAAGAAATACACATATAAATCTGGGAAGCACAGAGAGTCCCCAAAAGATGAACCCAAAGAGGCCCACACTAAGGCACATCATAATTAAAATGACAAAGGTTAGAAACAAACAAACAAACAAATCTGAAAAGCAACAAGAGAAAGGTAACTAGTTACTTACAAGGGAACTTCCATAAGATGGTCAGTTAATTTCTCCACAAAAATTTTGCAAGCAAGAAGTGATTGGCATAAAATATTCAAAATGATGGAAAAAAAAGGACCTATAAACAAGACTACTCTACCTAGCAAAGTTAGCATTTAAAGTTGAAGAAGAGATATATTAAGTGAAATAAGTCAGACTGAGAAAGATGAAGTACCATATGATCTCACTTATATGTGGAATCTAAAGAGCAAAATAAACAAACAAACAAGCAACATAGAAATAGATTTGTAGATGCAAAGAACAACTGATGGTTGTCAGAAGGGAGGGGAATTGGGAAGCTGGGTGACAAAGGTGAAGGAATTAAGAAATACTAATTTGCAGTTACAAACAGTCTCGGGAAGTAAAGTACAACATAGAGAATGTAGTCATAGTATTGCAACAATATGTATAGTGCCAGGTGGGTACCAGACTAACTGAGGGGATCACTGCATAAATTATATACATGTCTAACCACTATGCTGTACACCTGAAACTAATATAAAATAATACTGTGTCAACTGTACCTTTAAACAAATTTTTTAAAAGTAGTAGTTGTCCAGGAAGTGTGAATATATAGAAATGAGCAATTCTAAAAAATTTGAAAATGGCTAGATTTTTTTAAAACAATTTAAGATTTCCTTTCTTGATTAGAAATATAGTATGTGATAAGAGTGTGCAATTCACATTTCAATCAATCTGAATTTTTGGACATCTGGGGAGAGGGGTGAAAAAAGTCCATCAGTGTGGAAGTTTGTAGTTTAAAGATAATAATCATTATTTCAAAGGACTCAGAGGCATAAGACACTTTTGGAAGTTAGATATTTAATATTTACTATTATTTATTTGACAAACTTTAACCTCTTAATGGCAGGAAGAGAAAGTAAGATCCATTCTTTTACTCTATTTACTCTAGTAAGCAGAGTAATACATCTGTTGATGATAAGGCTGCACTATTCCTTGGATTTCCATCAAGACTCATCAGAATTTAAATAACCTACTACAAGGCAACTCAACCCAAGGACAGTTCAAGATTCCAGGTAATTTGTAATGGGTTTATTCACTTACTATTCTTTAATTTTCATATTTTTTCTGCTTAATATGTTTATTTGTTATAAACTTTCTCAAAGTAAATGCATGGGAAAAATTTTTTTCCTTTAATAAAGAAATTTGTCAGAGGGCCTTGCTAACCTGGAATATTTCTAAAAGGAAAAAAGTCCTGAAGAGTGTACTGTTTGCCTAGGAATGACAGGAAGGACACATAGCACATCATTATTCCTTCCACTTGTACTCAGAGTGATTTCCAAAACTGAGAACAGAACACACTCATAGAAACTTTGAGTCATTGGACATCTCTGCCTATGACTGCCTACTTAATCCAGGAAGAAAGTGAACATTCATGAGTCAGAGCCCTTAGCTTTGCCGAGTTCACTTAAAAATGACAATGAGATATTGTAGAAAATGTATTTGCATCAAATAATCTGGAAAATATTTGAAATAAACCAGCATTTGGTCAGTCCTATTCTTCTTCCATGTGGGTGTGAAAGAAACAGAATTGTTTCAAGAAATCTGTTTTTCTTATATAAGAATGAACCCACTATCATAGGAAGGTGCAAAGCATTCCACAGTGCAAAAGGGAGCTGACAGGACCAATGGCAAGACAAGTTGGACTTGATATAACCGTGGTGACTCAATGAGATGGATGGTTCTACATGAAGGAAAGGTGTAAATCATTTCTCAAAGTTGTGTTTGTGTTTATTTATCCTTTGATCATGAAGAAAGGTAAACTTAATTTTAGAATCTATTGATACATATTAATTTATTAATGAGTGAGAAAAGTAAGAAGTTTAAGTAATTTGCAAACTTATGTCGGCAAGGCAAGAGGAGAATGATAAATAAATAGAATTTTACTAAAAAAAAAGGAAAGTAACAGAGTAGAAAGGTGATGAGTGATGGGAATCACACAATTTTAACTGGAAATCTGGAATCATTAGCTTTTATACTGCATTTGTCTTCTGGTTTCTAAGTTTCATAGAAGAATGTAACGTCTTTCAGGACACAGCACATTGCTTTGCACATATTGGACAGACAGTGAATTATAGCACAGCATAGATTTTAGAACCCCAAAATATCTGTTTCTGAATCCAACTTTTGTTCCTACCTAAGGGTTTTTACATAATATTTTTTAAACTTAGTGTACACATATTTAAAATGGCAATAAGTCTGACTCATGGAAATATGGTGAAGATTAAATTAAAAAGCAAGTACTTGATAAATATACCTGGTAAGTACAGTATTCTTTTGATGAGCTGTGTAATTTTTTCTTTTACTTGAATTGTATTGCACTGCATTCAACTGAAATTTAAATTGTTTTTACTTTTCTTTTAATCTAATTTTATTTTTAACCAATTCTTTCACTTTTCATAGTGATATATACATGTTTTTAAGACATTTATTAGAGAAGCACATCATCTTGAGTTAATCAAATTAAAATAATTTTTCAAAGTAAATTATACATTGTCTTGAAATTCAGTATATTTTAAACGTTATGTTTATACGCATTTGCTCAAATTTTGTCAATTATTCTTCAATCTCTTTAAAAAGGCTATGTCCTTAAGTAAGGCCAAAAAGGTAAAGTTTAATTCTGGCTACATAATAATTCAATATCTCACATTCAAAGTACCAGTCATTGTTTGGCTTGTTTATGATGCTACATAGTAGTCTGGAACACTACATAGAGTATTAGAACCACCTTATCTGCAAATACTTTTGAAAAAGATTTTTTCTTCTTTTCTTGTTACTGTATATATGTTAAGCAGACATAAAACAGGCCAGAGATGAACAGGCCTGCAAAACAATCTCTCGTGGTGGCAAAAAAGAATTTGAGCAAATTCCAGCTAAAATCAATGTAGCCTATGGTTATAAGAGACTAAGAGAAACCTAAAAATAAACAATAATATTACTGAGCATCCATAAAATGTACCCTATTTAATTTACATAATCATATAACGACAGTCTTGCAAGTATGACTCTTAGTCATATTACACTATGCACTACAGACGAAAAGTTTGTGTCCCCCAAAAAATGCATGTGTTAAATTATAACAGCCAATGTGATGATTTGGAGGTTGAGAGTTAATTAGATGATAAGCATGGAGCTCTCATGAGTGGGATTAGTACCTTTATGGAACAGACAGTGAGGGCTCCATTGCCCCTTCTGCCATGAAAGAACGTGGTAAAAAGATAGCTACCTGTGAACTAGAAAGCGGGGCCTCACCAGAAGAGTTGGCTAGTACCTTGATCTTGGACTTGTAAGAACTGTGAGCAATAAATTTCTGTTGTTTATAAGTTACCTAGACTTGTAAACAATCCTACAATGGTTCTCTGTTACAGTCCCCTGAATAGATTGAATAGATCCTGTAGGAAAACGAGGTGAGTAGAAACAAACAAGTTTTGGACAAAAAAGAAGAATTACTGACTCCTTAACTTTTTAAATCTTTGTTGTTGTTGTTGTTGTTAAATTTATTGGGGTGACATTGGTTAGCAAAAATTACATAGGTTCCAAGTGTACAATTCTACAGTGCATTGTCTGTGTGTTGCATTATGTGCTCACCACCCAGAGTCAGCTCTCTTTCCATCACCATATATTTGACTCCCCCTCCCTCCTCTCCCACCCTCCTCCCCAAGTCCCCTCAGGTAACTGCTAAACTATTGACTGTGTCCATGAGTTTTTGTTTCTTTGTTGCTTTCAGTTTTCCACATATGAGTGAAGTAATAGGTTCTTGGTTTTTTCTGTCTGGCTTATCTCACTAAGCATGATGATCTCCAGGTCCACCCATTTTGTCACAAATGGCAATATTTCATCTTTTCTTACAGCTGAGTAATATTCCATTGTGTATATGTACCACAGCTTCTTTATCCAGTCATCTGTCACAGGGCACTTTGGTTGTTTCCATGTTTTGGCCACTGTGAACAGCGCTGCAATGAACATTGGGGTACATAAGTCTTTGCGGACAAAGGTTTTCAAGTTTTTTGGGTAGATCCCCAGAAGGGGGATTGCTGGGTCAAATGGTAGCTCCATTCCCAGTTTTCTGAGGAACCTCCACACTGCCTTCCACAGTGGTTGTACCAGTTTGCACTCCCACCAGCAGTGTACCAGAGTTCCTTTTTCTCCACACCCTCTCCAGCACTTGTTATTCCTTGTCTTGTTGATAACAGCCATTCTCACAGGTGTGAGGTGGTATCTCATTGTGGTTTTGATTTGCATTTCCCTGAGAGTTAATGAGGATGAGCATTTTTTCATGTCTATTGGCCATTTGTATGTCTTTCTGGGTAAAGTGTCTGTGCAAGTCCTCTTCCCACTTTTTCATTAGATAATTTGTTTATTTGTTGTTGTCGCTCATTAACTTTTGATTCAATTAGTCACCAGGAGAGACAGTTGAAAATAGATAAAGGACGTTTTCTAAAAGTTATGCTTTCTTTCTTTAAAGAGATGCCTCTATACACTGTCAATCTCTGCGTTGATGCACCTCCAGTCTGTTTGCCCTTATGAACTCCATTATAACAGCAAGGACCCACGTTAGTTCAGCACCACACATCCAAAGATTTATTCTGGTAATAGAACAAAATAATAAGGTGGAATATGGAGTGGATAAAAAAGCATCTAGATACTACCCATACTATCCTTAAAGGTATTCTACAGATTCAGACAGAGATAATTAAAGGAGATCTTGAGACATCACTATTTTAGAAGTATAATAACCACTCACCTAAAAACTGGTATGATGTGTGAGATATCATCATTAAACAGATAAAACAGGTTTTCGTTCAGTATAATTGCTCAGTATAGAACATACTCCTTATCAGGTTATTCTTAGTCATTGACATTGTGTTAGTTTTATATTTCTGGCATAGCAAATAACCACAAATTTAGAGGCATAAAAAATCATACATATCATTTTATATTTCTCTAGAAATATAAAAAAATCAGTGTTGTCAGGGCTGCCTTCCTTTTTGGAGGCAGTAGGAGAGACTTTGTTTTCATGGCTTTTCCAGGTTCTAGAGGTTACCCACATCCATTGGCTCGTGATTCTCTTCCTACATCTTCAGAGCCAGCAATGTCACATCTCTCTGACATCTGTCATCACATCCGTATCTGACTCAACTGGGAAAGCTTCTCCAGTTTCAAGGAATTGTGTTATTAGATTGGACTTACTGCATATATGATCTAGAACAATCTTCCCATCTCAAGGTCCTCACCCTAAAGGAGCACTTGCCATCTAAGGTACCGTATTCACAGCTTCCAGATATTAGAGAGTGGACATCTTTGGTGAAGCCATTATTATGTCTATCTCCAGTAACATATTTTATTTTGTTTATCTTTCAAGTGTTTTCCTAATGAGGCTGCTAACATTTGTGTAGTTTAGTTAGAGAAACTAGCTTTATTTGTGACCATGGACAAAATATATCTGGAAATATAAACTTATCACAGCTTCTCGGTAAAGTAATCACTTTATTACTATTAAATACCTCTCTTTATCATTAGTAATACCTTTTGCTCTGAAATCTATCTAATCTTAATATATTTACTCTAATTTTCTTTTGATTTGTGTTATTGTGGTATATCATTTTTCATCCTTTTAGTTCATGTCATTATTTTTGAAGTGGATTTCTTCAAAGCATAGTGAGGTCTTGCTTTTTCATCCAATATAACAATATCTGCCTTTTAATTGGTGATTATAGAGTATTGATACAATTGGATTAAAGCTACCATTTTGCTATTTATTTTTCTTTTGCTTCTTTGGCTATTAATCTAACTCACAAAAGACTAAATAAGAAATCAACTACCTACCATAATATCTAGTAAGCACATTTACTATTTTCTCATTTGTCTCTGATTTTTTTTCTTCTGTTAGATTGAGTATATTTTAACAATCCTATATTATCTCCTTTTTATTATCTATAGTTCTGTTTTGTTATTTTAGTGATTTTTTAGGGTTTATAGTATATATCTTTAATTTATTAAAATTTACCTTCAAATAATATTATATGATTCCACTTACAGTTATAAGAAACTTATCACAGTATTATTCCATTTTATCATTTATTGATTCCTAGCCTCTGGAATAATGTTACACATTTTAGTTCTCCATATTTTAGAAACTCCAGCATACATGGCTTTTGTTTTTGTTTAAACAATTATCTTCAGATACCACACTCCAGATTCACTTTTAGTTTTTATTAACACCAACTGTATGATCTCTGAGGTGTTGAATAAAGGCTGGTGACTTCAACAATTTTGTTATTTAGACAAAAAAAAGAACCATTCCTGCAAATTATTCACATTATACAATTGGAGAATAACTCAATTTATGTTATTTATGGACACCATTGTAAATGTTACAATTTCTTAATGCCTCGTACACTTTCTAAATATAGCACATCCTCTAAGTGCTACTGCCAATGTCATAATCAGCATTATTTTTGGTCAGGGGTTCTGAGCTCCTGCAATAACATGTCAACGTAGTTTTCATACATTTGAGACAGAATTGCCTCTCAATATGGATTTTCCTCTGATTTATAAGTTACTTTCTTTCTCTTGAAAGTAGAGTTTTGTGTCCAATCTACAAGCTGAGTAAGACTCAGTTTCACAGTGTTACTGAGCTGATATTCTGAAGATATTTCCCTTCGTCTTACTGACCATGGAAAACGGACTCTTTAAATTTGATTTGTTAAGAAGCTCCACAGGAAGATTTCATTAAAAACTTGTTATGTAGATATGACATAGGGTAGTTTACTTATGATATACTCAAACTTTTATGGTTGGTGATACAGCTCTGTAACATAAGCAAATTCTCATCCTAGAAATTCACCAAAAATTCTAGACTTTGGGGTAATGGTGGAGAAAGACCTCATATGGCACAGGCCGACAAGAACAGAACGTGTTGTTATCCAGAGCTCTTTGCGTTGTTTGCTTCAAGAGAGAACGAAAATTAAAATATTAGTATAACAACTTTTTTAGTAATGTGGCTGACCTCTAACCCCCAAAGTGCCCTAATAAGCAAGAGTCTCTTTAGGCCCAGGTTAGACACGGTATTTATTTTTCCTAAGAGCCAACTGTGAGATTGGAGTCAGACAACCAGCGCTACCCAACATCCCCTTTAGGTGACAAGGAAAGCAGACCTCCTGAAAATTGGGTAGTAAGTCAATTATATGAGATTAAAATAAATTCTAGGAAAGAGAAAACAGCCAAATGCAGTATGTGAAGTGTTCCTTAACTCAATACAAATCATCTGGTTAATTGAAAATAGAGGTTCCCTGTGTCTGAAATACTGAATTTCTGAAGACTCTGATGCATTAAGTTGGTGGTGGGGGCCAAGAACTCACATGTATACTTTCCAAGGAAACTTTTCCAAGGAAACTTTTCATTGTTTTAATAAGATAAACTTAAGTGGTCTACATTTTTCTGGTTCTGGACACGACCAGAGCTCCATACAGATCTAACCATTTGACCAGTGGAAATGCTGTTTTCTGACGTTATCCTCTCATTTTATCTGCTCTGTGGTTTTTCATAGCATGTGGGTGATACAGAAAGTGACTGACACCACCGTGTATTATGCTGGCCACTTAGTAAACTGTGAATATTGGATGTTGGACTTTCGATTCTGAGAAGGGAAAATTTTTGAAGCCGTGACTGATAATTAAAGAAGGTTATAGGAAGAGTAGTAGTAATTGACACTGAGGATGCAATGAAAGGCAAAAAAAAAAAAAAATAAGAAGTAGGATATCATAACTTTTATTTCAGCAATATTCATTAGGTACAACTACTTTTCTCGGCTGGGGAAAAATATTAAAATCCATAAGAAAGTTACAGTTTAATAAAAATGCATAACTAATTAGAAAAATAACAAGAAAGAAGGGTTTAAGTTCTACAATATGGCCTATGAACATGGATATTGAAGGGATGAGTACAAGCTACAATTAAACAGGGTGGTGTTAAGAGAAAGAGGTTTATGAGGGAGGTGGAATTTGGAGCTTTGAATCTGCCTTCAAGTAAAAGACCTGCATTTCTGAAAACCAGGAGGAGAAAGTTGCAACTTATGTGACAGTCTTTTCATGTCCGTTGGTATTTGCCTTTAATAAATTAGATATAGCTATATAAAACTATGCGTTTCTTGAAGATAAGAATATTATCCTTGCAACCAACTATGTGTAATAAGTGCCTACAACAGTGTCACACTAGGATTGAAAATAAGTGCTCCATAGCCTGTAATAGCTGGTGACAGACATGAACAAGTAGGTAGATATCTCCCGTTGATAAGTATCACAGCAAATGTTAACATTTCCCCAAGCCTCATTCATTTACCTCAAAGTTACGTGAGTTTTGCCATATCCCATATCATGTATTTAATTAATCATTTTCATTGATCAACTTAATTGTTTAACTTCCTTAAAAACAGTATAATCATTGTCACTTGTCATGAATCAAAGTAACCATGAAAACAAAATCAATACCAAACAATATGATTAATTTGAAATTTAAAATATAAAATGAAATGGTAATAAATATAATCAGGTTACCTCTCACCTAAAGGTAAGTTTTATAATGAAGGTATTGATTGCACAAGAGCATAAAGTGTCACTTGATTAGCTAATACACTAGACTCTCCATTAAACAAAACACAAGCAATCAGCACTCTCAAGCAACCAACAAAATATTTTGCCAGTTGCTTGAGAGTGCTGATTGCTTGAGTTCCACTTAACAGAGAGTCTACTTACGTTTATCTGGCATCTATCAGTCCCCAGGTTCACTGTACTTAGTAGAAGAAAAAAATTAGATTCCATATCAGTAAGATGATTATACTTTTTTTGTTTTGATGCTAACCAGGAATAAAAATTTCATCTCACACATGTTTCTGCTGAGAAAGAGCAAGATATATTATCCAACTCCTCTGATAGGTTTAGATACTGAGAACTAATTACTAACCATATTGATATGTGATTATGTTTTTTAATACAATCATATTCCAAGAAACCATATGCAGATGAAGCAATCTCCCAAACATGTTCTTCTGAATCTGTCCTATTCATGGACTGGTACAAACAAGCATTTCTTGCCCACTCACTTTTACTATCTGGGTTGGAAAATCGTGCATGAGCATCATTTATCAATTATTTCAAATATATACATTCTCATAATATTCAACATATTTCCAGCCTTGGAGTCAATATTAATCTCTCTCTCTCACTATATATGAGTGTGTGTGTATATATGTATATACACACATATCTCCCATATCTCACACCCAATCAATTAGAAATTTGTATGAACCTTTTTTTTGGTTTCGGTTGGTCCCTGGCCGGAATCGAACCCAGGCCATGATGGTGAGAGCACCGAAGCCACTACACCACCAGGGGACCCCTTGAACTTTTTGTTTGAAATACGATATTCCGAATCCACCCGTTTCTCATCAGATTTACCACTACCTACTGCTCTAAGTCACCATCAGGTTCCCTGTGCACTCTTGTAATCTTGCCTCCAGATTTCAACTACCTATTTTCCATACAACATTCAGCATGGCTCCTTTAAAATGTAAGATCGTATTGCTGACCTGCCTAAAATTCCAGTCCAAATAAAGTCTTTACAGTGGTGTATAAAACTTTATAGAATCTTATTTATTTGTCCTTCTATCCCCCTCCCCCTATTCTCAATCAAAAGTAAGTTCCTGAGCTTCGCGCAGTGGCAGTATGGTGGCCAACGAGGTTCGCCTGAGGCACGATTATTGCTAATTGAAAAGTGAGTTCCCGGATGCCAGGGATTTTTGTGTTCACTCCCCTGTCACCTGAGCCTCAAACTGTTTTTGATATGTGTACAATAAACATTTGTGAATGTATTAATACTCATATATTTGCACTTCTTATACGAATTCCTAACCAGGTGACAGTTGACAGTATCAAACACATTATAGCTTTAGTGTTACCCTCATTGCATTAATGTGATCTTTGTGGTCTTTTAAGAATACTGATGTAAAAAGCATGCATTATAAGAATACATTTTTATTGTTCAAATAAACATACTGATGTCCAAAATATATTCATATGTTGGTTATAAGCAAATTATGATGTTTTAGGTTAGAAGTTTTATTTGGAAAGACTTGAAGGTCTTCTCACACTATACACAGACAAATGATGATTTCGTAATGTACAAACTTGCATTCACTTTCTTCTCTTCACAAAAACGAGGGAAAAACACTTTTACCAATTATTCTAATTCTTGCAGCACATGTCCAGTAAGATTTTTTGTTATACGTAAGTAGATTTTATTTTCTAAGTTTGGAGGTATGAATTAAAAGAATATAAGAATAAATACAGAAATTCAAGATACTAGTAATTGGAAGCATCTGCATGATCAATATTTCTGAAAAAGTCAACAGTGGAAATTTGTGGTATTCCTAAATAAGATTATCATGATGCTACTACCTACTTTGCCTTCATCCTAAAGCAATAACTACATATAAAGCTACGGGTTTGATATAGCAGTAATTTTGTTCTAATACATAACCACTAATGTAAAATAAATCTATTTAGCACCTAAAATCGTTTAGTTTTCCACCAATTCCAATTGTGTCACATCCTGGGAAGTACTGTCTAGGGCAGTACTATCCAATAGAAATACATACAAGCCACTAATTTGAATCACATATATAATTTTAAACTGTTAGTAGCCACATTCAGAAAAGTGAAAAAAAAAACAGGTGAAATTAGTTTTGATAACTTTTATATAATCCAACATACCAAAAATATCTTTTCAACATATAAAAAATATATAAACACCAAAAGGAAATATTTGACTTTTTTAAATACCAAAGTCTTGAAATCCAAAGTATATTTTATACTTCTATCATATTTCTAATTCTTATCATTAAATAACCACATCCTGGACATTTTTCCATTAAAATTTAAGCCTCATGCCCCTAATCAGACTACGGTTACAAATGAAAACAGTGGCCCTTCATGTCCATATTTTGTTGTCTTGCTAGCCAGGCTCCGGCACCCCATCTCCTAACCTGTCCTAGAAATATCCAGAACGTGAATCACCTGTGCTTACGAACAAACGTTCTCATATCGTGACCCACTGGCTTCCTCAGCATTGCCTGCTGCCAAATCTGTTCGGAGAGGAGACACCTTAAAACCACCTGGCTGCTCTTCTGAGCTTGTCTTCTCCACCATCCAAATGAACTGGTAGCTCTTGGGATGCGAAATGTGTTGCTGTGATAAGAGGTGTGAATGGGGATGCAGAGTGGCTATGTATCTGTCCTTCATCTACACATCTATTATCACCTATCTGTCTGTTGCAAAGCAATAGAGTTGGTTCTAATTGTGTCAACGTATCTCTTCATGTTAGGGATTTTGGGGACAATTTCTGGACATGTCCTTTGTGTAAAAATATATCCTGGATTGACCTGGAAAAAAAGATCACACACTCAAAATTTGAAGAAAAAAGATTGCCATTTGTGAGACCTACACTGCAAGAAGCAAGACAGAGACCCCTCACCAGCCAAAGGCTGGAGAACACCACAGTTCATTTTCTTCAGGCACCAAATTCAAGCTCTCTTTTGTGCATGAGTACCAGTAAAACATCTTCCAAGAATTGCCTGTGGGCAACAGAGAGGGTAATGGGCTCATTACTCTCAGAAAAAAAGTGAAGACCCACGAGACTGTTGTAAGAAGAAGAGTTCTCGTGACATTCAGCAGGGATGAGGAAGCTAGACCTTTTGAAGTTTACCAATTTACAATTTAATTTAATCACTAAATTAACTGCAGTTGAAAGAGGCCAAATAATTTGTTCAACAGCAATGGAGTTCCTATGAGGACCATAGTGTTTGTTCAGGGGAATAAAACTTGGAAGATTTCTGAAAATCTATAATGCCTGTTGTCATACTTTTTGTTCAGGGGAATCAGGCGTCAAGAATTTCTTTGGTAGTTGGAGTTTAACGTTTAGAAAAACTGACACAGATTTCTGTTGATTGTGGAAGCTGCTCTATTCTAATCTGAACATTCAATGATATACTGATGCAGAAAAATGTTCAGTTGCTCATACATAATTTTAATGAAGACGTCCCATATAAGCAAGCTGGTCACACGCTAAGGACGCCAGTCTCCTCGTAATTTTCTAGAAGTAAATTTACTTGGGTCCTGGGGTCTAAGATACAACTCTATCAATGTCACCTTTATGTCAGCAAACAGATTAAATGCTTCTAATATCCAGCATAATGACATTCTGTAGGGTCTAGATCACATTTGTGATCGTCTGTTTGATACAGTTGTAAACCTTGGAAGAATATGCTTGCTGAAGAGAATAGCTTTTTTTTCTAGTCTTAAATATGTTACAGTTGCCAGTGTAAATCACTTGTCAGTCTATGGCAAATGTAACAGTGTTTTAATCTGAAAAGGGGGAGAAATAAAGTACAGATAATCTTTTTGGCCGTTTTCTTGGCACCATCATACATTGGAGACTGACAGGTCCTTCACTTGAGTGACAGGTGTCCTTTGAAATGCCGGCGAATCAGTATCTGTACAGACTGTTGAAATGCATATTTCCATCCTTATCGTGGAGGAATGGATGGGCAAGATAGGTGCTGTTAACATTGCAAATAGCTCCAGAATTATTCATTGTCAGCTCCAGGCAAAGAATAGGCAGAAAGTTTTATTATTCACCATGCACAATAGCAGGATGCTTAATGACTCTCAGTTACCTTGGCAGAATTGTCTGTCGACTTCAGGCACTAGCAGTGGGTGACACAGGTCTGGCCAAGTGTTAGAGCAAGATCATACATTCTGGTCCCATTTTAATTTCTAATACATTAATCTTTCCCTCCCAGATGCACAATGAATATTCCATAGACTCTTGTTTGTCAGAAGCTGTCTGGCTTTCATCTATTCAGGTGGTTTCATTGACTGTGAAAGCGTGCTTCAAAGGCCTGATCAGTCAATGACAACTGTCTCACAATAGCATTGAGTAATGCTTCCCTTTTTTCTTTTCAGGAATCTGATAGACAACTTTGACACCTGATCTCTGGGGACCTTATGGAGTCACTCAGAGTTCTTAAGAGACTTCCCTTACTTTATCATTCCAGAAAGAATTGTCACAGGTGAATGTATCGCAGTTTCTCAGGAGCTGAACCTGACCCTTGAATCCATCTCATTTGCACTGCAGGTTTCACAATGAATTAAAATGGATTAAGTTGGCTTAATGCTGTTTTACAAGCAAGCGAAAAGCATTGCACCATTCATTTTTAATTTTAATCCTTTGTCTTAGCCTGCTAATTACTATTGTTTTAATTTCATTATCCCGGTGTGCACATTGTTCCTAGTTGGATGCTTTTGCTTGTAAGCAGTGTCCTCACTTTTACAGGTACTGACCCTTCAATTGTCAAATTAGCCCATGTCATTGCTGAACAGCCGACTCTGTAATCTACAATTCTCTCTTTAAAATTTTATTCATCTCTTGTCTTTAATTAATTAAGCAATAACCCCATTGAAGCAGCTTATGCACAGACTCAAGTTCAAAAGCAGTAAAAAAGGAAGGGAAGACTGGAAATTGGATATGGGATCCCTCCCGTTTCTCTGACAATCCCAGGTCAAAGGAACTCTATGATACCACATGTTTTGTCTGTAAAGTTTGAAAAATATGACCACAGAAATGCAATCTGAGCTATATTTCCTATCTCCTCATAGCTTGTCTCAGAGTCTTTATGATGCTACAGTTGAGATCAAAACATAAGGAAGAGAAAGCCCTGCTGGGAAATGACTGAAGAGATGAACCAGTCACAGAATTCACAGAACTCATGTCTGGTACAGATTGAGAATATCCAACATAATCTTTTATTTCAATGCAAGTATTATCTCCACAATGTCCTCACAAGGTCTGCCAGCTTTCTGAACGTTCTCTGTAAAGCTCGTGAAATTGTGAAATTCTAGTTTTTACAAAATTTGTTATATTATGAATCAAAATCTACTTCCTTATAACTTTGACCCACCGGTCATAGTCCTGTGTTCTGAAGCCACACACGCTTGAGATGACTGCCTTTGCCTCATCACTACACTTGAGGATTTGAAGCATGGATGCCCAGAGCGTTTCCCAGGGACTAAATATACTGGTACTCATTCCATAAGTAGAACATTTTTGAGACCCTCTTATAATCTTTGTCACTTGCTCCTGGATGTTTCCCTGTTCTCCAACATACAATTTCTTATAAGATATAAGTCATATTTGGGAAATAAGTCTATCCTCCATGAAGACCAATAAAAACATAAATTCCCATTAACCAATTATTTCACCTTCATGGATCTCAACCCACTTGTTTTGGTTTCCTTCTTCATCACAATAAAAGACATCTCCCCATCGCTTCTTGGCCTTTTGGCTAAGATCAAGTGTAAAAGACATCTCCCTAATCCCATAGACTCCTGATTCTGTCCCCACTTGCCCATTCAGAGACCCTTTCATACTTGCAGGTATTCTTATTCTCTCTTACATCAGCAATCCCTTTCTTTTTTATGAATCAGTTTAATAACAAATAAATCATATCACTTTCTATTTAAAAGTACTCCCCAACTTGATCATAAATTCTCCTCTAATTGCTGTCCCCATTTATCTCCTTTCTTTCACACAAAATTAGTATTGAGTTGTCAGCATTTGGTGTCTCCACTTTTTCTTGTATTATTATCTCCTCGGAGTATTCCATTCAAGTTTTGCCCCCTTAACCCCCCAAATGTTTTTGTTTTTGAGCTCCATATTGTCAAAATCAATGGTTTCTTCTTGGCCCTCATTTATTCAATCTCTCAGGATCATTTGACACCATTGGCTACCTTCCCTTCTTGAAATACTACTTTCTCCACTTAACTATACTTGCACAATGATTTCCTAGTTTATCTCAGACAGCATTGGCTCCATCCTCGTCTTTGTCAGTCTCTCTTTCTCATCCTGGCTGCTATATTCCAGAGTCTCTGATCCTTGATCTCTGACCCTCTTCTCTACTTACGGTCACACATTAAGTGATCTCATCTTATCCTTGGCTTTTAGTGACATCCATATGGTGATGGATCTCTAAATTATACCTTCACTACTAGACTCACCTGAGCAACTTTGACTCATCTATTGACTTTTCCACTCAACATCTGCATTTAGTTTTATAACAGGCATTTAATCCGTTACATGCTAAAAATGAAACATTTCACCTTGTTTCCCATAATGATTGTTTAGGTAATTGGACCAGTCTTTTTCACTCCTTGCCCCCTGGCAGTCAAAAGAAATAGAGAAGACATAATTTTATGTGGTCTGAGAAGCAACAAAAACCTGACAAGATAATAAGGAAAGTGAAAAGAAATGGAAATTGAGAGGTAGATGAACATGACCGCTGCTACAAGATGAGCTGAATAGCAATAAAAACTAAGCCTATAAAAATTTGGGAGTCTAACAAGAATTATCTCTAAACAATAATCTGGGGATCCAAGAAACCTCAGTCCTTGAAGGAAAGGTAAATAGAAAGGGAAAAGCCATCACATGGAACCCTAGCATAATTTTGAATTGAATTACGGGAGGGTAGGATTTTTACTACTGAACTTTATTTAAATTGATCCTGGGTTGCTATTGTTCAGAGGTAGCAAAAAGCTCAGTTCTTTCCACCTATGCAGTAAAGAATTACAGATCAGTGACACAAATGAAAGCGGAGTAAAGTTTTATTGAAATACATTTCAAGAGACAAACCGGCCAAGCCAAGAGAGGCAAAGGCCCCAAAGGTTGTGGGCTTTGAGTTTTATTGCTGACCTTGAGCCGGCCCTGGGAGTGTGACGTGCAGACTTAGGTCATTTGATTGACATGTGTAGGCCACATGACTGTTTTCTTTCTGCGCATGCTCTTACCCAGAATGTGTACAGAAAAACTCATGGGAGGAAGCGCAAAACCAAAACCTAATTCATTATAATTACATTATAATGAGGCTAAAATTATGACAAGGACAGTCTCCAGCTATTTGCACATGTGCCAAAAACTAGATAATTCTGGTTGGATTTTACTTCCCTTTTATCAGATGTTCTAATTACAAAATTAGTCCCTGGGGGTTGGACATGTATGGTCCCTGGAGAGTGGACTTGTGTGGTACAAAGCACTGATCATATTACCTTTTGTCCCTCCTGTCCCTCATGCCTAGCTTCCTACCTAACACTATTATCTCCAGGAGCCAGCAGCATATGCATAAATGACAAATTCTCTCTGAAAGAAGTTGCATTCATCTCAAGGCTCAAATTATAGCCATTATATATATTATATGTATCATATATATATATGTATATATATTTGTGTATATATATTATATATTTATGTCTATATTTTATGTCTATAACTATATTCATCTGTCAGTTTAAGATAACCGGGAGCACAAGGAGATGACACTCTGAAGTAAAAACACCAAAAAACCAAAAAGACAACACAAACCGTAAATACTTTAGATAATAGATTTACTAGAAACAGATTATAAAGTAACTTTGCTTACAAAAGAGAAGCTTGATGTTATCCATAAGCAAACTTTAAAAATTGCCACAGCAGATTTCAAAAAAGAAAACGCACAAGATGACTAGACTTGAAAGAAGCAAAAACGGGCATTCTAATCACCAAGTTAACGTTGGATTATTCCCTTCCCCTTAAATCCTCTCCCCCATCCACTCTGCCCCATTGGAGTTAATGAGGTTACTCATATGCATTTTCCTCATCCTAACATTTAATCCATAACAGTGCTGTAGATTATATGTCCAGAATTTGTAATAATCTGATATTTTTTCAGCATCTTTATTGTTATAACCCCAGTCCAAATCACGAGGATTGATCACCTGAACTATTTAATGTATTAATAATACAAAATGAAATGATTTTTTAAATTCTTCTATCTTTATCCTCTTCTAATTTTTCTCCATATGGCATCCAAAGAGGTCTTTGAAAAATTTAAATCATATAATATCAATTCTTTCTAAAACTCTTCCATAGCTTCCTAGTGCTTAAAAAAAGCTTCCAAAGTCCTGCAAGACCTCCTGCTACATTTTCTTCCTGCTCTTCTCTCCACTACCTGTCCTGAGAATGCAAACGTCACTTTGCCTCATGCTCCTGGCACTCACTGATCGCTCTTGGAGTGCACATGTCTCTCATGCAGGTTTAGCTCAAATGCCCTCTCCACAGGTAAGACGCCCCTGTCTACTCCATCTAACCTCCCCACCTCTTCAATCATTCTGCAGTATTTGTCTGGGCTGTCGTTGTGGTGGTGGTTGTGGCTGTTATCACATTCACCACTATCTTAAACTGTCTTATTTATTTACTAATTTACTTATAAAACCTTATGTATCTCTTTCACTGTAATATTTCCAGAGCCTGGAGTCAATAACAGGGGCAAAAAATATTTGCTGAATGATGAAATGTACTCGCATTGGATGTTATTTTTAACATAACTGACAAATGTATTGTAAATATACCTGTCTCTGAAAGATTATCATTCGAGAGTCATTTGCAAAAAATATTCACATTGTCTCTATTGTTTAGCTTGTAGAAACTATTAAGTAGTGGAAAAGAAAATGTAGTTTAGACTATGTGTGATGTAAAAAATAAAAATTGGTTTATTAACCATAAAAGTATCTTCTGATGAAATTTTTGGATGCTGTAAGGGAAACTGGAGCAGTACTTGAAAAGCAAGGTGAGCCCATCTGAGACTGACATCACTTTAAAGAAAAAAGCGGACACAATTATAAATGGGAAACAAAGGAATCGTATCCATTAATAACTGCCAGCACATGTGCTCACTGTGTAAGGGCTGCTTTCAAGTCCCTTCCTCATTCCCATATTCTCTCTCTGTAACAACCCTAGATATAGGAATGGTTTTTAATTACTGTTTTAAAATTGAGGAAGTAGAAACTAAACTTGTGTAAGGCAGCTGATCATATAGGGAGAAAAGCAAGAGTTTGACTCTAATTTTTGTGATTTGAAAATCCTTCCTTACTGAATATCCTCTATTATACTTTCTCTTTGACATAAATCTTGGGTGTGAGAGTTCCCTAGCAAACACTGAAGCTTTTCACAGGCCCTTGTTTAAGAGTTGCTGAGGCTTTCTTATAGGGGAGGGGCGTGTGTATGTGCAGGAGAGAGAGAGAGAGAGAGGGAGAGAGAGAGAGAGAGAGAGGGAGAGAGAGAGACAGAGAGAGAGAGAGAGAGAGACAAACACCAGTGCTTCTATTTGTAATAGCAGGTTGGGTTTCCACGGCCTGAGGTTTCCCTGGCCGTCAGCCATCTATTCTCACCTTCTCAAGCTTGTGGCTACAACAGTTGGCATTCTGTTTTCCTGCCTGCTCTTTTTAGATATTTCTTCCATCTGATTAGTCATTTAAAGTCTTCCTGCAGTGTTTGTTGATCTTCACCTGTTGGTTGCTTTTCCTGTGTTTAGACATTAAAATGCTAGGTTGGTGCAAGCTTAATAAAGCCTAACAAGATATGAATCCACACAATCATTTGAAGTAAGCAGATGGTAAAGCCTAGTTTGAAAGTGGAATAGCTGAATGGCATGCCTGCCTTAAAATGAGGGAAATAATGTCATTGGATTTACTCTATAGAATAAGAACTCAACATAAAAAGTTAAAGCTCAATTCGACTAATTGATTAATCATAATTTAAATAAAAATCTCTTTTAATTGTTAACTGCAACCTGAGCATATCACTGAATTCTATTATCTCAGAACAAATTTGATTATTACTGCTAGCAATTATATATTTTAATAATGTGTCTCAAAGTCTTGGGAAGTCAGCCCACTTGTGACTTCTGAGTGGACAATGGAATGAACCAAGTGTCCTGGACCTCCGACTTCTAAGAGTCAAAGATCTGCATCAAGAGCAGCAGGGACTAAATTTTTAGCTTTAAAAAGCATGTATAGCTCTTTTCTTGTTTTGACATTAATTGATTCCTTAGATCACTATCATTTTTTTTTGTTTTGTTTTAGCAAACTCCTACACACATCATAGTGACTTCTTTTTTCCTCTATAACTTACCAAAATGTGGCTCTAAAGCTAAATCGTGCTCCCCATTTCAGCTCTCTTTACTAGAAGCTGCTCTTTATTCACACCATGCATGTCCCCCGTTTTCACTATCACCGTTTTTTGCCATTCATTAGCTTTACTGTCCGCTTCCCACAGACTTTGCTAACTTTGGTATCAGAATCAAGACTTCCTGCTTTAGAACTTTTCCCATCACTTTTGGAAACTCTACAATTTTAGTGAGCTACCACTTTTCTGTCAACATTCTTCATCTTTTCAACTCAGGTATCATTTTTTCTATTCCACTTGGGCACCTTGCTTGCATAGCCACATCTTAGACCTTAACCTCAAAGAGAATGTATTTAATTCTAAAACATTAAACTCAACCGTCTTAGTTCTGTCTCTAATTCCCAATATACCTCCTTTTTATCTGATTTCTCCTCCTTTCCTCTCCCAATTTATTGTTGAAAGTATTATTGAAAATATTATATGAAAGTATTATTGAAAGGATTAATATAAATTGTTCTCTTATTTTTAGGTAAATGGTTTAGTAAATGAGCCAAAAAATGTCTCTCCTCCTGGGAATTCCTATGGAATACTGGTATTTTCTCTCATTTCCCCAAACATTATATTTTGGTCTAATAAACCATATTTATTTTATAGATATATATTATTTGATCATTTAACCTTTTGAAACTTTCTCTTCATTCTTTGGTGCAGTATACATTGATTTTTCCTCTTCACAGCACCCTGAAACCCCTCTCCCCAAAGTCACCAATGACAGTTAATGTGGGCCTTAAATTGTTAAACCTGTGTAGGTATTTGGTAAAGCCAATAAGTCTTTTTGTCTTAAATTTCTACCCATCTTAACTCCCATAATGCCACTCTTACTACATGTTACCACCTCCTTTGCCTCCTTATCTCTTATTTCAAGATGCTCTTAGTTTGTTCATTTTTCCTTGAAATATTTATATTCCAACCAGCAACACTCTGACCCTCCTTTCTTTTCACATCACACTCTTCTTGTGAGCTTTGATATATATCCTTTTATTGAATCACATGACTATTTATGTGGTAAAGATCATCCCACATCTCCAAATTCTTTCTTGAAAATGCATTTACCTACATACTTCCTATAAAGTTGTACTGTATGTCTTAAAAGTATCTCAAACTCAACTTGTAAAACTGCACATTTTTTTATATACCCTCATCTTCTTTTTATTATAAACACCTAAATGTCATTCTCTTCCTATATTTCCCTTCCTATATTTCCCAATTTGGAGATAAGTGCTATCAATTCGTTAATCTCTCAAGTTAGAATGTGAAGCATCTAGAAAGTTTCTCTAGTGGACACCTTGTCACCATATCCTCTGCTTTATTCCTCTTAAGTATCTTCTTTATATCTCCACTACCATTGGTTACTTTAAGTGTTTTGTTTTGTTTTATCCAAATTACTGCAGTGGCTTCCTTTAAATTCTCATATTCCTGCTAACCCACTCTCTACACTGCTGCCATCTAATTTTGTTACTCCTATGATTAAAATCCTTTAGTGCTTCCCTGTTGGTTGGAAAAATACCAGGTATAAACACAATTTGTGAACTCATACAACTCAACATCAAAAACAAAGAAACAGACAAAATCAACCTAATTAAAAAAATGGGCAGAGGACCAGAATAGACATGTCCCCAAAGAAGACAAGCAGACAGTCAGCAGATACATGAAAAGATGCTTCACATAGCCAACCATCAGGGAAATGCAAATCAAAACAACAATGAGGTGTTTCTTCACACCTGTCAGAATGGCGGTTATCAAAACAGCAACAAGATATAAGTGCTGGTGAGGATGTGGAGAAAAAGGAACTCTTGTGCACTCTTGGTGAGACTGTAAACTGGTACAGCCACTATAGAAAACAGGGTGGAGTTTTCTTAAAAATTTAAAAACAAAACTACCGTATGTCCCTGCAATCCACTTCCGGACATTTATCCAAAGAAATCGAAAGGACACAAATTCAAAAAAAATAGATGTACCCTATGTTCACTGCAGTACTCTTTGCAATAGCCAAGATATGGAAAAAACCTAGGTATCCCTCAATAGACAAATTGATAAAAAATGATATACACACACACACACACACACACACACATACATATGTATACACACACATATGCACACACATACATATACATACAATGAAATATTATTTGGCCATGAAAAATGTAATATTGCCATTTGTAGTAACATGTATGGAACTAGAAGGTACTATGCTAAGTGAAATAAGACAGACAAATACAAATATTATATGATTTCACTTACATGTTGAATCTCAAAAAACAAAATAAATGAACAAAGCAAAGTAGTATAGAGAGAGCAAACTGATAGATGCCAGATCAGAAGCAGGTGAAAAGTGGTCAGAAAAAAGGATGGACTAAAAAGTACAAACTGCCAGTTATAAAATTAGTTATAGAGAGGTAAAGTACAGCATAGTGAATACAGTCAATAATATAGTAATAACTATATATGTTGCCAAGTGAGTATTGGACTTATGGTAATCATGTTGTAAGGTATATAAATGTCTAATTACTATATCGTACACCTGAAACTACATGATATTTTATGCCAACTATAATAAAAAAAAACCTAAAATAAAAAGAGAATATGTAAAGACTTAAAATACCTGAAACTTCCTTCTAACTTCCTTTCACATTAATCTACTACACTGAGACTTGAGCCACATAAGCTACAAGCCTTTCCTTATTTGTAACAGGTACTTTCACTACCTGAAATCTTTTCTTTCTTCTCTTCTCTACCAGGACAACCGATACGGATCTTTCTAAGGTCCACTGAAGCCATGTCTTTTGAGTCACCTGCCATTTTCTGCTGTTTAACACTGTGTAGCTAGAGCTATTGTGATTTTTATAATTGTAACTGTCTCCTCTCTTCATGGACTATTACTTTCTTGAGAATGTGAATTGCAGCTTTCATGTCACTCATAATAATTTCAAATGGTGCATAGCAAATAATATGTGCTCAATTAATATTTATTGAATATACAGGTAGAGAAAAATATAAAAGTCAGGTGAACAATGTATGTGTCATTTATACTTTTAAATGTCAACTTTAGAATTTTGTAATTCCCCAGAGAATTCTGTGCCTGTTACTGAGGAATCCAATAAAACCCTAATTGCTTTCCCTTGCACATACCAATGTCTTCATTTTCTAACATTCCCACTGTATTTAGATTCAATCTTATTCTATTAATTTTTCTGGAAAAAATGTGTAGGAGAAAACCAGACATAAATTTCCCATCAATAAGAAGACTCTTTATAGAAATTAACATAAATGGAATTGAAAATCTAGTAGAAAAAAATGCAGGCCTTTCAAACTTGAAAAGAACAATTTATCTAAATGCCTTAATCTAGAGCACTACTTCCTGTATTAAAAATACGATAAACTTCAAGAAAGACTAGCTTATTCACTAGTGTAGATCCTATTCCCATTTTCTAAAATTTTCTCTTCTAATTTCTTTGTTTGAAGCCTTGCTTTCTTCATCGGAGTCAGCAAGGCCTGTTAATGAATGATTTCAGCAATTTCATTTCATTTTCTCTATTAGTTTTCAACTTTATTTTCCTAAGAGAGTTCTAGTGGAAGTGTGGCATCTCAGTGGCTTTCATTTTGGATACTGTGTGCCAATGCAGGGTACAATCTTTTTTTTTTTTTTCAGAGCGATGTTGACACACATCTGTTCAAATATATTAATGTTTCCATCTCAACTGACTAAGTTGGCAGGAGCAAGCTCACTCCTCTTTGTGAGTATAGAACTAGGGAGTGGGCACTGAGAGGGGGAGAAGCATTTTACAATTTGTCAAGATATGTATTCCAGCACTTGAAAAAAAATAAGTGTTGGGTCCAACTTGAGCTAATAAGCTAATGACTGCTTATCCTTTACTATTAAGGCTTCAAAGCGGCTCTTAACTAAATGAGCCAATTATTATATCACCACGTATTTTTTACTCCTTCCTGTTAAATCAGGCATTTGGTGTTGTATAGAATTTTTATTAAAAAATAAACCAGTGTGCATGCATGAGCTTATAAAAGGAAACCTCACTAAGATTTTTAAAAAGCAAATGAAAACACTTAAATCTAACTGATGCCATATGGTACACTCAGAAACACTTGTAAAGGGGAAGTTAAACCTTGAATATATTAATTGATATTTTACTGAAAGAAAAAAAATGCTTCTTTTCTATCTTTGCATCTGAAAAGACTTATGAATAGGGCATTATAGAACACTCTTCTGTTTAAAGAAGTGAATTCAGTAACATAAATCTTATATTGTTTTTATTACCATTATGCTTATAAATGGTGCATGGTTTTGAGCAAGACGAAATATTAACACTGTGCCTTAATACTATCCTTAAGATAATAAAGACTGAAAGATATCCATAACTGACTTTCCACTTGTATTTTTTTGTTCTGCCTCAATAAAACTCTTTACTTTAATCTTGATGTGAAGACACAGGAACAACCAACTGGTTGTGACATGTACTAATGTGCCTCCAGAGAAGTGAGTGTCCTTCCCCTGCCATTCATTCTTTTTCTTCCATGTGGTCTTTTACTCCAAATTTATACTAATATGTAAAGCATCTAATGAAGAGTCTCATAGGTTTTATTTTTCTTCTCTCAAAATGCGAATGATGCAAATGTGAACTACCCAGAAAACAATGGACAATAAAGAATTGTTTGATTAAGGAAAGCATCTATACCTCTAAATTATTTTTTTCCCATCAGTTTAGCAACATTAAGCAGGACCATCATTTAATAAAAACAAGAGAGTACTTTAATTTTAAGCATATTAAACAGTGAGCTTTCTGGTTATCTTGTATCAGTCAGTCTTCATAAATATATGTATCTTATTTTTTCATGTATCACTTCTCACATCTCATTTGTTGAGATAGAATAATATTTTCATAGTACAAAGCTAAAAAGTGCATGGGACTGATTTTTCTTTTCTTGGTTTCCTTTTAGCTGTGAGACTTTGTTTTGCTATGAAATATAGCTTTTACAATGGACCAGTATGAAACACTCTGAGAAAAGTTCTCAGCATCTTTATATCTGAAACGACTTTGAATTTCACCATTCCATCTTACTTTAAATTGTGTCCACTAAAATCATACCTTTCCAATATTCATAGAACTTCTTTTTTACTCCTGACTCATGTAGAATATGTGTGTTCCAAGACTATACATATTTTCCCAGATCTTTTAGGTAATGATCATTTTCTGAAGGAAGAGGTAAAAATCAACATTTTCCACATGTCTCAAATAACTCTGAACATCTCATGAGTTTCTATTGTTCCCTAGATTAGAAGTCAAGCCTTCTTTTTCTTGATATTTCTTTGGTTAGCATTAATTGGTTAGATTTGATTTTCAAAAAATTGTTTTATATTTTAACACATTATTTTGCAGATATCAAGATGTTGATTTTTAAGGTGATAAATGAGGCTGGCATTGAAAAATGCCCTTGCAAAATATATTTAATTTAGATCTGAACAACAATTGTGGCTTATCAAACCATAGAAGTCAATTAGCAAAGTATTTAGTTAATTTATTTAATCATCTCTGTGTCTCCCTCTCTGGGCCTCTATAATTTTAATGCATACATGGTTTAATGCACCTGAAAATGAAATGGAAATTAACAATTGAGCAAAGTTAAGTGGCATTTAAGTTAATATAGTAAATTTTAGAAGGACCATAGAAAAGTAATATACTAGTCATTATGAGAAAATAATTTGTATTAAAATTATATTTCTAAAGTCAGAATGTGATTTAGTCATCTAGGTATAAACTGAAAAACAAGTGTGTCTACAAAAATGAGAACTACCCAACTTTTAGTCATCTGGTAGCTCATTAGACCACAAAGAGAGATGTAGGTTAAATTTGCACTCCTGATTAAGGTCAAGAATCCCAATATTTGGAGTTGTGACTTGAAGCTTAGTTTACATTGCAAAAGATTCAAAGTGATAAGTGGCTATGTAAAAAAAGAAGACAATGAAAAAGAATATCTGTAATAAAAATATACTAAAAATAGTTAAGGCCACCAAACTGCAGAAAGCACCTGGCAGAAAGTTATGAGGCTTTACCTAGGGAAAGGCTATATGGGGTAAAAGAAGACAAAAGATGCAAGAGTTTATCATTTATTGAATGTTCTCCAGATTGTCATTCAAATCTCACTGCACTACTCAAGTATTAAACATAGGACAAGAGTACAGGGCCTCACAGTGGGTGATGAGAGGCCAGAACTCATAGAAGAGGGTACCGGTCGAGCCTCAGGTGATCACACGAAAATTTTGAGTCTGTGAGGGGAATTCTCAGGCATGCAGCTAAGTAACTCAATACTCTGACAAGGTAAATCACTGAGAAATGGAATCTCTCCATGGCAGGAATGGAAACCCTTGAAAAAAAATTCTTGTTTGAATTTTCCAGGAAATTGCTAATGTCTAAAAGGCACACCTATCTCACGGGCATACTAGAAAAATAGCAAAGGTGGAAGAGAGAAAACAGGAAGGCAAAGAAGACTGATCAGTCACTGGTTTCTGTAAGATAAAAGCCATTTAACAGGAGTTTGTCAGTGAACATAAACGAAGTTTATTTGTGATGACAGAGAAAGCACAGCTCACCATTACCAAATATAATTCCCAGGGATGAGATGAGTTCATACTCTTTGCCAAAACAAGACTATTCTTTATTTCCAGGCAAACTTATACTGAAATGTGGGTATAGAAATGGTGTAATCATTCAAAATTCCCCTCGTTTCTAACATTCAATTTACAGATTAAGTTAGAGTGCCTTTAATCATCTTCATAAGTATATTTAGAGGTAAATTTAAAGTTGGTTGTAATTAATAAAAATCTAATTTCCTGGATATCAAAAAAACAGTTGGGTGTACCTTGGCCCCATGAAGTTTTATGTTCTTCATATTATAGACTGCTCAGTGGACCTGAGGACTGGAAGGTATCCAAATCTTTTATTTTCAAATATGCTTTCTGAGACACAATCACATTAACACTTGGTGTTTTTTCTTCTAGTATTTTTTCTAATTGTTTCATTTTATTACTAAATTGAATATTTAATTCTGCATCCTACTTTTTTTCACTTGCTATTTAATTACAAATGTTTCCATGGCATTACATACTCTTGGTAATAATAATTTTTAATGACTAAATAACATTACATTTTGTAGCTTTGACATAATTAACATGTATTTTGTAACTGGATTTTACATTATTTTCAATTAAAAAATCTTTTTCCTAAGGTATTTGTATTCATAATGCTTTTTAAATAATATACTTAGAATAATCAAAATATATTCTTAGAAATGAAATTTTCAGGAGAAAACTTATGAATTGCATTTAATTTTTAATTATTTTTAAAAATTATAGAAGTTATATGTAAAATTTAGAAACTATTAAGCAATATAAAATCACTTAAAGTGCATGTGATGATCTCTTTTCAATCTCATGTTCTCTCTTCATTGGTACTCTAAATTTTATGTCATTCTTTCAGTTTTCAATGCTTTTATGTGTGCATGTGTACATATGTAGATAAAGCTTTTTGTTACAGAAATAAAATTGTATTATATAACATTGTATTTATTTCATAATATAACTTAAGTATATTTCCTTGTTAGTATATTTCTTTTTAAACTTTTTAAAAAATATCCAAAATCTCCTCATTCAGATATCTCTGTATTAGTGTGCTTGATTTTATATAAACAAATATAATATATATACAAAAAAATGACTTGACGAGAACCCATGAGACGGAGCCTGCCAGTTTATGGAAGGGTTATTCATGCTGAGTCTTGCTTGAGAGATTAAACTCATGCAAGGATGCCCCCAGTTTTGTCTTCAATTAGATTAGAGGCCGTGCAACAGCTTAGGAGTGTGGTTTTTTTCACCAGAGTGAATGTAAAGCACAAAAGGCAAAGGGTAATTAGCTTCTGACCTGAAAGAGCTCATAAGAGAAGGAAATTTCGGTGAAACAGCTTTATTTTGACCATTTTGATAGTGTATATGTATGTGAAGCAGTATGTGTTCATCAATAATAGAAGTCTATTTTTATTACAATACTACATGGATGATCACAAACTCAAATAGCCACGTGGATACAAACGTGTGAAGTTTGCCTAAACCTGTGCATGTAAGAGCACTTGCACCATCCAAAGGCACAACTGACTCCTGTCATTTGAAGGAAGACCAGGATGTGGGCTGAGGATTGCCATATCATCTGACTGTTTAAAAGATCCAGAAATAAGAATATTCATGTATATTCTGCTGTGGTATATATATTGGTAATTATTTTAAAACAACATGGATCAATCAACATGTGTTTGTGTAAGAAACCAAGTCTATGGGCCTGTAGTTTGGGTCTTCAGACCAGGCTCCTTAGGCTGCCTATACAATGTCAAGTCTTGTAAGTCATGGTATAGTAGAAAGGGTCAATTTCAATATCACAGAACTTCTTCTTTATTCTCTTAGGTAAAGAGGATTTATTAAGGGAATATTACCAAGTGTCAGTAACTTAAACAATGTAAGATAGTTTTCTGTCTCCTCTAGCAGTCCAATTGCAAGCAGTCCAGAATTGATATGGTAGGTCTGCCCTCACCCACACATAGCTCCCATATCATGATGAAGATCACAGCTCCAGCTGCTACCATCAAGTTATCCTATCTGCATTTCAGGCAATGGGAAGAGAGAGAGAAAAAAATGTAGTGCATGCTCGTTCACTTTGAGGACACCATCCAGAAGTTTTACATTCTATTTCTACTCACATCCAACTGGCTACAAGTTAATTACATGATCATACCTACCAATCACAGAAGCTCAAAAATGTAGTATTTGTGCTTGGCAACTATATCTCCATCCAAAGGCTGATGGATTTACTTCTAAAAGAAGAAGAAACATCTAGAATTCTCTACCACCACAACCTCACTGTACTAGACTATGTTATATTCAGGAAGTTCCAATAAAAAATATTTTGATGAAAATGTATTTTCATGCTCACAAGAAGTTTAAAATCCAGTAAGGCATCTCATATTCTTGAAGAGGAATTTTATCCAAGAAAAGGGAATAGTGCAATCAAAGAAAAAAAGGCTGGATAGTGTAGTCTTACACATGATAATGGAGGTTTGGTTCAAAACTTCATGACTCACTCCAGGGAGAAGATATGGCCATGGAAGCTAGCCTCTGATCCTGGAACCTTACTAATTTCAGAGATGTTGAGAAGTTGTGCTTTTATTTGTTAGAGCCACCCACTTCATGAATAGGGAGCAGCCTGAGGTTTGTCAGCCCGTGAAAATACTGCATGTTCCTCTTGGGAACACCCAACTGAATCACTCATCATTAGGAAATAAAGTGCCTTTAAAAAAGGACAATCTCATCATAACACCAAAACCAATTGCAATATCTGATATTTTAAAAACAGATATGGTGACAGAACAGAGATAAGAACAAATCTCCCACTGTTATAGTTTCACAACAATTCGAGGTGTACTGTTCTAGCTAACTAAGGAAAGCGTAAGTTTCCAGCAACTGATCCACTCTCACTACTTAATTCAAGGATCCCTACCCATCCTGATTCTGTGCCCCACTGAACCACCAAGACCGATTCACGTAATCATTTTACCTGGGGGAAGATGAGTCTCACCGAAACAGAGATCATGCAAGTACTATAATATTATCATGATGTGATGTATCAAAGAGAGCAGAATTAGGATGATTATAGCAGAATCCAAGAGAATGGAGAAATGTGAGGGACATTAATTGGAGGTAGAATCAATTGACCTGGTGACTGACTGCTTATGAAGACTAGGTTGAGGCAGGATTCAGAGATGGCGCTGGAATTTCCAACATGGTGGCAGAGGGAATGGTGGCTCATTAAGAGATAAGAATTCAGGAAGTCAATTGGTGGTTCGGCTGAGGTGCTCAGATTATGATATAAAGCATTGTTTGGTTTTAAATGTTATCAATATAAGAAACGTACCTGTAGAGAACTTTAATGAGTTTATTTGAGCCAAACTGACGACAATTGCCAGGAAGCAAAATTTCAACAAATTGAGACAAGTGCTCCGGAAAATGGCAGTTTTGCAACTTATTTTATAAATCAAAATGAGCAGAGGAGGGTTACATGAAGTTCACTGGTGATAGATTAAGAGGGTGGGAGAAAGCAAAACAGGGGAAATCTCTGGGATTAAATAAAAAGTAAATTGGTGGGTACAGGATATTTAATTGTTAGCATTTTATAGCACGTAGATATTATACTCAAGGAACGTTACCATGACAATGAGGGATTCTGTAGTTTCCTGCTCTGGAGTGGGGGTGGGGGGGTCTGGAAAAAGGGATTACTGACATGGAAAAAAGGATTACTAACATTCCAAAGGTATGTTACTTTGGATGCAAAAAGACAATAGACAAGTTCACTTAAGCTAAACATTGACCTTCGTCAAGGAAGCTACCTGCCATGTCCCACCTTAGTTAGGAATGATTGTGTTCAAATCATTCTCCTGTGGTTAAATTCAGTCTCTGAGTTTGTAGGACCTGCCATTCTGGTTGTCAGGTTTAGAACGCAGCCCCTGTGCGAGAAGCCTGATTAAATTTTGTCAAATCAAGTTAGTAGGCATTTTGTCCAAAGTGTTCAGTAGGGATAAACAATTCACCTAATAATTTATGAGACAGAAACAGAAATACGAAGGGTCTATATCTGGCGGTGTCATAGGTAAATAAAGGGGTCCTTCATGAGTCTTATCTAAGTTGTATGAGGAGAGTGGTTGTTTGCAATGAGCGATTTCCTAGGACCCAAAGGGTAGGATGATTTCTTAATCAGAGCTGCTTACCTTTGTCAATAGCATTTCAACCTGACCATTCTTTTCAACAAGGAGTAGATTATCTAATGTTTTAAAACTGTATTTCAGAAGTCAAATAATTAATTCTGAAAATGAATGTCCTTGTTGAGAAACTAAAAAATGTTCATTTATCCCATTTAAGTAGCAAAAAGGCTGAAATGCAAAGACAATATAATGTCACTATGATAATAAGAGACAATTTGATCCTTATATGTTTTCTCCATAACTTTATATTGCCATTAACTTACTAGATGTTGACTTTCCTCTTCTCCATCATTGTCTTTTGTTGAACTTCTTTGGATAACACTCTGACTTTTTCCTCTTCAGGTATTTGTATTTTGTGTTGTGGTCCCAAACAAGTCATTTAATAATTCCAAAATGTTGGGTAGGAAGCTTGGCTTGAGTGACAGGAGGGGCAGAAGGTATTATGATCAGCACTTTGCACCACCCAGGTCCAACACTTGGGGACTAATTTTGTGATTAGAACATCAGGATACAAGGGAGTAAAATCCAACCAGAATTACCTAGTTCTTGGTGCATGCGCAAACAGCTGGAGCCTGTCTTTCTCTTAATCTTAGCCTCACTATAATTGATTTTTTCTGTATGTATTCTGGGTAAGATCATGCACAGAAAGAAAGCAGTTGTATGACCGACACACATCAGTCAAATGACCTAAGCAAGGCCGGCTCAGCGTCAGCAATAAAATTCAAACCCCACACCCTTTGGGGCTGCTGCCTTTCTTGGCTTGGTCCATTTGTCTCTTGAAACATATTTCAATAAAACTTTACTCTGCTTTCCTTTGTTCTGCTGATCTTTACTGCATCGGCGAGAAGAACCGAGCTCCTTGCTGCCTCAGTACAGTAACGAAGAGTACCATTTTCAATAGAATGTTACTGTCATTTACTAGGTCTGTGAACATATTTTCAGGTAGGGGAGGAAGGGGAGTTTTCTTGTACATTACACAGAAGTTGGCCCATGCACTTAATAAAAGCTCATTATAGAAAGATTATAAACGTATAACAATACATTTTAAGTGAGGTGCAATGATCCGTAAAATTGGTGTGGCTAATTAGCAGATCAAATCTCTGTAAGAACTAGATGTCTTTAATATCCTGCAGTAGCTTAATTCTATAGGTGTTTTACTATCCACAAATGTTTAGTAAAATTAAATAATAGTATAAATGTTCTGTGGGATTAAAGCAACTGTAAAATGAAACCAAACAAAATGAGTTTATTTTGTTAATAGAATAAAGAGAATCCCAGTGTTAATATAACATTACACAAAATCTAGAGCAAACATCCTCTGAATCCCAGCCTCATTTCACATGTAATTAACCTTTCTTAATCAAGCTAAGCATCCCTCGCACCTCCTTCTCAACCGCTGTGCATTCACGTCTCTTTTTTCATGTGAATAAAAGGCAGGCATCAATTTAGACTAGAAATACTGCCTCACACTGTGCTTCTGGAGCAACGCCTTCCCAAGAGTATTTTGTATACTGATCACTCCCCCCAATATGCTCAGAAGAATATTTTACTTTTTCTTAAAGAAATAGGGGACATTTCATGCTAAAATCATGTCAACTATTGATCACAAATGATGTGGCCCTGTTTATATTTTGTCTTCTACCAACTAACTACTGTGTGATTTCTGGTAATTGATGACAAGTTGGAACCAGTAATCTATTCCTTTGGGTGGGGTCCATTCTCTATTCACAGAGGTGGGACAAATTACCTAGGCTTAAATCAATCAGCCCAGTCAATTCCCTTGGCCTGAATGTTGGTAAACAGGTGAGCTCAGAACCCAAGTTGCTCCAATCAGGCTGATTGTTGGCAAGTGTGAGAGCTGCTGGGGAAAAGATAATGCTTTTTCTTGGGACTTGAACTTGAAGTGATGGGAAGCATTGTCTGCTATAGACATTCTGCTACTACACAGATCCAGAAAATAAAGCCAACACATAGAGGAGAATTTAACCAGGAGTAGGGAGAAACCACAGCCTGATTTTTGAACCTATATATACCCTAAAAATTTCTAGCAAGTTCTACTCCAAGATTGCCCAGTTACCAGACAACATATATATTTTATTTTAGTTTGGACAGTGTTTTCTGTCAAAACCAAAGAGTTCAAAATGATACAGATCAGTGTAGGAGTAGTAATATAGTTGAAATTGTGGATTGAGGAATCGTACAAACTTGGGTTTTAATTCTAATTCAGCCACTAACTTTCTGAATTTCCTTTGGCAAATAGTTTGAGCAGAGGACAGAGTTCCTTCCAATGTTTAAAAGGGTTTATGAAAAGTTTGCTGTAAGCATTAAATGAATTGCACATAAATTGTTCACAAAGGATATGTTAATGCTTAATAACTGGTAGTTTTTATTTTTATAACATTGATTTTACAGAGATTTTATGAAATCTCAAAACCTGTGTAAGTAATTTTATTATAGCTATACTGAATGTTATTCTAGATATTAAGTTTACCTGTACTGTAAAGTTTTTCTAGTCCCAGAATTGTGTTTGCTCCAACTGAGAGATCCGTGGGGAGTGTTAGGTGGAGTAAACAAAATTCTGTTTTGAAAATAAAATCACAAGCTTAAAATTGACATCTATTTTTACTAGTATTGCCCAAGTGTTTAGAGATGAAGTGAAGTGAAGTGAAATGAAGTGACTCACCACTGAGTAAATCAGTGGGATTTGCTGTAAGTTTTTACAAAATGGTCGATAAGAATGTTCCTTCACAAGGTCCAGTGAGAGCATGTTTTAAGGCACATTTCTACCCTTTTCATAACATTAAACAATAAACTATGAAATTAGAGATTATGAGAGGTAACACTTGGGTGTACATCTCTAAGGATGAGAAAAGGAACAAAAATATAAAGCCACAAAACTTCTTGCTATAAAAATAAAGCAGACTCAGTCAGAGTTTGGCGCTGTGGTTCAAAGAAACTAAAAGTGTTCCTCACAAAATAAAAAAGAGTCAGATATACTTTTTGAAGTTAGTAGCTATTGCTAAATTCCTCTGGGATTCTGTTACCAAGCTAGGCCCAGAGAGATAAGAAAACAAACAGTGTCCCTTGAGGAGAAATTGAACAAAGTTATTCACCAAACTAGTGTTAGTGTATGTATACTACCTCCTATGTCAGAAAAAAACAGAAGCCTTAAGTGTTTGTTTTATATCAGGGGTATTACAGGTCAGGTAAGAAAACTTTATAAGCCATTGCTAAGATAAACATGAACAGAGAGAGAGAGAAAGAGAGACAGACAGAGAGAGAGATCAAATAAACTAAAACATACTTCCTTTTTGCCTTTGTAGTGACCTAGCTAATGATTCTTTATGCCTAGTTAACAATTCTTTATAGTGTTGAATTCTCTCTGATGAAATAATTGGTTTCTGTTTCCTAACTGGAGGCTGGCTGGTGAAATACATAAAACTGAAAATTTTTAAATAGCAATACACCTCTATAAGTACAAATATAGGAATACTTACCTGAAACTACTAAAAGAGGTGTAGGAGATTGCTTCTGGAGGTTTTTGTTTTACAATTTGTTTTTGTTTTAAGATGAGAAGACTTATTTCGAAAGAAATCTCCCATAATAACCCTAAATTTAAACAACAAAAGACAAATTTCTCTGGTGCAAAGGTTAAATGTGGTTGTTAATCAGAGCCTTCCAACATAAGGCATCTCCTTGGAAACATGTGGAAAGAAGCCTGAAACATTTATAACATGGGTCGTGAAATAATGACTATCAATCTCAAAGTTTCATACTTATATTTAATGGTATAGAATTCTTAGGTTGTGATTTACTAAACATTAATTAGTCAATTGGTGACAACATAACTTATTGGCATCCCCAAATAATCATGATAATATTAAAGGAGGATGAAATATCCCATATATATATTTAAATGGTATAATAAAAGGAGAATTCAAAGTCGGCAATCATTGAGAGAAGAGGTGGCACTTAAGGTGGACCTCGCACATAGGAGAGGTGACAAAAGAATTAGAGCCCAGTCACTCAGAAATAGTCATAAAGCAGGAATCTTTAGCAACCAAATATTCAGGCCGTAAGGCTACCATTTTACAATTGAAACTTGTGAGAAAAAAATGTTTGCTGGGCTCCAACATCAGTATCTTGTTGCCTGAGGTTAGTTTAGACATGCAGTAATTGCATCTTGTTTCCCAGTGTTTGTCTTAGCTTCCTTGTGTCCCACTGATCCATTGATTCTGCCCCATAGGTTACTGACTTCAGTTTTCAGTGAAGAGCATGCTGGGACAAGGGCTTTGTTTCCTCAACTCTACCAATGGAGTGATGTTATCCAGGAAAGTCAGATTTCTAGGTACTTCAAGTTTCCTGTGGCAGTGGTTAATTATCCAGCAGGAACTTTTATGTTTCTAGAAGAATTACCTCCAAGCTTTGGAGTCCCTGCAATGCTCTTGTGAATCAGACTTGAAAACAAGCTTTGTCAAACAGCAGGGTCTGTCTGAATGTAGGTCAAAAATAGAAAACCTTTCAAAAGATTAGCAGCAACTGGTGAAAGACAAGACAGTATCAAAATTATTCACAATTCCTTTCCTTCCCAACTTATTAAGAATACCATTGTTGCTGAAATCTACTGGATATTTTGGCTCACAAAATATCTCTTTCATTCTAGTCTTCGAAACACCAGAGAAAAATTGTAAAGTCCTATATTCTCTAACTTTTTAGAGAGGTAAGAACAATCTGGAGAGAATACTCATATAGAAATCTGTCTGCTTTTCACATGCCTGTGTCATATTAAAAAGATCTCGATAGTCACAAGCTACTTTTTAAAGCAATATAAACATCCCTTCCAATAAAGTTTTGGTACAAAATTTAACATAAACTCAGGCAACCATCTTTGCAAGAATGGTGTACATGATTCAGTAATGATATTTAGCTTGTTAAAGTATCTTCTTTATTTGTGTCATTCTCCTGGACATAGATTCCTTTAAAAGGTATTAGTAAAAGAATTTTGAATTTCAAAAGTCTATTCATGTTTTCCCCTTCTAAGTACAACTCATTTTAACCTATTAGTTTACCTAAGGAATGGGAGGGGATTATTTTAGTTTTAAATGATAAATAGTATTTTTACTTTATATTCAGACTTTATAAACACAAAGACAGTGTTTACTAGCTAATATGTATTAGTTTCTAGGTAGCTTTTCATCATTTTCTAATCTTCACCATAATTTTCTGAGATGTTATGATTAGCCTTTAAATGTGGAAGCTCAGCTTCAGAGAATTTAGCCTCAGCAAGGAACACACAAGTTTACACACAGGTAGTAGAGTTTATAGTTCCCCATGTAGGAAATAATGAATCATATGCAGAAGAAGACAGTTAGTGCAGAGTCCATATAACCTTTTTGGAAAAGATTTCCAAGGCTAGAGAGAAACAAAACAAAACAAAAACAAAAGGAAGATGGATATCTAAAATGGGAATCTTGGACTATTTCAAAAGGAAATTGAGATGAATTGTTTGAAGAGATGATTTTATTCTTCATGAAAATTGCCTTTGTTGTAAAAAGGAAAATCTTATGGAAATAACTATGGATGTTATGATATACTTTTGATAAAGAGTAAAATGTACTTTTAAAAAAGAAGCTAAATTCCCAGTGTTTTTGTTATGCATACTTGTACATAGTAAATGACTGTGTATATTGGCACAAGTTCTGGAAAGAAATTGTATCCAGAATCTATGAAATTTCTTATTCTTTTACTGTGTAATTTCACTTCCAGGACTTTTTCCTAAGGAAAAGATTAGAAATTGCATTTGGACAAAAATCTATGTATAATGGTATTTATTGAAGTCTTAATAGTGAAAAATGGGAAAACCCAAATACCTAACTTTATGGAAATGTTTAAATGTATTATGACCTGTACATAAGATAGAATAATATAAAACAAATTCAATGTGTTTGAAGACTTCTTTATGGTTTGGAGATATGTTTATAATATAACATAGCATGACAAAGAAAGACAAATGCAATGCACAGAGTACAAATCTTAATTTGGGGGGAAAAATATATTTCTAAAAAGAAAATGGAATTTAAGGAAAAACACCAAAATATTAATAACAATTATCTTAGAAGAGTGAGATTGTGAAAGATTTTATTTTCTTCTTTATATTTTTTCTATTTTCCAAATCTCAATAATATTTAATATATTCATTACTTTTACAATCAGAATATTAACAATAATATCTATTTAAGATAAAAGATTTGAAAATTTCAATTAACATGCTTTTAGACTAATGAATTTAAGATATTTTACTTTATCAATGGTTTCTCAAAATGCTTGTTGGCATAGCATTCTGAATATACTTTTTCAGACTAATTCAGATTTTATAATGACATATCCATTGAATCTTTGGCAGTAAATTGCAATTCGATATATCTTGTGAATGTGATGAGTCATACTTTTATTTAAATTTAGGTCTTGTTTTAGGGAACCAGTGGTAATTCAGACACTGTGATTTATTAAGAATTTTAATTTATTTAAATGTATGATTTGAATGGTTTAATCATTTTCAACTATATATGCATGACTCTTTCTCCCTCATGTATGAGTCTCTTACTCCAGAAGAGGTTTTTTCAAAAAATAGCGGTAAGCATGCATATCTTCTGTATAAAAGATTTTAATTCAGTAGTTTAAATTTGTCTAGTTACATTTTTGGTAAGGGGAATCAAAATAATTTATTTGTAATTTAAACTACATTTACATTTGCTTTACAATGTCCAATTGAAGCAATTCTTTATATATCAATGATTTAAAATTAATTTTAAATAAGTGTGTGGTTGTGTTATTAGGAGAAATAGTAAAGTACACATACGAACAACCTATATATCTCACACATAAGTAGGATTTGAATATAAAAGCAGTCAAAGTAGTAACATCAGGACCTCAATACCTCTCCATTTCCTCCTGTTTCATTGCTTTCTCTTTATTCACGCAAAGACCTCCAGAAATTTCCAGGAATATTAGGAATACTCCTAAATATTTACCTGAGCTCAGGGGAGGAAGTCTTGCCATGTTCTTCTGTTCCAGCCTCTCTTCATGTCCTATCACCACTTCCATCTTAAGAATGCTGGAGATACACTCTTGAAATATGCTGAATGGAATTAAAGAATGAGCTGGAGAAAGAAGGTACAGATAAATTATTTCTCCAAAACTGTTAAAATATGCCAATGCCGATATTATTTTTATGATTATACATGCAAGACTAGAAAGATCTTATTATAAAGGTATCTGAAACTATAGAGAAGAAAATAAAGAATTCCTATCATTCTCCTTCCAGTCATTTTTCAAATGTATGTGCTGATTTTATCTTCATGAAATTGGAATCAGAGTGGAATTTGTTTTGTACACAAAAAGCAGGTATCTTTATCTTTCAAAAATTATAGATTTATATCATGATTTTAATGAAATAGGCCTTTTATAGTTTCATGATTTATTTCATTAATTCCTTATTATTTTCATTTTTATACACGTTTTGACATATTTGTCAGATTTTTCACCATAGACTAAATTCTTATATCTGAAATTTCTGGATCTAAGAAGATGCACAAGTTAACAGTTTTGTAAATATTTCCAATAAGTGACTAATATCCAAAATATATAAATAACTCTATAACTCATCAACAACGAAAAAAACAATCTAATTAAAAAATGGGCAGAGGACCTGAAAAGACATTTCTCTCAAGAAGACATAGTAACAGCCAACACATATATAAAAAGATTCTCAACTTCACTAGCTATCAGGGAAATGCAAATCAAAACCACAATGAGATACCACCTCACACCTGTAAGAACGGCTGTTATCAACAAGACAAGGAATAACAAGTGCTGGAGAGGATGTGCATAAAAAAGGAACTTCCATGCACTGCTTGTGGGAATGTAAATTGGTACAGCCACTATGGAAAACAGTATAGAGATTACCCAAAAAGTGAAGAATATAATTACCATATGACCCAGCAATATCTCTCCTGGGTATCTACCCCCAAAAATCTGAAAACATTTATCCATAAAGATATATGTAGCCCTATGTTCATTGCGGCACTATTCACGGTGACCAAGACATGGAAACAACTGAAGTATCCTTCAATAAATGATTAGATAAAGAAGATATGGTACATAAATAGAATGGACAATGACTAGGCCATGAAAAAAGATGAAATACAACCATTTGCGACAACTTGGGTGGATCTAGATATTATCAATAAGCAAAATAAGTCAGACTGAAGTCGAGAACCACAGGACTTCATTCATACATAGGATATAAAACTGACAACAAACAAACAAACAAAAACTTATAGACACAGACCACAGTTTAGAGGTTACCAGAGGGTCAAGGGGAGCAGAGGAGGTTAAAGAGGCCAAAGGGGGTCAAACACATGGTGATAGAAGGAAAGCTGACTCTGGGTGGTAAACACAATGCAATAGATAGATGATATATTATAGAAAGGTACCCTTGAAACCTATATAATTTTACTAACCAAGGTCACCTCAATAAATTTAATTAAAAATAGGTGGTACAAATATAAATGTGGGGATCAGCCAGGGTCTCAATCCAAGGGTCAGTGGCCATGGGTAAGCAGGAGTGGAAAAGGAAGCTGGTGCTAGGGTCTGAGACCATTCACCACTGGGCTCAAAGGGGTTCACAATGAAGCTTGGAAGGGGCACAAAGAGTTACCTGTGAGGTGACCAGATCTTATGTCACAGACCAACAGTGCTGCTGCTGCATGATGAACTCTTTTAGAATCCCTTCTGCTGGAAATAGGGGAAAAGTTCTTTAGAACCAAGCCTTCAATCTTTATTCCATCAGCAAATTGTAGTCATCTCTCACTTCATACCCTTAGCCATTTGCCACACTTTTTTGTATCCTAGGTAAAGGAACAAATACGTACATTAAGCATACGTAAGCAATGCTTGTGAGTAGTGGGAAGTGAGCACAGGACTAAAAAGTTATATTTTTAAATTAATTTATTTATGTATTTCTCGATTTATGTAAATTTCTCTAACATTTAGGTGTTGAGAAGGACTCATGACTATTTATGGCTGACTCAGAGAATTGAAAAAGGAATTGAGCCACCATGTAAATTGCTGACGGCATAATTCATGCTACGGTAGAATTATATTTGGACCTAGTAACCACAAACATAATTTAGCTCATTGAATTTATTTTAATATTAACTGAGTATATAAACTGATGTTTATAAGATAATTACATATGAAGCAGTCAGTTCTCCTTTTGATTGACATGAAAGTCTAAAAATCTTTTTTATTAACGTAAAACAAATTTCTATCAGCATCTTAGAGTACTGAGACAATAGAATTCTACTATCTTTAAGGGCTTTGAAAGTAAGTGAGTTTTAATTGTATTATCTTTTGTATGTATAGATTACCCACTATTATTTAGACATATATATCGAGTTTTATATTACTTACTTTGAGTTATAGTTTTGGTTTTTCAGGGAATAATTTTCTTTATCCATGCTCTTTGATCTGTTCTCCAATTTGGTCAACTTCTATAGGCGAGTAAAGGCATTCTTTGTAACATAGTTGTTTGGAATTTTTTATAGGGGAGGAGAAAGATAAAAACAAAATTAAATCTCATTAAATAGCACAGGGATCTAAAGCTATGTCATTGGCATAATTAATTCTAAATATATTTAAGATACCAAAACCCTATCTGCAGCCATTCTTCTTGATTTATTTCCCTGAAATGACTTCTCCCACATTTGCAGATCCTGGTGCTGAGATGAATTTCTAGCACACTAAAAAGTAGGAAAGAAGAAATTACAGCTTTGGAAAACATTATAGCTGGATAGTTTCTTAAACTATTGGCTTGATGGTTTTTGTCCCTGATTGGTTAGCTAAACAATTCCATGCTCATTGGTTCAAAAGAGAATTACAGGCGAAACATACCCTTTATCAGGCTTTTATGTTTTAAAAATTTAGGTCTGTGTAAAAATGGAGTAGACTTTGAAGAAAGCAATGTATTTGGAAGAATATAATGATTTATAAGAAGCACTTCTTGACCAATGACTAGAAAAGCTTCAGCAGTTTGGAAGGAGAGGATTAGAGTTAGAGGTAGGCAAGGACATCTTAGGTACATACTGTAGTCCCTGATAATGGAGCCCAACCTCAACTCCTATAATCATTTATAGCATTGAGTTAGTTTTTCTTAAACAGGTTTACATAACTAATAAAAGCTTGCTTCAGAACTCATACTCCAACTTTCATGCTATTTCCACTACAGCTATGGTGACTATACAATTCATTGTCCAACTCAGGAAATTTCTGAGTCTAACATAAGAGCTACTAAAGATTATGCCAGGACAAGAGCCCTGGAGCATGGTTTATGATTATTACCCTATCACCTAATGCACTAAGGATTAGATTTATTTTGATGTCTTTTGCTGTCTACTTGATTCTGAATCTTTGGCTTTATCATTAACGCTTTACCCCCTGGCCCTGAGAATACTCACTGGTGACTTCTGCCGTCATGTTTACCTCAAAGTAACTAATGGATTACCTAACCTTACCTCTAAAGTTTCGTGCTTTAAAATTTACCACAAGAAAAAATATAACTGAATACCAATCCTCATATACATTTCTGTCACATTAGGATTAGAGATAAATTGTGTTTGGAAATAACTCCAAGAACAGCTTTTATATTTTATTTTCATATTGAAAACCGTGATGATGTAAAATTCAATGAATGTGGCAGCAAGCTGCACTTTATTTATTTTTCTGAATGTGAACAGGGTTAAGTTCTGATTGCTGTCACGGGCCTCCTATGCATGATGTTCCTACACATCCTGTCTTTTGAATAACTCTACCACCACCTAGTTACACAATCTTGGTCAAGTTCCATAGCCTCTCTGAGCCTTGGGTTAAATTAGCATTATATAAAATAGCCCTTCTGTTATAGTAATTTTAGTGACCTAATTCTACATTTTTGGCACTCTTACCAGTGGTGATTTGCTGAATCCGTAGACACCAACTAGGCAAAGACTGACTCTTTTTCTCAGTTAAACCCTGCTATCCTTCTGACCCTGAACCTCACCTGCCCTGAAATATCAACACTGATGCTTATTTATCAGATAATTAGCTTCTTGGCATATTGTTGGGATTGCTTAAAAAAAAAAGCCATTTCTATATAAATAGAAATGCTTTAACACTTTATCCTTTTTAATAATCAAGCCAAAGAAACTGCAGCCATCAAACTCTAGTGCAATCTCTTTTTTTGAATGTGATAACATTACTGAGTAGCACTCAGCGTTCTTGTGGGGATTAATGCATGAAAATGCCATTTTGCATAACAATAATGTCAAAAGCATAACTCTGAAAAGGTCCATCATAGTTATAAAACTCAAGCAGAGGATTGATACATTATCTTTAGAAATTCCAAAATGCTTTGTGATTTTGCATTGTATAATATCTCTGACAAGATAGGAGAAGAAAGTATTCCATTTAAATACACAGGTGCAGATCTGATCCCAGCGCTCTGTTTCTGAAGTCATGTTTGTTTTAGGTAAAGGTCACCAAGAAATGCTCCTTTGAAGCTTCAGATATTAGAAGAAAATATGGCAATATTGGGGTGAATGACCTTTGTGTTGATCACTCTGTCAAGAATCCATAAATATGGGCACATGAGAAGAGACTTCGCCTATATTCACAGATTTTTAGAACAAAATTCAATATTTGAAATTACTGTCAACGGTATTTTATTTGATGAATGCAGGCTCTGTGACATCAATATTTAAAACTCTTAATATCACCTTCTCTTGATTGTAATTCTGTAATAAAAAACACTATCTTTTTTTTTTTCCAGCACTGGATATGGTTGAAACGTATAATAGTCAGTGGTTCTATGTAGGTATGTGGTTTTTATTCTGACTTAACTTCCTCCTTGTGGTCCTTTATTTTGTGTTGCTATTTATCAAGAAACACCATGTGAAAGTTAATAATAACATAATTTAGAGCAATAATTACATTTTTATTCAACAGCTGTGGGAAAACACTGGGTTGAATAATGAGATAAAAATGAGTGTCTCAGGTCTAACAGGACATTAATCAACATATTAACTGTGTGGGCAAACTGATTTGAGACTGTTATGGCTTAATTTTTCTCAAAATCATTATTTTTAATGTATTGCATAATGTACTTTAAAATATGTGTTGAACTGATCATAAGTAAGCATTAGATTTCAACAGATTAGGTGCTACTCCTTATCATGTCATCAGTTACCCTCTTTATATAGAGCACAGTATAAAATCGATATTCCTGGAACTCTGACATTTCACAGCTATGTTCAGATAAGGCTAAATTAATTCTGTGAGCTCGTTACCCAAATTCGGTTATGATAACAATTATTTTCATAATTTTAATTGCCAAAATATATTTATTATTCATTGTCATTTCAAAGAAAGTTCACAAAAATGTTAAAATGCCATTGCAGTTTCAATAAATAACAGTAATTTTCCAAATTCGGGAATCTTTGACTGGTTTCATGGGAAGGGAATTCAATTCTTAACGCTAGATCTTCAGTTAATGCAAATTTGATCCCTGACAAACTGCTCCTCCTCATCCTTCAGAGGTCACTTTCAGCACCTCCTCCCCAAGGGAAGCACACCTCGGCTTCTCCCTCCTGCTCCAGGCACAGGGACACATTTCTCTCTCTATGCTCCAGAGGAGACTTTGATGTTTCTTCTGCACTTATTAAATGGAAATGTAATTATTTGTTTATATGTGGGATTCCTTTAGTTGGCTGTCTGTTCCTTAAGGAGACTGACATTCCTAGCTTATTTTAATATTCCATAATATCAGCATAAATAAAGAGAAAAATTATGTATATTCATATTATTCAGGTGAAATAAAGTAGTTAATTTAAAAGCTAACCACAGCTGGACTAATTCATATGTAAGAGGAGGAAGATAGAATTCTACTTAGGAAGAGAATTGCTTATATTTTTAGAAAAAAAAAACATGATAGTGGTCTTTTGTTCTTAAAATACTGAGGAATCTCCTTTCTAGACAGAGGAGGTTAGATGACAACATTTTAAGTAAGGGGAATTCATTTGTGTTTAAAAACGTGAAGGAGGAAGAGAGGGAAAAGGGAGTGGAAGGGAGACAGAGGAAGAGGAAGGAGGGGAAGGGGAAGAGAAATGGGAATTTTGAGTTTTTCCTGTGCATTGGATAAGAATTTGGCAACTCAGAGATTCAGAGAAAACTCAATAGAGAAAGGAGAACAGTCTCCATGGGCAGAAGGTGAAGAAGATGTCAGTAAACTAAGGCCTAGAGGAAACAGACAAGACATGGGAGAAATTTCTTACCGTGGAAAATGGCTAATATATGGTTAAGACACTGATGTCTAATATTCAACTAATATTAAATTAAGTTGTTTCTTCTTTTGCATGTTGAACACCCCTCCCCATCATGTTCACTGAATCAGCCTCAAACGGAAACAGCTATTAATACATCATTCATCCATTAGCATTTATACCAAGACTTAAAAGAGAAGGATGACATTTCACCCTCTGGTGAGTGAATGATGCAGGACAGAAAAAGGAATGAACAGCCATATGGGACAAGATCAACTGTGGAATCAAGAATGGAGTGGGCAAAGGAAAACAGAGGAGAAGTGACCAGGAAAACAAAAACCTGGTAAGTTCCTGCAGGGATACTGAGAAGAGGACTGTTCCTCTCACACCACACATGTATAATGTATATATGAAGATCTTAACATCTTCAACCTGTTCTAGGGCTTTTTATTCAGATAAGAAAAGAAGAGACCTTTACAAGAAACTGGGGGACCGTAAGCCAAATACCCATTGGGAAGATGAATGAATGTGTTAATAGATGTTATGTGACAATATTCAGAGCTGGCTCCAAGGTTTCTCTTCCCATATGTCTTTCTTCTGGTCCCAGAGACACCACTCCTTGACTGGAGTGGGTGTGGGAAAGATGAACATAGCCTGGAACCAAGGAGAGAAATGAGAATTTGAAAGAAGTCTAAAGTCCAGAGCAAAAATGTCATTTCCAAGCCAAGGTTTTCACTTGTGTTTTGAGTATTCTGAAAGGATTGGCTAAAAATGTCAAGAGACCTGAAGAAAAACAACTAAGCTTATTTGAAAATAATATACTGGAATGAGAACACAGGAAGAGTTTTTCAACAATGGATGGCGGCAGTCAGTGGGGGGATGGGCGCAGAGAAATGGTAGAGAACAGGGAAGTGCTGGCTGCAGTGTGAGAGCCCCAGGTTTCATACCCCTTCTTGCTCCCTCTTCCAGGGCCCAATCTCAGAGCAGGAGGGTAAAAGATCACCAAGACTCACCAAAAGGACCCAATATTCAACTTCTCTCTGGGGGAAGACCACAAGCTTCAGAGAAAGGCTCTGTGCTCACAAGAGCCTATCTTGGTAGAATATCTTAAAGTATGGGTGTTGACTGGGACTCTGACTGACAGAGGTTCTCATGGAGAACCATTAGACCCAGTGTGGGTCAGGGAAAATTGAGACGTTCTAAACACCACTTATGAGCTAACTTAGATTGTTGTAGGAAAATAAATGTCCAAATTTTGCAAACTAAGTGTTGAAGTGGCATTAATATAGCTAGAAAATTACTGCCAGGAAGTCTTGGCAGCTTCAGGACCCATGGTTATGGCCCAATAAACACCTGCATTCTGAGAAGACAATACCCTGGGTTAAAACCTGTAGTTACTATGCAACAGACAACTGAATTCTGAAAGAAAACATACTATTCCTTATTCTCAAGCTGACTTTAAGCCTGGTACAGCTATAGCTTACTTGTTTTCTTTCCCTTCGCTCTTCCTACCTACCTGTACACATACTGTATGTTCACTCCATTTAATCATTAAGCCCCTAAAACATCAAATTCTAGCCAACATCAAAATAAGTTCTAGGAACAAAGCTTCTGGTCTATTAACCATAGAAACAAAGTTTCAGTTAACTTAAGAATAACATCTTGGCCTTAGTTGTGTTTTTGTTCCAGACTCATGAAAGCGGACCATATCCCCTGGGAACTGGACCGAACTGGACTGACATCAGGACCTGAAGCCATGATCAATTGGTCTCTGCCTCATCCCTGAATAATCAGTAGAACCCATGACCCCAGTTCCTTAGTAACTGTGATTAATGATTTTTCCCCTAGTAGAGCCCATTCTTGAAGTTGTCCCTCTCAGACATTGCCCACTCCCCCTTGAGGGTATTTCAATAAATTGTCTCTCTTCTTCCTACTTTTCTGTGAGTTCTTTCACAACCCATGAGCAGCAGCAGCAGCAGCAGCCATCCTGCTTCTCAACTGTTGAGCACTGACTCAATAGTAAATTCACTTCATTAAACAGAGGAACCCCTAAGTGTCTCCATTCCTAGCTCTGTTTTTTTCTTATCTCCAGTTCCATAACTATGGTCAGCATATGATATAGCTCATACTAAATCTTTTGTTTCACGATAAAATGTATCTCATTATTTTTATTCTCTTCATTCACTTCAACACTGTACATCTTCCTGACTTTTATATCAATTATTGTGTCTCCAGACTTCTTTCTATTGTGTACTCACTCCCTACACACATTTACTTAATTTTACTGGATTCTGTTCACAACATCTCTTGCCTTCTTGATTTTCTTTTCTTCCTAACTGACCATACATTAAGATAGGCCTTTTGGCATGTTTTTAAATTGTTTCGTGCCTAAGCAATTTCACTCATCCCAATTATTCTTTGAGACTCCATTTTTCTCACTTTCAATAATTCCTCATGCCATCATGTCCTCATTCTCCTTAGAACCACACTGTGATCATGCCTTGGCCTTACTTGAAAACCTTTAACAGGTAAAGCCTGACATTCAGCCTTTCCTTCCAGCCTATATCCTAATATGCAAAAAAAAAAAAAAAAAAAAATGTGCATTGTGCTTCAAGCACTGTTTTGGGTTTAGAGATACAGAAGTGAACAAAACAAACAAAAATATCAGCCTGTGAGAGCTTACAGTCTAGGGAGAGATGGCAGAAAATAATCATAATTGTGAAGTATAAAGTATTAATATTTAGAGAAATAACTGCTAACGAAAAAGGCAAAATAGAGGTGTTTTCAACTTTAGAAACGTGGTCAGGAAAGGCTTCATTAAGTTAATTTAGGCAGTGGAGGTAAGGAATGAAAAATGAACTCTCTGAGAGCAGGAATTTCCAGGCAGATGGAAAAGCCCATGTGATGACCTAGAAGCAGTAGAGAAGATGGATGTAGATGGATGTGTTCAAGACCGCAGACTCCAAGGTGAGTAGAAATGAGTGAGAGAGGAAGACAGTAGAGGGACATGATATCAGAGAACCATTGGAGGGTCAGATTATGTCATGTGTTGTGGAGCTTGTGAGAATTTGACTTGACTATGAGTGAAATGGGAAGTATTGATGGAATTTGGGCAGAGTAGCAACATGATCCTACTATCCAGGAAAAAGCTTGAAAAAAAAAGAGGTTTTTCAAAGATGAGAGTATGATTAACTGTGCTAAATGCCTGCTGATAGTTGAAGTACGATAAGGAAAGAATTGACCATTAGGTTAAACATTAATAACGGTTTTCGGGCAGTGACCTAGATGGCTTGAGTAGAGTGGTTTTAAGCAAACACGAGAAGAGAGAATTGGAGATAGTGAGTGTACACACTGATTTGAGGAATTTTGCTATTAGCAGGAGCAAAGAAATGGGATAAGAAAGAAAACATATAATAATTGATGTTAAAAGCATTTTTTTAAGGTGGGAGAAAAAAATTTTTGATGAGTATTATGCAGCAGAGAGGAGGAAATAAAAGAAATAGAAGAGAAAGAGGAGAATTCCTGGGGTGGTAACCTTAGGTAGCAGGGAAGATCCAGTGTAGAATGGAGGGACTGGTCTTAGATAGGAACATGTGTACTTCATCTATAGTGACAGGAAGAGACAAGCATATCTCGAGGTGTCAAGAATGTATGCACATTTTAAGAGATGTTATCTATGTATTACTTTTTAAATTTTAATTGAATTATGGTAGCAATGTGTAGTATGACATTTGCTCAAAAGATAACAATCAAATGAATGCTAGTGTTGTCATGTGACAGGCAGGACAGTCAAAGAAAATGGTGGAAACACGGTTGTCATTTGAGGAGCGCAAGACCATTTTGAAGTGGTATTTGAAATTCAAGAATGTTGTTTGAGTTTCCCCCACGTTCTCCTGACTTAACATCATTTGACTTCTATCCATGGGGAACGTTAGAGGATGTGGCATACCACAGAAAACTGGCTACACTGGCGGTACTTCAGGAAGAAACTGAAACAGCATGTGCAGTGATACAAGAGGACACTTTGGTCAGTGTTGCTCAGGCAGTAGTTCGCAATAATTAGAAGTGTCTGACACTGATGGTAACCTCTCTGAGCACCTCTTGTAATTGCAGAAGTCAAATGTGACTTGTATTCATCTTTTGTTATTGGTATATATTGAGCATTACAATTTTAATATAGTTTTTATTCTTAAAAAATATATACATTTTTTGGCACCCTCTGTGCATACAGGTGCCATACATGGGTAATTGTGGTGCCTAGAAATTGGTTTCTGATGGCTTAAATGCCCTTGGTCAAATAAAAAGTGGGTCATCAGCTGAGAAGGATAGGTGAAATGGTACTACAGATTTGAGGAAAGAAATGGGGTCTAAAGTAGTCATCTGGGAGAGTCTGTAGACCAGTAAAATGTGATTGTCAGGGAAGATTAAGGGGCAGAGATCCAGATTTAATCTGAATTTTTTCAAGTAGCTATGCTGAAGTGAAAGTTGTGGTGTTTTATTATTCTATAATTTTAGCAAACTTGTCATTTAGAGCTGCCTGACCTGTGTGAAAATGTGAAGTGAATGAAAAATAAAGTTTTGTTTTGTTAAGCTACTGGGATTTGGGGTGGCTCTTTGCTGCATGAGCTAATATTAAGTGAACAAATGCATACTTGTTAAAATCTTGCCTATTTCTTTATCCGGATTAAGAAATGATATGAAAAATAAAATCTATATAATAAAGGGATTTCTATTATATTTGCTTTTCAAATTTCCCTGTGTGTCTTATCTCTCAACCTATACTCTAACTTCTGGGTCTTAAAAATTCTTTGCAGTTAGTAGCACCTAGTATAGCATTTCTTTTCTTCCATCAATAATTGCTGAATAAATGAATAAATAAAAATAGATAAGTGTGTGTGTGAGATTTAGAGTCAAACCATTTTTATTCTACTAGTTAATTCATTTTTTTTCAGAAAAAAAGTGGTCGATCAAAGGCATGAGGGTTTGTTTTCATAGTGAAATGTATGCATGTAGTGAAAGGCTTCTGACAGGCATGTTTCCTACACGATGAAATAAAACAATCCTCACTAGACTTGGATGCTGAATTTTTTCTTGGCAGTCCACAGTGCCACATTTCTTCAGTGGCAGTGTCTCTAAGCAGTACATACTTTTGTTGGAGACCTTTGGGTTATGACATTTGCCTTTGCCCAAATATGCCTCTGAGAATAAAGGGCAATGTTTTCAAAAGAAATCCTATTTTTGCTGCTGCAGAAAACATGCATATTCACTGATAAGTGTATTGACAATGAGGATGCAATTAACTAGTGTAACAACCCACATGAGTTTTTGAAGTGGGTGGTTATTTATGTAACTAAAATGGAAAAGTCAGAATCTCAAAATATGTAGTTATTAGGATGTCTATACTCTCCTTGCCATTCCTTCAGAATAGCAAAGGTATAGAATCTCAAGGTATCATAAGGATGGAAGTGATATTGAAAGAGTATCTAGCTCATCCTTTTACTTCTAGGTCAAATTAAACCTAAATGTTATACGGCTCCAAAGAGTGACCCTGAGGATGATTACACATGGCAGAGCACTTGGGCCAGTTGATTATTTTTCACTAATTCCTATTTATCCTTCTTTTTCTTCTCCCCCTGATTTCCAAGTAGAATATTTTTAAGCTGGGAAATAAGCGTGGATCCCTCTCTCTTTTTCTTCCCTCTCTCCTTTCTTCCTCTCTCTCTGTTTTCCTTTTTCTCTCTTTTTTATTGAACACTGACACTGTGTTTAGATCTCATACATTGTCTCTGCCATTCAGAAAGGAAAGATTACAGCTTTAAATCCTACATTCCAATCTTTAAACTACTTTTTTTTCTTATTTAACTGTCCTCATCCTCCAGAAACTCCAGCGCATTTGTGACCTAATAAGTAAACCCCCCTATAGGCCTCCGCATTCACACTCCCTCTTTACTGACTGGTCTCTTCCACCGAACTCCGGTCCATCACTGCTTGTCAGTCATGTTTCATGACTCAACCAAACCTTTTCAGGCAAGCTCTATTGTACGTATCTCTATCCTTAAAACTTGCCATTTTTTGAGCATTCCTTAGTGTACACACAGGTCCATGTATGTAGAAGGATTTTAGATAAAGAAATCTCACTTATGTTTAGTACAAATTTTAAAATACTGTCCTTTTACTTTCTGTTCTGTAATATTAAATTGTAGCCTTCTCTTTTCTTTGTGGCTTTTCTCTGTGCAAATATTTTCTTTATACTGTATTATACTGTTAAGTGCCTTTCTTTGAGAAGAAATCTAAGCCTAGGCATTTTCTTTAGGCAAATTTTAATAAATCTGGCCTAAATATCAAAAATGTTAAATTTAAAACATCTAAGTAAGATTCCAGTATCTTTTTTTCAGTCATATCTTTGAAAATATTTAAGTATTCAACAACTTTTATTTCCTCTAATTTATTTGCTAGCATCTATATGTATATATGAGGGCTGTTCAGAAAGTATCCAGCCATATAATATGAAAAATAGAGTCATTTATGGATGGATTTTTTTTTACAGACAGCTCTCATATGTATGCATATGTGATTACATATCTGTAATCCGTTTACTTGTATAGCCAGATTTAGGTGTGTGTTTCATTATGCTTTATATTCTATAAAGTATTTCTTACTACTTTCCTTTAAAATAAAATGGTTGCCAGAGTCCATGAATGATGTACAATATTTGAATTGGTAGCACTTAGCAAATAGGTACTTAGCAATGCTAATGTCAGATGCCAGACAAACTGGATGTCAAATAAAGACTTGCTTGACTTCACATTCAGTATGCTCTGCAAAGCTGGCGTTGGTTATACATTTCAGAAAACAAAAGGAAAGCAATGTTCAGAGCTGGCAGAGCAACTTTGGGTAAGATACACAAGAAAGAGGAGTTTAAATAAATTCCTGACATTTGAATCAAAAGTTTGAAAGAGGGAACATTTCTTAGAAAGCAAATAACCTTGTGAAATTTGCATTCATTAGGTTTTATACTTTTTTCTTATTGAAATATGCAAAGGAATATATTAAATTCTCAGTATAATATAAAAAGTTTATTGCATTTTTTAAAATTTTCATCAAATTAGCTGTTTGTGAATTACACTTAGAAATTTAATGTGTAATTTGATTAAGACTTATAGTATCACTGGTATTATACTTCTCATTTCTGGGATTTCATGTGTCTTATATTTATAGTCTCTATCTCTCCCAACATTATTCATTTTTTCATGTACATGTCAACATCTTGTACTAAGTTATTAGTACATATTAACTAACTAATAACTAACACGTTAACACAGTTAAATAGTTCCCAATATTTGGACCATCTCCAAGTTGGGTTTTCTTTCATCTCTTGATGTCAGTTATTTTTTCCGTGTGTGTGTGTGTGTGTGTATTATAATCTTTGATGTGATGCCAGATAATGTGTGCAAAACAATAGTTGAGACCAAGTTAAATGGTATTTATGCTTAAGAACAAGCATAGCTTTTCTTCCATCAGACCATTAGTATGAAAGCATGAATCAATCTAGTCTTTAAATTCTTCCAATGATGGACAGTTGCTAACATGCTTAGAATAAATTCTGGTATGCCTGCAGATTTTCTCAGGGAGGGAATCTCTTTGCTCTCTCCTATTAACAGGTAGCTTCTACTTTACATTAGAGTAGGGTACGTAGGCTATGTAGTAGACCTTGGATATAAGTAATTTTATTGCCTGTTTCTTCCTAGCAAACAAATACCACATTGTACTTATTTAGGCACTAGATTCAAAATGGGCTTCTTCAGGTCTACTATTAACAGACTGCTTTTCATATTGTATAGCTGTGATATAATTTATCATCCTCTTAAGATATTAATCTTCTTTCCATATCTTTCCTATTCTCCTTTATTGCTATATCCTCTAGTAATGTTTCTTCTGTTTTGTTTTGTTCTATTCCATTTGATTTTGTTTTGTTTTGTTATTTGAGTTGAATGCTTCTTAGTGATTTTTCTAAACTATTTAGTTCTTTTTGGTAATTTAGTCCTGTTTGTTTTAAAATTTCTTGTTAATTTCTTTTTTGTATTTGCCAAATTCTGACTCCACTGACTGTGGACAAGGGGTGGGATGGGCTACAAGATCAGGTATGCCAGACACTAGTAAATAAATTGTGGGTTTCCTATTCCTCTTTGGTCTTGGCAACTACCCAGAACTTTAGTATCTCTCTGTCACATGAACTCACATTCACATTTGTCACATTTGTCATAAAATTTGGAGTAAAGCGAATTGGCAAACTGAGCAGGTGAGATAAATTTAATGAACTCACCAACCCCATGAATATTTGTTTCAGGAAGCTGTTTCCTCACATTCTCTCTAACTCCCATGTCTGCTTATTAAACACTGCAGAGCTTCTCTCAACTGTTTCAACAATTTCTTAACTATGTATATTTTAGACAATAAATTACTTCACTGGTCGTACTTCATTTACTTTTTATCTTTAGATATTTGTCATAATTTTTAAATTCACCTAAGTCAGCACCCTTTCTTGTTCTTTCTCCATGGATATTCATTTTAAAAAAATATTGGTTGGAAGAAGGAAAGACTACACACACACACACACACACACAAAGAAGTTGTTTTCTTTATACCAACCTTTTCTCTGGTTCTCTGACATCAACTGGGTGTCCCACAATTTCATTCAATTCCAACATTAACTACCTGGAGTGGGCTTTGCACTGCACAGTATTAAAGGCTTATATCCAAGACTGCCCTCACTTCAGATGTCAATTGCATCAGATTCTCAGGTTTCCTGCATTTTTGTCCAATTTGACTACAAATTTGAGGGTTTCCACAACCTTCTTCCTCCCCTCAAGTTTCAATAATTTGCTAGAATGACTTAAATAACTCAGGAAAACACTATACTCACGATTACAGCATATTATAAAGCATACAAATGACCAGCCAAATGAAGAGATACATAGGGTCTTGAAGTGCAGGCCACCCTGTCTTCTTGGGTTCCGCTCACCACTCTCCTGACAAGAAGTGTTTACCATCTTGAAAACTCCCCACGTGTTCTCATTCAAGAGTTTTTATAGATCTCAATCTCCATCACCCCGCCCTCCTCAGAGGATGGTGTGTTGGACTAAAAGTTCCAAACTTCTAATCAAGACTTGCTCTTACTTGTGAATAGCCTCCACCTTGGACCTATTTGACAGCCCACTCAGAGTAACCTCATTAGAATAAACGACACTCCTACCATCTTATCACTCAGGAAATTACAAGGGCTTAGTGGCTTCATGCCTGGAACTGATGATGGAGATAAAATATTTTTATTATACCACATACATAAACCCAGTCCATCATTTTGGACTTGGTTATTTTGTAAATCTTGTTTTGATGGTAATTTTTTATGATATAATGACAATACTGGAGAGGAGAGTGTGGTTTGTAAATAAGCATTTTTCTCATACTAAACTGAGTTAAATTCATGTACTATGAAAGATTCTGATTTTAATATATGTCAATAAATATATAATAAATATCAATGAAGCTTGATCCCTGAGTAGAGCATTATAAAGATGCTACATGGTCTGATTCACATTAGCCCTCTAACCTTCATTTGCAGATTCTAGAAGATAAACTAAGTATCACATGAGTAACCCATGAAAGATTAAAAACCAACAGCAATATAAGATACTTGGCTTCACAAAATCATAAGTAAAAAATTGTTATATCTAATCCTCTTTAATAGTTTTATTAATTACTATATATATATATATATATATATATATATATATATATATAATAAAATGTGATAATTTTATTCCATTCTAGTAATGTGGATATTTTCATAAGGATAACAAAAATGATGTCATTAGAATTATGCTTATTATACCCCCAAATCTGTCAAAATATGGTAAAATTATTTGTAAAAAGTTAGAACTGGTATTTTGTTAAAAATAATTATATTAGATATATGTAGTAGTTGAGGAAGGCTCAGAAAGTTAATTGAAAGCATTGTGTATGATTCAGGGCATGGACAATAATATATTCAAAGGAACAAAGACATGCAATGGTACAATGGGGTAGGAAATATCTCAATTAAGATTGCAATTGGTACAAATAAGAATAAACTGAATTACAGGATCGTATACAAGCAAAGGACAAACTTTTCTCATTTAAAACAAATGAAAGGTTTCTACTGTTGGTTTAGAGGCTTGATGATGTCAGGGCCAGTACTGCTACGTCCCACAATTCCAGTGGGGCTGTAAGTAAATGGCATTAGGCAGTGACCCGACACTGTTCAGGGCCACGGTTCTTTATGCTTTTCATCTCATGAGCACAAAAATCTCTGTTTCTCCTTTAGTTATCTAGATATCATCCAAAAGGAAGAAAGAGATAGAAAGAAGAATAGGGTTTTTCTCCTTGTGAGACTCTATGTTTCATTCTAATTTTGAGAGTTTTTCTTGTGAGAATTTTGTCATAGTGTCAGTGCTTAGCTGCAAGGAAGGCTGCTAATTGACTAAAGAGACAAAAACAAAATAAAACAAAAAAATCTATTGGAAATAAACAAAAGGAAAAAGGAAGTTGGAATAAAATAGCCAGTCAATGGTATCTGTCAGTGGAAGTCAATAGTATCCTTGCCTAATAGGAACATACAAAAAATGGAGATATATAAGATGACTCAACAATAAAATGAAGAGCATCAGCAAATCAGGGAGGTTAGAATTAATATTCTAGATGAGAGTTTCCCATGTGTTTTACCTCTGTGAAAAAAAAAAAGTTGAAAATATTTGGGAAATTCTGAATTTCTATGTGATTTCACTCTGGACATCAGCACACAAAAGAATTCAAGAAGTTTTAAATAAAGCAAGTGCTTAAATTTTTTTAACCTGTCTTTTCTAAATATTTTTTACTAAGAACTATCTTTCTGTATCTGTATGGGGGTGTGTGTGTGTGCACACACACGTGTGTTTTCGTATGAACGAATGATAGATAACTATTACCAAACCACAGACATATTTCAGGAAATGCTTTGCTATAACCTAGGAATGTTTTGCAGGTTCTGGAGCTGAAGAGTAACAGAAAACATAAAGTGTTGTCTTATGACACTAATCTGACAATGGCATGCAAAATTATTTGGGGGAGTGGGTATGAGATTTTGCTAAGGCTGGAAGAAGAAAAGCCTACATAGGAGGCTATTGATTTAGTGCAGGATTGGCATGGAAGGTCTAGAATTAAGGTTTTTAACAGTGGAAATTAACTTGAAAGAAATTAGTTAAAAATATTTTAGTTTAAAAATAATAGGATGTTATATTTCAGTAGCTCTTAGACGTTAGCTAATTAAAAATTTAAAATATAAAATATAATAGATCATTATTAAAATAGATGAAAGGGGAATACAAACAATGAAGGAAAGAGGGGGCCAAAGGTGAGTAGATTTTGAGTCTATAAAATCACAAGAATTATGGTGCCATTATCATAAATGGCAATGTTAGAAAAGTGTGCTTCTTAATGAATCCATTCAGGACATGGTAATTGTGAAGGATAGGACACAAACATGCTGTCCAAAGCCATTTAAAAGTTTGAAATTGGAGTCTGGCAATAATATGAGCCTTAGAAAATATATTTACAATAATTAAACCCATTAAAAGACGTTCTTTCTCACAGAAATAAAGATGAAACACGATGCCGAAAATATTGAAAGTATAGCAAGCCCTCCTCATTTCTTCTAATCTCCTTCCTTTTATTTATATGTTGATGGTATAACTAAACATTGCCACTTAGCAATCATAAAATAAAAAACAATCTAATAGTCATATTTAGCTTTCCATAATTATGACAGAAAACACTTTACTTTTACAAAGTGGTAACTTCTTGAAATTGTAGTACCATCTGTCTTATTAAAATCACATCTTTCAAAATGGTACTGATGCAAGTTTGACTGAAAATCCAAGAAGTGATGTGCATAATTTAAGGAGTGCATGAACCCAGATACTAGAATTGATACTAGAACCCAGATAATAGAAGCTCTACCTCCTAATTACAACTCTTAAATTTGCACCTCATTTAAATGTTATTAAATTTGAATTAATACAAACCTAACATCTGGTGCCAGTCTCTGGCTCATTCTCTCCCTATACCATGCCCTCCAGTACTGCAGCAACAATTTTCGTAATTGCCTTCTTGTGAGACATGGTGTCACAAATTTACTTGCTATTGTGGAAATTAATGTAAGTCTTTTGTTGGACAGAAAGGGGACAGTAAACACTTACCAGTCAGTGAAGGAAGAATGATGAGAAATTGAAAATATTGGCAGTTTCTAAGGTACAGTTTATATGATCTAGCGTTTGTTTCTTTAATGCCATGGGCCCCCAAACAGCATCAGGTATCAAAATATACAAATTCCACTATGCAAAAGCACAAAATGTGGATTCAAAGAAAAATATCAGAAACTAAGTTTATTAGCTTATAATTATAGTATAAGTTTATGTCTACATTTTATTGCTAACGTGTTTAATAATCGCTCCTCTGGAGTGAATCTGTGGAGATGCAATCTCTAATGTAAGTTAATTTGGCAATTCAGAAAAACAGTCTCGGTAGAATTTTTATTTTATTTTATTTTACTTTTTGGTAGAAAGTAAATTGAACTGTATGAGAATACAAAGTGCCTGGAACAGCTGTGATGGTGTTTTGGCATGTCAATTTGACTAGGTTGTAGTCATCAGTTATTCAATCCAATAGTAATCTAGATGTTTCTCTGAAGAGATTTTGTAGATGTACTTACTGCCCATCATTATTTAACTTTAAGTAAAAGAGTTTATCCTAGATAACTTGGGCAGACCTGATTCAATCAGTTGAAAGTCCTTAAAAGCAAAACTGGTTTCCCTTAAAAAAATATTGCCATGGCAGCAGCTTCAATGCATGCCTGAGTTCAAGCTTACCTTTCCGGGTAGCCTGCTTTTGGAATGGCCTAGCCAGCCCCTGCAGTTATTTATGCCCATTATTTACGCTAAATCTCAATATTTACATTTTACTGGTTCTTCCCAGTTGGTTGAACCCTACCTGATAGAGAAGCCAAGATAATTTTCAAAAAGAACAAAGTCGAAGCGCTTACACTACTTGATTTTAAAATGTACTATAAAGCTATAGTAATCAAGACAGGTTGTAGTGGCCTACAGACAGGAATAGAAATCAATAAGACAGTACTGAAAGCTCAGAAATAAAATGATTTTTCACAGAAGTGCCAATGTAACTTAATAGGGAAACGGATAGTCTTTATAACAAAAACTACTGAGACAATTAGATATCCATACATAAAAAATGAGCTTAGAACCTTTCCTCATACCATGCATAAAAATTAATTCAAAATGAGTCATAGATCTTCATGCAGAGCTAAAACTATAAAATAGAAAGAAAAAACAGGATAAAATCGTGATGACCTTGGGTTTAGAAAGAGTTCTTAGATATGACACCAAAAGTACAATCCATACAGAAAAAAAATTTAATTGAATTTCATTAAAATTAAAATTAAAATCTTTTACACTTGAAAATGCCCTTTAAGAAAATGAAATGACAACCAAAAGACTGGGAGAAAATATTTTTAAATCACATACTTTAAAAAGATCTTGTATCCAGAATGGATAAGACTCTTAAAAACCATAATAAGAACATAAATAACCCCCCAAAAGTGGGTAAATCTTGTATAGACTTTTCACACACACACAGACACATGCACACACACACGCGCGCCACACACACACACACACACACACACACAAACAAAAAAACAAAAACAAAACAAAACACATGTATATGAAGAGCTAATAAGCACATGAAAAGGTACTCAATATTATTAGGCATTAAGAAAATGAGTATAAAAAATCACAACATAACAACTAAATACCCACTAGATTGCCTATAATAAAATAAACAGACAATAACAGCTGTCGGTGCAGATGTGGAGAAATCAAGACCCTCATATGTTCCTAAAGGGAATGTAGAGTAGTACAATCACTTTGGAAAGCAGTTTGGCAGTCTCTTAAAAAGTTAAACATAAATTGCTGTATGTCCTAGCAATTTCACTCCTAAGAATCTACCCAAGAGAAATGAAAACACAGTCCAAAGAAACAATATTGACCAAAGCATCATTCACAGTGAAAAATTAAAAACAATACAAATGTTCATTAAAATAGAATACTGTTCAATACTAAAACATAATAAAATATTGATTCATGTAACAACACTGATGACCTCAAAATCAAAATCATATTAAGTTAAAGAATCAGGACACAAAATATTATATTAGTGTATATATAAAATGATTTTGTATGCATTATGATTTTGTATATATAAAATGTCCAGAATAGCAAATTTCTAGAGATGGAAAGCAGATCAGTGATTTTCTGGGACTGGGAGTGGGAGTGGGATTTATGGGTTTGAAGAATTAAGGTGAAGTAAATCTTCTAAAATTGGACTATGGTGGTGGTTGCACCTTTATTCAAAAAGTATGAGTCCTTCGCTTACAATAGGTAAATTTCATGATATGTAATTTATATTACAATAAAGGTGTAAAAATGAAACATGACTAAAATATATAAGATTTGAAAAATATTAAGAAGACTCATACTATTTAAGAATTTGTACTTTAAAAGTATAGGAATGAATATAGACACAGACAACAATTCAGTGATTATCAGAGGGTAAGGGGGTGGAGTGGGAAAGGTAGAAGAGTTTAAAGGATATCAAATATAGGATCTGGCAGAAGTAACACCCCTTTCTAAATAGTTAAAATGTTATTATGTTACAGAATTACATGCTTATGATTTTTTAATAAAATATTTGGTATACATTTTCAGCTCATAAAAAGTGTGTTACTTCTGTGGAACTCTGTATATGGTGATGGAAGAATAATTGACTTTGGGTGGTGAACACACAATGCAACATACAGATGATGTGTTGTGGAATTGTACATTAGAATCCTATATAATTTTATTAACCAATGTCACTTTAATAAATTTAATTAAGAAATTAAATTAAAATAAAATAAAAGATCCTACATGGCGAGAATAAACATAAAATTCAAGATCGTATTTCCTCAGGGTAGGGAAGGAGGCCAAAGGAGAAACAGTTTAAATTCTATTTATGTTTAGCCACTTAAAAAATGTAAAACAAATGTAAAAAGAAGTTCAAAATATACTTGAACAGTTTTATCATGACCATAACACTGTAAACATTCTAATAATGTTTATACATCTATTTGGTTTTAATGTGTTTACCATAAAGATAGATTTTCTTCTATAAATTCATTTGTTTTAATAAATTACTCTAAATATATGCTAGTTATAAAATAGCATATTCTGCTTTATTCCAAGAATTATGTGAGGGTTTTTTTTATAGTCTCCATTTTCTACCAAAACATTATAATTACTGACTGTATAACTTTCTACCATTTACGAAAAACATAATTTAACCATTCCTGTCAAATGTTATCAGTTATTTAACAAAAAACAGAAGTTTGGCTACTATTAATAAAAACATTATGTGTTTATTTATTATTTCCTTCTAAATTATCAAAATGCATTTAAGAAAAGACTGACAATTTCTTTCTAGTCAATTAATTTTTATTTATTTATTTAGTTAGTTTTTCCAATTGATTTTTTTTTTTTTTTTTTTTTTTTTTTTGGTGGGGAGTAGTTCCCTGGCTGGGAATCGAGCCCAGGCCACGGCATTGAGAGCACCGACGCCTAGCCACTATGCCACCAGGGGACCCACTCCAATTGATTTTTAAAGCATCATTTATTAAATATTTTATCTTCTTCCACTCATTTAAATGCTATTTTTTTATATCATAAATATTAGGTTAATCATATGAAATTGCTTATTTTGTAGGTCAAAGAAGTTAAATATGAATAATTTCATATAGTTTAATTTACTTAATACATTAGGACTATCTATTCTGCTTTTTAATTTCTAATTTCTACTTTATTATGATACTATGCTAATTTCATGATGAATGTGTCTATTCATATTTTTATTTCCTTTCATGATTATTTTTCCCATGTTGTATTTTATAATTATTTTTCCAAATTCAGATTCCCCAAAGTTCTCCTTTTATTTTAACTAGAATGGTGATGTACCTTTAAGTCAAGATGTGGGGGAAATGACCTGTTATTTGTCTAAATACAATTCTTTCCTTGTGTCCCATACATTTCTTGTTGAGGTTATTTCTCAGTATTTCATAATATTTATTTCAAATGGGAATGAGATAGTTTTTCATTATATTTTTAAATGATTTATTACTTACATAATATAATGAGAGATAATACTTTTTGAATGCGTTCTACATGCTGATACTACTCTCTAATTGGCTCTCAGGATATCTCTACTGTAATCTTCATAATATTACTTGTGAGGCAGTTACTAGTATTAACTCCCTTTTATAGTTGAGGAAACTAAGGAGTAGAGGTTAAATAACTTACCCATGATGCTATAGCTACTAAGGAACTATTTGAATGTAATCAGTTTAATTACAAGGCCCTAATTTTAACATCATATTAGAACTTGTCTATTATTATACATTTACCTTATATCCTGTCACATAATTGAACTCTTCTATTAGTTCCAGTAGTACTTTATTTTTTTATTTTTAGCTTCTCTGGCTATTTCTGTTGTATCTTGTACTATAGAATTAACCTTTCAGTTGTTCCTGTCATCCTTTCTCCACTGAACAGAGAAAGTTTCCCTGGTTCTTCCTGCATCAAGGGTGTCTTTATTCTGAGGACGAAAAGAAAAATATATCCTTGATTTGAATCTAGCTATGAAATTCTTGGGTCAATTATTAGGGAGACACAAGTCAATCTGCACTATGAACTAATAAATATACACTTACCATTTTTTTGCCACAGTGTGTCTTTACCAAATATTCTTTCATAAAATACATAGGCAATATGCTGAGCTTTAAATAAAAAAATATTTGTTCATATACATGTATTCACCATAAGCCTTTAAATTTACATGGCTCTTAAAATATTCACTGAATAAAGCAAACACTTATTCACATAATTTCATGTGTTAATTTACATATATTTAGTAGTCAAAAAGCAAGAATATACAAACATCTAAGCATGAGTACCTAATTACAGTAAAATTTTACTAACAGTTTTATAAAGACTTTTTTATAAACATTTTAATAGCAAGTTACAATAAATAGCGCTTCATAGCAATTAGAAATATTATCTTTGCAACTTATTCTTCAGGTAGTTCAGGTGGTAATAGGGGAGAAATTCAGTTTATGTGATTTTGATGTGTGACAAATTCAAGAAGTGACAAGACCGTGTAAATCACATGCATTATCATGCCTCATTTGAATGTCTGTACAGCATATACAAGTTGAAGGATTAAGTGTGAGAAGAGCTTTCAGAGCCGAGTCAGTGCTGGAGGCTGTCTTGATGCTGATTAAGACACTGACAGAGTGCACAAAAAAGCCATTTGTTGGCATGACATGTCAGATGGATGAAGAATCTGTCTTTGTCTATTGAGTTCAGCTTTCTTTCAAACTGACTTACGTATCAGCTGCAGAATTTTCAGAGGCAAATAGTACATTGATTTTTAATATGGGCATTATGCAAAATATGTAGTAATGAAAACTTTTTAAAAAGGCTTTTCTACAAAGCATTTGTAAGCACAACGAGCAATTGTGCAATAATATGAGCAGTGTTTCCTTCCATCCTCTACGTCTAAGAGTCACTTTTTAAAACAGCAGATCCTATTAACAGGCTAAATCTCTTTCTACCCATGACTAAACTGCATGGTGAGGTTTACTTTTATTTGGCATTGAAAAATAAAGGATGGGAAATGAGAGCTAACAACATGCTCTGATTATTCCTATGGTATACAATATTCTCTGAATGTGACAATCCATGTTTATCCCACTAGGGAGAGAGAGTGAAGGAGAGAGAGATTCCCTGTGATTTATTGGCATGCATCATGCTGTTAAATAGCTATTTTATTATTCTACCTTGACATTGACGTATTTTATTTCACTTCCAAGAATTAAGATTGTCATATGCAAAATCTTCGCTACATGTTGTGTTGACTATGAGAAATAAAAGTCATTTGGAGTAGTAGGTAAGACCATTGGGTCCATCAAATATGTATTATGTTTCTCTTGTAACTATTCTAAATCATATAGGTTCTTTTATGTTTCTATTTGAGATATTTAAGGTAGTCTATATCCAAGGCTTCTACATTAAAAAAAGAGAGAGAGAGCAAGCAGATCATGATTCTAGAAGGTCAATTTATTCAGTTAAGAAAGGGCACAAGATTATCATAATTAGTTCCCACAATATTTCTAAATTATGACTAATGTTAATACAGAGCAGCACTACCCAATAGGACTGGCTATCCTCGTATAAGAAAAGGAAGCATTGCATGACTATCTGTTTAATGCTGAATTGAGCAGGTACTCCTAATTTGAATTAGGACTATCTGCTTGGTTTTGAGGCCTATTTGGTCTGTGGTGCAACTCTGCTGTTACAACAGAAACATGAATAAATGAATATGTCTGTGCTTCAATAAAATTTTCTTTACAAAAAATATACTGCAGGGCATTTTGGTCCTTGGGCCATAGTTTGTTGACCTCTGGTATAAGCAGTGATTATCAAAGACTGCTTACAGTTTAAAGCGATAATAAGGTAGTATATGCTTCCTGGTAGAAGTATATAACAATGCATAGCCCTATATATGAAGTATTTTCTGTAACACACACACACACACACACAAAATGAACCTACACTTGCTCAAGGTTCTAGGCCTAAATGTCAGAAAACAAAGGATCTGATTGCAATAAAATGGGCAATAACTTTTCAGATCCTGATTCAAACAGATATATTTTATGGTATTATATGTATATGTTTGTGTGTGTGTATATATATATATATATATGTGTGTGTGTGTGTGTGTGTGTGTGTGTGTGTTTATGTACATATTTGTGCATATATACATACATACCTATATATGAGACAAATACGGAAATTTGAACATTAATAGACTTTATAATGATGTTAATATAGTTCTAGTAATTGTTAAATGAAATTTGATATGTGGGTATATTTTCAAAAAATATCCTTTTATACTGAATTTTTACATGTAAATTATATTCTGTCTGAGATTTTCTTTAAATAAGCTAGCAAAGGAAATGGGGAGTGTATGGGATATAAAACACAATTTGATAGGAATAAGTAATTATAAAGCCAAATAATGAGTACATTGGGGTTTGCTATACTATTCTGTCTGTTTTTCTATTTGTGTAAGTTTTTCCATAATAACAAGTTTTACAAAGTTAAGTCGAAAAATAATCTTCATAATTTATAAATTTCAATTCCTTATCTGAAAGATATTTTGGTAATTTCTATATTTTATTTCAGATTTCCCCCCTTCTTTGGTAATTTATTTGTATTTATCCATTGCAAATTCATATTCTTTTCCTTTCACTATTCTCTTAATTTTCAAGGCCATATAGATTTTATTTCATCTAAAGAAAAAGTTATCCTCTTAAGTTTGGGATTATTACTCATAGTTCTTCACATAGCATGTTCATCAACACTGAAAAATATCTTTAACTTAATCTAAGAAAGTAATGTCTTGAATTCAAATGTGAATTCTTGAATCCAAACTAGAAATTCTTCTAGTTCATGAAGAACACATTAACCCTATTGGGGTTAAGTTGACAATTTATATGTACTATGATAGCATTGTGTATTATTAGAAATGAATAAACTTCATCATAGAACAGGACAGATTCATTTTTATTGTGCTTACTTATTTTTGTCATTTTATAAGCTCTAATCAATGAAAGTGGAATTGTAGTTACAGGGCATTTCTGAGCTTAATACACAATGTAATAAGAAGAAACTTCCAGAAACAAAGAAGTAATAAAACCATGTTTTAGGTTTTATAGAAATGTTAAAATCTTTCAAATTATACTTTTATCTATGATACAGTTTATCCAGCAACTACTCATGTATAATTAGAAACATTTGAATTTTTATTTTATGATATATAATATATGATTTGATATTTATTTCTATCCTAATTTCACTTAATCATAAGAAAGAATCACATATATTATTAAAAGATATTTTAAGATTTCTTTTTTGTTCAATTTTCATAAATACTTAGTATTGATTTATGTAAATACTTTGACAACTATTATTGTAATCACAACAACTATGCTTTATTAAGTTTTAATCAAGTTGTAGGCATTTTGTATATATTCATTAAGTTTTTAATGTTAAAACAACCCTGGAGTGGTAGCCTAAGTCCCATTGCATATTAGAAAACTAAGGCATGCAAAAAGCAATTAATATTTTTGAGTTTTTAGTGTTAAATGAAGGGCCAGGTTTCAAGCTTATAGCTGGGTCTCTAGAGCCCACATGCTTTTCAGCATACACCACCACATAAAATAACTAAAGCTGTGTATCAAACTTATTGAGACACCCCCCTCCACTCTAATGTCAAATTTACACTAAGTGAATACCATAAACTTATATATTACTGGCAAACAAAGAGTACAGGACAGAGTAATTGAAATGATAACAACTCTGGAATGTGTACTCTACTTAAAATGTTAAGATGATATTCTCAGTAAAAAGGATCAGTTTGAGGTGACCTGGTATATAATTTCAAAATACACAAAAGCTAAATTGATCTGATTCCAGAAAATATAACATACAAGAAAAAGTCAAGAGTAATGTATCACCTAGATCATAGAAATATGCTACAAAATTGATTTTGTTTACCTTGAGGTTAACAACTTTTTGTTTTATATAATGTGTCTCCGACAACTGTTTTCTTAGAGTGTCATATCTTTAACGTAGATTCACCCACATAAAAAGTCTTTCAAATACACCTGGATGATTTATTCCCTTATTTACCGTGCTAGTCCCTGACAGAAAAGATTCTGGGTCTTGAAATTTTGTCCAAGAATTAAAATTTGATATCATTCTCTTTTTCTAAAAAATGGTCATAGTGAGTTCTTCCAATTCCCTTGAAAAATCACAAATTTTTCCATAATCAGTTGAGTTGCAATTCTCTAGGCAAACCTATGCATTTCCCAGCCATTGATTCTAGACATTGGTCATACAGTCCTTTTCAAGGTAGGGCTAGCTGACTGCATTCTTAGATTCTCTACTCTACTCATACTGAATGTGAACCTCTTCATTTCTTTGTAGATTTCATGTTCTTTCTAGCTTCCAGGTAAAATAAGCTGTTCTCTTCCTGCAACTCATTTCCACCACCCCTCCCTGGGCTAACTTTCCCCTTCCTTTAGGGCTCCATTTAGGCATCACTTCAGAAGATTTCCAGATTTCGTGTATTTGTTTGTAGCACACAAAGGAATTGCTATTCAAAAGCACATACCTACTCTAACTCCTTCCAGTTGGGTCTTCATCTTGGTATTATATTTGCCTCATTCTGTCTTTTAGGGCACACGAGTAACTGTTTCTGTTTCACGAGTTGTGCAAACAAAATCCCAACTACTTGTCAATAAAACAAAAGGGTGAGTTGTTGGTTTTCCACGGGGGAAAGTAATTGTTAAAACAAGAAAACTATACATTAGGAAAATAGACAGTTGTAGCTACAGGCTAGGTACACAGCTAAAAATCACGGTGAACACTCTTGTTTCCATCACCATTGGGCAGTACGGTGACACTAACTAATCTCTGAAGTGCGTCCAAAGAAAGGGAAATCAGAGACTTGTCCGCTGCTGCTGCTGTGACACCTGTATTGACAATCCTAGTTCAGCCCATCCAAACTGTTTATGTGAGGCAATTGATTTTATTTCTTCTGCAGAATTTTAAGACTTCCATTCAAAATGCTCTCATTGGGTATCTACATGTATAATAATACAATTGCTGAACCAATTGCTAGTAATGAAGATGATGAAGTCAGCTATGTGCACTACTTCAAGGAGTTGGAAATATTATAATAGCTGCTGCAATTGTATTCCAGGATAGAATTCAGCTAGAAGTAGGAAGTTTCTAATGAGGGAAAAGGGTAGATCATTGAAATGTTGGCAAAATCTGGAAATGATAAATATCTGTTCATTTTATTTAATAAGGACATCACCTAATTATCGCTTTAGAATGAGGACCAGATCCATTTCACTGGTTACAAAGATCTGCCAACTAGAAAAAAATAGCTCCATGGACATGACATCTTAGGTGTTTAAAATGGCAAAGGCAAATCTTGGTGTGTGTGTGTGCCAGCCTGTGTGCTTTATGTATCTAAAACATGCCCCAAATAACAATGGACATCCAAAGTTGGGTGAGATGCCCCCTCTCTCTGCTCCCATAGCGCCTTGTACCCTTACCGTCATGACACTGCATTGACTTGCTAATTTTTAACTAGGCTGACCATATGTCTCACTGACTACATTCAAGGTGACAGTGGGCTGACCATATGTACTGTTTGAAACAAGAACAGCATCATTGTTTTCTGTCCCAGAATGATGCGTCTGGTCAGCCTAATCTTACCTCTCTGAAGGCAGGAACCATATTATTGCTCATTTTTGTGTCTGCAGTACCTGAAACAGTCCCAGATAGAGTAAGTACTCAATAAATATTAAGTGAGTGAATGTCATATCCATGACAAAAGACAAAATGGATTATTGGTAGCCTTTTTACTACTCCTAACATACTCATAAAGATTTTTAAAGCATATTTGTTTATTCCAAATACCATTAATGCAGTTAAAAGTGTAGCAATTTAAGAATTGTATCACTCCTGCTCTAATGTATGATAAAGCCAAAACCCAGTTCTTACTGCTCTGTTTAGCCATCCACAAAAAATCACTGAAGGATAAGAGAAATTCAAAAACACTTTACAAGCTACTCAACAATACATTTCTGTGCTTCCAAGTGGCTGAAAACAGCAGCACATAGATATTTTTTCAATTAATTTTAAATGAAAAGACAACTTGAGCAGGGAATTCCAAAGCAGAGACCATAGTCAGAATGCCCTGGCACCAAGTATCTCAAGATTAAATCAAGGGCAGATTACGTACTTTGGTGAGTCATAACTCGGTGGCAAACTCATCAAATAACAATTTTGTCCCGAAAGCATTTTTGAATAGAATGTTTCTATACAGCATCCAATTTTAGATATAAAAGATTGAAAGGTCATTTTGTCCTTTCTGAAATGACCTGGAAGTTTTCTCTTTACACTATAGCATGTAGCGTTTTTTTGCCAGTTTATTTTTTTATATGAAATGTTTTTCTCAAATGTCCACTGAAACTAATTTCCATGAATTTGGCTCTTTATTTCTCTTAGAATAAATCAAAGAACTTAATGCTTTAGATCAGCAGTGTCCAACCTTTGGGGTTCCCTGTGCCACATTGGAAGAATCGTCTTGGGCCACACATAAAATATACTCACATTATGGATAGCTGATGAGTGTGATCTCACCGTGAAGCTTCTGCCCTGGCTGTTACCTCTGCCCGGGGCACTCTTCCCTCATACAGCAATGCGGATCATCACTCCTGCCACTTTCACAATCTTTGTTCAAATGTCATCTTTCAATGAGGCCTTCCTTCCCTACCTGTAATGGAACTGCTAACCAATAAAGATCTGAGGCTGTGAAATGATTTAAAAGTTTCTTTGGGGAGTTCCCAGATGGTGTAGTGGCTTAAGGCTTCAGCGCTGGCGCTGTCAGTGCTGCGGCCTGGGTTCGATTCCCGGTCAGGGAGCTACCCACATACCAAAAAGCAAAAAAACAAAAAACAAAAAAAAAAAGTTTCTTTGGAGTCTTAAAGGATTCAAATCCTAAAGACTCAGATTCAGGTATCAACTCAAACTGCTCTGGAGAGAACCAAAACAAAGCAAGGTTTATAAAGGCCAAAACCACAAAATGTAATTATTTCAGGCAAATAAAAGATAGCTGGCTAGGTGAACAGGAATTGATTAGTTCTAACATGCAAATGTTAGAAGGTTCCATTATCAGAACCTTGTCCCAGGTCCCTCATTTTCTGTATTCAGATATCCATCTTCCATAGTACATACCACTTTCTAAAGTAGTATATAAATTACTGTTTATTATCTTCAGTGTGAGTTTTTCCCCATTAGGGTGTAAGCTTCATGAGGGAAGATCATTCTTTTTCTCTCTCTCTCTAGCACCTAGAGGAGTTAGTACCTGGCATGTCAGGAACTATCCATTGAATAAATAAATGCAATAGTTACATATTTTAAAAATAGCATGTAGTTCTCCAAAGGGCTGAAATAAGATGAATATATGATTGAAATATGTGATTCAAAAGAGCAGAAATTTATATGCAGCGTTATTACAATGACAGTAAGAAAATCTAAAAAGCAACCAAACAAAATTCTATGCATAATGATTAAAAAATGAAGAAGAATGGAAAAGTATAGACACAACAATAAAACTCACAGAAATTAAAATTGCATGGTGGCACTATAGGTAATTGCTTTCCTTCCTTTTAATTTTCTGCAATGTCTAAATTTTTTTTAAAAACATTACTTCAACATTTGAAAAAAAAACTAAACATAAAATCGCTTCTAAAAATTCTCTCTGAAGAAATACAGACGTTTTTAAATAGCTTCTATGACAAATGCCCCAAAAGAAACTAAATTTAGAAAATGTTCTTTTTACCTTTCCTGAGAATTTCCTTTTCAGTTAGGTGGCATTGAGTCTTAACTTCAGAGTTCTCTATCTGAAAATCCTGTTAGAAAACACAAGCATCTACAAGCACTTAACCTTAGTCCTACATATGAATAGTGTTACTTGGTTCTCTTTGTCTGCTAAATTTAATAGGAAGACTGGCTGAGACGAAAGGGTCCTTTTAACCACATTTAGTTGTAGAGAAACCCCTGCTGTTTTCAGGTAAGATAGCTTTCAAACTAAATAGAAACAATTATGTTATTCTTAATATTAAACTATCCCCTATAAAAGCAAGTCCTGCCCTATTTAATATTGGAACAATATTACAATAAACAAATGCCTTTGGCATCAGAGACAGGTAAGCGTTGCTGTGTTTTAGCCAATGTACCACTATTTGTCACAAGGCCTTTACAACTTCCATTCCGCCCCTCTCCACCTGCCATCCCACGGGGGCAAACTTTTGAACTGCCAAAATCCTTTGTTTATTTGGATTATCTGTTTGATCACATGTACTAATTCTTTTCCCAATACTGTGTAGTATTTAAGTTTTGTTTGACTCTTAGTTAAAAATCTAAATTTAAGTAAAATGTTTCAACCTTTACTTCTGGTTCCTTACACTTTAAGAAGGACTTGTGGAATTTTATAAAAACTTCTGAGATATTCATTATTTTAATTTTTTTTCCAAATAACAAAATAAGCTTGTTTGAAATTTCATCCAATTCCTTTCTATTATACTCGTGTATTTGAATTTTATCTTGCTTTTAAAGAATGTAATTGTTTTTAAGTAATTAGTCAATTAAGTTTATCAATAAAATTTTTCAATTTCTGTAGTGACCACTAATTTTTTGATAACCATTCCTTGCCTTTCTTTATATTCGTCTTATGAAACACAGCCCAGAGTAATTTTGTTCTGGGACAGCGTATGGGTAATTAGCTGTGATATCTGAAAATGTACTTATTTTGTCTTCACTCTTGAATAATAGTGTGGCTTGGAATGATCTCTAGGAATAACAGTTACTGATTTCTAGGAGTAACAACATTTTAAAGAAATGATTCCTTTGTGTTTTGACAATCATTTTTGTGAGCGAGAAGGTTAGTCTAACTCTTGCATCATTCTTTTGAAGGGAATTTGTCACCTTTCTGGTCGATTATAAGACTGATTTTATGACAGGTTTTGCAGTTTTATCATAGTACATCTGTCTACATAGAGATCTATATTTATTTTCCTCAGGACCTATGTACATTACACTTTTCTCCAGTTCACGAAAGGACTTACCACATTGCCTGCAGTACTTTTTCCTAGTCATTTATTTGCTCTATTCTCTTCTTTGGATTTACTATTGGGCATACCTTTGAACTTCTCAATCTGTTCTTAAATTTATTAACTTATTTTTAATATATATCTTTAACTGTTAGTTACTCTGTATTACATTCTGGATGAAATCCATGCTTCTGTCTTCTGAATCATGAATTATTTCTTTATCTTTATTCATTCAGATAATAGTTTTTTCTCTTGAAGTTTTTAATACCTACTTTTTATTTTAAATTTAATTAAAGAGCCAATTATTTCTAATTGGTTCTTTCCTATTATTGTTTTTTATATATTTTAAATAATTATTTTCATTCATTATTGTTTTTGTTTCAGAATTTCTTAGGGTTTGTTTTTTATTTTACTAGATACAATTCAATCATTTTTCTTTGAGGTTCTAAATATATTTGTAAAGTATTTTTCAGATCAGCTTATTATTTTCTTGGTGTTTGTAATGAATTCATCTCCAAGCAGTTGATTAATTGATTTTAATTTTTTTCTGTCTTTTTTGACATTAGTTATTAATAATAATATACAGTATTTTCTGGATTGGGAATTTGTTCTCTTGCATATTCTCTCTCTCTCTCTCTCTCTCTCTCTCTCTCTCTCTCCCCTTCTCCTCATTACTCCTGTCTGAAGCTTTCCAGTTGACTACACATCACTATTTGCCTGGGGCCCTCAGGCCAGAATATAATCTGTGTTGGAAGTATGATGCTTCAGAGTAATTACAACTATTTCAAATCCAGATACTTGAACTAGTGGGGGTCTTGACCTTGGCTTCAGATGCAAGGTTGAGCATCCTTGCCCCTTTTCTCAGAAATTCAATTCAAATTATATAGGTCTTTGTCTCGGTCAGCAATCTGTTACAGCTGTAGTCAGCTTATTCTCCAGTGTGGGGATCCCCTGTTCTAGTGTGATTTTAAGCATGACCTTTCCTTTCTTTCACTCTTGAACCTCATTCCTCAACTAACAGCTCCACTCCTCTACAGGCCACAGCCTCTGCCCAATTTACTGCTTTATATTTCTCTTCTGGTTCAGACTGACGGTGAGATTCATTTTGCTTTTAATATAACTATGTCTTTTTAATTTTGTCTCTTTTTATACATAATTAGTCAGAGGAAACTTTCAGAAGGAGAATCGGTTGTAAAGAGGGATAGTATTCAGTTGAGTTAGTAGAAATAAAATGAGTTAATAAAATTAGAAAAGACAGTACACATTAATGGATCTAATGGACACACAGAGAAGAAAAGCCAGCAGAACTAGGAGAATAAAGTTTATTCTTCTGATATAAGTAAGGAGTAAAAAGAGATCTCAGGGAGAGTTGATCAAGTTTACCTAAGGCTTCAGAACTGCTCATGCAGTATTCTTGAATGTGATGTCTTGACAAAGTGATGTCTATTTTTTGATAGTTATATTATAATGAGGAAATTGTACAACAGTAAAGCATGTTAGCAATTATGGATGGAGAAACATATCATGTACACTGGAACATGAGGTGAACAAGAGAAGAACCTGGGTTATTAATACAATCTTACACTGGTGCTGCATGTTTTGGAGCTTCTGTATACAGCACCAACTCTTGTGTATCTCAGTGATGTTCTTAAGTTAATGTAGACTGCTAGTTTTCAAATTTGACTTCATAATAAGACCACCTAGTGACCTTTTTAAAAACTATTCATACCCAAGTTTGAATAGAGATTCTTATTTAATTGTTCTACTGCAGGGCCTGAGCATATAATATGTTTTAAAGCATCCAAGATTCTTCTAATACGTGACCAGGATTGAAACTCTTCTCAGAAATACTAAGTAGATAAACAGATAAACTTCATGTAGTGTACATTCACATTGCTGGACAGAAAAATTGTAAAACTCCATTCTTGATGAGCTGTGTAATGTGGCTAGTTTCCTATCGATACTATAACAAATCACCACAAAACAACACAAATTTATTATGTTATATTTCTGGAAGTCAGAAGTCCAAAATGGGTCTTAAATCAAGGTATCAACAGGTCTATGTCCCACCAGGATGTTCTAATGGAGAATTTAGTTCCTTAACTCTTCTGGCTTCTAAGGGTCACCTGAATTCCTTGGCCCTTCCATTCTTTTTCAAAAGCCAGCCATATGGCATCTTCACATCTCTCCCTCTGATTTTAACCTTCCTACTCCCCTCCAAGATGGGAATCTCTCTTGTGATTACTTTAGAACCATGGAATTATTTGGAATAATCTTCCTTTTGCAATCTTCTTAACTTAATCACATTTGAAAATTATGTTTTGCCACGTAAGGTAATATATGCATAGATTTCTGGGGATTAGAACAGCAACATCTTGGGAAAGGGTCCATTATTCTGCCTACCAGAGTTCTGAATGAACTCTGTGTTGCAGCAACTTGATGATAAGATCCCTCTCATCCCTGAAGTCCAGGGAGAGTAGGCTTTTTTTAAAAGAAGGGTTTAGGGAGCAGATCATAGAATCACATTGTCAAGAATTGCTATCTGGTATCAATAGAAGAGAATAATTCAAAACATGAACTTATACTGCTATGATGTGAAGTCTGATGCAACACTTTCAATAATATCACTTTGTTCCCCACTTTCTCAGGTAAAGACCTTAGCTCCTCTTCCTCTACATTTTCTCTCACCTTCTATATCTTACCTTCTGTCTATTACTCTTGCATTTTTAGTTTGTTAATACTGTTAACATTTACATTCTGTTCTACAAGCAAAAGCTGTCTTCTAAACTCTGGCCATGGATTGACTCTACAAATTGGAAAACACTGTAAAGCATAACATTATTATGGCTATGTAAAGATTTTTTTTACTGCTGAGCCAATTAGTATGCTATAAATATAACTTCTTCTTTCTTGCTCAGTGTTATGACCTCTGGATGACTTGATGGAAAATATTCCTTACTTCAACAATAAGAACAACAACAATAAAAATGTATCTCTTTCTTTATGTTACAGTTATAAATTTAAATGATTATATGTTCAGTGGTTTCATATTTTGATCGCAATTTTCTTGAAAATACTTTCTCCCTAGAGCTTATTTCCTTCTTTAAAAATTATTGTCTTTTTTGTAGACACATTTTTTTTCAAGTTTTCAGTAAAACCAATCTAATTTAGTCTTCCTTTTTTCATGAAACCCCTTCTCAGAGAATTCTATCCTCTGCAATCTTGATTCATTGTTAGTGGGATTGTATATAATTGTCATTTTCAAAATTCCCTTCTGTACTCAATTGAGTTAAAATACATACTCCTGAATTGACCTGATCTCTTTTTGCTTAAAAGACGCCCTTATTTCGCTGCAGTACATCTTTACCTAACATCCTTTGAGTGGAATGTGGATGAAGTAAATTTTCTGAATTCTTGCATGTATGAAGTATCTCTATATTGTCCTTGTGTAATAAAATATACAGTTGGTTATACAACTGTATATTGAATATATATATGTGTGTGTGTGTGTGTGTGTGTGTGTGTGTATAATGTTTTTTAATATCTTCAGATCTATGAGAACATAGGTATTCCAGAATCCACTTGGATAATTTATGCTCCTTCTATATTTCCCTCTTGAAGATTTTAGGACTGTCTGTTTATTAAAATTTCTAAGTTTTATGTTTACATATGGATTGGATGTTTTAAATTAATTTCACTAGATAATCAGGTACTTTGAATCAGAAAACTTATCTTTTACCAACTTTGGAACATTCTTTTCTATTCTTTCTTTGATAATTTCCCCGTGACTACTTTTACTGTTGTTTTTGTTGTTATTGTTGTTTTATTTTGTTTTGTTTTCCTGAACACTTATTAGTGGAATCTTGAACTTCCTGGGTTGCTGGCTTCTTTTTTTTTTTTTTTTTTTTTTTTTTTTTTTTTTTTTTTTTTTTTTTTTTTTTTTTTTTTTTTTTTTTTTTTTTTTTTTTTTTTTTTTTTTTTGTTTTTTTTTTTTTTTTTTTTTTTTTTTTTTCTATAAGCTTTGTCTCTTTGCTTTTCAGTTTTTCTTTGGAATTTTGTTTGTGTTTATCTTCAAATATTTCAATTTTTAAAATAATTGCTAATCACTACATCCTTATTCTTATTCTCTAATTATCTGCCTTTTATTATGTCTTGGGTTTTGTATTTGTTTCATGGATGCCGTATTTTCTCAACTCCTTTTGACAATGTTGTGTGTGCTATTCAAGATCTCAGTTTGTAACCAGGGTGGAGCTCACATACTCAGTGTAGATGAGTGCTCTTCTTTCTTCATGGAGATGGTCTTGCAATGAAAAAGACCAGGAAAAAAAAAAAGAGAGAGAGAGAGAAAGCAAGATGCTAACTCAAGAATGTGTTAGCATCCAGTTAATGCCATAGCTGGATTAGATTCTGGCACAAGCTTCTTACCTCCCTGGGACCAGCAGCAACTAGTTGGGTACCAGCAACGAGGCTGTGGAGCACACTTTGGTTAGCACTGCATCTGTTTATATTAAACCTCTTGTTGTTTCCTGAATACGCTCTTTCCACCTGTATCTATTTATCTGTTTACCTTGGTCTCTTTGATGTTACCAGTACGCATCTTCCTAGTGATACTTCATGTGTAAGATGGAAGAAAGTGGTAGCTACTACGGGTTACCTGTGTCATAAGGTCCATAGGATTGTTTTCCCATAAATCTCAGATATGAGTGAGTATCTAATTAGGAGATCTATGTAGTTTGGGGCACAGCAGGCTATCTCAGGTAGACCTAACCCTTTTAGGAATCTCTTGAGTTCAGGAATGAGAAAACCTTCAGTATCCTCAAATACTTGGTTTTTAACAAACATTTTTGGCTGTATCTTTAGAGAAGACCTATCTGTTTTCTCCTTGCAGGTAGATGTTGGCTACCTATGCAGCCATAGGTGCATTTGGCCTTTATAAAAATTTTAAGTTTATTCATCTGTTTTCAACCCTGCATCTCAGACTAGCCTTCCCACTGGGTGCTAACTCTGGGCCCAGGGTTTCCAATCATTTCACTGAGAGAAAACTGGCTTCAAACTTCTCTGGAGCTCTGTTGTAGTGTGTTCTGGGTTACAGCATCTCCATTTCATCAGTTCACTTACACTCACCTTCTTTCTGCTTTCAGAAATTTGTTGAAATCTCTTGTTTATTGTTGAGTCACTATTCAAAATTTCTTCTCTATGAAGAGATTATTTCTTTTTGTACTTCAATGCATTTATTCAGGTAGGAGGAAGGTCTTGGGAAACATGTATGTCTACCAGGGTCATTGTAAACTGAAAGTTTGTTAATGTGACTTAAGCCAATAATAAAAGAAATCAAGCATTAAATTAATCTTGGTGACTATTTACTATGTAACTGCATTGATCAATAAGATCTCTAACCTAATAAAAATGCAATTTTTTATTTGTGGAAAGATAAGACTGACTATACCTAAGAATAATTTGATGTTTTTTCAGTGGTGGTAATGATTATGTAAAAATCTACAGGAGCTCCCTGGCTTGTCTTCCTTCCGACCAGAAGCACTGATTTTCTGAGTCAGCTAGAGGACGTCTTATCACAAAAGGAGATAGATGTTATATCAGACCATGGGAGATGGGACTGTTTACATTATTGTCACTGTTCTCAGAGCTCACTATTGAACTAGGCAGTGACAAATAAGCATAACTAGATTAAGTAAAAGAATTTGTCTTATTTTCCATGCTACCTATTCCCTGCATTACAGTCTATTTTCAAACACATTTAGCATAATTGTAAGGAGCACTGGATTTTGAATAAAGCAAATTTGTGTTTAAATATCTCCACCAGATTTGTACGAAAGGTAAAAATCTTGGATGAATTATATAGCATCTCTGAGTCTCATCTGACATGTGAAATCTATATAGAACCCATTTCACAGGGTTCTTGAAAGGAGTTATTCATAGTACATTTTACATAGCATGCCATCAACACTGTTCAGTATTTTTAACAAGAAATATTTTCAATATTTCAAAAGCTGTCAGTGAGCAAAATGGAATAAATAGGATTATGCCTTTTGTATATCTATAAAGATACTATTCAAATGTGTATGTCATTCCAAGGATCAGTTTTGTTTTTACACACACACACACACACACACACACACACACACCCTATAAATGGCTTACAAAGTAATTTGACTTTCAACATTTTGCAATGCATTATTTTTTCAAAACTTACGAAAACTAAATTTTGTAAGAATGTGTAATTGGGCTCTTTTTGAAAACCCAAGGGATAACAAATTCTTTAATTTGTACATAGTTAGGATGGAAACAAGACAAATTTTCTTACTTAATCCAGTTCCACATATTTAATTTGTGGCTGGCTAGTTCAAAAGTGAGCTCAGTGACAAAAAAGTAAAAAGTTCTATATTTTCTACCAGTATATAATACCCTTTCAGATCATTTGTGAGCTCAGTTTCATAATACACAAGTAACAAATCATTTAAAACACAGCATGATAAACATAAGGAGCTGAGTCCATTCATTATAACTCCCTAAAAATAGTAGACATTTCCAAATCTGTAGGTATCTGACAAAGAATCGCTTACTCAGACAATGCACACTGAGCTATTTTAACTCTTCCTTTCCCTACTTTTTCTAGAGGAAACCCATTTTCCAGGGTGAGAGTGTCTAAACCTCACATCTCTTCCTTACAGGGGCCTAGACATGCTGCCTGCTCACCTTTTCTTCTCAGCAACCGGTTATAACTTAATTTCCCTTCAGGAAACTTCGGTGGTGGTTATGGTCACTCCCGTTGATGTTCCCTTTCCCTCCAAAACACTCCCTTGCTCCCTCCTCTATCTCCTGCAGTTACCTCAGAATAATCCTTGGCTTCCTTAGCAATTTCTTCCATTTGTGAATACAGAAACAATGGCCTCAATTATGGTTCATAAGCACTCATGATACACCTGTAATAAAGAGCGAAGGAGTGTCTCCAGTGGTGAAGTGAAATTAGACACAATCACAAACCAGCACTGGGCACCACTAGAGCTCTTGAGTGGGCCCAGGAGTCCCCTTCAGAATTTCCACAACAGTCTCCACCTACATCCTCATCCTCCTCTAATTAAACCTGCTTTCCTCAAGCACCAGCATTTCCAAAACAGTCCTTTACAATTTTATTTTCCTGCGTTGTTTGATTACTGGTATGAAAACACCTATAATTTTTATGTTTTCTCTAAAAATATAAAACAATGCTTCAAGAACATTATGCGTCGGGGGAGGGAGGAGAGAAGGGAGGTTGGCCTGAGCTCCTAATCATCCTTATGATATTGTCACTGCAGGAAAATGCATTCTGAGCTCCACACAAGTGACTTACAAATGAACTTTCAGAATATAACCCAGAGTCAATGAGGAGACCGCCTATGCACATTGTTTGAAACCCACTGCAGCTCCATTCTATTAAGCATCAAAAAGTCTGCGACTTTACATGTAAATAAATCAAATTCTTCTCCAGTCTAAGTAATTTTGTGGCAGATATTTGCTTATTTTGGGGGGATTCATTTATTTTCCTTCACCTGGCATAAATTGTTATTCAAACTGATCACTGAAACCAGAAAACCAAATAAATACTAATAAAAACAGTGAAAGCCACACAAAGAACATAAAAACAGCTAAATTTAAGAAGGACTATAATTAAAAATCAACATGTGAGACATTTGATTCTATGAAATACCTGAAGACATTTTTAAAAATCAGGAAAAGAAAGCTGGCCTAAGAAATTAGACAAACTTTTACAAAACTTAAATAAAACGTTGTGTCTTATTAATAAACGTTCCTTGAAAGAAACCTGTGATAGTAACCATTAGTGATATCTATACCTCTTGTTTTCCAAGCCAAGATTCAGATGCACAAAGAAATTTTTTTAAAGGGGAAAAATATCATTTTTCCGATTTTTGCCAGTGGGATAAGCACTTGTATTTGACCAACTGATTAAATTACAGTAGCCATACTTATTTAAATCATTTTGGATTCATTTTTATCCAGAAAAAAAAATCTGGGAACCATTATTATTTATAACTTGAGCATCATGTTGGAAAATGTCACTTGAATCTTGCCTGAATTCTATTTCCTATGTGAAAATGAAACGGCCACACGAGGTACTCTAAATCTACATGGTGTATGTCTAAGTCAGCACTTACAGAGATAGGAAAAATTTGTTTCCTTCTCTTTCTATATGTAAAAAGCAGCAACTTTGCTGCTTTTTTTTCTTATTTTATCCTGGAAGAAATGACATCCTTCACCCTCCACCCTCCAAACACACACACACATAAAATTATGTTGCTGGCCTCAATGGTCAGTAAACACACCCGTGCTGAAAGACATGGATGGCTGTGGGGGCTGGCTCTTTCCTAACCATAATAAGGGCTTGCATAGTTTGGCAGGAGAAATTTGCACAAGGACATAGTCTTCTACAGGTAGTAGTAAGCAAATTCCTTCGGTTCAAAGGGGAATTCGGGGGAAAGATGGTCTAACAGACCAACGTTGTCTGGCTAGGCTTACCTGGTAGGGCCGACGTGGTGTTTGTATTTGGTGGCAGACCTATATGTACAACCGCTTCTGCCACGTACGTGCTCCTCAAACATCACCACTGCAGATTAGCTTCCGCTGCTTCAGATATGAAGCTTGCAGCAGCTGACGGATACGATGTGGAGAGGTGTCACCGGATGTGGGAGAGATAAATGTCAACTTGATTGTTGACACAAGGAGGATGTCAATGGATAATTTTGTCACTTTGAAATGTACTGATATAGATGGAATGGAGAAAGTAAAAAGGTTTGTTTTTGCCTCCTGAAATGGGGTTCCTTCTATAATGTGCTTCCATTAAAGTGATGTTGTTTTAAATCTGTCTAAATATGAATGGACAGGAAGGCCCAAGTTTCATTTCAAATTTAAAATGTATTTCCATACAGTTTTAAGTTCTACATGCTACTTGGAGGTGTGTGGGGGCCTAGCCTTTCACTCTCTTTGCTTTTAAGGGAAAAAAACGACATGATCTCACATATGAAGAAAAGTAAAAACACAAGAATTAAACATCAGAACCCTGGGTTTGCGTACTCTTCACCAGCCACATTAAACTTCTGATCTCCCAATTCCTCACCTGCCAATATAGGAGGTAATAATAGATCCTTAGTCACTTCACTGGGGTTTTGTAAAGATAAAATAAGATGATTTATATGAAAGTCATTTGTAAACTTTTAGCACTAATAGAATTAATTGACCTTTCCAAATTGATTGCCAAAAAGCTCAAAATAGTTTCTCAGAATTTTGATGTAGAGCACTGTAAAGTAAGTGAGTCAAGCATTTTTGCAAATGAATCCCATGAAGAAGATGTGATCTAAACCATTAAAATCTAATACCCTTAAAATCCTACCTTGACAATAAAGATAACATATACGTAACGATCCACGTATTCCAAATCACAAGAATAAAAAGAAGAGGTAGAAAAATCAATTTACAAATACAGACGTGAGCTGCCTCTTCTACTTCAGGACTGTAATTATTTATTTTATACTTAGATTTTCTCTTGCAGAAACTCATTGCTCCTTACTGGTATTTTGCTTAGTGAGAATTACTTTAATGAAAAAGAATGGAATAGGATGTTTACCTACCTCTCATGAAGTAAATTCTATCTCAAACTGCAGAAAGATGAGGAACTTGCTTTGTCCTTGTCTCTAAGAGGACTGTGAGCATTCACAAAACAAAGATGAAAAATACATTTGCACCTTTCTGCAAATATATTTAGCCTGTAAATTAGCGAAGGTGATATAGTTAGGACTAGCAGGCATGGTGATTAATTTCAGAGTCAGAGAGAAAAAAAATACAATAAATAAATTTCTACACCTTCATTTATACTGGATATTCCTAAATTCCAGTGATATCCCTTTTAAAAATTCCCCTAAAAAGGATTCAGGAAGAGAAAGGCTTTAACTTGAAAAACAGAGAGGAAATTAGAGATGGAGGACAAGTCTCAAATTAGGTTCATTTAAAGAGTGGCACTGGCACTTACAACATGAATAAAAGTAATTAGTTTAACACTGTGTCTCCTCCTGACAGTTTTCTTTTCTTTTTTTGATGTCATCAAGCCCATTTCCTTCCCTGTCCTAACTCATCGCAGGCTTCATTAGAAGCACACAGCACAAACTGCTGGGATGTCTGTTCTGCCCGGTACAGCTCTCCCTACTCCGTGACTCCAGCCAGCCCGCGGGCTCCAGGCATGTTTCAGCCCTGATGGCTCAGAAAGAGCAAGCTCCGGCTTGATTTGTTCCCATTCTGAGTCCTACATGATTCTGATTACGTTTCAGTAGGCTTGAAGCTGTCAGGGATAAATACGAGGGTGAACGAAATTGTTTGTCACTGGGACTGGACAACAGAAAGACAGGGTCTGCAAGTGCCTTTGTTAGCCTATCACTTAGGCTTCTTGACTCCGTATTTGAATTGTGTCTAGCTTAGGGGCAGATAGGTTGACTCTTTCCCTCTCTCTGTTTAATTTTGTTTTCGTTTGTGTCATTTCTCTTTATATGGAAAATCTGTGTCCTGAAGAAATGCTTTCACCTGCGAAGTGAGGTAAATACATTGTGCACTGTTTTGCCAAAAGAGGGCAATGTTGCTGTTCAGAATTTCCTCATTCTCTTCCCTGGGACTTGGTTTCTAGAACAGTAAATAATCGTCGCTGTCTCTTCCCTTTCACCATAGACAAGTTTCCACATGTCTATGCGCTCTGTAGTTAATCAGGACTTTGTAACTATCTGTCCTACCTATTAACTGCATCCACTCCCAAATTGTTTAAAGGTTAACACATTTCACTCCATGCATGACTGGCACACACAAGCAAAGTGCTGTCTCTGAAATTGTAAATTCTTCCTTTCCATTTGCCCGTGACAGGCAAGAGGAAAAACAACCTGCTTTAGGAAATATTGAAAGGTATTTTTACTATGTCTCTGTTCTCAAATATTCAATCAGCGTACATCCAATTATGGTCTTCATAGGTAACGAAAGTGAAAATAGAAGGGAGGGGAAAAAATACCTCATCATTTTCAGTGAATTTACTTCAAAATTAGCTATAATCTTATTAGTTAAATGTGATTCAAAATTAACATCAGAATATTGACAATAATATTAATAACTAGCATTTTCTTTTGTGGAGAGGGGGAAGAGGATTTTGCATGCTACGGCTTTAAATTATTTAATCCACCGTGAATTAAGGTTTTTATGTAAGAGTCATTTTATTTAGGAGCCTCTAAATTAATGATCGTCCTTTTCTTTAATAAGATGTCGCTTTTTTTCGCCTCAGCAACTTATTATACTTGAACAGGTTATTTCCACTCCCTGTTCATTTCTATAAAAGTCACAATTTAGTTGTTTTCTGGAAGTACAGTTTACATTTTCAATGGAATGTTTGTTTGAGTAGCAAAATTCCCGGAATTTCTTTTTGTCAAAGAAACATTCTCAGTCTATATCAACATGCTTGTTTGTGCTTTTGCTCTCCGAAGCAATTGGCAATGTAGCTGGACTGCCATGGAGTGCTACGAGAACAAACTGCTCCTGCATTTGATAAATCCACCAGCACATTTTTCTTACCAATATGTGTGTACATACACTGTGTGCTCATGCACACACGCACACTTCTGCTCCTGTCTTTGTTGTTTTTTTCTATAGTCCAGAGTCATATTTAAAGTTCATTAGAGGGAAATCGTTGTAGACATTTTTCTTGAGCATTAAACATCACTGGTATCATTTCCCAGAAACTGCAACTGGGTGCTTTATCAGAACCAACTGTCTGAAAACATGAAAATTACAGTCACTAAAATTAAAAATACATTAAAAGAAAGAAGAATTGGGTTATCGAGTGGCAGGTTTTTGGAGCAAGGGAGGATCTTAGATGGGCCTGTTGGTTTTTTTTAGTCTCCGAAGTGCCGGGTGTTCTCATATTTAACTGGGCTTGAAAGATTTAAGTAGAATCTACTACCTCAGTGACATCAAAAAAACCCGTAGAAAGCTGTGTCTGCTGTAGGTGGCTCCAGGAAATCCTTATTTAACATTGACTTAGTTTACTGTAGCTTGGCTTTTTTCATTTCTTCTGAGTTAAAGCCTGCCATCTCATTTCTGCTTCCTTTTCCTACGTCTGTCAGTGTATGTACATGAAGAGGTCTGTTATTAAAAGAATAATAACCGTATTGCAGGTTTCTGAACCTAAGATTGTATTTTCTTCCTCAAATATTCATTAAAAAATATAGATTGTATTTTATTGAAAGTGCTCTTTAATGAATAGCATTCCTGTTTGCGTACAAGAAGGAGCTTCCAGTGTAATTCCCTGACTGTAATTGTGGTCTGCATTGAGAACATACAGTAACGGAGTGCAGTTAATGGCCACCCCGTGGATTGAGTGCTCCACTTTTGTCATATCTGGCTACTTTTTAAAAAGCAGAAATTAGTTAGGCTAGTAAAGAGTTAATTAGGTTATTGTGTCAGGAAACCCTCAATGAGCAGTCAGAGAGAGACATTCTTTGTTTTTAACGTAAAACAGAAATTCCAAAGCCCCTGGCAGATGATAATGCATAAATAGTAACTGATCATCCTTGTTGTATGTGTGTGTCTGTTTGTGCACCATGTGCAATGTGAGAACAAGGAAAACCCCTCCAGTAAGTCAGCCCACAATATTAAGTAGCACTAAATGAGTCAGTGGCACCTTTTTATGTCCATACAGCTAAAATAAACAAAAAAGGACAAAACATCTTTCCTGCCAAACTTCATCTTTCTATTTCTCTACTTTGGTTTCCTTTCCTAACATGTGAAAAAGCATCCTTAACTCCAGAAACCATTTCTTTGTATGAGTAATGGTCTTCTCTGTAAGTTCTAGTCAAATCAGTCACATTCGTAATGGGTTAAGATGAAAAAGATCAGATTTGCAAAGACAATATAGATGTTGTTATTTTGTAAGATTTAAGAACTAAGAAACTATGTGATTAAATAATTAAAGCTTCTAATTTGTTAGAACTTAAGGAAAAGAATAATTTTAAAAATGTGCATGTAGTGCGCACACACACACACACACACACACACACACACACATTTACAGTGATCAGGATAATATGTTTGCCATGGGGAATTGGTTCTGAAAAGCAAAAGCTAACATAAGCAAGAATAGATATTTTCTCTACCTAGCCAGGCTTTTGTGAAAAGGAAGATAATATGTTATTCTCAAAAGTCTTCTTGGAAAGGGAGAAAACCCTTTAAAGGTGTAGCATTTGATACAATTCCTCAGCTAATATTTAGGGTCCCACACCGAGAGAGTGAGTGGTGCATCCGTCAGCCAGCCCTATGCCATCTCACCTCTACGTTTTGGCAATGAACTGCTATAGAGAGCTTTGCTTCCTGACCCTGTCCACATCCTGTTCAGTGACTCAGGATTTACACCTCCTTTGTTGTAAGTGCTGGTTTTTACAAAACCATGGTATTCAGTAGCATATTTTGAAAAATCAGAAACTGAGGTTGTATCAACAACCTTGTAATAACGTTATAACCACATGAAAAACTCAGATAAATAATTATAGTTTACTATGTGCTTAATAATTATTTAAGTTTTGCTCTCCACTGATTTTGTTTTGGAATCGATTACTTTGGTTGGACAGTGAGAGTATTAGTGTTCATGCTTGATTCAAGGGCTGATCTCAGTTATGGCACACGTTGCCTCTATTTGCAGCACAGACAACCCTCATATTTGTTTTGGAACTAATGAGTCAGAGGATCATGGGCAATTTTTATGGTGATGAAAAGCATTCTGTTTAATATTTCAAATCTTCTTCAAACAGTGTTTTCTTTCTACCTTACTGTGCAATTTTATTTTGGATACGTGAGTTTAATAATTAAACCAATTCATTAAAAGAAAGTACTTAGCATGGTAGAAATGGTGTAGAGCCAGTCAGATTGTATTCTCATACATTATATGTGTGATGTATGATCCTCCAGCCACAGGGTTAAGAGTGAAGCAGAAAGCAGGTCATATTATTACATTGATGACAGTTGTGCTAAAACCTGAAAAGTCTAATTTGGATCTTTAACTGAATCAAGTGTAATACATAAATATTTGTTGTATTAGAAAAGAAAAGACATATGAAATAGTTTAGAAGGGTAACCATACAAATTTGTCATGTGGTGGTCAAATCAGTGCTTCCCAAATTCCGGGCAGTGCATAGCACACAGGTAGATTTCAATATTACCTATACTTTTTAGAGAGTATTGATTGTAATGCAAGTGTTAAGTGAGAGGTGAACACTTTAAAATGTAATTGTGAGAAGTTTCAAAGGAGTAAGGACTGTTAATACCAACATTTCTGTCTGTAACCCACGGCATACATGTTTGCATGTCTCGGCATTAATTTGAAGCAATAGTATTTTTAGAGTTGAAACTTGGGCATTTATATTTTGAAATATTAGCCAGTTGAAGTGAAATAATTATGAAGAAAAGGGAGTATATCATTTATAAACCAATATAACTTTGACTTTCCAGTGAAAACAGGTCACAACCAAAAGATGTATTCCTCATGATTTAGTAGGTAAAATTGTATATGCATACAGTTTTTATTTGATTTCAGTTTAATTTCATAGTATCAGTAGTACTTATGTCTGACGTTATTTTAAACTTATGTATAGTTTATAATAACTCCCTCTTCCTCAATGACAAATATAATGCAGGATGCTTGGAAGTACTATAACATAGAGATAATTGCTTCTAGAAACTACAGAGGTTTTTTCATAGTGTTTACCTAATTATCTTCAAAACTCCTCCCTCAGTATTTCAAAGTAACAATCTAATAGTACTCTCATCCAACCAGGCGGGTCACACTCTACCCCAACCCTTGGCAGATAGCTGTCAGTTACATCAGTCTATTTTCTATTATTGTTATTTTATTCTACTACTTTATTTTATCTTATTCCTAACTGTATAATGACATAAAAGTAGAAACGACCAAGTTAGCTTGAATGCTTATAATTTTTTTATATTCATTTATATATTTCTATAGTGCTTTATACTTTTCAAAATCTCTTCCTTTGCATCACCTCACCCCTATCACATATCTCAATGTCACATAAATTATCCCTTAAAACTTACCCATTTTGGCAGCCTAAATCACCTCCGTTGTTTCCGCAGCTTTGAAACTGATTCCACAAGCCACAGTGAAAATCCATCTCATAACTTTACAGGCTCAACTCATAATACACATTTATGGTTGGGATTTATTTCTGAGGAAAGGTGTTTCCCTAACAGTTAGGCAGGATAGAAATCAAGTCCTCAGGCAGCCACCCTGAGGGGAGTAGCGGGTACCTGCCCCGTGTGCCCCGACTCATACTACTAAGAGGGGCAGGGCAAAGCTCTGCTCTCACTGTACAGGCCTGACTATCCTTCAGGAAAATTGACCACCCAGTTACAAAGCTGACAACTTGTGTAAGGAATCGAACATTCTCGTTTGCATTTCATCTGAGTGCATCAGCTGCCTTCTTACCATAAAGATAGACCAAAAGGCCTATTTAAAAATACATAATCTGTTGATTATGTACCCAGAGATCCTCATGGAAACAAATGCCCACCCAATGCAATCGGTAGGTTTGGGTATTACTCACTGTCAGCTTGCTTGTTTCTCTATTTTGGTTTTTTTTATATTAAGGGAAACCTGCTGGCCTCTTATATCCCCAGGTAGCTCCTGGGGACCATTCAGGTATCTCAAAAACAGAGATTATCCAAGAGACATTAAAAATAACCCAGTTCCTTTCCTTTTCTTTTCCTATAACTTCTCTCTTTACTCAACCTATTTTACTTAAAAAAAAAAATAATTACAGTACCTAGCTCATGATATTGCTACGTAGATTAAATTGGTAGACACAAATCACTTGAAACAGTTGCTGGCACATTGTAAATGCTCAAAAATATTAGTAAACATTATTATAAAATCTGTATTAGTTACTAGGGCTGCAACAAAATGGGTAACTTAAAACAATAGAAATTTATTGTCTCACTATTCTGGAGGCTAGAAGTCTGAAATCAAGGTGTTGGCAGGCCATGCTCTCTAGGGTATAGGGGAGAACCCCTCCTTGCCATATGCTAGTTCCTGGTGTTAGCAATCCTTGTAGTTCCAAGGAGTATGAAGCGATGCAGCTGCCTTGCTCCAGTCCTCTGTCATGATGTCCCCGCTGTGTCTTTGTCTTCAAATGATATTTTTATAAGGACAGTAGTCGTATTGGATCAAGGCAGCGCCCAATTCTAATATGACTTAACATTAATTACATCTGTAATGAACCTATTTCCCAAAAAAGTAGATTCTGAGGTGGTAGGAGATCAGACTTCAACAAATCTTCTCTGGAGGAAAATATTGTAACAATATTCCTACCTGCAAATGGCCCAAAGCTAAACTTGCCTTCTTCCCATACGTGATCTATCCTTTATGAGCCACTCCCCATCTCAGAGGATGGCATCACCCTTCATGTCACTGCTCATGTCAGAAACTAAAGTTTGATTCCTCCCCTCCTCCCTCTTTTGGACCCCCTTGGTCCTATCAATCAACAAATCTTATTGGGGATACTTCATTAGTTCTCATCTCTGCACGTCCACTGAGCCCATCTTCCTCTTGAACTACTCAGGTTTCCTGAGTGATTGTCTAGCTATGTTCTCAGATAGCCTCCATGATGCAGCTGATAAGCACTGTAAAGATCAAGTCACATTATTGCCAAGACCCTGCTTACAGTATTTACTGGCTTTTAATTGCCCTCAAGATCAAGTTCACGATGCATACCTGTTTCATCATCTGGGATTTGCTTATCATTCCATTCTCTCCCCATTCTGCCCCTCCAAATCCCAGTCATGCTTTAATCCTTAGAGCTCCTCTACTGGATGCTGCTTTCTCTTTCTTCCTCCACTTTTTGCTTTTCCCCTTTTCTCTAGCACATCACTTACTTTTTCGGAAATAAGCTAAGACATCAAATCCTCACCCACATCTTCCCTAGGTAATCTTCTTTAACCCCTGTCTAGGCTGAATTAGATGCTACTCCTATGGGCTCCATAGCACCTCATAGCTTTTGCCTAAAATAGTACATTTCACATTGTATTGTGTTTTTGAATATACTTTTGCTTCCCATGCTAGCCTGTACATTTCCAGAAGACAAGACCTCAGTATTACAACTCATTCTTTTGTTATGCCCCCAAGATTAGCATGTTTATGCATTCATTCATTCAACAAATACTTATCCAACACCTGCTCTGGGACAATAGTTGTATTACACTTTGGGAATACGAATAATGAACAACACAGATATGTTCCTTGTACTGCAAAATTATGTTCTGTGAGTAAGATATTAAATTAAATAAGTAGTTAAAATACAGTCTAATAAGTGCCATGATAGGGGTAGTACAGATTTCTATGGTCTCAGAGAGCCCAGCATGAATATCTGCAGGAGATCTGAAAGGTGATCTGAGTTGTCCAGGCAAAGAATACCAAATGTAGAGTGCCAAGAAAGAAAATTAGCACGTGTGGGGAAAGAGGCAGGTAGCAGAAGGCAAAACCATCTTAAAGGCATCTAACGTAGGCGAAAATGTTTTTAATGTAGTCTAAGAAAATATTAGAGGGTATTCAATATTAGAATGACTTGCGAATCTATTTTTCAGAACTATCTTTGCAGCAATTATGCAGAAAACTGATTCAGCTGGGACAAATTTGCATCTTGGGTGTCAGTTACTACCCAGGTGGGAAGAAATGAAAGCCTGACCTAAGGCCATGACAATACGACAGGGGAAAACAACCTAGGCAACCTGGATGAATAATTAGGATGTGGAGAAAGAAAATTTAGCGATTGTGGTAGAAAGGACCCAAGAATAGATGAGAGATTTCTGGACTGAATGCATTTTGATGACATTCACAGAAGTAAAGAATATTACATGATCTATAAAATAGGAATATATGGGGAAATGATCATGCAAATCTAATGTGAGGTAAGTACCTCACCTTGCGATGTTCAGGAGGTCCTATGCAGGTGGACATATGTGTGAGGCAGCAGGTATATGAGCCTGTTGCTCAAGGAAAAATTCTTAACTGAAGATATTGATATGCCTTCTTATTCATTCTACTGTGCAGGTACTCATCACTGGCTGTGTAATTCAACCACCAAGGGGTCATTAAAAAAAAAAACAAAAACAGTAACATAACTATGCCTGGTCCTCATTGCCAAGATTCTCATTTAATTGGTCCCCAGGTATTATTACTTCTTAAAAGCTCCCCCAAAGTATTCTAAAATGGCACCTGGGTTTCAGACTATTGCTCTACAGTTTAAAAAAATTCGAATATCCTTATCACAAACCAAAAAACAGGCCCTGCACATTTTGATGCAAGTGGTCTTCTCTTTCAGTTTTTTCTCTTGCCACTTCACACCTCCTGTATATTCTCTATGTCAGAAACCCTGGTCTCCTTTTTCTTAAAAAAAACAAGGAAGGATGATGCACTTTACTTGTGTTCCTTCCCCTGTTAAAATCCCCTTCTTGACCACTTCTGCTGAATTTCTATCCACTCTTCAAGGTCTAATTCATACGTCACCTCCTCTCTGAAGCCTCACCCAACCCCCACTGGGTAGAGTATTCATCTCCTTCACTTATCATATCATATCATAATTATTTGATTGCATTTTAACTGGATCATTAGAAAGACAGTATTGTGTATTCTTGGAAATGTCAATGAAAAAAGGAAAAATGAAGAGCATAATTACAAGGTTGTTTTCTTCACTTAAAAAAAGGCAACTTACATTTGCATAGCATTTTCATAGACATATTATTTAATCCAACATCAACCTTGTGGATTTGGTGGGGAAGTATTATTTCTCCCACCCATATTAGCGATTCCTTAGTCTACTTTGCTAAAATATTTTTTAAAAGACCCCCTTGAATAGATTTGCTACATTTATTTTTCCACTTATTTTATAACAATACAAAATCTAAGTACTTGCTAAGAAATCTTATTTTGAAAGCAGATCCTCCTCTCTACTCTCTGAAGGGAGAGCCACACAGTATTGATGATGTCAGTCACCACCTTCGCCATCTGGCTTAGGCATGTAGGAGCACAAGTGGAGTATCAGAGGGGTGAAGTAGTGTCAGGTTGCCCGGTGACTGCATGCCTCAACTAAAGGCTATCAGTCCCCTGCAAGGCAGCCCTCATCCTGCAACCCTTTCTGTAACTGCCCTTGCTCCTTGACCCTCAGGCTTGTGGTGATATTAAAAATGTTGCTGGTTAGTAGCTGTACAACTAAAATATATAAGCAACTACACGGGGCACTGTATTATCTCTTGTGGTCCCTCTAAGCCCTAGTCACACTTTTCTAAACAGTACTTTCATTAAATGCTCTTTAAATGATCCTGCTTTGAGTGTGCTATTTGCTACCTGCTAGAACCCTGATTGATGTTAGTTCCAAATTTGTACTGGCTTAAGCCAATGGTTTTCAGATGGAATTTATGATTTTGCATTTCAGAAGGATGTGCGATTCTAACATAGGATACACATGTGCTAATCTTTAATATTCTAAATTATGATGGCTCTTGGTAAAAAGTGGCATGGAACAGTCACTGGATTGTTTTACGGAATAAATTTAATGCGGATAATAAAACCCTCTAACATACTGTTTTTATTTGAGTTTTTAAACACTAGCCTTGGTTTCAGTGGGAATAAACCTTCAGACACATTACCCTCTGTGATAACATAAGCTTTATGGTATTTTAAAATATTTTATCTTAACAAATTTTAAAAGATATCAATTGACACTAAAAATACATTATTGTTGTTTCACTAAGTCATTTGTCCTTTAAAAAATCTTTATTGAGCCAGGTGTGTATTAAGCAAAAGAAAATACAGGTGTCAACTAAAATAGACACAGCCCCTGACCTCCTAGATCACAGAGTGTAGTGTAAAGGTTATATACTGTGCTGAATTTTTAAGGGTCATCAGAATTCTTTCTGACATAAAAATGTTGTATAATATTATTTATGTGCTGTAAATGAGGGCTTCTCAAAGAGATCATCAAAAGCTTATTGACCTAACAAGTGATTTCTTACACCTACAGAACCCTCTCTTATATTTAGATAGAAGACTAGGCTGACCATATGTACTATTTTAAACTGGACAGAAAAGAATGGCACTGTCCCACCCCAAACGGCATGCATGGTCAGTCGAGTCTCCCTGGGCTAAACACCAGGTGTCAGTAGACGGACCACACGCACCATTTGAAATGGGGCAGTAGTGTTGTTTTCTGTCCAGTTTAAAAATGGTACATCTTGTCAGAAGTAGAAATATATTTAAGTAATTCAGTCAGTTTATGAATAGTCAGAGCCAAGTTAACAATGATGACTACAACATGTAGCTGGGTGACTAAGAGCACAGGCTTTGGAATCAGGAGTACCTGATTTCAAGTCTTGCCACTAGCTCTGTGACCATAACCAGATATTTAGTCAACATTTCAATCCTGTTTTGCCCTCCGTAATATGGTGATACTAGTACATTGTTCTCCAGGATGCTTGGGATACTCTACAAGAGTTAATGAATATACAATACTTAGCCTGGAGATTAAGTGCAAAATAAATATCACCAATTATTATTGTCATTATTAATACAACTAAGAAAAAAAGACTTGAATAGGAACTTAGTAGTACCTGAATGAAATCCACACACTAAACAAATTCATGCACCAAGAAGATCAATTATAACGCAATTCAGCTTTGTTTGAATAACAAAAAAGGATATATTAAATATATAATTTCTACATATTTTTGCATATATAATATATGGTAAGAACCACTTTTAAAAGGATTATGGCAATAAGGATTGATAATATAAGTGATATTTAATTTAGGGACAGACGAAACCATCTCAATCAACATCTCCTTAATCAACGCGCCTGATTAACCACTGCTCTACAGCCCCTCTGTGAAAAGTAGTGACTTTTGCCCACAACACGCCGAGCACTTGTGCTAATAGGTTACCAGCTGGGATGAACCCAAGAGTTGAGTTGAATGCCTACTAGGAATGTTATGTTTGTTCGTAAACCTGTTTATATCCAGTGCATACAGTTGTTATTAAATAATTTCATGTGGTAAACTAATGAAATCTGAATACAGAAAGACAAAAGCTAGTTCTATGAAAATACTCTGAATATATTGGTAAGAATTAATCAGATCCGTTTAGAAAACATGGTGTCAGTTTGTGCGTGATGGAAAAGAAATAGCTTAAAAAGTCATAAAAATCTAGGCTTCTATATGCAGGTAAACTTATAAATTCTCACTTAAATAGAAAAAAAAACAGCAACCTGAAAATTGTTTATCTTATGGATACGTTTTTTGTAAAGAAGACAATGCAGATCTCCCGCCAAAGACCTGTATTAAAAGAAAAGTCCTGAACACCGCATTAAAGATAGACAAACACATTTAAATTTATATTTTTAAGTTAAAATCAATGTTTAATATATTGATGTATCTTTAATTTTTTTCTTTCTTTAACTCCTTTTTTTTTCCAATTAATGTCTCGAATACCACTTCCAATTTCACTGGAATAGAAGATGTCCACTATGACACATACTTGATCTTTATTATGTACTACTTTCTATAACCTTGCCATTTGTCCACCGAATCTATTCCCTCCTTTTCCTGGGCACACAGCTGTACTCTATTTTCAAGGATCCCATGCACTTTAGCGTAGTCACGAGACTAGATCTTGCCCACGCTTTTAAGAGCAGGAATGCCTTCTCAGTCTCCTTCCTTACTATCATCCAGATATAGATGGCAATGAGACCCTGGAGAACAGCGGAGTTAAAAGATGGAAGGAGCCTGAACTGCCACATGAAGGAAAGCCACCTATTAGGCAGAAATACATTTATTTGTTCTACCCATTTATTAAGCAAATATTGACTGAGAGCCCACCATGTGTCTGACATGTTGCAAGGTGCTGTGAATACGTTAGTAACCAAAACAGACAAAGTCTTTACAGTCAGGAAGCCGGCAGCACAGGCCGCCACAGACCTGCTGGCCGTACATTGCCACTCCCATCAAAGTGTCTCTGAGCCATTTCTGAGTTCCTACAGCATTGTGTTTAAATATCTTTGGCCATAACTACTTGTAACAAATGCATTGCATACCATGACCCAGTATACCCACGGGAAAGTTTATAAAAACAATACAATACTTAGCCTTAATATGTATCACGTACACGATTTGCTATTTCATGCTAGTCCTATGCATTCTAACTTACTTTATTCCATTTCAGTTTTTGGATGGGGATGTTGCCCAGAAAACTAATTTCACTTCCCACTAATGAAAAGTAGCCTGTAGTTGGAATAGTATCGTCTGAGAAGGCTATTTCTCATGGACCCAGCTTCTGGCTTCCCCCTCAAGCTCCTACACGCCTTGCCTGGCTGAAGCTTCCACTCTAAGAGTCCCTCTCTGCTGGAAACACATTTCTACTCCACTTAAGTGTCTTAATAATCCCACTCCCATCTTGAAAAGAATAATTTTTCCTTAACTCCTCTTTCTAAACATGGACAGGTGCTTGATAGATTTTCTTAACAAAATACACAAAGGCTCATCTTTTACAAGATCTTTACTGAAGGCTTGAGCATCGAGTAAGGAAAGTACAATTATTTGAAATGGCAACTCTAGCAAGCTGTTTAGTATGCAATAACATTATGTCTGGGATGGTTTCTATACCAACCTTGGAGCAGACAGCATGACTGGTATATAGGTGAAACAATAGTGGCCGTGAGATGAAATCAGTGAGGCTGAGCGACACGTACAATGAAACTTCATTATTTTATTTTTCTGGTTTTGGAAGGTAAAAGAGAGGAAGGGAGGAAGGGATGATGGGAGATGACCACTCATAATAACCCATATTCCAAACTTGGCCTCAAAACAAATAACTGAATTAGCTAGCTATCTATAGCTTCTGCATGGCAAGACCTAACATTCTTGACATGTCTGGGAATATGCATTTGTCTTACTTCTGCATATTTAAAACAACCACCAACATGGCTTTCCCACTTAAAAGAGACTTATTCAAAGGTTGAAACTGCTGTTAATTTTTTTGAATGGACAATTTTTTCAGCTTTGAAATCTTCAAGGTCCAGTTGCCATAGACATACGTCACATGAATGTGTGCAATGACCCTTCCTCATAAACACAAATTCTCTTAAAATCTTCTCTGAAAGAAGCTACTATTTCCTGCCTCACCTAATTTAGGAGACCATGTAAAGGAATGTGTGTGTGTGTTTTGTTACCTACTACCATTTTCAAGCAATTCTTCAAACAATACTTCTGCAAAACTTCCCCTCTACTTACGTATGTTTTCTATATCCTAAGTAATATCTGTTTTGACCTATACAATATTTTATCATTTATGAAAAGTCTAGAATTGGATTTATTATCACTACTTATGGTAGATTATATTTCATTGTTTAACAAATATTTTCTTCTCTTCCCACTCTACCTCCAGAGGAGGATTATACCTCTATGTCCAATTGACGTTGGGCTTGGTCATATGACCTGCTTTGGCCAATAAGGTGTTAGGAAATATGACGTGATCAAAGACTTCAATTATCTTGCATGGTTGGGTTCCCTCTGAAGTCCTATATTTTTCCATAAGAAGAATAAGCCTCTGTTGGCCACTGGTCCAAGGAAAATGAAAGACACATGGAACAAACCTGGATCTAACCCATAGCTTGAAGCTAAGCCCAATTGAAGATCCACCAACTCACCCCTGCCCCTCTTACACACACACACACACACACACACACACACACACACACACACATTAGCTGTACACATGTGCATATTTAGAATACCATTTTTAAAACTAGAGAAAGAGGCATGTCTCCAAAAAGCACTGTGGATTCGGTTCTTTAACACTGAAATTTGACTGGGATCAAAATACATAGAATCGGGAGCTCCCTGATGGTGTAGTGGCTTAAGGCTTCGGCACTGGCACTGTCAGTGCTGAGGCCTGGGTTTGATTCCCGGTCAGGGAGCTACCCACATACCAAAAAGCAAAAAAAAAGAAATACATAGAATCAAATATATAGAAAACTAATGAGGATTTTGAGATCTTTTGGCAATAGTACTACCAGTGTAGATTGAACAAAAACGACTAAATCAATTTGAGAGAGAAAAAATACCCTGGGCCTCAAATTTTCTACAAGTTGAGAGTAGGATCAGTTGTTCAAAAGCCAAGAAAGGCATTTTCTTCAACGGCTTCTTCTGAAACAGCCAAGGAGGGTGACAGTAAAGGAAGAGTGAACTCAAAAGCCATAGAGTATGATGAACTGCGAGGCACTCCCAGGGAGATGTGACCTAGTCAAGGAATATCCTCTATCACAAGGGAGCCTGGTGATATTACATCAGCAGGATTTTAAACTGTAAAGGACCACTTAGTACCACATGTGTCCTCTTCCTCTCTTGTACGAGTTTACTATCATTGTCCTGTCCTTATTCTAGTTGTATTAATGTTGCTTCCAAGTCTCCATTTCAATGATTGAGAAAATTTTGTTTTCTGAATCAAGGACTTACATATGAATACATATATTCTACCTGGCTCGCTCAGGCATAGGTGCTATGATCCGTTTTTGGCATTCTCCAACTCAAACATCCTCTTGTATTGAGCCCTCAGAACTCTAGTCTGATAGGATCAGTCACAGACCTGGGCAGCTGTTGCCACTTTTCTCAGCACCATGCAGGGACACTGTGTTAACTCCCATTAGATCACAAGAGTAGACTTAATTCCCAGACTTAATTCTCTTTTCTGACTGGTCTGCAAGCCAAGTCCTCGTTTACTGACAATACTCGTATTTCTGCTGGTTTCTGGTTCACAGAGATGTTCGTCTTGTTTCTGTATCTAATTGTTTCTTTTTTGAAATATTTCATCAATCATTGTTAGATATTTGGAGGGGTGTGTGTCAAGGGGTATGTCAGCTTATGTATTTTTATGTCTGAACTCACAAGCCACCTGCAGTCTGTTTATACTCACTTTTACACTCAAGCCAAATCATTGTCCTTATCATTTCCCGTGAGTCCTGATTTTCTTGTTTCAATGCCCTTGCTCTTCACTTTTCCAAATGGCTTTTTACTGTTTTGTTGCTGCATTCAAATCCTATGCTTACCAGGCAGAAGTAATGATCCTAACTCTGACCTCATATGATACACTGTCTGTCCCTTTGAGAACCCTTCCAATATTCTTTCAACAAATTTTTAGGGGTCTATACTGTAGCAATACCTACACTTAGTTCTGCAGCTAATAGAGGTGTACCTCATCATTTTATGTCTTGTGTCCTAGACCTATTTATGCACGATTTATTTCCTGTATTGAACTGTAAGTTCTTTGAAGCCATCCTTTTCTCCCCAGTGGCCTAGCCAAACTGATAGTCACTGAATTGATACAAATTGAATAAAGGAATAAATTCATGAATAAATCAGATGATACATTCTCAGCCCTCCTCTATGGCACTTACTTAGAGTACTTGACCATACTTTCTACATTTTGGGTTCTCAGAGTCTAGAAAATTGGTCTGTTATAGAGTTACATTCAATAAGAAATTGTGAAGGATGACAGAAGTGATATTATTTTAGTCAAGTAAGGTGTATAGAAACTCATTATGATGTAAAAATACACTTTAAAATCATCTTATTATAAATATTCCATGTTCAAAATTATGGATTTAAAAGCATTTTTCCATCTGTGTTTCTCATCACTGAACTAAAGCAACTTTTCTCCTTTCCATCTTTCAACAATGTACGTTTTATTTTGTGAGAACACCAAGATCTTAATCCATCTTTCCTTCCCTCATTGTGCTCAATTATTTCTTATCTCACCCTTGCCTCTATGTAAAATACTCCAGAAAATGATTTGAAGATTCCATTACTGTTGTCCATTTTCTAATCAGATTCCCCCAATTCTGATGAAGCACATCCAGGTGTCTTTCTTCTAAATTCTCATATTTCTTACTTCAATGTTTCCATGCCGTTTTACTCTCATTACTCTAGCAATGGCATTAAATGGAAAGGTGACTGCTGGTTTTAAACAGTCCCTTTTTAAGTCCCAGATGAACAGAGTTTTCGGCGAGAATGACCGTCCTTTCAAGATGTCTAGGTACAATTTATTTCTCTTGCTAGTAATGCTTTTTTTTTTTTTGAAATTTATTTTATATTTGAATGCACTTGATTTCTTCATCCTCTCTGCAGACCTCAAAAGTTACATGCATAAGTCAACATGAAGAATTCCCAGAAATTTAAGGGTCAAATTCAAGATTACTGATTAAATAGTTTTTAAAGAACAAGGGTTTTATAGCCTGAGAAGAGTATGTGGGTAAGAAAATTGAATATAGTTATCTTAATCTTTACAACACACTGCTTCCAACCTCATTGCCTTTTATTCTTGCAGCTTCCCTGACACCAAAGCACTTACCATTTGTTCAGTGAAAATTTAATAAAAGGAGAAAACTGCTATGTTATTTTCCCAAATGTTTACTGTGTGCATTTCTCATTTGCCAGTGTTTTGATTGGCAGCTTTATATGACCCTGGATTTTAATTTTATAAGAAATTTGATGGGAGGTATATTTCAGAAGTCATAATCAAATGTGACTTAGCTTCCCTGTATGTATTTTTCTAAAGAAGCTTTTGTTTCCCCAAGCTGAATTTGATAGTCCTGAGACACCATGAGAAGGATATGCATTAACAGGCCACAGTCGCTATTGCTACTGGCAGGAATAAATAAGTTGCAAACCTTTTTAAACATTACTTTGGTGGAAATAATTTGGCTTGTATTTGTTACATTTCTATAAATTTCCTAAAATCTTCTGATTGTCTTTTTCTTGCGGTGTTTTCACCTTTTGTGTTCTATTGAATACCTTTAGACTTGACAAGAGTTTAGAGCCATGGAGGCAATGGTCATAAAATAAATGATCTAATTTCATTACTGACCTTTGATTAGCATCCTCAAGACTTTCTGTTCTATGTTCTCAAGGCCCGAGCTACTCCACGTGTGGTATATGGCCCCCCGAGCAACCTGTTATAAATGCAGAATCTCAGGCCCCACTATGGATCTCCTGAATAAAAACCTGCCTTTCAACAGGAACTTCATAAGCCTTTCAAATGTTCAGAAGCACTACTCCAGACCAATTGGTTATATATTTTAAAACCATTTCCACGTGCCCTGAAGTTAGATCCCCATTTCATGAAGTTCCTATGTTCAGTTTTTCAATGTCAGAGAAGGGATTTTCATCTGAGCGGTGTGGAGGAGTAGCTGGACTTTCTGGCAGCATTGCTTTTTCACTTTAACTATTTGGATAGAAAAAAATTCAAAATACACTACACATTTCTTGGAAAATAGGGTATGCAAAATACAATTCAACCTTATCTTAAAAAATACTGATTATTATTATGATGAACTTCAAAAATACCACTGCTGGAACGAAAACTGAGCTTAGAAGTCAGTGTGTTGTCCAGACACAAATCAATCCTATGTGACTTTCCACAGACTGCATGATGTTTTCATTCACTTCTTTCTTAATTTAATTAATTTATTTCTCCTTTCTCCACAGTGATGTCACTGTCTCATTAAGCTGCACCACTCTCAGTGGGACACCTTCTTTTCACTCCTGTCTTTGCTTCTGCAATAGCACACTTCTCTTACTGAGCAGCTCTCTGTCTTACTGAGCAGGTTTCTCTGTCTTGTTTCTCTGTGTTTTTTTGTTTTTGTTTTTTTTTTGGTTGCTTTTTGGTATGTGGGTAGCTCCCTGACTGGGAACCGAACCTAGGCCGCAGCACTGACAGCGCCAGCGCCGAAGCCTTAAGCCACTACACCATCAGGGAGCTCCCTCTGTGTTTGTTTTGTCTCGCATTTCCTTCCTCCTCCTCTTTGCTTTTTCTGTCCTTGATACTTACCTCCTCTGACCATTTTAGTCCTTTAAATTGCAATATTTAGTCCATTTATGTTCAAATGACACATTTGGGTTTATATTTACTATCTGCTTTCCAATAAACCACCTGTATTATACTTTTTCTTTCTTTACTTGCCTTCTTTTGTATTAATAAAATTGCTTTGTCATTCTATTTCCCCTTATAACCAATAATTTTAAAAAATTAATATTATTGTAGTGGTTATCATACATTTAATATGCATCTTAGATTTATTGAAGCCTTATATAAAATTAATGATTAAAATTTTAATGTTTAATTTTAGTCTTTTAAAAATTAATAATTTTTCCTACTTTTCCAATAGTGCTTAAACTTTAGAGTACTTTAATTACATTTAGTTTTCTTAGTTTTGTTATTATCATGCATTTTAATTCCACATATATTTAAATTTTTCTGACATATTATTTTTTGTACATTGTTGTGTTCCTACATTGTTATTGTATTGTTATGTCCAGTCAAAATCCATTTCTATTTACACACATATTTACCCTTTTTGTTGTTCTCTATTTCTTAGAGCAATTTCATATTTTTGGTAGATATATACTTTTAAATTGGCAGTTATTTTCTCTCAGCACTTTATGTCAATCCATTGTCTTTTGCTTTCATCATTTATATTAATGAGTCAGTTGTCCATTTCATTACTACTGTGTTGAAGGTATTAGGTCTTCTCTGGCTATTTTCTCTTTCTCTTTGGTTTTCATCTCTTATAAACTACATGTCTAAGTGAGGTTTTCCTTGTATTTGACTTGTTTGGGCTTGGAGAATTTTTCTTTGTATCTATGAGTTGATATACTTTGTTAAGCTTGGAAAACTTTTAGCATTATCTCCAAATATTGCCCCTGTCTTATTCTTTCTTTTTATTATTTCTGGGACTTCAATGACTCATATGTAAGATATTTTCATTTTTTCACATATATCAAGAAGTTGCAGAGGAGCATCTGCTCCTGGATGGGTGAAAGTAGTCTGCAACAGAGCTGTACTGCTACAAAGGACAATTAAGTGATCATTTGTTTAAGTGAATTGATGAGCTGCTGAGGTAATAAAATCAGAGGAGCTAATGTGAGAAAACAAAACCTGAGAAAAATGGGATATGGGTAAAAGACAGAATCTAGAGGGAAAGGTTTCCACTTTTCACACATTTTACAGGTTGTTAAATGAAAGAAAAGAAAATTTAATTTTTTTTAGGAGCATAGTGAAATTTCAAGTTTTGTTTTTTTATCTACTATGGTACATAATGTAGCACAAATAACATTGGCTTTAAATTTAAATAAATCTGCATTTGAATTAGATTTTTTGAATTGTTGCTCTACTATTAAGTACATGACCTAGAGTGCATGACATATTCTCTCTGAAAATGCTTATACATATTTAAAATGAGAATAACAATAGTACTAAACATTTTTTATTGTGGTGATAATTAGAAATAACTGAAATAAATTTGGCACAAAGTAAGCATTTGAAATGGCAAGTAGTCTTAGAAAAGAATGCCTAAAATATTATTGTTAACATTTATATGATTGATAAATTGGTGCTAGGTGCTTTAAAATAATAATACTGTAATACTATTCTTTGTGCTGAATCATAAACCTCTGTCTGAAATAGTATAGTATTGACTCAGGTGTAACTCGCATTGGAGACTTTAAGACAGAGAACATTATTAGAAAGAGAAGACATTTGTTTCCATTGGTTCATGTGTTACACATTGGCTATAACTTGTAATGTTTGGGATGTGCATGTGCTTTATTATTTATTAAGCATTTACTATGTGTCATACACTAAGCCAATTATATTACATATATTAATATTTTTAATCCTCATAAAAATGGTGTAAGGTGGGTAATATTGCTATCTTTATTTTGTAAAAGAGAAAACTAAGGTAGATATTTTAAATAATTTCTCACCATTTCACAGCTGTGCAGTGGTAGAGCCAGGATAACAACTCTGGTGGTCTAGTTCTTAACCACTGTGTAATAATGCCTCTCACAATCACTGTTTTCATTATGAACATTACCTCAGGGTTTGGAATTCTGAATATTTAAAATCATTACTCATAATGGACCGGAAAAGGTATGTGTGTAGGTTTTGTTATAACAAAACTTGGGAAATTCATTGTGTTGTTATGAATACTGAATTAATGAAAACTCCTTGTGGGATCTCATGTTATTCTTTAAAAACTATATTGCAACTAATCTCAGTATCTGATAAGTACATCTACCTTAAAATGTACATAAAATGTACACTGGGGAATTTTCATAATTTAATATTTTTAAATGCTCACAGAATGTCCGTTCCACATTTGGTAGTCGTCTATTTTCAATATGAGATGTTTTCTAAGATCTATTTCCTCAATAGTAAATAAAGAAAATGGGTTATTATTATAAAACAATAGTTCCTTAAAATTATGCAATTCTAATACACTCAGTCACACTAAATCATAATATTGGTAGGGAATCTTTTTGAATTTCTGCTATGTCCACAATTTTTAATTGAAAAACATCTCACAGACATGTACCAATAAGGTTTAATAGTGTACAGTCTCATATGCTTTTAAAAACATGGCAAAACAAAAATTCTGTAAAATAAGACCCTAGCAATATGGAGTAACGAATCTGAACTGGTCAGCAAGTATTCTGAATGTGTGCATAGGACAGACAGTATATTTATTTGTTTATTTTTATGCACTTCCATCTCCATCATTGTCACCTGAACCTTGGATGGAAGAGTCACCAGCTCACAGATAAAACCAAGTTGATGTTAAGGTTTCCTAGAATATAAAGGTTTAGAATGCAAACGCCACTTACCTGATGGCCTTTCCAAAACTCTAGCTATTAGATGTGTTATATATGAACAGTCAGATCTTTTGGGAAGCAGTGTATAAATGGAATCCACGAACCCATCTCCGTATTTCTGTATTATATTTGCAGCATTCCATGTTAACTTACCATGTTCTTTTCACAAACTCTCTCTTCTGTCACTTGCACATTTGGGCAGCAGCCATACCCATAAGTTGGCTTCAGGAAACTCAAATATGTGAAATGTAAAGAATAAAAATCTGGCCACATTTTCCGGGCTCAGGTTTTAAGTATGTGAACTTAATCCTGGTGTTTTCTGGGTTCTCCTCCTTCTGCCAGTCACAATTTCTAATTAGCTTTCCCAATGGAGGAAGAAGATGGATTATATTTTAATATCTAGAGACTAAAATTAGTTTATATTTTAGCAAGTTAGCACTTCTCAGCAGTTGATTTACTCTTGAAGCTGCAAAATCTGTGAGCTTGTAATTAATCATATGTTGGTCATTTTCTTTCAAAAATGTTCAGTTTGGCTGTCTGTATCATAATAGGGGAAAACATGTAATTTATGCTGTTTAGAAATTATAGCTCTGTGTTTAACTATGTCATAATATATTTTCTCACCCACTCATTGTTCTTAACACTATAAAGGAATGTCATTTCACTGGGATTTATTTAAGCAAAACCTTTAAAATGATATCCGTAGCCAAACAGTAACCTCTTGGAGTTGGGCTTTATTTTTCTTTAAATAGGTGCTTTTAGGATGTGTTGTGACCACTCTTGATTTTGTAGCAACTTTTAAAATATTTTTTTTTTAAACAGAGAAGCACATTCTTGGCTTTCTTCTTGCAGTAAGAATGCTTTTTCTTCTTAAAACTGTCTTTAATATCCTCATGTGCATAACACATGTAAAAGTATTCTGCTAATATGCACAGAATACAGAAAACTACTCCCCAGTGGCAATGTGATAATTTAAAGACACTATAAATTCAAAGCAATAGATATCTTTTAATTCACTAAATTTTTTTTAAAAATAGGCACTTATTTGAAAATCCGAACACAGTACATATTGTAAGCAGTTTCCCCAACTCACCTCTGCCAGAAAATGAACCCAAAAACTGTTCGACATCCTCGAATAGTTTATCACAAGGCTGCCAGCATTCTGATCACTCACTGTGCTCTGAAACAAATCAATTAGCCTGCCAATTGTTCATTAGAATTCATTCATATCTCTATAAAAAAGTTAATTAAAAGTAAGAGTGAGGAGAAAATCATGTCTAACATTCTTATTAAATCCAAATTACCAGAGTAATTTCAAATCAAAATCAACAATCATTGCTAAAGACCTCCCTCCAAAAGGTCCAGTATCCCTGAAAATCAGATGAAGCAGAGGTGAACCTATAAGTCTTTGATAAAGATTTCCAAATTAAAGTATTTATTTTATTATCACTATTATCACTATATTTGCTTGTGGATTTCCCTTGACTCTGATAAAGGTGTCTCTTTTTGGTTAAACCTCTGAATTTTATTAGCATAGGTGAATGCTGAAACTAGCACTGTACCTTATTCTTCAAGACACAGCTTAATAGAGCATTTTAAAATGAAGGACGGCACAGAATAACGCATGGAACATGGCATTTGAAGACAAATGAAATTATCTTGATGTAAGGACTGTAACATGGAAAAACCAGCTGCCAAAACAGAAACAAGTTGACAAGCTCTAACTTTCTGAATCCGGAAAGAGACTCTATTCCTAACGAGATATGGAAATGCTCTGGTAGGGCTGTGGAAAGCAAAAAGTGTTTGCATGTGAAGTGTTCTGATGATGACATGACGCTCCCCCCAGTCCCTCTGTCTCTTCCATCCTGGGTAAGGTATCAGCCCCTTTTGTTTCCAGAGGTCCAAAATGAGAGCCCCTGTGCCGGTGGAAGAATCTTCCTGACAAGCCACAGAAAGCTTTCGACTAATTTCATATTCAGTTCTTGGCACTGAGGTCTGGGTGGAGGTGGGCAGGTCCACCCTGCCTTTCAGTCTCATTAATCATTTGGCTTTCCCTGGCTGCTCCCGGCATCTTCTGGAGGAACCCTTCTCTTTATTCATTCAGACAACCCTTTGGATTAAACAGAGCCAGCTAAATGTCAAAGCAAATCTGAGTCTTGATGCAGATAATCATTTCAATAATATTTCTCCATTTGTGCCCAAACACCAGGGGAATAAAGCTTTTCTGCTGTCAGGTACTGTAAGACTGCAGTTGGTGTAAATGCTTGACACTGAGCCAGATGGCTTAGCCGTGCCTCAAACATATGTTCAACAAGCAGGCTTGCACACATTGGAATTTTATTATTTTGAACTGGTGAGGCTTGCATATTTATTTACTTGACCCCCTTTGGTGTCACTCTGGTATTAAAACAATCAGTTATAAAGCTTCTCCAAGCAATAGGGTAGGGCTAGTTTATAAATACTTGTCAGTTTCATATCACCACCTGCAGGGAAGAATTCCTCATCTCATGGCCTCCTTTTGGTAATGTAAGGAGTAAAGGTAGCAAGGTGCATGTGGCTGAGGGAGGAAGGCAATGAGAATTAAAGGAAAGAATGGTGGCCTACCTCAAAGATAAAGATGAATGTGCCCTTTTTAACCGACTCTATGACCTGGGGACAGTCATTTTCCCGTGTATTATCATGTATATTTCACTCAGGAAATGTTGTCTGGGCTTTCAGGAAGTCACCTATTAAAATACACAGCTACACATACTCTAAAATATATACAGACACACCTTTGCACCTATTTTTATATAAGTATATATATATATGTGTGTGTTTGTTTATACATGTAATAAAAATGAAAACCCGTGCTACTGGTTTGCTAAGGAAGAGTTTACAAGCATCACAAATATTTATCATGTTGCTAAATATATTCCTTAAAATAAAATTTAAGGAGTTTTACTACTTAGTGTGAAATATATTTACATAAAACTTAATTTTATTACTTAATAGGTTCAAATTGAGCATTAAAAAAGACCTAAAAACAGATACCAAAATCTATAAATATTACAAATGGCATATGTGGGTTTCTGTGTATAGATTCTACACCATGGAAATAAATTCTGCCTGTAACAATATGGTGTCTTAGGGATTTTAGAGTTCATCAATTCCAACACTTTAGTCAGAAGAAAATCCATGCCCAGAGAAGTTTATTGGCTCACCCAAATCACACAGCAATTAAGTGTCCATCAGGACAATAACGCAAGGTACATGTCACCCATACTTCGACCTCACCTGTTTTCTGTGTTATGCACATTTGTCCTTCTACCAAAATCATCTTTTGCTGAACAATTGGCTGTATTATAAGTATCCTGCTGGTAACCCTAAATCTACCTGAGATAAAAATGTTCCTAGAACAGGGGCTCTCAACAATATCAGACCCAATATACCCGTTTTATAGTAAATATATTGTCATGCTTCCATTATTTTCCTGAACTAAAATACATAGATAGTAGAATTTACCTACATGGATAACTTTTAAACATCGAATCATAATATAAAAAATAAATTAAAAGAAAGTACTAACTGATGAAATATGTATGTATGTGTTTGTGTGTTTCGATATATGTTAAGCACTGGGAAATAGCTATGCCAAATAATAAAATGAAGTAATTATATACTTGCCCCTTTAAGAATTGTCATGAACACAGTTACAAAATACAGGGTATTTAATCAGCAACTCAAATACCATAAAGGGTTGTTACTGATGATTGACAAGATTTTTCAGGATATTGAGCTCAATCTTGGTAAAATTCCAACTCAAATTACAAGCAATGAAATTTTATTATTTTTATTGCTCTCGTATATGTTTTTTCTTGCATTCTTAAAAACATTTTGCACATATTAAAACTATGCAGATATATTTTGTTTTAACATGTAAGTTGAGAGTTTCTAGAGCCAGATCATTATCAATAGGATTTCCAAATGAAGGGCCATTTAAACGTCATGCAATACTAAGGACAGTTCTTCATTATAGGGACTGTCCTGTGAAGTACAGACGGTCTAATGTCCTATCTCCTATCCAATAAGTGAAATTAGTTCTCCTCAATCACTGCAACAACCAACAATGACCCCACAGGTTTCATAACATCCCAGAGTAGAATTATCATCGTAGAATATTGTATGTGGGCTTTCTCCAGCATAAGATTCAAGGTAACGAATATGAAAACCATGAAAATGTTATTCATTTATGAAGAACATAGCATGTTAAATGAATTCTTAATTGTAAACATTATACATGCCTGAGTTTTTTATTTTATTGTTCATTTCTCTTCATCTTTAGTAATTTTATTATTATTTGCTTTTGCTATGAGTTTGCATTCTTTATACATTTTCAGAAAGGAATTTCATTTTGAAATGGTAAGCTTCAGCGTCTTTGCAAACAGGTAACAGAACATAATATCAAAATCAGAAATCCTAAACTAACATTAATATGAAATATAGTTTAACTTAAAACAATTCATGTTAAATTTGATATTTGTTTAATTATATTTCATAATAACCTAATACTTAAAAACAACATTAAATTTTTTTTTGCAATAGTGACACATTTCTCTTATGTAGATTTGGGTATTGAATAAATGCTATTTACTCATAATACAGAATTTAGAAGAGATTTTATGTCAGTCTTGGCAAAAAGTACAACTATCTTTGAAAATGAAAGATAAGACATTACAAGCACAAATGTTAGTCATGTTATACACTTACATCTTCATATCGGCCTATAAATTACTGCAATTAGATTCAATAATTATGTACTTTTTGAATTTGTAATTGACCAGGATGAGAGAATTCCTCTCACATGTGGCCAGTTTTTATATAGAGGTTTTTCACTCTCTCAACTCACCTGTATGTTAGTAACCTGCCACATGACTCTTAAGGGAATATCTCATTATATATGTGGTTCTGACACATCACAAACTACAATATATATTATTGTTCATTTTCTTTTCTGAATTGTTCAACTTTCAGTTGCAGCATCCTTTCACAAAAGAACATAAAGTCATCATCTGTATCTTATTCTCTTCTCTGTTACACATTTACTGTGTGTGAAAGATCTCCTCCATGTCCAAGAAAGAAATAGGTACAACTGAAAAACAATAACCCATTTTTACGTCACGAAGAGTCTATATTGAAGTGTATCTTTTCTTTTTAAAATCACTTGGTGTCACTTGTCCAAGGACTCCCAACACAATGGAAAACCATGAAATACAAGAACATTTGTAGTACACCGTTAAGCTGAAATTTCAGCGAGCCACTTTTGAACCAAATTAACAATAAAATCTTTGAGACCAGAACTAGGAATAAGGTGATAAAGATATCTTTCATTCTCTGTAGAAGCACAGAACAGACTACTCCTTTTCTGAGGTTATTCTGCCAATAATATATCCAATTCTACAAATGAGACAATCCCCGGCCCCTTCCCACTCACAACCTAGTTGGCAGGACGGATACCCAAGCCCAAAGTGCTGAGAAGAGAGATCCGAAGGATCCGCTGAATCTGAGCATTGATGTAGACACACACAGCTGTCACCAGGTTGATGCAGGCCTGGCTCTGACGTTAGACAGTCAGAGGGGATAACGTTTCATGCAGCTAAACAGCCAGAGAGAACGTGGAGATCTCAAAGGGCCTGGAGCTGAGGCAGATCCTTTAAAGCAGTGCTGCCCATTTATTAATGTGCTATTCTTTCAGTGCTCTGGTGAAAAAATACAGATTTTGATTCAGCACGTTTGTGACACAGCTGATGCCAGCGCTGCTGATGGCTGGACCACCCCCCGGAGTAAAGCTTCAGGGAGGCTTGGGAGCAGAGCAAACTGAGACTGAAGCAGCAGCAGAACTGCTAAGGCAGACAATGCCTTTGTCTTGTGCTTTATTAATCTGACCTAAACATATTCAGAGGAATATTGATAATACTATTAGAAAAGAAAGTAAGTTGTGGATAGTGAGGAACAAAAACCAACAAAAATATACACAGAAAAAAAAAACCGCATTTAGAATGGCTAAAAGTTACTCCCATAGTAACTAATCAGAGTTCGGGGTGATTTTACCACTAAGGCTTACCTATTTTTAGCTTATCTTTAACCTATCGAATATAAGGGTAAATATAGAAATGCCAATTGTTTCTGATCCATGCTATAAAGTGAAGATATAAGAAATTAAGTTTATGTAACAATAGTCAATGATGACTTAAAATATAAAGTGGTGGCAGAGGAAGTGGTTGGAGACCTCCTGACTGATACTGAAGGACCCAGGCACAGGTCTGCCCTAACATTGATCACCTTGAGCAACCTATGAGACAGGACTGCGTGTCTGAAATTGCAACTGAGGTATCAGGATATGGTAAGTATGAAATTCCAGAAGAAGAGCACCTGACCCTATGAAAAATTATCACGAGCTATTTCAGGTCTCTTGAAATTCCTCACTTACTTTGGAAGTACGAAAGGGTTGAGAGTGGATTTTCAGATGGTATTTTGTTGGTGAGAGTTGCTACCAAGCTGTGGATCCCATTGCAAATGGGCTGAAGTGTTTGCCTCTGGTTGTTTGTTTGGTTTGTTTTGTTTTTCTCGGAAAAAAGGAATGGCTTCGAAAGGACAGTTCAGAGAGATCCTAATGAGACCCTTAAGCAGCTTGTCACACCAGTACACTGGTGTCTACTGGAGGAATCTCAAGGCAAGTGGCTGTGCTAAAGGCCTGAGGTGGCAGGTAAGAGAGAAAAAACTGAAGGCTGCGTTGGAGAAAAGCCCTCCTAGCCAAGGCAAACGCAGAATCAGTATTTCTCAATCACTGGGGCAGAAAGTACTAAAAACTGACCCGAACCACTTCAAATTCTGCACAGGAGTACCACGTGGAACGTAGCGTGGAGAGACTCACGGCAAGATCGGGTTCTGGAGAACTGACTGATGTCGCTGTGATGGCAAGGCCTAGCCAAGGGAGCCTCTAAGAACCCACAAGGGGTCCCAGACAAGGACGTCATCTTTAAGTAGTACCCAGACTCAGAGGACGTGAGGCCATCTTCCCCCGCGCTAGCACTTCGCGAGCCTTCGTTCCTCCTCTCCCTCCCTGCAGACTGCCTTGGGAAGAGCCAGAACACACTTTGTAAGCTGGGGGAGGGGAAGCAGGAAACGACTGAAGCTACGGACTGTGCCCACTTACCAGGTGTCAATAACCTATCTAAAATGCTCCCGAACCGAGAGAATGAAAAATATTTAATTCTCCATCGAGGTTGGAGCTGGGTTTTCTAATACCACATTAAGGCTGTTTTGTGAGTTAGAGGGCGTATAGAACTCATTACCTAACAATGATGACAGAGTCCTGAGGTCCCCAGAATTTTCATCCAGCAGCAGAAGAAAAACTGGCCCTATAGCATATATTTTGAATGGAGAGTGGGACCAAAAATAAAGTGAATTTTTATTATATTCTTCCAGTTGTGCCAGTTCAATATACAAATCATGCGACTTAATTTATCTCTCTCAATTTCGTCATGTGTAAGATAGCTGTGGAGAAGCTGTTTTCAGACTTAATTATTTCATATCACAGAAGTCTGTCTTTTCTGGGAGATAGGAAGGGAGAAAGAGGTGTAAAATCGTATTTTATAAAAATAGCTGACCCTAATAGCAAAACCTGATTGAGATAGCTCGTGTGCACCCACAGACACAACTAAACGGCATAAATAAAACTCTTTTATAAGGTGACAGAGAGGTAAACATCCCAAGAAAACAATACTAAATTGAACTCAGAAGTGTATTAAAGCATAATAAGCCATCACAAAGTAAATTTGTATCCTATAAATGCAAAGATAGATCAATAAATATAGATCTGCTAACATAATTTATCATGTTATCATCTCAGGGCCTATAAAAAGCATTTTGTAAAAGTCAACAAAAATGTCTAATTTTTAAAACAAGTAAATAGTCTGAAATCTAAGTAACAGGATTTCTCTTTAAAATAATAATGAATACCGCAGAGAACATCACGCCTATTGTGAAGACTTCAAAGAACTACTGTGAGTTAGGGGAAGATAGGATTTTCCATTATCTATTCAATATTCTACATTGCTCTGGAAGCTTAATGAAATAAAAACATAAATAAAATTAGACATAATAAGCAGGAAACCATAATTTAAGCAATTTTTTTCTTTGATATCATAATTTAAAAGGGACTCCTCATCTCCATACTTTTAAACTAGTCATTTGTATCTCCTAATATGTTAATGTACTCAAATTTTAGGGAGCGATCTAAATTGTATCCAATATCCAGACAGTTAGAACAAGAATATTCATTGAACAATTATTTCCCCCCCCTCACTAATTCAAAATGCCACTTTGTTGTATACAGTATGTTGCATACTTATTTCGAGTCAGATTCTGTACTCTGTATTCTCTTCCAGACAACCTCTTTTGGAGCCAACATCACCCCATGTTAGTTATTGTAGTTTTGTAATGTATTTTGAATTTGATAAGAAAATCTGCCCATGCCTGCAGGCACTTTCCATTTGACCTAAGAACTTTTTGGAATTTTGCACTTTATAATTGTCATTGGGGGTTATTTGTCTATTTATTGTTGTTAAATACTGCTCAGGTAATGTAGACAGTCCTACTCATGTATGGGAGATTTATTAAAGACGTGTTTCCTGAGCACTTACAGTAGTTTTCTACAGGATAAAAAAGTTAATCAGCATCATTATTATTCCAATAACCTGTATCTTTATATATTTTGAAATCTTCCAGCCTTGCATTTGATTTTTAATGTGTCTCTTTTATATATGTAGTGATTTTCTTTCTTCACACTTCTATCTTAGGAGTATAAGAGATGTAACTTCTTTCTTCTCTAACTGAAATTCATTTCTCTTTCAAGTCCCCATTTCCCCTGATGCTGAAAACCTGACAATTTAGGGGAATGTGTACTTCTCCAAGTCAAACTTAGGCTCTCTAGAATACATATTCAGGAATATTATTTTTTTATTCCCCAGCCATATATTTTTCTTTTCTTCTCCTTCCTTGGAGATCTGAGCTCCCAGGGACTTCTTTATTACCCCAGTCTAGTGGCAGTGCCTCTGGACTCTCCTGGGCAGTTTTCTGAGTCTGGCTCTTCTGCTAATTATTAATGTCAGTCTCTGGCTCATATTCATGTCTCTTGACACGAAACTTGCAAAACCTCTTCAAGCCTGTTGACTAAAGCTTTTTTGGGAACTAGAAAATTTTAGAGATTCTGGAATCTCTGCAGGACTTAACATTCTACATGATCAAACTTACAACTGCTGTGATTAAAAACAAAACAAGAACTACAGTTCTGCTGACTTCTCCCTATTTTAATTATCTCTTCAGAAGCTTCCTCCAACATTTACACTCCTCCCTAAATTTACTAACAAATCTTTTTGTGTCTGCTAACTTGATACCTTTTCTAACACAATTTGCTCTTGGAGATACATTCTCTTCTAATATAATTTTCTCTTTTAAATACAACCAATTCAACAGCCAAGGAAAGGTAATAGATTATATAAAACACACACATGCACACACAAAACACCTAGATTTCATACATCCCAATTTCATTCTGCTACATGTGTTTTATTGAGGTGTTATTATACGAACACACACAATTGTGTTTATTATACTAGTATATATATTTTTGCATAGAGTGCCTTTTGGCAAAATAAGAAAAATTTCCTTGTCCCATTTATTGTGTATTTAACTTTGAAAATGTATGTTTGCTATACTATTTCTATTTTATTTTATTTTTTAAATTTTATTTATCTGATATATCTTTGTCTTCTTTATTTTTTAATCTACAATGTATCATTTTTTGTTTGGGTGTCTCCCTTAAGTATCAATCTTTCTTTCTAAATTGGATGTGTATCAAATTCATTTATAGTATTATATCCTGTATTATTAGTCTTCTCACTTGCCAATTTGAATTTTTATAAAATGTTTCTTCAATGTTTTCCTTCCATACTATTAGCAAATTGCTTATGCTTTATTTATTTCTATCCTTTGGAGATTTAGAAGGTATCATCTGTGATTAATTTGGAACATATCTTTGTAGTTCTTAATGTGCTTGTGTTTATATATATTTATGTATATATCTATAAGTATACATATATTTATTTTCTATTAAAATATAATTATTGTTTATTGATTCCTCCCTTTATAAAATTAAGAACATAAAATGTAGAAATTCTGAATGCTGAAACTCTCTGGCCATGTTCTCTAGTTTTGGTGACACTATTCTTCCCTCTCAAGAATAGATTGATATTGCTCCCTTGACTTCTGATGATTATTAATCCAGAAAAATCTGAGATTAGGATGATATTTAGTACATTTTAATGTGGTTTTTTTATCTGAATAATTATAAAATATCTTCTTATAAAATAAACTCACCAGAAATTGTCTAAACATTACCTTTCTTGATGACACTTTCCCTGAGAGTTATATTAATCTCCAGACTAAAGTCTTTCTTCACCTAAAGAAAGTTTCCTTCTCTCGTATTGCTGTGTATTGATTCTGTTTTATTTGTGTTTTTCTCTTCATCAGGGACAACAATTATCTGTACCTCTGATGCTTATTTTTTTATATGTTTGGTAGCTATCATCTTTTCATTTTTTATAACAAGGTTCTGTGCTTTCTTAAAATTTTTTTCATGTTTGTCCACATCAACTTTCTACTTCTATAATAATAGATTTTGCTCTTTTTTGCTTATAAAGCAGATTTTAACTATGCTAGTGTGTTTTAAGTTTCTTAATAATCTTTATAGGTTTCTAGGCTGATTTTCACCTTTGCTTACACTGAATTTAGCTACATTTTAATCTCATCTTGTTATTAGTATTATTTTTCATCTCCTCCTTAACAAAAATTTATTATAAATAAAAATAAATGTTATCTAATTTCCTTCATATTGCAGTATTTTTTGTGTGTCTTAAGGATAAAGTACCATTCTTTTCATGTTAACTAATATTTTTAAAGTCTCATGTTGGATATATTTAATTGTACATATTCTTCAGAGTACACAATTTTCACTACTTCTCTCACATTTACCTCTTTCTTCTATAGACTTCATCAGGATACACCTCTACACCCAGGAAGATTGCACTGCTGGGACATCTTATATCTGTATAACTGTAAAAGAGTGACCACCATAGGGATGATAAGAAAGAAAATGTCCTTAGTCATTTTAGAAAACAGTTACAATATAGTGCCAGCAAAGATCTGCTATCCCTGATATAAGAGTAAATGTTAATGGTTGATAGAAATCTGCATACAGCCTAATTTTGTTAAGCAGAAATTTCTCATAACATTATGGAGATCATTGACAAAAATCCCTACTTTCTAATATGCAGAAGTATTCCACCCTTAATATTGAGGTATCTGTGAGCATTTCATGGGAAACTGGGAGGAAGAAAATGTTCTACTAGTTTACTTCTATTCTTCTGAAACCAGTCTCATCACATACATTTGAATAGAAATAAGCAACATTTATTCCCCTTCAGAATAATTCTATTTTTCATTTTTAACCCATGCATTTTTTCTATTTCAAGATCTTAGCAATGCATATGAAAAAAGAAGATAAGTTATTTCTATAATGAGATATACTAGCACACTAATTAATTTCATGCTGAAACAAACAATGAAAAATAAAACTAAGAAAATAATAGGCAATTTTTCCCCTGAGTCTCAACTGAATTCTTAAAAGCCACAGACAGTTTATTTTTAATAACTGACCTGCTAATAGTAACTCCTGTGAAAACATGAGTGAAAGTGGGGAGCCTTGAATTTTTACTTTTATATACTTTTACATCTTTCAGATTTTTCTTAACAGAAGAAAAATCTGATAGTTAAAAGCTAACATAAAATTTAAAGTACTTTGAGAGTACATTGTACTCACTAAGCTATTGAGCATGGCCTGTGCTTATACTTTAGGCAGAGGAGATATGACACATTCAAGAACTGGAACCTCACTCTATTGCTTCTGCTAATTGCAGTGTCATTTCTACCTAAAATAAATTTCTGAACTGTAAAGACTCCAAAGTTCACAACCTCAAGGATCATAGTCTTAGTCTTACAATGCTGCCTAACAAGCTAGAACTGAATTAGACTTTTGAGTTCCTTACTTCCACATATGAGATGAATTTTAGATTTTTCAAAATAAAAATGAAGTTTCTGAATTAGAATTTTAACGGAAAAAGAAATCTATTACCTATATGGACTTATTACAATGACCTGTTTTTGAGGTATGTCATATTCTTTTTTGTTCATTTCCCTAAAATTCCTTTCCCTCTACCTATGCTGCTGGAACTGAAGTTCTGCTCATGGCAGATAGTCCAATCCAATGTCAGCAGAGTTTTCCTTTGAAAAGACCTGTCACTTTGTGTCAATTGTAGGAAGTCATTTCATATTTGCTTTACATTGCATCATTTTGCTCCAGTCTCAAGCAACTGAAGATGTACCTGAAAATTTATTGGACAAGACAGCTCCCTCCCTAAGTGTGGGTAAGCCTGAAAGGCAAAGGTGAAAAACACTCAATGTTTTAGGAGCAACTAAAATATCTAACTAAAATAAAACAAAACTTTAATGTTTAAATTAAATTTGGTATCATTACCATCGATTTTAAAAATAATAAATTGAGCTACAATTGACTTATACTTTCCTAGCTATTTTTGTGAATCTGATTTAAACTTTATATATTTTTAAACTATCTATGTTTTAAGTGGTTGAATTTTATATTCAATGATTAAGTGAAACTGCAGTATCACACACAAAAGACTATTACCTGAGTTGTTTTTCTAGCAGTAGAGAAATTTGCATCACATCACCAAAACTCATTAGTTTTTCTCTGAGAGAGGTGAGGTTGGGAAGTAGACTTGCTCCATGTAAAATGTTATCTCATTATCTCAGCAGACATCATTCTTGGCATCACAATGTAACCAGCCAAAGTAATGTTTGGCTTATTTCCCAAGGCTAGTTCTCTTCTGAAAATAAATTAGCACTTAAAATTGAGGGACTCATGAGTATTTTTCAGTCTTGAAATTCTTCCCCTAAATTTAAGATTTTCTTGGCATCTACATTTTTTGCTCTAAAACAAGACCACTGAAAACTTGCATACCATACTGTTAGGAATTTAAAGATTAATATTCAATATATGGACAATATATGAAAGAACAGGTTTTTTATTATGTTTCTTCTTATGAGAGAGAAGGGACCTAATAAATTACTTTATTAAATCTCCTCTCACAAGTGAAGATAAATGTCATCAAGGACTTAAGTTCTCATGTATTACATATAACGGACAGTTCTTTTGTCTATCTTCCTATATTTCTTTATTTTAACAAAGTCATCCAATGGACTTTACTTCATCAGCAAATTCTTTTTTCTTTAAGATAAAAAAAAAGAACGTATTGAGAAGAAAATGTCTGATTTCACTTAGGTTGTTGCTCTACTTGGTATATCTGTTCTTAGGTTACTTTGCTGTTACACTTTTATTTATATAATTTTCATTTCCAAGAGCTGAACAGATGAGGGCAGCTACAGTATTGACTTATTTATGTTAAGTAAAAATTTGGACATATTTTGGATGCTTTTCATAACCATTTGTCTCTTTAGTTTTTCTTTATGTGAAGTAATACTGCTTCTCCCTAAACTTGAACCCCTCTTTGCTAAAGTTATTATCAAAACCTAGTTGTATCAGTTAAGCATAAAGATGCCATCCTGAACTATTCTGTGACCCTCAAGCCATACAGCTCACTGAAGTTCAAAGTATGTACATTCTACATTTTCATTATCATGCCTACGTATTTTCATTTGTTAATGTCTTGGCTACATTCTCATATTCTTTTATGTAGACAATTTTTATAGTGGTTTTCAAAAATTTTTTCCTATCACCATGAAGAAATACATTTACATTATAACTTATTAAACACATATATAAATTAAACTGAATATATTGATGAAATAAAAGTTTCAAAAAATTCTTCCTCTTAATATGTGATGCACAAGATGTTTTCTATTCTATTCCATATTTAAAGGCAAAATTCATTTTGCAGCCTCACAGATGGGAATTTGCAACCTAAAATTTGAAAAACACTGCAAAACAATGGTCATGTCTCTCATCAAGACTCCAGCTAATCAATTCCCCACACTGACAGTAAAGAATCCCATGTTCTACCTACCTAAACACATAATTTCTTCCATTAAAGCCTCTCTTGCAATTAATGGATAGTATAAACTTTCAGTTTGTTGTATAATCAGGGCTCTCCTTGTTTGTTTCTCTAACCCACATGTTATACTCCCAACTAACATGCTCAAACTGCTCCATTTCATATCTTCATGTCCTTCTACATGGTACTTCTACATGGAAAGCTGCCTCCCTTAACTCTTTATACTTTTATCCTTCAATTCTGCTCAAATGTCTTTGTCTTCCTCTGTAAAGTTTCTCTAACCCATCCCCCTAATAGAAATAGTTATTCTTCCTTGCCCCACTGAACTTATCAATACCTCTTTTAAAACACTTAATGGGAGAGACTCACAGAACTTACCCCCCACTGATGCTCCCATCTTGCCTTTGTAGCCATTACGCGTGAATTTATCACAATAGTATGTTTGTTTTTTCATGACCCAATTTTTCCAAATTTTCTATTCTCAGTAATAATATTTGTATTTCTGTTCACGAGACACATTGCTATTTAAATAAGATTCTTCAATGCCCACAGGTAAGAGTTGCACATCCACTGATAAAATAGTAAATGATATGGGACTTGCTTTCCGTCAAAACAACTAGACAATTAGAAAACAAGACTGAATATATAAAATAGTTGTTTTCAACCACTGGATTGTAGGAAGAACAGGAATGTGGTAGGCCTTGACAGAACAACAAATAAGGGAAATGCTATAATCAACGTGACTTTCTGCCAGGTTGACAGAGTTGAGGGGACAGACATAGAAGCTCAAAGAGAACAAAGCAACTAAGAATTGGAGGGCAGAGTACTGAAAGAAGAGGGAGCCTCTCAGAGAAAGACTTTCAGGAATCTATCCAAGAATCCCCTAAATGCTTAGGCTGAATTCTAGGTTAAACACAAATCTGCATATGCACCAGATGAAAGGAGGCCTGGGAAAGGTCAACTGTCAGGCAGCTATACCCTAACAATTCCAAAGCGTCACACAGGGCTAGCAGATGTGCATGTTTTGTTTTGTTTTGTTTTGTTTTGTTTTGTTTACCAGATGTAGTAAAGAAATCTTGTCAAAAACATGAGGTTTCAATAGAAATCTCAGAAGGACCACACCTTAGAAGCAAGGTTAACCCTAGATGAAAGGCTATTTTAGACCTGTTTTAACAAAGCTTAAAACAAAAAAGATCTAGGCTCTTGAGCCACTCTCCTTGCTCCAGCCCGCTCCTACCTCTTTGTGGAGTACTTTCTCTTCAATAAACTATGTCTTTGTTTCACTTCTAAAAAAAAAAAATCTAGAAAAAAATTGTACTGATATGCAAATAATTTAATGCTATGCCCCAAACCTTTAATACTTCTTCATGAAAAATAACAATTCAAAACAATCAAAAATGTGTCATTCATAGTATCTGACATCCAATCAAATATTACTGCACTACAAATATTATTAGGCAAAGAAGTAGTAAAATTTGAAATGTAATTAATAGAAAAAGTAATTAATAAATTAAGCAGAGCCAGAAAAAACAGAAATGAGAAAATAAAACTTTAAATCAGCTTTCGCAAATATGCCCAATAATTTAAAGGTAAATACAAACTTAACGAAAGAAGAAATAAAAGATGTTTTTACAAGTGGGTTAGGGAGGGGAGAAAGGGGAGGGGGTGGGAGAGGAGGGGGAGGAAGCTAAATATAAGGTGATGGAAAGAGAAGTCACATTAGGTGGTGAACTTACTATACAACAAGCTGACAATGCACTGTAGGATTGTATGCCTGAAACCTATGTAATCCTTGCTAACAGATGTCACCCCAATAAGTCTAACAATATAAATGAATTAAAAAAAAAAGAAAAAACCTGAAAAAAAATAAAAGAACAAATGGAATATCTAGAGATAAAAAAGACAACATTTGAAGTATTAAAAAAGGGTCACTGGATATGCTTAGGAACATACTAAACCCTTCAGTAAAATATCAGTGAACTTGATGATATAACAATAAAATATATTCAAGCCAAAAAACAAAGAGAAAAACAAGACTAGAAAATATTTTGGACCCTAAGTCCTATGGAATAAAATTAAATGGTCTAATATATGTGAGTATATAGCTGAGATCAAAGAAAAGAAAAAGAATAAAAATGTCATAAAAATTACAGGAGGAAATAATAATATTTATTATTATTATTTAATCTTTAATAATTTAAATATTATAAATTATTAGCACAGATATTCAAATAAAGCTGCACCAAGAACGTCATGATCCAATTGTTTAAAACCAATGTTAAAAAGTAATATTTAAAGTGACAAATTGACATTCTACATATAAAGAAAAAATAAGAATGACTAGAGACTGTTTCTTTTCCTTTTCTTTTTTCTTTTTTAAAAATGTGGCTATGTTCCTTAAAATTTTTTATTGTTAAATTTATTGGTGTGACATTGGTTGGTAAACATTACATAGTTTCCAGATGTATAACTCTATAATACATCATCTCATCAGACTTCTTATCAGAAAAGAATGCAAGACAAATTAATATAGTGACATAATATTTAAAATACTAAAAGAAAAAAGTCAGTGAATAAATTGTATTAATATTTGTTTCAAAATCATAGGTTAAATAAACACCTTTTTATACAAGCAAAAGCTGAGAGAATTCATATCCATAAGACTAACACAGGAAAAAATATTAAAAATGTTAAATAGTAAATGTTAAAAATAATTCTTCAAGCTGAAAGAAAATAATACCATACATAGTACACTTGAAAAAATATCTGATATTATAATTGTATAGATAAATATCAAAAATCCTTTTCTTGCTTTTAAATTTTCTTTAAAAAAACAAGTGATTATTTAAAGTGAAATTTGTAACAATAAATTGTGAGGTTTATATATAGACCAAAAAAAAATGACAAAAATAGCACCGATGGTAAAATGGAACAATAGCACTATATTTCTACAAATTTCTTATGTTATATGTGAAGTGGTATAATATTTGAAGCTAGAGCATGGGTCGGTAATCAACAAACCATAGGCAAAATCTGACATGTATCCTTCTAAGACCCACAGCTATGAATAATATTTTTTTTTTACATTTTAAAAGGATTTTTTAAAAAATAATATATGATGGAGAACTTATGATGTTCATGAAGCCTAAAATGTTTATGATTTGGTGCTGTATTATAGAAGTTTGCTAATTCCTGAACTGGACTGTGAAATGTGAAACTGCATATAAAAGAATTCTAAAGAATTTTCTGAAAATATGAAGGTTAAATAATATCCAAAATAATTGAGATAAAATAAAATACTAAAAAACAAAAAACAAAAAATCCACCCAAAACTGAATTAATTTAAAAAAGAAACAAAAAATAGATGAAAAAAATATATACCAAGAGGATAGATTTGAACTCAAAAGTATCAATAGCTACATTAATATGAATGACCTAAATACTCCAATTAAAAAGAAGAGATTTTTGTTTTGGATAAGATATCAAGACTAAATAATATTCTGTCTACAAAAAAGGTACTTGAAATATAGAGCTACATATACATTAAAAGTAAAAGCATAGATAAAGATACCTTTTACAAACATTAATCAGAAGAAAGCTGAATGTTTATACTAATATCTATGAATATGTTTAAGGAATCTATGAATGGATTCATTTTACAAAGCCTATAAAATAAACTTGATGAAAGAGACTATTTCCAGAGATAATGAGGCATATTATCATTTCAAAATGATTTAAAAAAATAATCAAAAGATCTCGTCATTTTTCAGAGAAGACACATAAATGACTAATGAAGACACAAAAAGATTTCCAATATGACCAGTCATTAGAGAAAGACAAATTAAAATCATAATTTGCTACCATTACATACTGAGTAAAATGCTTACAATAAAAAATGATTGACTATATCAAGTGCTGGCAAAAATATGCAGCAACTGGAATCCTCCCTATATCTGGTGGGAAAGTGACATGGTACAGTCACTTTGAAAGTCATTCCGGCGGGTATTTTAAAGTTACAGATGCATTTATCATGATGCAGGAGTTTTGTTTTTAAGAGAAATTAAAACATATGTCTACATAAAGTCTCGTAAACATTCACAGCAGCATTAGTCTAAAACGGGGAATAATCTAAGTATCTATCAAGAGGCAAATAGATAAATAAACTACATCATACCTTACAGTGACATATTGCTCAGCAATAAAATGGAATAAGCCACCAAGATACACAATAACATAGATGAATTTCAGGACCATTATGCTGAAGAAAAGAAGGCATCAAGAGTATCCATTGTATGATTCATTTATATGAACTAATATAACAGACAAAATTAATCTATAGACACAGAAACCAGGTCAGTGGTTGCTGGAGCTTAGGGTCAACATAGGGTGGGCAGAACTATGGCATTTTTTCAGGCAATGGAAATATTCTATAGCATGACTGTAATGGTAGTTACGTGAACATAAAAGTTTGCCAAAATTTATTAAACTATTTTACATTTTAAATGGGTGTACTTTACTATATGTAAATTATACTTCAACCAACTTTTTCAAAAAAGAAATCACTTAATGACCATACCTTTATATTTCAGTCTGTCATTTCTAACCAGAAATTCCTTGAAAACAGTAGCTATATATTATTACATTCCCGTCTACTAGTACAGCACCCAATGGATAGTATGTAAAACATGAATATTTGATGAATGAAAAGATAAATATTTAAATAAATAAATGAATGATACTGAATGTATTTAAACAAAATAAGCAAAAACTTTAAAATGAATAAACTTGGGGATACATCATGGAAAGGCTTCCTGATTGACTATTCTATAACCTACTATGTATGTGACATGATTCCTGATAATCCACTATTAGAGATACATAATTTTGGATAAGAGAAATTACTCCTTTAAGATTACAGATTTTAAATGCACGGTATCTGCAAGGGGCTAAAATATTGAGCTCTTGATAGCAACTAAAATGGACACAACAAATTTGCCAGCATTTCCAGTAAGCAGTTTTTAAAATAGGTAAAAAGTCCTTACGTTGGATACGGGAAAGAAAGACCAGGGCGTCAGATGGTATTATTACTAGACAGCATTGGGCAGGGTGGCAGGTCCTGGGTCACTGAAGGCTGCAAGGGGACATCTGTATTTGAGCCACCAGTGATAGGCTGAAAGGAAAAGAAACGGTGCAAAAAGAGATGGGAAAAACATGGAGAATACTTTTTGAGATTTTCTTTTTTTCTCTTTTTTTTTTGTTGTTTTCCCCCTAGAAGCAGCTCTGGGGTGAGTCACTCTGTTTGTAGCAACATTCCAAGAGATGATTCTTTGAAACAGTGGCCACCACAAGAACCACCTTTGTGGCGATATCAGAATGTGATGCTTCTCAAACTATTAACTTTCCAAAATGTCTCCAAAATCCTATTTCTGGACTAAAATATACTATTGTGACATCTCCACATGGAGACACAAAACAGACTATAGATTTACTTGAACTTCATTGGTACAAAGCAAGTAAAACAGCACTGAGTTTTGGAAAATGTTTCTTTTCTTCCTGAGTGCCCACGCCAAGTAGAAATAGGTAGCTGGAACATAAATTCACTTAGAACTTTGGATAGTGTGGCGGAGACAACGTACACGAAATCAGAGTTCATAGTCTTCCTCCCAGGTCATAAGGGAAGGTCGGATTTCCCTGTGGCCTTGCAGTTAGGCAGGGGCATGGTGTAACTCTGAAAAATGAACGGAGTCACTTGAGAGTGGAGACAGTGAAAAGCCCTTTCACACTTCTCGTTCTCCTCTCTTCCCCGACCTTCGTCACTTGTAATTTTGATCTAGAAGTTGGAGGTTCTATCGGCTCGGTGCCTCAGTGATTCTGCAGAGAAGACCCCACCCTCTGCCCTCGCCAGCCTTCCCTGGACATATAACAAGAGTTAGAAACAACTTTGCTATGTAAAGTCTCTGAGGTTTGGCATATGCAACCTACGCTGACTAATACAGCTTGCCAATGTTTTATACAAAATAATTATTATAATTTCTACCCTCTAAAAACATCTGCGAGGGGAGAAAGAGGAGGGGGTGGGAGAGGAGGGAGGAAGCTAAATATAAGGTGGTGGAAAGAGACCTCACACTGGGTGGTGAACTTATTATACAACAAGTTTACAATGCACTGTAGGATTGTATGCCTGAGACCTATGTAATCCTTGCTAACAGATGTCACCCCAATAAGTCTAACAATAAAAATGAATTTTAAAAAATTCTGCATTAGAATCACAAACATAGAAGGAAAAAATATCTTTTGATTTGGGAATATAATGGAGTTTCTTCAATGGTCCTCCCATTGGGCCATTTAAAATATTATTTGTTTCTTATTTTTAAACTGTTCAATGTATTTCTATTTATCTTCAATACTATGGAAAGTTTTCAAAAACTTGGCAGAATGTAATCAAAATTCGATGCTCAAAATGAACAACATTGCTAAGAAGTATCCTAACTGAAATACAATAAGGTTTGTGTGTGCATGTATATGTATAAAATGTATAATTTAACACAAAAGTACATGGAAGGTGCGGGCATATTTAATTCAACTGCTTTTTACCTGTCCAAATGTTTGTTTATTTTGCTGAGCTATTTTACATCATAGCTCTACGTAAAAGATTTATAAAATAAAAAGATGAGACTTCTCAAGAAGTAGGTACCATAAAAAGTATATATATATTTTTTCCCCAAAATACAGTTTATTTTTATCCTACAAAGCAGGAAGGAGTCTTACTTGAAAAGGGCAATAAAGTAAATATTTTAAGTTTTGTGGGTCACATATTCTTTGTGCGTGCATGTCAGAATATATATATATAGTCTGTAAAAGTGTAGAAACCATTTTTAGCACCTTACACACAGAAAGAAGCCAAGGGTCGGATTTGGCCCACAGAGTAGTTTGCTTTCCTGTATAAAGAGTTTGCTTCACTAACAGCTATAACTACCATAGCACCTTTCTCTTAAAGTCACATAGAGGACAGACAAATGCCTCAATTGGTTTAAAAATTGGTGCATTTCATGGAGTATTCTATCCGGAAAGCTTTCCATTCCCATGCAAAGTGATCCTTTTGCCTGAGGAAGAGCTCATCTTTCATTTTGTTACTATTAGGGTTTGAATATTAGTTCACAGTTGCTACGAGGTAATCACATCCGAGGATGTACACATATTAATAGTACATTAACTTGTCAAGTACCATGTGGGCCAGTCTAAGGACCCAGAAGCATGCAGATTTCCAATCCTTATATTTACTCAAGCCACCTCTTCGTCTCTGTGTCCCCTTATTGGTAACCTCTTCTCTGAAGTTGGACCCTGAGCACACCTTCACCTGCATCCAAAATCACTACTCTTCTACCTGTCTGACCACAGACACCATTTTTGACCAAAGTCTTCCCAATCTCAGCTGTGACAATAATAGCTCAACTCAAAACACAAATGACAGTGCAATTTTGAAAAGAGTGACAAACATTTGGTTATCCCTTCAAAGGCTTTCTCTTTACCACTAGAAAGTGGCTGAAGTGGTTAGACCTGTGATACTATCTAAGCTATTGTCTAGACACTTCTAGATTGCAAAGAAAAAGCAAAAGAGAATATGATAGGGCACTAAACTTGGCAGAGGTCTGCAGGAACTGGGGCTGAATAACATAGAGGATAGAGCTGGTCCTTGATGACAGTGGTTTCGCACAGAGAAGTAAAAGTCTGAGTCACGATAGGAAAAAAAGGTAAAAATGAAGTTTTACTAGACATGGATCTTCAGTCAATGTTGTGCAACAGTAATCAGTCAAGACAGAATGAGTGAATTCGGGGTCTGAAGCCTGATCCTATTTCTTGATGCCACAAAATGTAGAGTGGACATCTTTACATGGGTGGTAGTAAGTGGCTTCTAGGGCAGTGAAGTCAGTTACATATTTAAAAGGGTTACACTTTTACCACATATGATAGACTTTGTTAGTGCCATGTTAGAAGGATCACTTCTTACAGGTTGGCTCCTGCCAACAGGACAATGAAAAGCAAAAGCCAGTCCTGCAAAAAGCAGAGACCGTCAGTATTTCCTGGTTTATAGTGGTCTCTTAGTGTTCCCTAAGAGATTTCTGTTCAGGAATGTCTCAACTCTAGTGTATAGCAACTTTGCAACACCTGCATAGTCTTATATCCCAACCAGGAACACGGGGGCATATATCAAGATGAGAGATCAGAAACAATCTATAGTAACCCACTAGTGTCCAAGATGAATATGCAAACCACCTCTAATGATATTTCAGGAATACTTTTTGTGTAAAGCTATGATTAAGATTCTTGCTTCTAATCCACAAAGAGCAATAAATACCATGTTTCTAACGTGGAAAATGCTAAAATACCAGATACTACCTATTTCAAATTGGATGTTTCTGTGTAGGGTTTTTGGCATGTTTGCTTGTGGTTTTTTGTTTGTTTGTTTGTTTGTTTGGGGTTTTTGCATACTTTAGATTAAGAAACAAAAATGCTTTTATTATATTTTTACATTGTGCTTTTCCAAGGAAAGTTCTAGGTTAGTTCCAACAAAAGAAGCATTTTATTCTTTCTTCATCAAAATTATAGAAATAAATTTCCATTAAAGTAACAAATGTCTTTCATTTCAGGTACCATTTAAAAATCCCATGAACATAGATGTTTGTTTGATAGATAGATATTGAGAAAATAACTGTCAAGATTCAAACACTTTTCTTTCAATTGTGCTAAATATGTTCTATGAATCCATATTACCATCAGAACTATTAGGAATCAAAACTTATAAGCCTAGAAATTAAGAATATAAACAGAATAATGATGGAGGCATCTACGGAGTTTATCCCCAAACTAAACCATCCTTCAGAAAGCCTTCCAGAACAGGCAGTTTTAAGTTATTTTAATAACTGGAGATAGAATTTAATTTTCTGACATGCTGTAAAGTTCTTCCTTCTAACCAACATACGCAATCCTCTTGCTGCCTTTTAGTTCACCTCCTGCAGTTTGGTCTTTCATGAGCAGGAAGAACAGCTGGTCTCCATCGTCCTTACAATAACCATTCATATCCATTTATATTCCCAAAGTTATATCCCCCTTGGGTTTCCTCTTCTCTGGGCTAAAAAGCCCAGTTCCTTTAACCTTTCCTCGAAGGTCCTATTTTTCAGCCATATCATCATCTTTGTTGATTGCCTCTGGACTCTTTCCAAACTCTGTATCTCCTGTCAGTTGTGCTTTTCTGAAACTAGAACAGGACTTGATGATTGAAGACCTTTTCACTGCCAAATACACTTCCTGTTCTTACAGGTCAGCTTTGTCTAACAGAACAATTATGATAAAAAGCCAGACTCTCATAAAGCCCTGAACTGCCATTATATTCCTACTGCAACCCCCACTCCCTGCCCTCATACAACATCAGTAGAGAAGGGATGCATTTCTGCAGTAAGGAAATTATGAAATGGGGCAAATCAGGCTTCAGAGACATACCACCCCTGCAAACACCACCTTTCCTTTTCCATGCTTCCCATTCCCGTTTCTTTGTTGGGATATCTCTTTTGCTGACCTCTGAACATTTACAAATTTACATTTAAAGCCTCTGCAGCCTCTTCCTGTCTCATGGCACCCTACACAAAGTTCTAAGAGCCTTCCAGATGCCTCGTTTTTATCTCCGTCTCTTTCCTCAAATGCCCACCTATACTATTAGGGCTCCTGTTTGTGCAAATAGAAGAAATTCTGCTCACATTATTGATAATAAGAGAGATACTTACATTGTTCAGTTTTGCAGGTTTGTGAACTTTATATTAATGTTATCATAATGTATCATTTTTCTGCAATTTTACTGCATTTCCAATATAGTGTGCTCAAACATTTTATCTATATAGATGCATATACTTGAGGTTATTTATTTTCACTTCCATTTAGTGTTGCAACACATAATTTATTGCTATTGTTGGATTTCACCTGTCAATAAGCAATTAGATTATCTCCAGATTTTCTGGTATTTTAAATAAAGTTGTTACAAAAATTTTGGTACACATGTGAAAATTTTTCTATAGGTTATATACCCAGGAATGGAATTGCTGCTTTAATAGATGTTCAATAATTTTCCAAAGTAGTTGGAAGAATTTGCATTTACACCAGCAATGTATGAGTTCCTGTTGCTCTACTTCCTTTCCAACATTTTTCATTGTCTGACTTTTTAATTTTAGAAATTTGACATATACTAAATTATATTACATTGTGGTTTCAAGTTGCATTTCTATGGTGACTAAGATTAAGCCTTTACACACAGAGGGTGCCAAAAAATGTATATACATTTTTAAGAAAGGAAAAACTATTTTAAAATTGTAATACTCAGCGTATAGTAATAACAAAATATGAATACAAGTCACCTTTGACTCCTGCAATTACAAGAGGTGCTCAAAGTGGTTACCGTCAGCGTCCAGACACTTCTGGTTCTGGCCAACTAGTGCTGGAGCAACGTTGAGCAAACCTGTCACTGCACATGCCATTTCAATTTCTTCCTGAAGTACCTCCAATGTAGCCAGTTTTCTACGGTACACCACATCCTGTAAGGTCCCCCGTAGGTAGAAGTCAGGGGGTGTTAAGTCAGGAGAACATGGGGGAAACTCAAACAACATTCTCAAATTTCAAATACCACTTCAAAATGGTTTTGCACTCCTCAAATGTCAACTGTGCTTCCACCATTGTCTTTGACTGTCCTGCCTGTGACATGGTGACACTAGTGTTTATTTGATTAATGCCAACTTTTGAATGAATGTCATACTACATACACATTTCTACTGTAATTCAATTCAACTTTGAAAAGTAGTACATGCATAACATCTCTTAAAATGTGTATACAATTTTTGGCACCCCAGTATATTCATGAAAACTGTTTTCTTTTCATCTTTTTTAACTTATTTTTTCTCAGGTTGTTTATCTTTTTGTATTGATTTATAGAAGGTTCATATACATATATACATAATGTATATGTATGTGTACATATATTCTGGATATTATCTGATACATACTATAAAGTATCAAATGCCTTATCTTTTAATTTTATGTTTTCTTGGTTAACAGTTCTTAATGCGGCAGAATTTTTTTCACTCACGCATTATGCTTTCGGAGTCTTATTTAAGAAATCTTTCCCTAACTGAATATTATAAACGTATTCAACTATATATTTTTTTAAAGTCTTAAAGTTTGATTTTATTTTTAAACCGTTAATTCTTCTAGTTTTGATTTATGTATGGTGTAAGATAGAAATCCAGCTTAATATATTTATATATGGATAAGCAATTTTCATTATGCCTTTATTAACCCATTTATCTTCAATGCTAGTTCTGTTATATAGCGAGATGCCATATATATGTGGTTCTTATTTTGGACCTCTTTTCAGTTCTATTGATATTTTGTCTACTCAAATACCAATGTCACACTATCCTAATTACCTTAGCAAGCTTTTCCACTCCGTATTACTCTTCTTTCAGCATGTTCTGGCTATTCTTGGCCCTTTGTTCTTCCACATAAAATTTAAATTCAACTTGTGAATCTACACGCGCACACACACACACACACACACACACACACACAGGAAACCCTGTTGGTATGTTGACTGAAAATGGATTACATCTACAGATCAACTTATGGACAATCAATAAATCTTTTAGATGTTAAATTAGTTAGTGCAAACACAGTATATTTTTTCATTTCCCCCCAGTCTGAGGCTATTCATTTTTAATGGTGTCTTTTAATGGGCACTTTTAACTTTGATTACATTCATTTTATCTATTTTTTATTTTGTCAATAAGGTTTTCTGGATCCAATTTTATAGTAATCTTTGCTGGCCATGTGGTCAATATTTTCTCCCGTGTGTGTGTGTGTGTGTGTGTGTGTGTGTGTCTGTATAACCAAAACTGTAATATTTCAAATTTACATCCACAGTTTATTTTGAATTAATTTTTCATGTTATGAAGAGAGTGGAGGTTCATTGTTTTTCCCCACATAAATAGTGAGTTTTTCCAGTATCATTTATTGAAAAAGTTTGCTTTTCTCCAAAGATTTGTTCAGATTCCTTGGTCAAAATTAAGTGACGATAGAAGTTGGGGTCTTTTTTGGACCCTCTTTTCCTCTTATTGATTTTTAAAATTTCTTTATAGCTATCACTATCTTGATTACTATGGCTTGATTACAATAAGTCTTGAAATTAGATGGTTTAAGTGTTCAGACTTAGTTCTTTTCCAACACTGCTGGGCTACTCTAGGTCCTTTTAAAGCCCACACAGATTTCAGAATCAAGACATCAATTTCTACCAAAAACCTTTTTAGATTTTGATTGGGATTGCATTGAACCTATAGATAAATTTGAAGTTCATAATCATGATATATCTTTATATTTATTTATGACTAATTTCAGCAATGTTTTGGTATTTTCAGTGTACAGGTCCCACACATATAATATTTGTTAAATTTATTCCTAAGTATATCATGTTTTAATCCCATGGTGATGGTATTTTTAAAATATTATTTTCCCACTGTTAGTTATAAGTATAAGATAACACAACTAACTTTCACCTTTAAAATGAGAAAGTATTGGAGGTAAGATATGTAGAGAAAAGTTTCAGAAATCATTAATATCCCTTTGCTTCCACGGCTAAACACTAAGCTCAAACTCAACCAGGGCAGCCAATGATATGCCAAATAGAGGTAAGCTGAATTAACCTATATATGCTTTTTTTGTTTGTTTTCTGCAGATGACTGCCTGCGAGAGAGAGACAGAGGGAGAGAGAGAGAACATTTTAACATTACTTAAAGAGAAACAATAGAATCTAGACACTCAACATGCAAACAAAATTTTCTTTAAAAAATAAATCAGGAATATGTAATCTATAAAAAGAAGGAAAAAAATGATAAAATAGAAAGAGACCAAAATTAGTAGTATAATGGAATGATCTCTTAAAATGACCTTTGAAAGATGCAAAAAGATTTAGAGAAAAAAACATAAATATTAATGAGGACATAAAAGTAAACTATTTTAAAAACATTGAAAAAGCTTTAAATGAAAATAAAATTAAATTGAACACATTTCATGTTCAATATTACATTTTTTTCTAGAATTTGTAGTTAGTTTGTTTTAATAATTCCCACTTTTCAGTTGAGATTCCCTATTTGTACCCTCATTATATTCACATATTTTTTTGAAACTTTGACTGTATTAATACTAGCTCTTTTAAGTACTTGACTACTCTTTTCATCTATCTTTCTGGTGTGCTTCTATGGGTTGTGGGTCACGTTTCCCTACTTGTCCTCATACCTACTAATATATTATTGGGTGCTGGACATTATGAATATTACATTGCTGAGTAGTGAATTGGCTTCTAGATCAGCTCAATCCTTTCACAGTTTGTTTGTAAGATTTATTAGGGTAGGTCTAGAATAGCTTTCTCTCTAGGTCTGGAATAGATCCGGTCCTAAGGAGTGACCTTTCTGGTGGTCTCTACTGAAACCCCCATGTCTTCAATAATGTCTGCATTCTGGCTATATGGAACTTAAACATGGCTCAACTCAGTTCTGGTAGCTCTCTTTTTGGCAACTGTTCTCTCCCTAGTGGTTGTTCTTTCTTGACCCATCTTGCAAAGTCTTGTCCTGTGTCTATTTACTGTGTAGTTATACCAAAGATTGAGGAAACCCCTCTACAGGTTTCTGAAGTTCCTTCTCTGCATAGCTTTAATCTCACTGGTATTCTGCCCCACAATTTCAACTGCGTCAGAAGCCCTGAACACTGAATCCTGTCTACTCAATTCAGTGAGACCACCATGCTCTATTTGAACTCTTCTTCCCTGCATTGCAGACTAGAAAATTCTTCCAGGCAGAAAATAGTGGCGGTCATAATATTTATCTTGTTTATTTCTCTTCCCTTATAGATTACAGTTCTGTACTTCCTTGTTTCCATCTAAAAATGGTTATATATATATATATATTTATATATATGTTTTTTATATTTATATATATATTTATATATATATATGTATGTGCATGTGTGTGTGTGTGTGTGTGTGTGTTTGTGTGTGTATGCCAAGTTTTATGGTTGTTAACACTGGGATGGGTAGTTTGTTAACAGTTATATGAATAGATGAAGAAGTGTCTATATCTAATTTTCAGGTTGGTCTGACCTCTAATCTGCAGTTAGACTGCCTTTTATTTGCTATCTGCTAAATTAGAAAAGTACTTTTTTCTGAGTGGGTGGTTTTCCCTTTATTTTGGATATAATACATCTTTGGGATAAGTCATGTTGTTGAGAAAACAGATGATAGAAAACTCAAAGGGGCTCTTTGTTTGTTTCTTTTGTGGAAGGGCAATTGTTGACCTCTGTAAACATTATTGGCTACTGTTGATCCTGCTACTATTGGTCCACAGTTACAAAAATGGGGCCAAGTAGAATAGTGGCCAGCTATCTATGGCTCTCACTTGTACTGGTAAAGCAGAGGGATTTACCCTACCCTGGAGAAAAACTGTAATGCAATTAAGAAGCCAGAAGGGGAATGGGAGGGAGATAAGCATATACATACCTCTTCTTTTACTTTTGCCCATATATTCTTGGATTAAAATTTATTTGCCAACCTAAATTGTTCAATTTTCATGTCTTCCCTAACATTCTCATGATTGCAGTTCTAGTCCCTTGAAATTAAGGCATATTAATTGGTTCCTGTAATAATTCTCTACCATGTCCTGAGGGAAATTTTATATCAGGCAAAAGTCCTTTTCTTCATTTCTTCATATCTGTTAGACTCTTCCAGAAGTTTGGTAGATCATTCATGTATTTAAAAACTGACTTCTATATTGTGGTAGTTGTGATAGCTGTTCAGCGAATATTTCCAGCTCCCTTCCTTCCATTACAATGGTGGAATGGCACTTTCTTTAAATAGCTTCTTTGGAATTTATGCTTCTCCAAGTGACATATTTTGACAAATGAATTGACCAAGGAAGTGATTGCTGTCATTTGCTGGCAAAAGCTTTGAGAACCAGGACACCATTGACCATGTTCTTTTTTTTGTTCACATGGTTTTTATTGAAGTATATGAGGGCTGTCCAGAAAAAAATCCAGCCATAAATACCTCTATTTTTCATGTTACATGACTGGGTACTTCCTGGACAGCCTTCATATATTGAGATAAAACATATATCAGTCTCAGTCATTGAGCAGAGCACCACTCCACCACCAGTTATAGAGACAAAGCTGAGTTAGACATAGAATGTCATTGAAAAATGAAGCACTGTTATGTTAAGCTATTAAAATTTTGGAGTAGTTTGATACAGAAGTATTACCCAACCTTTCTTTGCTAATATACCAACTCTCATTTTTTTCTCAATGACCATTTTGGCTGATTCTTATAAGTAGCAGATACTGAAAGTTTGTTCTTATGTCATCACTGTTGAAAGTCTAATGGTGTGTATGTGTGATATATATGTATTATACACACACATATATATATGTATATATAATTATTATATATTCAAATGACACTCGGTCATTCCAACTATGCATCTGGGAAGAGGAGAGATAGAGTACTTTCTAAAAAAAAAATTCATGTGAGTCATTAATTTTGAGAAGTGATGATTATCCATTTGGATATTTCAGATGACCAGATTTGCATTTTAAAGTATTAAGCCTTCTATCAGGATGACCCTAGGCATCCCAAAGGTTAATCATCAGAAGGCCATATTCAGACGACCTGATAGCTGTCATTAGGATAAGATACTGTAGGCCATCAAGGGGGAAAATAATTAACTTGCAAACTGAAATAATATAAATTCGACCCAAATGGGGAACCATAACTTCATACCCAGAAAAAAACCCCAGAGCATAAGTAATTTAGGGTTGCGTGCTAATTTCTACTCACTTTTGATGTGGGCAGTACATTTTTTTAACATAGTACATCAAATAGGTATTTTATTACAACATTGAAAGAAGTTCTTAAATATTAGCAATTCAAAGTCATGAGATGGCTTGAGAGAAAAACCAAAAAATACTGTTTGGCAATTATAAGGAAAAGAAAACCAACACTCAAGAGCAGACACAATAGTATGTTGGTTAATAGTATGAGTGATGATGGAAGACTGCCTACTTTCAAATTAGGTACTTCCACTGCTTTGGGATTCCAGAAAAATTACTTACCTTCTCTGAGACTCAGTTTCTTCATCTCTAAAACAGAGATACTATCAGTATTCACTTGTCAATGCTGTTCTACAGATTCAATAAAATAATGCATCTAAAGTACTTAGACTTGTGACTAGTACATAGTCATATCATTTCTTTTCAATAAAAATTAGCTATCATTATTATTATTATGAACCCAGTCATAATCAATCTTTTATGAATATGTTTTTAAAACTCTATATAATTTTTTATGATTTTCCCAAATATAAAACTTAACCAATCCTTTATATTGTACCCTCCTGCCTATGTATCCCTATCCATAGACTCCAAAGATATTAAATCATATATATCATTTATTCTAATGAATTCATTATATCAATAAGAGAGTTGAGGCTCCCTCAGAATAAATTTATCCATCTACATTGTTTTACAAGTAATTAATGTATTTAAATATTTCTATTATACGTACAAGTGCCCAGTAAATAAATATTTGTTTTACAAATACTTGAATCAATCATATATACCAACCATTTATGAACACATGGAAGATAACTTTTAACCTAAGAGGCCCAGGAGTCTTTATCTGGTAATTTTTAATTTTGATAACCTGTTTTGCATTAGCATGCATCTTTGACATATCCTAGGGTAGGTTTTCCTATATGCTTACTTGTTTTTTCACGTTAGTTCTAGATTTCCATATCAAGACTGAAAGTATAACACAGTAGTTTACAAAGTACTTTTTGAATCTAGTAATTTATTTGTAGCTCACAAATTATTTTCTAAAACATATTACATGAAAAGGTATTACACAGCTCACACATTTCCAAAAGGAAGGTTAAAAAGAGTTAGCTACATGAGATTCTGAGTCTGTACCTCCCACGAAACTAGATTTCAATCTAGAGCTTACTGCAAAGAAAGAAGAATAAAATTAACTAATATTTACCTATTGTGCTTCAATTAGCTAGAAAGCCAACCCCTTTCTTCTAATCTAAATCACACAAGTTCTATTGTGCCTATCATTGTTTTTAGCACTTCCAAATATTAAATATGATATTCAGATTCCAAAAAAGGTCATTAAAATCTAAGTAATAGCTTAATTCCACAATCATTTATAAAAGCCTTTTGTATGTCGGGCACTGCACTGAGTGCTGGGGATACAAAAGTGAGAGCACATGTATCCACCTTTGAGGAACTTATCCAGAGTTTGGAGTTGGACAGCTATGTAAGAAATGATTTGATGCAATGATGTGATAAGTGCCAAGAACTCTGAGAGCACCAAGGACGAAGCCTGTCTCAACCTGAGGATCAGCAATGCCTTCTGGATAAAGAGCACATCAGGCCAATTCTCACCCCTGTGAGCAGCGTCATTGGGTGAGGGGAGTGCATGATACAGGGGACTTCAGATAATGTATTACATCCTTTAGTTAATGGGGAACACTGAGGTATTGTAAGCAAGGTGCAAAATACTCAGTCATGTTTAGAAGGTAGGTGAACATCTCACCTGCCCTTTGGGCTGCATGTGAAACTGTACTTCTCAGGTCTATTGCTGTGGGTTTTGCCATATGATTAGTTCTAGCCAATAGGCTATGGATGATAATAAGGACATATGTCACTTCTGGGCCAAAACATGGGAGAGCCTCGGTGTGACCTGGTCAAAACATATATGAGCTGTGTAGTTTCTTTTTTCATGCAGTATGTTTTAGAAAATAATTTCTGAACTACAAATAAATTGCTAGATTCAAAAAGTACTTTATGAACTCCTGTGTTATACTTGTAGTCTAGACATGAAAATCTAGAAATAACATGTGAAAAAGCAGGTGAACGCACAGTAAAAACCTACCCAAGGATATGCCAAAGATGCATGCTCATGCAAAATAGGTTATCAAAACTAAAACTCAACCAAATAAAGACTCTGGACCTCTCAGGTTAAAATCATCTTCCTTGTATTCATAAATGATTGGTATATATGATTCATTCAAGTATTTGTAAAACTAATATTTATTTACTGGGCAATTGTGTGTGCAACAGAAGATATTCAAATACATTGTTCAATAGCCTGTATTTGAGAAGTGCATGTACAAGCAGAGATCCCATAAGCCAGATGGGTGGAATGCTGAATCTTCACAAGGAGTCCTAATGCAGAAGACTTTTGGAGAATGAGAAATAAACTATTGTTTTGTGAAGCCACTGAGATTTTTGTATCATTCATTTCTGCAGCATAACCCAGTTCGTGCTTACTAAAATGCATCAATAAGGGCTTATTATTTGAGTATGAAGGGTGAAGAAGGGAGAGGAGATGAGTATGGCTCCCATATTTCTGGTTTGATGAATGGTTGCATGCTTTAATGACTATCTAATGAGATAAAAATTCAAATGTAAAAACTAGCTAAATCAGTTAAGTGGCAATGTGATGATGTGTGGACTTTGAAGTACCTGTATGTCATCCCTATGGATGAGTTACTTAGGTACGTGATCCAGAAACTCAGTGGATTTACAGGTCTAAACAGAGATTTAGATTTCTCTAAATGGTAGTTAAAATTATGAGAATAAGATTATCCAAAAAAATTGTGAAAAAATTATCTAACAAATTTAGGCTAAGCAAGTAATTCAAATTTCCAAAATCAATTTCATCTGAATTACCCAATTTGGCAAAACACATTTTTAATTAAAAAAATTTTTTTCATTGAGAGTTGTCATCTTTGTAATTAGCAGTAAATTACTTTTTCTTAGCTTAAAATGAAAACTAAAACAAAAACATAATGGGCCTTTTCATATTAGTACAGTGTGAGTATGGTTTTTGTTTGCTATCTCTTCTTAGATTTGGATATTTTCTTTGCATTGCCAGCAGGTATTTCACATTAGTTTGTGACTTTTTAGTATTCTCCCATCTTTCTATGGATCTGGAATCCTGACTTCATTAATGTTCAATGCCACATATTCAGTAAAGGTGTTCATTTAGGTGTAGGGAGAAACTTTAAAATCAGTATCCTTTATACAAATCATTACCCAAAAGTGAACCTACAGATTATTCATGATCGTGTGTGTTTGTCTTAAGCATGTCAACATGGTTAGTTATTTCACAGTAAATACTACAATCTTCTTTATTTCTTACATTTTTATCTCCTCCTCCTTCTCTTCTTTTCCCTCCTCCTTTTTCACTAAAATATGAGCTCAGAGAAATAAGGGATTTTGCCTACCTCGTTTCTGTTAAATTCCTAGCACTGTACCTGGCATGTGGTACTCAATCACTATCTGTTGAGGCTGTTGAATAAATGAATGTGTAAATATTGAAGGAAAATGTAACATAACAAAATACTTGTTTTGTTTCCTGCATTAATATGAGAATATGATCACTGTTTGTTTTATTTATTTTTTTGGTGGGGGGAGGAATCGAACCCAGGCCACAGCACTGAGAGCACTGAAGCCTTAGCCACTACACCACCAGGGAACCCCCTACTGTTTGTTTTAAAATAAAAATTGTATAGGGCATTTAATCATTCCTTTTCTCATTCCTGCCTTTTACTCACATGCACATTCAATCCTTTGGCAAATTCTATATATTGTGCCTTCATAATATATCCCAAATCTGACTTCTCTAAGCTGTACCACCCTGATCCTAGCGTCTCACTTCTCTACCCTGGAACAGGCGTGTATTTATTCTGCTGGTGGCTAAATCAATAGGTGATACAGCCAGTTTTACGTGCCGAGATGCAGGTTTGTAGGCTATTCACTTTTTATGCACAGATGTAGGCGGCCTCAGTTGTTGCAGACGCACACTCTGGACAGGAAATGCCTGAGGCCTGTTCGCCTCCCCGCCCTGGGCCTCTGTGCAATGGCCCGAGGACTGCCGTTCACTGGTAGTGCCTCAGCTCGCACTCACTACTCAGCTTTTCATTCAGGATCCAAACCGTTTTAACAAATGCAAAAGTTTGATAATACTCGCAAGTAATTGAACTAATAGGACCATGCCTCTTTAATATAAGACTTAATATTTCATAAGAGCCTATGAAAATTCATCCTCAGTAATATATTGAGCTTCTCTTACATAAAATGAAGATTGAGAAGAGAGAACACTGGGTTGCAATTCTTGTTTTCATGGTATTGTCCTAATCATTTTCCCTTGAAATAAAATAATAAATTTTGTAAGTAATTATATCGATAGATACTTTTTAAATTATCCGTATGCATATTTCAACCCTTCCGAAAGCCCTATGGAATTATTAATAGGTATTATTATGCCAATTTTTACTGAGGGTTTTGCTTCTTAGAAGAGTTAAGTAATTTGTATTATCCTTGGTAGACAGATAGAAGGAAGGTTCATCTGACACTAAAGCCCTACTTTCTTTCCATCTTTCCACTTCAGGGTGCCCAGACATCTCATTCCCAACCCCTGCCAAGCACAAAGGGGACCCTACCACACCTTTTCCCAAGGACCTGCGGCATCCTGATTTATTAATGAATTAATGCACGTCCTGGCACCGAAAGGGCCTGTTTGAAGAAATCTATTCCTGATTGGAAGAGCCTTGGGAAAGTCTAATCTGCGATGACCTTTAGGAAAATCCCAGCCTTCAAACCAAAAGGCCCTGACCCAGAGATCAACTCATGAAGTGCAACTCTCGACACACTCGTGACTCACAGCCATCAGTTTTACAAGCAGCCCACTCTCTTTTACTATCCTCCCTGGGTGACAGCTGACACTCAGGCTCCTGGTGCCCAGAGACTGGGACCTGCCAGGTGGTAAGGAAGTGTGCAGCAGGATTAAAGAGTACCCTGCTAATGCTGGAAAGTTTGTAAAGAAAGTACTGAACACAGACTTCCCATAGTATCAAAAGGAAAATTTATGCATCGCCTTTGAGTTCAACTTCTCCATTAAAGCTTTTTCCCTATAATCTAGGGAGTTCTTATCTTGGTGACTTATGATGTTATGGAGGGGCTCATGCATGGAAAATGTCAATAGAAATAGTAACTCTGGAAGGGAAGGGCCTCCTAATTAGTCCCCATTTAGATTTTATGATGGCTTTGAGATCTGCTCGTCCTGACAGTGCGCTCTGTGGTTACATATTGTTCTAGCCTGAGGGAACCATAGGAAAATCCAGATTTATTGTACCTATCATACCAGCATATTTCATTTGCCATTATGAGCAGCCATCTCGCAATGATGCAGGAGTATTTATTACAGATTAAATTGTAGGACCTGGATGGTTTAGTGAGGTTCTTGAGGTATCATTTATGTCATTAACTGGCTCATTATCAGATCTGCAAATCTCCATTCTTTTCTGAGCCTTCTGTTTGAGCACGGAGGCTTCTGGGCTCGGGCAGCTTCCGGGGCCGTATTTTGTGGTGGCCTGGTCATTAAGCTTAAATACAGACAAAGCAAATCGCTTACATCACCCCCCACCCCACCCCACTCCTACCCGTGCTTTTCTTTTTTTTTACCTGATTTCCTGGAAAGTGGTGGCAAATGCTTCTTTAGGGCTATTTGCTGGGCTCGAGGTGGAATGTTATTATCCATCCGGCTGCCCGTTTCTGCCCTGGTGCTGGTGTGTCTGAAGCAGTATGGGGGAGGGGGGGCGGTGATTTTTGAGCTGCAGGATTCAAGGGATTTATTTTCTGAGGTGGCTAACGCTAATTAGGTTAGGAGTGCCTGGCTGCCTTCTACAGACGCAGCCTCCAATTTTTCTTCTCTGATAAATAACCCCACGTTTGAAAGCCAGGAAGGGAGAAGAAAGTGTGTGAAATTTAATTGTGGTTATTTAGGAAGTTAGCTGTTCTTCTGTGCTGATTATCTGCGGTGAGAGAGTTCAGTTTTCATGTCCTCCTGGTGCCTCTGGGATTGCATTTTAATTCTACCTGGGAACCTGAAGGAAGAGGATTCACTGATGGCCGATTATGATTTTTTTTTTCAAGATAGCAACATATTTCTGCCTAAAACATGCTGGTGAGCGTTTTCAGGAAGGAATCTGCAGACCACACTGTTCACCCCCTACCTCTCTTCTCTGGTTTAGTTTTTCTATTTGCATTTATTGTTTGACTCAAAGTAGGGGTTCTTTGTTGTTGATATTTGCCCTATTTACTTTCCTATATTGCTTTTTCATAAAGCCCAGGGAATGGCATTTAAGTTGCTGCGTTCTTCGGTATTAAAACACTCTCCATACAGGCACAAAAGTACCTACAGAAATGCTGAAATCAAATACATAGATTATTTGGGAGAGAAGTGCCTTGTGATTTAATTGTTGAGTATAATTAATTCACTGCATAGACAATAGTTGCTGGTAAAGGCGTATTTTTACAAAGGAAAATTACAGGTGGAAGCCATTGTGTGCTCTTTAAAAGGGATTTGATATTAGAGAACTGGATTTGAGACAACAGATTTGGTTGACCATTAATATTTATACAGATTAATCCTTATAAAATATTGACTATAATTGTGGAGAAGGTATACAAACTTTTATATCTGCAACTATCCCTTTACAACTAAAAAGAAAGAAATTTGAAATGCCCTGGCTGAACAGAAATGAGTATCAGGGGATGTAGAACAAGCATTTCTCACCACACACACTAAATGTACCCTCATTTAGCACGTGAGCTGGTACTCAGCATTTCCCAACAGAAGCCGAGCAGCTACTTTTAATCAGTTATATCAGAGGGAGCTGCAGAAAGCTCCTCATTTTTACTTGTTGCTTGCAAGTTGGAGTTAACGAAGCAATGTAGAAAGGTCAGAAGGCATCATTTTTACTTTTTGCCACTAAGCTGGATAATTGAGGCTTGATAACGGCGCCATTGCCTCTATATTGCAGCAAGAACAAATTGCCCAGCTCTGAAGAGAGCCTGTCACTTTTACTAAGCACAATTTGATAACAAGGATTATATAATTTCTAATTTACCCTTCTTCATATTCAGTGTCTCTCCCACATATTGTTTTGAGACATAAAAAGATTTTAGAATAAATAACGCATGGTAATTATTTGCCACCCATCCTCAACGTGCAAACAAAATTAGTTGACCCCTAAGAGTTGTCTTTTTAGTTATGACACATTTTTCTCTAAAGCTTAAATAATTTTAAATTATTTTTCATGTGTACCTCATAGGCATTGTACTATTATATTACTTTGTATAAAGAAAAAGGTTTAGGCCTTGGTTCCTTACACCTACCTCCCCCCCCCCTAAATCTTTAAGAACTATCACTTGTAAACAGAATTTAGGGGAATATGCAAAATTTCTTAAGTGTTTAATTCTGTTTTGGTACCCTTGTTCTTGTCATTTATTTTCAAGTCAGCCCTTTAATAAGAGTTGAGTAATGGGGCTGGAATAAATTGCTGATCAGAGAATTACCCTTCAAATAGCATAAATGCTTATATTTAAGAATAATTTTTCACTGAACGTTTAATGACATTATCTTACATCGAAGCTAATTTTAGACTCCCTATTTTTAAACAAGTGCAGTATTTAAGGGAAACATCTATAAGCACAACTGCTTGTAATATTGTTTATGTAGTCTGTTGATAAGTGTGTTAAGCAGATTATAATTATATACATGTGTATATATATGTGTGTGTGTATGTGTAACACTTTACCTGAGTGGATAGCCAATTAAGCAGAACTTAGCACTAAATAAGTCATCTCTCATACCCACTGTATAAGAGTACTATAGGCATTCTTGAATAAATAAATCTGTGCTGCTATAAATAGGCTCTTTGAAATAAGAGATTCTAATTTGAGGTTTCTTTGTAATGCTCCTCTCACCAATCTTATTGCTTGGTCTTTTGCATTATAGTCTTAATATTGAGCTTGCTCATTAATCTCCATCCTTTTTTAGGTTAGACTAGGCTGTTCTTGTAGCTGTAGTACTTGCTGGGTTGCCGTAGGAACAAGAGATCTGAGTAAATATGCTTATGGAGAAAAAATGACTGCTAATTAAATGTGAATAGCATTTATAAATTGCCTAGTTCTCACAAAATGCAAAACATAATATGCTTTGATGTACTTCATTAGTAAAAGGCACCTATATTTTTAAAATATATACTGGTAGAGAAAACCAAATTTTAATGCAAAAATGGATCTTTATGTGGTTACGTTTTTTTCTGCTGACTATAAATCCTGTAATTTAATGCGGATATCCTTTTACTGCATTTACATGGCAAAGGAAGACATTTGGTTGGCCTGTGAAAGTGCTGGAAACCTTTACTATTCCCTCACCAAAGTGTAATTCTTTTTTTATTGTTGGAACTATAGCTTTTCTATTACATTTTAGACAAAAAGAAACTGGCTTATCACGTCCACTCCAAATCTAAGTAAGTAATATTTTCACATCACAGAGTGCTGTGGTTTTTCATGCATATTGCCCAGAAAATTGAGACTTCGGTGTGAAACTACAAAGCAAGCTTGCAGTCATGGCTAGCTTTAGTTTTGCTTTGTTTACTGCTACAACTCACCCTTTCCAAGATGTTAAGTCCCCAACTTTATTATCATTCTGTATGTCACAGCAGATGATCTAACCAGGTATCCCCTTTTGATTCTGCAATTTAGGATTACAGTCTCTAACTGTAATGTTTTCTCTAACATTTATCTTTTTATTTGGGGGGCTAAAAGTTTGGGATTGCCTTCTTTCTAAACAATTGATAAATAATTCGTCCATAGCACTCTGGCATAAGATGATTATTGCAAGCCCTATCTATGATTCCAGGACAGGCAAGCCATTAAGTTAAATGGGCCGTGGGCATAGTTATGTTAACTTCTAGGTTAACTGAGGGAACTACTGCAGTTTGATTATTATTTTCTAAAGATCTCTCTTCTCAGAAAGACTACCCAAATCTCTGGCTGGCAGAATAGCAAAGAAATACATTTCAAAGATTTTTTTTGAAAAAATGTCTTCACTGACATACTTTATATTTCTCTTTGTTACACATACACACACACACACACACACACACACACACACACAATCAATCAATCACAACAAAAAATAATCCTTGGACTCATATCCTGTCTTTAATCAGAGCAAGAGGTACTGGGTCACAATGAGAAGCCTAGGTGACAACAAGAGTTTTTTTTTTTTTTCTTTTGGCTGCATAGAAATCAATCCTGTGTGTGGCTCGTGTTATCTGAGCCTGAAAAGTTGGCTCAAGGAAAGGCAGTAGGAGTCCAGCTGCTAGCTCGGTGGGTGTGATTAGGGCCACTTTTTCTTTTTATCGATTTTCAGCAAAGTGTTGGTTGCCAAGCTATGTGCCAGGCTGAGAGTAGGAACAGAGATGTGTTGTTTATTTTCTGGACTGGTCTTATTTCTTGAAGTAGCTAAACTAACTTTTTATATCTGTTCTGGAAGAACATAACTGAGTAGGATGATGCTTAACATTTAACAGACACTATACCTGTGCTGTTTTCTAATGCATACTATTTTTTATAGTGTTTTGCATAGATTTAATTTAAAGTTTCATACATTTAATAAAGTCTGATGAATAAATTATAGGCATTTTGTAGACCTTCAATAAACTAATATTTAATTGAATAGCATATCTTAAAAATGATCAATGTTTAAATAAAATTTAAATTTCTGCTTTCTGGATTAAATTTAACCTTTTAAATGCTGTAGGTAAATAAGCCTTTTATATTAAAATTACATTATTAAGTTTTGGTGAATCAGCAGAATTGATTGAAAGGTGATTATACTAACACAGTAAACTATACTTTTTGTTCTTGTTGTTAATTTGTTTTGTTTTGTTTTGATTTAACTTAATAGGAAAGGCATTGCCTAAGTATACTAGTTAGGTTCTCAATATTAATTGCAACCCATCTATTTAAGAAATATCATTTTATTCTGGTTCCGATGTTCAAAATCTTGGTAATTCTTTGTGTGATTGTGTATACATCATAATAGATAATTTTCATTGAGCATTTGCTATGTACCAGGAGCTATGAAAAAGACTTTATATGCATTATCTTTTTTAATCTTCATAAAACTCCATAAGAGAAATACAATCACTGCCTCATTTTTAGGTGAAGAAAATGAAGTTCAGAGAGATTTAAGTAATTTACTCAAGATATAAGTGATAGAGCCAGAATTTAAACCTCAGCCACATTTCAGAGTCTCAGGCTTAACCCTTTCATCACACTTCTAGTTTTCATCTTATAAAAATTAATAAACAGAAACCTCATTTAAAATGAAATCGTGAGGCCAGAAGGGGGGTGCTCTCATACCCCACATCTATCACAGATCCCAATAGTAAGAACTTTTGGTTTATAATAGCTCTCCCAAACTCCTCTTCTCCTCTATGAAAGTCTTTTTTGCTTTGTTTCTCAAGAGTTGCTTCTGGTTCTCCATCCAATAGCATGCTTCGAATTGCAATTCTTCATTGTTCTTGAATAAACCTGCTCTGCTGGGGAAATACCTGGCTCTCTATTTCTTTAAGGTCAACAATCTCAACTTCTTTTTCTCTGTGATCCTTTACTGCAATAGCCCTTCCCTTGCAAAATCATCTGTGCTTGGTGATCATGTGATGCTTCTTTCTTTAACTATTATTTATATATAATGGGCATAATTCTGTTTTTCTTTAACTACTATCAATACAGACTTTGGAAAAATTGTGGCAAAGTATGATATAATTGCTTAGTCCAGGTCTAATTTACAACCAATTTTCAATTTGTGTGTCTTAAGCAAACCGGAAGCGTTTTGTTTTAGCATCTGCTTGCCCTTCTTCTGAAATTCACATCTTCTTTTAAAGTTTTGTAAAGTTATTTTCTGACAGTATTTCAGGAGATAAAAATTATTCATATAAAGGTTGTGGTTGTCCCAAAAGATTGATTTTTATATTAAAAATAAAATAAATCATTGATTCTTAAACCTATTAAGGGATTAAATTATTGATTTGGATTAAAAACAAACATCAACACTTCCATAATTTTGTCACATCTGGGGTTCCATTTTTCACTTAGAAAATGAAGTTAAGCTCTTAGAAATGCCTTATACAGGGTCCCTTCACACACACTGAAGTCCAAGCTTCTGATACGTTGGGTGTTGTAGTGACTCTTATCTCTACGCACCACAAAGTACCATACGCACTGCCTGATTATCTCAGTCTCTCATCAGAATAACATTTCAAGATGGGACTATAGCCAACTCAAGACACTAAACTGAGGGATTAATTTTAGAGAACATTTATGTTCCAAAATAATTTAGAGATTTTTTTTTTTACTGAGTTTGATAACTTGTGTTTTTTTAAATTTCTTATGTAAAAAATAAAATATTTAGATCAGAAAATGGAATGCCTCTATTGAGTTCCTCTTCTCAGTAAAGCAGACGCTAGTGGACAGAGGAGCCACTGAGGGGACAAAGACTAGGTCCTCATCTCATTCTAGCCATGGAAACTCTGTCAGTTTCCTCCACATTTAAAAGTATATTTTAAATCTATTCTAATTACTATGCAATAGTCTTATAAGGATCATGTGATATAATATGTGAAAGTTTTTGGAGATTTTTGAAGCAATGCATTATTAAGTGTAAGATCTTATTAGCTTAGTTTTTTTTTAAATCTTTCTCATATAGGCTAAACTCTGGAATCCTTTATCCAGTTCTCAAAGCATGTTGCTATTAATGAAGGATAAGTTCTATCAGGATATAATATTATTATTTTGGGGGGCACGACCATACCATTGAATTTTGCATAGCCTCAATTTTTCAGCTCTTGGTCTACACTGGGTTCAATAAACTACACAAATATTTAAAGACTAATTATAAATTACCACCTATAACAATGCATAGCAGTTTAGCATTGCATTATCTGATTATGTAATAATTATAAGGTAGTAATAATTGTGCAGTGACTATACATTGTTTAATCCTCACAACAATCCTATGACTATTTATTACTTCCTTTTTTATACATCTTAGATTTGAACTCACATTTCAACTCAACTCAGATCTGATTTTAAAGCCTTTGTTCTTGACCATAATTCATATTGCCTCAGTCTCAAGGAATGAGGCCACTTTTTCTTTTTCTTTTTCTTACAAACCAGGAGTGATACATTTCTTTCTTGCCTTTAGCAGCAAAAATTTTGAAAGCTATATACTTGTCAAAATAATACTCAGATTTTGAAATTCCATGTTAGATATGCCCTCTGAGACATTTTCCAAAGTATATCATTTCTGAAAATTATATTTCCCTAATTATATTCTCAGCTGTTTTGTCCCCAAACCATAGTAAATACTTTATTAATTCAATTTGAATATGAGTTGTTTCTCACTGCTTCCAAAAGTCAAAGCACTTGAAAAAAAATTTTTTTAATTTTTAAGTATATTCAAATTTTATATTCTAATTTCTAAAAGAATTACATTATTGTTCTTAAATGCACTGACTGCTATCAGTATCATTAAAACATGATATCTTTAATCATAGAAGATGACAGTTTTGGAAGGGGGGAAGAAATCACCCAAAGTTTAAGTTTCAGTAATTTGGTTCAAAATGTAAAAAAAAAAAAATGATTTTTGCTTTTATTTCAGGGCTTTAATTTCATAAATTAGGACACTGGGGTATAAAGAATATCCCAGTTATTACTCAAATCCTATTTCCCTGGCGTTTGATCTCATTAAGTTTCTTTTTACATGTACCTTGCATTACTCACCAAGACCACAGATAGACAACTGACCATTCAAAAGTGAGATTATATGTCATCCTCAATCTCTAAATATCTGGAAATTGCTTACTAAAATTATGCATATGTCATGCAATTACTTCTTTAAAATATAACTCCTTTTACCTAAGAATCAACTAGTGTTAAACAAATTCAATAATGCACTAACTACAGAAATAATTCCTTCTGTAAGATCTACCTCAACAAAAGAGCTTCCCAATTTATGAGATCTTTGAATAAACATTTAATATATCAGTAAAGTAGGAAAACAACTGTGTTTCTTTCTGAAAAACTAATCAAATGTATGTGCCTACAATGATATGTATGAAACAAGTAATTTGAATTTGTAATTCTAGATGTTTAAAAAAATGTTTTCCTCAATGTAGTCTCTTCAGGTATTTGAGTACCTTGAAACTCAAAGCTGAATAATGCATTTTCACAACTTCGGTGAGTTCACAATGAAATAAGATACAATCAGTGATGGCACTGTGAATGTAACAAGTATAATAAAAGTGGCACAGAAGCAGAAAGCAAGCTCTAGACTTACAGGAGAAGACACATGCAGGAAGTATGGGGGAAGAAAGGGCATGTATCCCAGGTAACACACAAATGTGTGCAGGGAGGTAATGTGAAAGTGAATGGTAGGTCTGGGAAGATGAAAGGTACAAGAGTTCACAAAGGCAAGAACATGAGATATGGGAAAGAATGAAAGAACTTGATCAAAGTATTATATTAGTATCTTGTGAGTTTGCAGAAGGCCTTTCTTTGTCCTGTTAGCAATGAGTCATCATGCAATGGTTCTAATCAGAGAAAAATCTCATTGTATCTGTGTTTCAGACAAATAGTAGTATTCACATTATAGAGAATGAACACCAAACAATGGATTAAAAATAAGGGTAGTCATATCACTAAATTTATTTTTAAACTCCAAAATATTTTTTAAATAGGTCAGAGTGTTTCTTATTTTTCTGAACCACTTAAGCCTGGTTTTAGATTTCAGAAACTCTTTATCCATCTCTCTCTCTGTCTCTCTGTTTAAATCTTACTTACCTCCAGAATAGTATTGCTTTTTTCCCTTATGATGTTTTCACACAAATATGGAAATGCACCGACCACCAGGCAAACTGTCACTTGCTTATTTTTCTCCAGCTCCTTTCAGAACCTTTATAGTGGAAGTTTGTTTGTTTCTTTCCTAGCATCTATCCCCACCTTTCACATCACCAAAAAACCCTACTTCCCCTAGATATTTATGTACATCTAAGTAAGTTCATGCTATCTTAAGATCCAGAATGAAGACCTGACCTAAATTAATCAGTGTATTCCATTCCCCTGGCCAACTCACTGGTTTAACAGTGAGCAGAAGGTCTAAATTGGTTCAATCTAACTGGATTTCAGAAATTTGCTAGAAATAGTAGAATAAAAACATTTTTATTTTTCTTCGCTGAAATAAATCAAGAAAGCAGCTAGATCTGAAAGCTAGTGGCAGCCAATATAGATGACAACAACGGAGCTTGGTGAGGATGGATCCAAGTGGAGAGGAGATAAATGGAAAGAAAGAAATCTAGTTCTGATCAAATAGCTTGAGACATTGGGCCAAGATTTACCTAAAGCCAGATTATCCCTGGACTTTTAAGTCATTTGAGACAATAACATTTTCTTTATTGTTAAATTATATTGATTTAAGTTTTCTGTATTTACAACTAAAATAATTATAACTTTTAACATATCAGTGCTCTGTGGTTTGCAATTAACATGCTACATTTCCTTCTAGGTATTTTGTTGCCAGAATAAAATATTTTATATATTTAAATACACTCATACTTGGATATTTTAGTGTTTTTATATTCCCTTATGACTAATAATAACCTTGAAAGTGTATGTAGAATATGTATATAATTTAAATGTGATATTAGCTTTATTTAATTTCACACTATAAATACAGGGTCCTGCACAAATAAAGCCCCTTTTTATGAGTAGGTAATCTATACCAAATCTTTTATTACAAAATCATAAGCATGTATAGCTATGATTTTGTAATAAAATCATTAATTCAAGTCTGGGCATTACTTCTGCCATACATAAATCTTTTATTACAAAATCATAAGCTTGTATGACTATGATTTTGTAATAAAACCATGTTAAGTCCAGGCATTACTTCTGCTGGACCTTATATTTAATTTAACAAATAAAATAAAATTATACTTTAGAAGAAGGAGGACAATTTGACTCTATGTTAATGGAAATGTATAACTATGGTTTTAAAATTTCTTTTACAGTTTTAGTCTGAGAAAGATACATAGTTATTTGATTCAAAACAATGGGTTTTCAATAAACTTTAGACAACTGCATAGATTCCTGATAACTTCAGTGTTTTTCAGAATAATGATTGAAAAGACATGAGGTAGGCAGGCAAACATTTTGGAATTCTCAGAGTAGCACCAAGGGAACCAAGGATATGTAATTAAATGATATCATAAATTTAAATAAAAATTTGACATAAATGTAGAAGTACCAAAAGACATTTTTCATTTTTTTAACCAAATAAGAAATAACATTTTTAGATTTTGTTAGATTTTTCATTAACTAGTTATATCATAACTATCTATAGTAGATAGAACCTTTAACAGTCACCAAAGAGAGCTGCTGCCCAGTAATAATTGCCTTAGTTTTAACCCATTATTGTTGAAATTCGAGGTCTCTGTGGTTTTTACCTCTAGAAGCTTGCCATTCAAGTATTGGTCCCAGTGTGGTCTCTAATATGCACATGGTATGTGGATCAAATTAAAATGCAGATTCTGATTCCACTCACCTGGGAGTAAAGCTTGAAGATTTTGTATTTCTAACAAACCCACATCAAGCTGACCCTACTGATCCTACCCACGGTATCTTAAGAAGCAATATGTCAATTCTTACAAAATTCATTAAAGAGCAAAACCATTTTAATGCTTATAGTATTTTTAAAATCTATTTTTTTATTAACATAGCCATGGAGTCATGAAATTTTAGACTGCAAGGACTCCAAGACTTCCACAACAACTGTGCATTATACATACATACATATATATATATATATATATAATATATATATATATATATATAATATATATAATATATATATATTATATATATATATATAATATATATATTATATATATATATATACACACACACACACACATACATACACTCTGGGGAAGGGGCTCTGACCAGTGTTCTCATCACTTTACTAGCAATCTGTTCAAGAAGACTGTTAATCTGGTTGTTCAGAGCTCAGAATATTAGGAGAGGAGACCCCCCTCAGAAAGAAACTGGAATTATCTTCTGGAGGGCAGGCCTCCTGTAGTACAGGATTCTCCCACTAGGTGAGTGTTCTAGGAACCATCTGCGACTGAGCACCAGCTGATGCTGTGAGAAGCTGCATTTGGCTTTAGTAAATTTTTTTTGGAAGCTCTTTCAAAGTGATTGCCCATTTCATGATAAATGATTTACACAAACAACATGCAACATGACAACACACCTGCCCATATTGTGCCCAGTGTTCAGTAGTTTTTTCCCCAAAATGGCATGACCCCCTACCCCACCCTTCCCATTTACCCTATCTCACCCCCAATGACTTTTTTCGTTTCCCTGGGCCAAAAAAGTCCTCAAAGAGAAATATTTTGCTGATGCAAAAAATGTCAGAAGCAGTAAAAGGCATCAAAATCAACGAGTTAAAAAACTGTTGTGAACAGTGGGCCAAGTGTCTTGATAAGCGTATAGCATCAAGTGGAAGAGGACTTTGAAAGTGACTGAAGTTTAAACATGTAAGAATAAATAACACAATCTTTTACAAATAAATTCTAGGGCTTGTTGGGCCCCTACTTGTAAGTGGGTCACTTGTTTCTTGCTTGTTAAAGTGCCTTAAAGGCCAACACCCTTACAGCGCCCGCTCTCCCTTTCCTGCCATGAACGCTCATCCCCCGCCTTCCCGCCTCCATTCGTGCAAGCAGGTTCGCGACCCCGCTCTGCGGGCGCGCTGCTGTCTCCCTCTCTAGCGGCGCCACTCCGTGCTTGTGTGTGGACAGAGAGAAGAAGAGAGAACACTTGCATGGCTGCAAACTCCAGGCCTCAGCCCGTATTCCAACGCACCCCAGGGACAAGAAAGCATCGTGAACGGTGTGCTGCAGTCCGGTTAGGCACGTAATGTTCTCTGACTTAGAGATAAGTTTGCTAGGAATTCTGATTATAAATCCTCTGAGGAACGTATTCTGTGTTACTGACGTGCCCGGAACGTCGTAGTAGATCCCCAACAAAAACATTTACCAAGTGAATGATTACTTCTTCTATGAAATTCTGTAATGTTATAAGGAATGCAATTTTTTACATAATATCTCTAATTCTGCACCGCTTGTCAGTTTTTGAAACTATTGCAAAAATGACTCTGCTTTCTCTTAGAAGATTCTAAAGTTTTTACCAAACAATTTTTTTTGCTTTTAGTATTAAACTTTGTTTCTATTCATTATGTAAACTCTTCTGTGCTTAAGTAGAGCAATATGAAAATAGGATATAAAGCCTCACAACATTACTATCCAACTCTTGACTTTATAATCCCATGAAGGTAAGGGACATTTGAGACCCAGCAGAGTGGGCTTGGTCCCCAGAGACCCTTGGGATGTGTTTCCCACCCCATACACCCCACCAACAACATGGCTCAGAAGGCATATCTGAGGGTGCAGCTCCGGTTTCTTGTCATTGAATTTAGATAGAAAAGAGGACTGCAGACATAATGTGCATCTAGGGTACCTCTCAAGTATGTGACAATTCTTTTTGGGGCCCTTAAATTCACTCATGTGGTGTTAGAGGTAAAGGCAGCAATGCAGAAAATTAAATTAGGCAGAGAAACAGCCGTCAAAAAAGTGAGGTTTCATTTCAAATTGCTTATAGAAAAATGAACCTTCAGATTGTCTTTGCATCATGGCCCTATATGGAAGACTCTCTTTTTGTATTTATTGTGCGGGTGACAACTTTCTCTGGGTTCGTAGCAGCCAGTCATCCTGTTCCTGGATGGAAAGGCTGGTTTGCTGAGTAAACTTGGCGTTGCATTAGCTCGGCTATGAGATCAGATGAAATTGATTTTTCTATTGTCCATGATGCCCAGGGCACCTCTAAATGCTAACTCAGTTGTTAATTTTTCAGATTTTACCTGATATATTTACAGTATTTCACACAAACTTTTAGTTACTTGTCCTGAAAACACTTAACTTCACTTAATTTCCAGGGCATCACGTTCTCTTGGTTTTCCTCCCACCACTCTAATTATTACTTAGCAGTGATTTATGCTATCCTATCCTCATTTCCCACGCAGCTTCCCTGTGTTGGAAAGCGTCAAAGCTCAATCCTTACATTTACCTCTTTTCTCTCTAAATTCACTTCAAGGGTGAAGTTCGTCCAGTCTCTTGATTTTAACTGCAATTTGTACTCACTACTTCTAGACATGTCTCTAAACCACCCCCTCTCCTAAATTCCAAGTTCATAGATCTAATCACCTACTTAACATCTCAAGACATCTTAAACTTAAATGTATTCAAATCCTGTTTACCATCCCCTCCAATTCTGCTTCTTTTGAAATTTCTCCCCATGTAGAAATACAGTGACTCCATTGTTTCCATTACTAAGGGTTCAGACCTTGAACTTGGCTTTGGTGCCTGTCTTTCTCTCACCCGCCACATGTAGTTGGTAGCACATGCTGCCAGCTCTCCCCTTCAAGTAGGTCATTATCGAACCCCTTCTTACCCCGTTACCACTACCATCAAACCATCATTGCCTCTGGCTTGGATTTTGTCAATAGCCTTCTAATAGAGGACCCTGCTTCAGCCCTGTGTCCTTACCACTTCTCTACTCATAACCTCCAGTGGCTTCATTGTATAAACCCCAAAATTAAAACAAACAAACAAATAAAACAGCAACAGGTAATGCACTTTACATCAGCCTACAAGGCCTTACACGATCTTCTCTGACCACTCAAACCACATTGCTATCATTTCCCCCTGCCGTGCTATGCTGCTGACATGCTGGGTTCCTCTTTGCCCGTGAACATGCCAGGTGCTCTAGCACCTCAGCTCGAATCCTCCCCCCAAGACTGGCTCTCTTACCTCCTTCATGTATTTGCTCATATGTCACTTTCCTAATGAGGCCTTCTCTAATATTCCTATTTAAAATCACATTGCCCCCTTTCAGGGCATTCCTTAACCTACTTTCCTACCTTAATTTTCTCCATAACGTTAATCAGCATCATACTTAGCAATATTTATTTGTTTATTTGTCTCCACCCACTAGAATGTAAACTCTATGACAGTAGGGGATGTGTCTGTTTTATTCACTGCTATGTCTACCCTGTGTCAGACACTCAATAATTATTTCTAATGAATGAATAAATAAAATCAAAAGTAATAAATAAAATGCATCATAATAAAAATACATATTTTTTTTATTTAATAGAATCTTCTCTCAACTTGCCCCTTAGAAAGCTTACACTCAGCATCACAGACACTGCAAACAGGTACTTTCCTGTCCCTGTTTCATATTCTAAAAGGCAGAGTGTAGTCATATGTCATGTGTATGCTGATGAATAACCATTTATTCACCTTAAATTTTATGTAATTTAAATTTCTGAATAATGATTAAGGGTCCTAATAATAAATATCTTAACTGTGTTTCTACATCTTGTTTTAAATATCTTAGACTAAGAGAATGAAGCACAATAGAGGGCTTTATTTTCACTTGTGTTTTGAGTTTCTCATTAAGGTAAAATTGTGTGTGTGTGTGTGTGTGTGTGTGTATGTGTACACATCCAGTAAAAATATTTTCATGTGAAAATCTCATTAAATGCATCTAATATCTTATTAGGTCGGTGCCAGTTCTGGATAGGAACCTAAGTTGTACCGATCACCCCAGGTAGTGAAGGGTAGATATACTATGTATGTTGCTTGCTATTGACCTGCCAGTTTTGAAAAAGACTTCATCTTCTTCACTAGAAAATGTCATGGATTGCTGTAAAACACACAAGAGTTGATTTGACCTTCAATGAAATAATCATACATAAATTCATGTAAAAAGTGGCTGTGGGCTCACCACACTTTTTATTACTTAAGTGTACAATTAACAGGCATGGACAATTAAAAGAATAAAACAGTGATAATGAGCTGAGTGCACCCTATAATATTTAATAGTACTCTGACCCACCTCTTATTTAAGGCATAGATCTAATATTTACATTTTCCTTATTTCCCTAAAAGTTTATGTAATCACTGGTCAATAACTTAGAAATATGTCTTCAAAATTGTCCTTTCTGAAAGTAGATCATGAAAGGAAAAAATGACATCTGTATGGCCAATTAATTGTCTTAACAAATTGTTTATTAAAAAATTATATAAATTTAATAGCAAATAATTAAAACAGAAGTTTTTTCTTATGATGAAGGGACAATACATTTTCTGTCTTCCAAGATTATTACTGAAACATGAGATCAATATAAGTAATTACAATATCATGAATACTTAAATTTTTCTCATGGTAAGAAACTTGTGATAAAATTATAGTTAATACCCTGGTTTTACTGCATAAACTTTCAACTGGAAAACTCAAACCAACTTGCCTTAGAATTATCTATCATGTTCCACTCTACCTGACTAAAAACAAATAATAGTAAGAGAAATGCCTGAGATCTAAGAATTTGCGGATTGCACACAGTCTTAAGGATACTTGAAACTTGCAGATAATACATTTGTGATCCAATAGTCAAAGCTGATTATTGTATAGACTCAGTGTATTCTGTTTTACATTTTTATGGCTTATGATTCTTTTTTAAGTTCTCTCAAAAGTAGTTAAAATCTAGAAAAAGAATACGTGAACAAACATTGTATGAAGCAATGGCTATATTAATAGTAATTCCAGAAATTCAACTTTCTGTTGTTTAGAAAATGGCACAAATTCAGTTCTGCAGGATTTTGTACACTAAAATGTTGTAAGTTTGGGTATAATATCATTACATTCTAATTCATAGGCCCTATGTCTAACCTAAATGCACAGTGCCAAATTAATTACCCTTTATGAGCAAATGGAAATAGAAGTTTATATTGAGCATCTTTGTATATACCATCTTATTATTTAATTTTCTGTACCACCACACATTTAAGACCTTATCATATACTGTCTTCTGAATTTATCTCATCATATGCTCTACCATAGCAATTAGCTTAAAGCATATAGTAGGTACAAAGTAGAGGAAATTTAATGTTCCTTGTGATCACTTCCTCCTACCTGTGTAATCATCTAGCACACTCCTCAGCTTGCTTATTTTCTTGCTTATATAGTCCATCTGTGGGCAAGGGTGACAAGAAAATTGTTTAACAATGGGAAGTGATGGAGGCTCACAGGGATGTCTAAGCGAGGACTAAACCCTGAGCAGTGATGACTGGGTTCTTGTCTCTGTGCAACAAAAAATGCAAGAATAAGACAGATGTAGAAAGCAAAAATTGTTTATTAAAAACGAAAGCACAGGGAGGTTCCCTGGTGGAGTAGTGGTTTGGCTTCGGTGCTCTCACCACCGCAGCCTGGGTCCGATCCCCACTCAGGGAACAAACCAAAAAAAAAAAAGGAAAGCACACACTTGAGAGGGAAATGTAGGTGAGCCCAGACAGTGAATCACACTGAGGAATTTATGAACTGAGGTATTTATCCTTCCCTGGGCAGGAAATGGTGACATTCCATTGACATGATTCAGTCATCTCTGACCCTCTGTTTCCTGCTTTTTCTTCCTTATTTGGTTTCTCCAGAACTGTCATGGCCTCAGATGCATAATGGAAATTATAGTAAAAGCAATGCAAATGAGATTATAATGACATTATAATTAACCAAAGATCAGGTCCCAGTCATAGGGATAAGCCTCCCTGAAAGAAACTGGTTTTTGTCTTTCTCCAGCTTCAGGTACTGGAGACTTGTACCACCACTGAAGCACCTCACTTGTACCCTGAATAGGGTTATCGATTTCCTAGGTTACGTGTCCTGCCTCAATGTCAAGGGCACCAATGAATCAGAACAAGTAGAGTCACAGCACTTTAGCAGGATCCTGGAAGCCTTCTGCTGGATTGATGTTAACTATTTAATTGCCATGATGCAGCAGTAGTTGCAACGGTCTACCCTTGGGGTTGGGACAGCTAGGGCAGAGGGCACACTAAAGAGCTTGGGACAGCTATGTTTACCATCCAATACAGAAATAATTCAATATTTTAATAATCAACATGATAATGCCAGCATGGACTATCAGCTGACCACAATTTTATCAATTTCTATGATGCCAATTAACACATTCCTCAGGTGACCAACTAATCCACAGCTCTAGTCTTTAACTCATTTTCAACTGAAGACCTTTATTTTCAATAATCTCTTAGCTAGAATAAAACTGATATTTTGTCAATCCTTCACACTCAGGAAGTCCAAAATTTAGTGGATGTCCTTCCTCCATAACCATAATCTTTCAATTGTCTTCTCTTTCTCTGTAATGCCATGGCCACCCATTTTGACTCCCAACTTAGAAACTTGAGAGCATCTTTGACTTTACTCTCTCCCCATCTTCATTATCCTGATTGTCATTATATTTTATCAATTCTGCATCAGAAATAGCTCTGTTATCCATCCTCTTCTTCATTCCCATCCTGTGGTCATTCAGGTCCTCATGCCTTTTATTTATGTCATTGTAGCAGACATGGCTTCCGTCCCTACTGCCAGACTCCAAATTCTTATTCATTGTTAAATGCAGGTAAGACTAGGATGGCTTCCTTCTCCAACAAATTTGAAGAATTTGCATTGATCCCAAACTTGCTTCAAGCTTCTACACCTCAAATTTACCAATGGATTTTCCAGCCCCATTTCGTACCCATAGCTATACACTCGCATGTCCTTATCATCCTTTTTATCAATTTCTGCTCCTTGAATTAAATTAATATTTTTTCTTCACCTCTATACCTATGCTGATGCAATCCTATCTCTCTGGAAAGGCCCCCTTTTCTCTTCCTTCCCTATCAAAAATCCTACCTTGTCCCTTAAGGTTCACTTTTCCCAAAAATTCTTTTTCAATCCTTCCAGACAAAATCAATCACTTTTTAGTAGGTGCCCTACATGAGTCTTTTTAGTCTGTATTTTCAGTGATGATATTATGCCCTATTTTACTGTTATTTTGGTTCATTGATCACAAGCTTCATGATATTTGGAATTATATTTAAAGCCCAAAAGTGTCTAACGCAGTACCTTAATATTATAAATACATGAAAAGTTATTTGCAGTCCCTACATTAAGACATGATGATTCACTGTTTAGTATTTCCAAGGTGAGGCACTATATAGCTTCTCATCTGGGTCCTATCTCTAGAGTGAGCAAGAATGTCTGCTCCTATTAGATACAAATTCCCCAAGCAGCCGAGAAGAAATACAATTCAAACATAGTTAAATATCTCAGAACAATACATATATTACATAAAAGTGGTTTTGTTTTATGGGCAAAATATTTACTGCAAAGAAAATTTATAGACTTTGTGATTATATAAAAAACTTAATATGAAACCAAGAAATTACTTCTGCAATTTGGTATTGTCTGTAGATATCCCATCTACAATTCTTTTGGCCTAAACTCAGCTCATAAATTGAACGAAAATCCTTTGTAGTTGGAGTCTGGTTCATAATATGGAAGGTTTATTGATAGAGTTGACTTTTTTCCTATAAAGTACAGCAGCAATCCGAGAAGCACCTTGAATTGAATTCAGCAGACATTTATTGAACAGATATACTGGTGCTGGCACTGTGGGAGATTAAAAAAAATAATAATAAAAGATGAAGGCTGCATGATGCCTGCTATGAAGGGTTCCATGATCTCCTAGATGAAAATAATTCAAGGCCAGAACACATGAGAAAGCTCTTTCTGAAAAATACTGTGAGATCTTTCTTTTGAATGGAGCTTGACGGGCAAGTCTTGCAACGAGTACATTGAGTTTTTTCTATTTGTTGGGGAAATGAGTGCACTAGTCAAACCTTTCTTGAGTGCTCACTATGTGCCAGATAGTGATACAATCATTGCCAGTAGGGAACTTGCCATGTCTCTAATCATTTTCAAATTCTATTGCATAGAAATAAATTTAACAGTTATATATTTATTGTAGTATATAATATAGTGAAAATAACTCACAGAATGCCACCTGTGGACTTGAATCTAGTAGAGACTTTTCGATGTACAGTGTGTAAATTCTATCGCATATCCTGTTCCTAAAACCAGAATCCAAAATTCTATGTATTTTACACAAAGGTAATTTTACACAATACTTTCTCCCTTCCTATTTATTTAATATGAGTGAGACACCTGAGTCCTGTAAATTATTTTTACCACCAATAATGCAATATTCACCTTACAAATGTTTTTTTCCCAGCTCAAGGAATACATTTATTTTATTTTATATTTTGGCAACTGTTATCAATAGTTAGTGAAAATAACAAACTGTCATAATACCATACATCATTACCATGTTTGGCTTATTTAGGGATCAATGGTTCTTGATGAACAATTTCCTTCAGAATTTCCAATCCAGATGACTCATGCATATTTGAAACACATGGTAAATGTTTCACTATAAAATAATTATATCAAATTGCATTTCTTTAATTAAATTTCTTGCTGTGTTTTATTCAAATGTGTATACAATGCAGTTTGTATAGAATGCTAAATAAGAAGTAACAGTTAATTTGGGCGGCTATCGCTATAAAAGTATGTTATCGTTTATATATATCACAACATTACTTATTATCAGCTTCACACAGCATTTTGCCTTTGATTTATACAAACAACTGTAAATGTTTTATATATTTGTGAGGAAGTGAATGATATTAGACCATCAATCCATGGGGACTGCAAATCAGGGGGAGAAAAAGGCTATTACATTTCAGAAGCTGTTAAATCAGTTGTGCCCCCTGGCTGATTTTGTCAGCTATATTTGCTGTGGGTAAAACCGTTGATGCCTAGAATACTGGAGTGGCCCTGAGCGTGTTGGAGAGTAAATAGCAGCAGAGTTGTAAACTACACCACACATCTCACACTTACCGCCTAAGCCCAGCTTACGCTTTCCTCTGAATAAATCCAGCAGCTTTAAAAAGAGCAAAAGAGAGAGAAATAAAGACAAGGGGAGGAGAAGAGAAGGCAAAACTGGGCCCATGCCTTCTGTCACTGCCTCTAGCTGTAGCCCTCAGCAGCCTGCCAACAGGACACTGTTCTGCCAGTTGTAAATTTTAATTGGCCATCTGGGGAAAGCACAAACCACTGACTAGAGATTAATCAGCAAATTAACCCAGGCATAATACACATTTCCCACCGGACCCAATGCCGCTCTAGGCTGGGGCAGAGCAGCCCGGGATGCAGGAGAACTTGTATAGAATGCTATTATTGCATTACTGCTTACTGCCATGCAGGAGAACATCTTCTCAGAGCCCTGAAATTCCCTTCTGTGTGACCTTGTTGGTGCCCCGATTCGTATGGCAGTCGCAAAGAGCTTTTTTTTTTTTAATTTTTTTTTCTGTAAAATGCTAAACACAGATGGCACAGGTACCGTGATTACTGGAAAAAAATGTTGATGAATCAGTGAAAGTGACAACTTTTCTCTAGTGGGCTATTCACTTGGTTTGCTAAAGTACCTACAGGAAGAAACAATAGTGTACCTGGATTTTTACCAGCTCAGCGAATCACCGGAGAATCACGTTTATTTAGCCAGTTTCTTGTGTGACACAGAAATGCCTTTTTACAGCCTGTGCACTGTAAAAGTGGATTTGTAAGTAATAAAGCCTCCTTCTTCAAGTCTAGTCTATAAAAATTAATTTGAGACAAATGTACATCAATATGGGATAGTGTGGCCTCAACTCTTTCAACAGAAGTCTTCTCATCAACTCAGGGCTAAGCCTTGAGCTGTACTATGGAAAGAGGATAGCCCTGAAAGAAGGACATGTTAAGGTGATAAACACCAGAAAGGTAAAGTGAAGGAACAGTGGTCATTGGGAGTGGTTTTGCTATAAGGTGAAAAGATTGTGTGGAAGAAGTAGCTTTATATAACTTTTGGAATAATGGAAATGAAAGGACTTTGAGCTTTATTGTAAACAAGGATCTTTAGGATACAGACTCTCAAGAAGACCCAGAGGTGGTACTCTAAAGCCCAAAGAAAGGACACATAGAATAAACTTGCTCAAAGGAGCCTAGAGGGTGACATGACCAGGGCAGATCATGTAAGAGCTGAGATTTTCCATCTTATTGACAGATGCATCTTCAGAAGTTAGCATGATATGTAATATAGTGGCATATACTAAGCACTCAATACTTTTTAATGAAAGAAGACATATCTAGCTTTAATAAAATCAGGCCACCGTTATATCAACATACCTGCTATTGCCTTTTCTGTCCATAGTCCATGCTGAATGAGCAGTAGACCAGCAGTGACTAGCACTAGACCATGTCATGAGGGTCCCTACTCAAACCATCCTTGAAGCGTCAGTCTATAGGCTGACAAGAGAGAAACCTCTATCACCTAGTGAAAAGACCTCAGCCAAAGTATAGATAAGCTGGTCCAATGAGTATTTTTTTTTTCTGGAAATTTGGAAATGAGGCACTGAGAGACTCAGCAATGGACTTGCAACATAAAGGCTACGATACAGAAAAAAACAAATGGCAGATGCAGTGGTTTGTATATGCAAGCATAGGAAGCCAACAAAGTGACAGAGAAGAATGGATCAGATCCACTGGGAGAGGCAGCAAAGAGGAGGCAGGCAACTCCTAGAGGCAAGAAACAGCCTCTCTATCTCAATTTCATCTTTTCTGAAGCCTACCTTTACTTCTTTTCCTGCCCTCTGAGTTTATATTATTTGAGTGAGTTTACATGGCATTCTGATCATTGCAACCAAAAGACCCTTGACCAAAACCACCATCAGTAGTAATAGCACCATCATAAACTAATGGCCTGAGAAAATAAAGAAAACTGGTAATTGTTGCCCCCACCCTTCCGAGTAGTACACAGAATTTAGGAACACTGGTCATTTTTAGAAATACAAGTCATGGTGGATTATTTTATACAATTCTGCTGTGACCCACCACTAAATCACACAGACCCATTCACCTGCCTCTGGCAAAATAGATAGATTCTTTCCTTTCACAACCAGGTATGGATTTCTTTCTGTTTTATTACATTATTGCAAGCAATGCTGCCTGCCAAACCACATGCCCTTAAACTGAAATGGCTTCTGGCGGAGCGCTGGATAATCTGTGACAGTAAATCAGTCAATATGCACGGCCTAGAGACCACAGCAGTTAAATAAATGTCTTCGGCTTCAGGTGGGGAAACCAGCACTCAAATACCCAGCTCAGCTCCTAATAAGGCCTTCAAAAGCTTTTATTTAAATAGTATCTTAAATCTCCCAGTAGTTATTGTGAGGGCTTTTTAATGGAATATAAAGAAATGAAGAGAGTCGACAATAGTTTTGGATTAAACACTGAATGCAGTAACTGGTAAAAGCAAAATATTTGAGTCTTTTAGCATTTGTAATATTCAGAAAAAAAACTTTTAAAGTGTTGACATGTCTGGTCTATGCTCATTTTGTCTGACTTGAATGCTCTGGCTGTGTATTCTGCACACAGGAAGTAATTCCTAATACAACATTTATTGGAGAATGTAGTCAGTATTTTCAGTGTGTACTGGTAGATGGATTTTTTTATCTCCTCTGGGAGGGATATGATCCAAAGGTTAGAACAGGCTCAAATAAATTCTGGTCCGTTTGTGTGGACTCCTCTGGATTATTCCAAAGCCTTTCTGTCTAGCTTCAACTCTGTTCTCCTACTTCATGTTATCTCAATTATACATACAAAAAATTAGAGGAAATTGTATTTACTCATTTGTAAAGGCATTAGAGATTCTTTGCAAGATGATATATTGAATACAAAAGTACACAATGGTATAATGACAATTATAGATAAGAATAGATAACCTATTCTTATGCTTATATATAGTTTTTTTATGTACCATATATTTCAATGAAAAGAAAATGAAAGATGCGTGGTAACATTTTGAGTTTATATATTTCTTTTCTAAATATCTTTAAATAACTTGTATCTTATATTTCTTTATCTTTATATCTAAAAATAAAATAGTTTCATGGGGATAATTTCACACAATGTTGCTAAGATGTAAAAATGGAGTCAAGGAAGCTGAGATATGTAATTATCAGCTGAAAATGGAAGATTAATTCACAAAATGATTATTATGCAGTAAAAATGTGGGGTATATGAGGGCTGTCTAGAAAGTATCTAGTCAGAAAGTATCTAGCTGCAAACTATTCTCATTATATTGACAGTAGCTGGATTTTTTCTAAACAGACCTCATATGTGTGTATTTGACTTGCTTAAAGGAGTGACCTACAATGTCCTCCATTTCTGGCTTCACTTTTCTTCTTCCCTGTTTCCCACCACTTATACATCCTATGCCCCAGCCACCTGGGATGTTTTTGTTTCAGCAACACATCATGGCTTTCTGCGGCCAAATGTCTTGCAGACACTACTTCATAACATGCCCCGACCACTTTCGTTCCTTCTCTACCCAGAAAATTCCCATTCATCTTCAATATCCTAGTCATGCACTGCTTTGGTAAGCCTTTTGTTGTCCCCAAGTAGAATTAGTTGCCTTGCTCCCATAGGCTTCACCAGCACTTAGACCATATCATTGCTTTAACTCATAACATTTTATATTGAAATTTATCTGTCTACATATGTCTTCCCAATTAGGGTGTAAACTCTTTGAGGACTAAACTCAACACCCAACATAGTATCCCATATAAAGCAGACAATCTGTGAAATATTTGGTGAATGAAGACAGTAATGAATTATTTGCAGCTGTGGTAGCATTCGGGCTATGGGCAAAGAGTCTCCATTCTCTGAACAGATTTCAGGACCAATCTTTTTACCTTGACAACAGAGAAAGACCCAGGTATTTCAAACATAATTAAAGATGACCTCAATTTGTATAGCTTTAGCTTGGTTAACAGTGGTTATACTATTGTTTTAATTTCAGCCATTTTATTGTGTGAAATGAGACCTTATTGTGGTTATAATCTGAATTGATGACGAACGATGTTGAAAATTATTTTAAAATATGCTCATAGACCATTTGAATATCTTCTTAAAATATTTCATTTAAATAATTTGCCCATTTCAGGAAAGTGGGAGAGGTAGTACGTCTTCTTACTATTAAGTTGTGTGAGTTCTCTTTGTATTCTGGATATACAAAGTATATTGTCAGATATGTATATTGAAATTTGTTCTTTCCATCTGAGGCTTGCCTTTTCATCTTATTGATGCTGTCTTTTGATCTATTACTTTTTTGAGTTAATATTTGTGCATGATCTGAAGTTCATATAGATATGCGGTTATTTGTTCCCACGTCATTTGTTGAAAATACTATAATTTCACCTGCTAAATTATAGGGGGGAACCAATAAAAGAAAACAAAAAAATATCCCCTGGAGGGCAGGCCCCTTGTAGTATAGGCTTCCCTTGCTAGGTGAGTGTTCTAAGAACCCATCTGCATCAATGTACCAGTTGGCATTGTTGTGAGAGGCTGTGTTTGGTGTTGATGAATATTTTTGGAGACTCTTTCAACTCTTTTGCCCATTTCTTGTTGAGTGATTTATATGAACAATGTGCAGCATGACAATACACTTGCCCACACTGCTCTGAATGTCAGTAGTATTTGACCAAAAACAGCATGACCCATATGACCCTCCTTATTTACTCAATTTTACCCTGAGTGACTCTTTCTTTTCCCCAGATGAAAAAAGTCCTCAAAGGGAAACGTTTTGCCCATGTAGAAGAGGTGAAATGAAAGACGACAGAAGCACTAAAAAGCATCAAAATAGATGAGTTCAAAAACTGTTTTGAGCATGGAAAAAGTGTCTCAATGTATCAAATACATTGAGGTGTATTTGATACATCAGGTGACTGAAGTTTAAACATGTAAGAATAAATACACAACTTTTTACAAATAAATTCCTGTTTTCCTTGGTTCCCTCCTCACATGTTGGCACCTTTTTAGAAAACAAATTGATTATAGATACATAGGTAAATTTTTGTACTTTAAATTTATCTGTATATCTGTCTTTATACCAGTACCATACTGTCATGATTGCCATTGTACTAAATCTATAGACCATTTTGGGGAGAATGTTCCTTAATAATCTTATCACACATGACATCAGTCAGGTGGTCATGCCTGAAGGTATGTGTACTTTACTAGACTTTACTCTTGAAGAACAACATCAAATAATTGCCAAATGTTTAGAATAAATTAACTGAGATGGTTTATGTTCTAAAAAATTATGTCAAAGGAAGAATGATTGAAAGAGCTATGTATTTGAGCCTACAGGAAAGAAAAACTAGAAGTAAGATAATACAAAATATATCACTTTAAACATTCAACCATTCAAAAGATTGTCACGTGAGAAAGGAAATAGTCTGTGCCCTGCTGCTTCAAAGGCAGAACCAGAACTAATAATAAGTGGGCAGAAATAAATCATAGTTTAAGATATAAAGGAATTCTACAATTAGAATTTTATACTAATAGTAAAGTAGTTTTCAAAGATGACTTGAAAGAATGTAGTAGCGAATAAAAGATATACTAAGATTTTATCGAGTCATGTGTAAGATGAAAGGCAGTTTGTATGTCAAAGAGAATTTGGGAGAGTTTTGGGAGTGGGAGGAATATAAAAAACAGAATGAGTTTGATGCTTCCCAGGGTATTCTTGCTCAAAGAAGTGTTCATCTGTTTGGTTCATCAGAGTCACCCAGCTCACCCTATCTGAAAGAAAATGAATTTATGCAGGTTAAATTCACACAAATGGATTATGTCACAATCATCATATTGTCAATGAATGATTCAGAAAGACAACTGCCATCACAGAAAAGTAGACATTTGGAGTCTCAGCCACCCCTCAAAAACTGTAAACTCTACAGTGGGTATGAGTACTAATTATTTTTTCTTTTCTCTAAATTTTATAGCCCTTGGAGATAGAAGGATACAACTTTGTAACATTGATTTTCTGGACAGAGAATATATCATAACATCCCCTTAAATACAATTAAATACAGGACTTCCAGAATGGTAAGGGAGAGAGAATCTCATCCTGGAAAGGGTATCAGCCTTTATTGTCCCAACTCTATTTCTTCAGGGCTCATCTTTTCCTTAGGGCCCTCACACCTACTGCTATGCCACTACTACACAGACTCACTGCAGCTCCTTTGACTCTGGTCATGCTAATAATGGACATGTGAACTTTTTTCTTAATTCCCCACAATGCAGTTGAAAACAGTGCATTAGACTATCAATACTTCCTAAAAGTTATGTTCCTGAGGGTGAAACATACTCAGCATATAGCTATCATTTTCTTTTTCAGATATTTGCTATCTGAAGGATATTTTATGGGACAAAATAGTAATCATTTGGTTAAATGTGCGGACACATTTCCAGGATCTGCTTTTTTACATTTTTCTGAATCCTCTTCTTATTTGAGAAACACTGTGAAGGTTAAATTCTCACTTTCCCACTTATAAGCTATAAGTATTTAAATTATACAACCTTGGTTAAATTACTTAATATCCCTCTTCTAATATCCTCATATTAAAATTAAGACAATAAGAGTACCTTTTAAAAGGGTCACTGTATGAATTAAACAAATTAACATACACAGAGTATTTAGAGTAGTGCCTGGAATATAACATGTGCTCATTAAATGTAATACATTATTACTACTCAAAATATTTATTGAGTACCTACATGTATAACCCTGATGTCAGGGGTCACCCTTTCTCTTTATTATCCATAAAAGACCTACAGAACTCTTATTCCCTGTCCTACCAATCACAGTGTATTAAGATCTCTGAGAACTCCGGTTGCCCTTATACGCTCCTCACTCATCTATGATGCAGGTGTCCAGATATTGCTGCTCTTTAATTATTTCTCACAAATACTCTTTAAATCTAAATTCTTATAACTTGCCCTTGCCATGAAGTTTCATGCTTTTGTGTATGTATCAGGTTTTCTAAAACGTTTGGGGAGGTGGAGGGAATTTACACGACAGATACGCAAAGTTGAAAAGTTCATACCTTGTTTCTTAGAACTCTTTAGCTTCTCAGATATGGAACTTAGCCACTCCGAAACCCTACTCTGTCTCCTCTCAGGACCACCACCAATAACCAGAACAGCAAAAACTAGTCATTTTTAAGAATTCCTTCCATATTTTAATGCAGAGAGATTCAATCGCTCCAGCTTAACTACCCACAAACTCAGCTCCAGAGCACCACAGACAACAAGGTACGAAGTTGAAGTGATTATTTGCACAGATTACTGCGTCTCCTTCTTAGGGACTTTTTCTCCTCTCAGGTTCTATCCCAAGGGTTGGTTGGTTTTGATCCCCTGATAACATTTCTCCATATTTTCTAAGAAAAACCATGGTAAAATTAATGGTTCCTAACTGCATCTGGACCTCAGCAGAAACAGACAAAGCTTTTCTCTCCCTTAATGTATCAGTGTAAGTATGTCTATTGTGCCACTCAAACCTATATTAAAATTTGGTGTTTTTTTAGAATTCAGGTGAATGTGTCTATGGTAAAATTAGAAGCAAAATTATGATTATGAACACGTTGAGCCAAGTTCAGATCTAGCCGTATGATGTTGAAGTATACAAACTGTACTGGGAACTAGCAGATCTGGGATACAGTTAAGTTCTACATTCTCACAGGCCTTAAAAAGCCTCTGAGCATCTCTGAGGCCTGTGTTGTATCATCTGTACTAAATCATTCTCACTTTTCCAATTCTCTATTTATATTCTCCCAGACACAAAGGGAAGCCATGAAATACTAGAGGGAGGCAGTTTAGATAATAGAAAGTGCATGAGCTTTAGAGTCAAAATTGAGTTATAATTCCATGTCTACCTTTGGGAAAATAAAAATATAATCAATAATTATTCTTTTGCCACAGTGTTGTGAAGATTAATGGGAATAACATACTTGTACATGAAATTTTTGGCACAAAATCTCAGTTTCATAAGTTATAGAAGTAGAAATGATGGATTGTTTAGGCCTTCAATTATTGATATAGGGACTTGATTCTAACCAAGCTCAAAGGAAATCTGAGTCTCCAAGACAAAACCATTTCAAAAAGAACATCATTCATAAAAATTATAGGTTATATGAGAATATATTATAATTTTAATCACACTACTTGCATTAGAAATTAAAATGATATTCTTATTTATATCACTCCTTTATTATACAGCAAAGTACAACATTAGCAGTTCTGATAATGACAATGAGTCTACTTTGCACTTCTAATTAATAAATTCTTTCATTGATGAGACTCAGTTATAATTTGTCAAAAAGTTTTCAGCTGGGAATGTTGCGGTACAAAGGTTTAGTGCTTTTCAATTCTGCCAAAATTTGCCTCACTGTATTATTCATCTAAATTGCCAACTTCAATGTTAAAACTTAAGTTGAAATTATTAATTAACACCGTAGCTCTTTTGGTTCTTTTTGGTATTTCAGGATTGACAAAATCAAACTGATATTCATCCTTCTCACAAGAGAACAATAAAAACATACGGGATGGTAATCTTGGCCCATTTTAAAGAATTCCCTTTATACTGCTATGCAATGAAACTTAATTCTACTCTTAATGAGTTTAGAACAAATGACATATTGAACAACCTTAGGCCTTGTTACTACCATCAAGAACCCAGTGGGTGGTCTGACCTGATGTGAGTACTGCCATTCTTAATGCTTCTAGCTTTATTTTCACGGACCATCTGATGCTCCCTACCCAGGACTATACAGAAAATGAAGACCACCAAACATAAATGACTAAGAATTTCTAAAGCTTTTCCATCAAATCAAAGAACCCCACCACTACCACTTCATTGTAATGAGTGCCAACGAGGATGTAGAATTCCAGGAAATAGTTTTACTTTTAACCTAATTGAATGTTCTGTCATATGGCTTCTTGATGATTCCTTGAATATCTCTCAACTATTGCTATACTCGCACATGTCATACCCTTTTGAATACATTCACAGGTGAATACTCCTCTGTCCCCTAGGATTTGTCTCTTACCCCCATCTCTTCTTTAATGCAGATATCTTGAGTGATGCCATACATTGTTTTTCTTTCAGTTACCACTGTATAGGTCAGGAGTTTTTGTGGAGACAGAAACTACATCAGTTATTTTAATAGAAAAGAATAAACATAATTGTTAACTGTCTATTAGAAAATTTAAAAAGCAAAAGAGGGACAGTTTCTGTTATTAAACTTAAACTGGAGGAACAAAAGAAATCATTAAAGTTCAGTGGTTTGAAGAAGAGCTGTGGAACTGGGACTCAGATCGCTGAAGAGAGAGTACTTCTCAGCTAGTACTGGTGTTCAAGAGATTGAAGGAGAATCTCAGTGAACTCAGTCTTTGAGGTTGAAACATGGTCTGGTTGATGCTGAGTTTCCTGAGAGGAATGTTAAGAGGCTGATTTTAGTAGCATGGAAAAATTGAAAACTACAATCAATTGCTACTTATGGAATCAATTGTTATAGTCAGGGCAAAGAACTATCATCTGACTAAAATTGGAAGCAAACAGGAAAGAGCAAGTCCTTTATTACTCATCTAATCTTCATATTTTCTCTTGTGCCTCTTTTGGAATAGTATAATGGGGATCAACTGACAAATTATAAATGAATTTAACCTCAATATCAAGAAGCAAAGTATGAGAGTATGGGTTTGAAGCTTAAAGACAGTAGTATAATTATTACTATGGTCCAGACTTTGAATACTGAACATCATACACACTCTTCTACACCAACTTGACTGCAATATAATGATAGAATCTACTTTATCTTTTGGCTTGACTGAATTCATTTTATGCTTAAAGATACTCTCAATCCTTTTCAAAACAAGCAGATGCCACATCTCATAAGTCACTGTATTCATCTCTGAGAGGTAACAATGCTGTCACTGCAATTGAGTAGGAGCTAGGAACTATCTATAGCCTATTTCCCACAGTATAGCAGTCAGCATGTGATAATAAAAGTCCATGAAGATTCCTAGTCTAGAATAATCTGTGTCGCTTATATGCTGCCCCAGGATCATAGTGCTATGGCTACTGAAAATATGGTTCTGGTATGTAAAATAAGGTAAAATGTTTACTTGATAGACTATTGTTAACACATTTAAAATATATTTGAAAAAACATTTAAACAAGACCTGGGAGAATGTTTCAGAAAGTTAACTGAAAACAAGAGAACATTATATGTAGAGAGGTGAAAGAATCAGAAAAAAAGGAGATGGGGATGATAGGAAAAAGAAGAGGGAAGAAGAAAGAATGGAAAAGAACGTAGAAGGAAGAAGAAAGCATCTTCCAAAATGATAATGGTAATTACCTCTGAGATTCTTGAGATGGATTATCATTAGCAAGTGTATTTTCTTTAGACTTTGCTGAATTTTACAAATTTGCAGTAAAGGACATATACTACTTTTATAGACAGAAGAAATTACATAAAGGAAAATAAATTAAAGGTGCTCCACTTAGGTGAGGAGATTTCCTTCACACAGGAAGACTCTTTAAGCTCTTGGGAAACAATATTTTTTTCTAAAAAGGGGACAAACCCTGTTTTTTTTAGTTTAACTTCTGTAAGTAAAGCCCTTAGAATAGCACCATACTCAGATAAACATTTAACAGATAGATAGGACGGGACTTACTATTACTTCTTTAAAAAATTCTAGTATCAAGAATTTTGAAAGATTAATAAATACTTGCTAGTATCAGCAGCTGACATTGTATTTTCTGTAGATTTTTTCTAAACTAGATAACAAAAAAGAAATATCATTATATTGCCCATCAAATTTTGATGATTATATTTATTGATGTCGAAATTTTAATGTTGAACTATTGCTGAATAAACCTTCATTATAGGACAGAATGTTTTAAGTCACCTGTGATTTGGCATTTGTTCCATCTACATCTCCTTTCTCTGAAAACAAAGAACATTTATGTTGAGTGAGAAAAATGTAATATTCTGCAGAGGTTAGTATTTGTGGGTTTACCACCAGATGTGGTGTTGGTAGATATAAATTCTTATTTGTATTTAAGTGGAGGATATTTTGTGAATTTTTTGGTAGAACTAATGTAGTACAAAGAGTAATCTATTGGCTGGCTTGAGCTGTCATTCTGGTGGTAGCTTTATATAAAATAAAATAATTTAAAAGAAGAAAAGACAATGTAAGTTCTTTTTGAATTTTCATTAAAGTTTGGAAAACAAGATTGTGAACCTTCTCCTCACTGCATAGAGAAAGAGAAGTATCTCGATAGCCCCAAATATTCAATTCAGTACTATACACAGCATACTTATGCCAGTGTTCATGTAGAAAATAAACTGGTGATGATTACATCCTTTTCCATAAGAATGTGTTATTGTCAGTGATTTAATTTTAACATCTAAAGAAAAGTATGCCTTTGTAAAGAATATAAATGTTAAATCATTATATTGTACACCTGAAACTAATATAATGTTGTATGTCAACTATACTTCAATTAAAAAACTAAAGAGAAATATGGTTTATATTTTTGTCTTGCTCTGAGAATATCATCTAGAATTCAAGCTTTGTGACCTCTGGGAGTTCTTTCTACCGAACGTCATCATATTCTGCCATGGCCTTGAGAAATCCGGACACTTATGGGAAGAGTCCGAATTAATGTATAGGTGGTTATAATGTTTAAGTTAAACTAGTACGTTTCAAGCCAACAAATATGCTACTTGGATGGAAGAAAGATGTAAATTCTATGAATTTGTCATTGTAGGATTCATGAATATGCTATTGTGATAATATACCATGTTGTTGTTGAAGAAACACAACATTTTATATGTGCCTTTTAAAATGTGTATATGAATATACATACATATACATAATAAAATAAAAATGAATATATATATTTCTATAGTCCTCCTTCTGGTTATTTCATTTTTAAACCATTTAGCAAATAATTTGAGATTGTTGCCCTAGTTTGACAAAAACTTTGAATTTTGGCACAAAAAATACATGTTTTGTTTGAATTATTTGATTTGTCTTTTATTAAGTAATAATAAACCCAAATAAACTGCAAAGTGCTCATGCAATTGAACATCTTCAATGATCTAGTAGGACCGCAGGAATTAAAAAAAGTTCAGAACTTCCTTTGAGTAACAGGAACAGAGAGAGAAACCAAAATGCCTGTCTGTCAGAATTAAGCAATTTTATATTCTGATCTACTAAATCCATCCTTGGTGAAATAAGAAAGGACAAACTATCAAAAGCAATACCTTTTTATATGTAAACTCCCATAAATAAAAAAAACACACCATAATTGATAAATGTTAGAAAGGGTTAACTATCTTGCTCCATTTTATGTTTTAAAATAAAATACTCCTTAAGTGAAAATTGCTTTTTTAAAAACCACTGACACCAAACATCTGCTTCTTCTGCTGATCTGCAACCAAGTAAAATAGAAAGAAAAAAAAAAACAACTTTACAAAGTAATGCCATTAAAATATATACATATATGAAAACCTCAATCTCATAACTTTTCATGCATATACTAAAAAAATAAGCAAATGAAAATATCTCAAGTAATAAGAAGTGATGAAAAGGAGAAATTAAGAAAATCAAATTCCAACAAGAGTGGTCTGGTCAATTCCAATGAATGGAGCAGAATAAAATTGAGAATCAAAAACTAAAACGAACTGCAAAATTTGCTGTATCAACTAAACAGAATGACCCTAATAATTTATTTTTGTGCACTTTAAACTAAATAAATGACTAGACAAATTGGTTCAAATTAGAATACTATCTATGTTCCTAATCAAAATATTTTAAACCCAACTTGAACTGAGCTAATACTTCATTCTCTTTACATGTTCCCTTAATTTGAGGAAAAAAGTAGTTAATCACCAAATATAACCAACCAAAATAAAATAGTTGCTTGAGAGTAGAGATTTTTCACTTTTCAATCAGTTATTTTGTCATCTAAGAAATGCTATGTTAAATGGAATTGTTTCTAAGGGAACTTCTATGGCTCTAACCCATTTTAGCCCTTGGTAAGAGTGCATGCAATAGAAATTGGGAATGAGATTGAGAAGAGTACGCACAAGATGACATTTTATTGTGTGCCTATATAAATTCATCTTTAAAAAGCTCCTGTCAACAAACCTAGAGTCAGACAATCATGCATCATTATTTCTAAAGAAATCAGGGTATTTGTCAAAATGCCTGTTATGATGGTAAAGAGTGGACTCTCTAAGTCCCAGTATTTATGTTGGTCCTGTTTACATGACCATTGTCTCTAGGAATCTCCTTTCTTTTGCCCAAAGACAGTTATGGAGCAGATATTTTACAAGGTGACACTATTCTTCATGTAACTTTCTAAAATACTAATCAAGATTTCTTATTCCTGATAGTGATATATATTCGAATTCTAATTTCAAACTACAAATTTAATTTGCCTATAATAAAATGAGCAGTTTGAGTTTAAAACACAAATTAGGTATAAAAAAAGGACTTTTACTTTCTTTGCCTCATCTGTTTTACAGAAGCAAAAATGAACGCTGTTAGTCATACCAAGCAAAGACATTTTAAGGATCAATGGCACGGGTTACAGAGCTCTCAAAGAGTGGTGATATGGAAATTTTACATTCCATTACTACATTTTAAGCATATACAATCTCAGGCCTTTCAGAGAAGGGGACAATCCCTTCAAATCCGTAAAGATTAGAATAAAAACTGTTAAGTAACACTGATGTTTAGCAAATATAATTTGATAACTGTATAAAAATATAATTCTGTGTAACTGTGCTGTAAAAAAGAATAGTAAAGGAAACAAAAAGTTAGAGCAGATTTTATCAAGTCATGTGATAATTATATATATATATATATATATTTTTTTTTTTTTTTGGCTAGTTAACACAGCAAATATAAACTGAAATAAAATGCAAGTATTGAAGTAATACAAAAATAAAAGAGGTTATACAAAAATAAACATTTCTGTCATTTAAGATCATACTTTATAATGGTAAACTAGTTCCCATTGACTCCAACAGGAAAAATGTTTAGCTATTGTCGTGTTATACCATTCAGATGCAGACCCACGCTGGCCTCCTGAGTAACCCCTATAACCATTGTTTCCCTTCTTAAAAAATGATTTGAGTTTGTAATGCTCTATTAAGCTTCAGTTGCTGTATCTATTATACATTTTCCTATCCAAAATTATAACTTGTCATCTTTAATTTGCATCAAGATAAAACTCAGCACATGTTTGCCAGCTTTAAGGTAAACCATTATTTTTGGGAAAAAAACGTCTACAATGAGTAAAGTGAGGAGTCCATAATCTTGGACATCCTTTGAAAAATTTCAAATAAAATAACCACTCCTCTCTTCTTACCTTCAGTTTGACAATGTGGTAGACACATTCAATTATCTATAAATCTTTAATAATAAGCCATTTTAATACAAATTTCCAAATGTCTAAATTTGAAGCATTGTAGGAGCCTTGAGGATAGGAATATTAATTTTCTTTGGAAATATATATTTAAATTAGTAAAATAATCATTTACAATGTTTTGAGCACATACTCTTTGTCTGGGAGTGCACTAAGAATATTTACTCCCATTCTTCATTAATCCATGCAATAATGCTGTGAGGGAATTATTATCCTCATTCCTCAGATAAGGAAATTGAAGTACAGAAAGTAAAATAATTTGCTAAGGCCACACTGCTAAGTAGAAAAGGAAACAGAATATGAGCCTGGTTGCACTTAATTCCAAAGTCCTGTTTTAATTACTAAGAAACACTGCCAGTTTAGAACACACCAATTCCATCGATACATACTGGGTGGCAGTACGGTGTAAGAATTAAGCATGTGGCAATGCCTGCCTGAAATAAAATTATACCTCTACCACGTTGATATTAGAAAAGTACTTAGAATGTGTCTAGCACATAGTAGATGTTAAATAAATATTGTTTTCAGAATACATAGAAATTGAGTGGCACATCACTGCAAAGAGGGTGAATGATAGATCTTGAGAGAAAAAGAGGCAGGTATACAAATCTTGTCGGACCTTGAAAGCCATTGTAAGGACTTTGGCCTTTACTCCTAGAATAATTTAAAGACCCTGGAGAGTTCTAACAAGAGAAGTGTCATGATCTAACCTGTGTTTTTAAGATTGTTCTGACTGCTAGGTGGAAATAAATTGTAGGAGGGCAAAAGTAAAGGAAGAAAGACCAGTTAAATATTTCTTGCAGCAATCCAAGGGAGAAATGCCAGTGATTTGAACCAGGATGATAACAGTGGAGAGAATGAAGAAAAAGGTAATGGAATTATAAAATAACAGGATTTATCGATATATTGGACATGAAGAATGACAAGATAAAAATGTTTTAAATGACTCTAAACTAATAATGTCAATTAATAATTTATGAGTTTGATAGTTTTATTCACTGTAGCTAAAACTAATTATTCTTCTGGATCTTCTGTATACCAGTAAGTGTATGAAAGATTAAATAAAATCACCAACTGAATCATAGGATTCCAGACAAATTTTTTTAATAAATTATCTGATGTTCTGATTTCACAATCTAAGTATTCTGTAAATAAAATAACATATGACTTGGTGGGTCACTCATAGAATGGTAGGTATCCAGGACACATACAGAGGCTATCATGATGCATGTCTACATCTATTACATAAGTAACCAATCTATTGAACTCTGACAACTCAGAGGTACAAGTGAGAAATAATATCAAATTTCTCTTCCACGCTAGTGAAGTATCCTAGAAAGATATCATAGTTTTCCTGTCTTTTTATGTATTCAAAATCCAGTCTAAGCCAGTCTAAAGTTCCCATCTGAAATCTGGGTCAAAGCTTTCACCTCTCACTTGCCAGCCTGCCCATGGTGAGTGTATAGATGTGTGTGCCACCAGCTACCAGCAGTTAACCTTACAATCTTAGGGACACCTTCTTGTGGCCTAGACACTAAGACAGTTCGAGGCCATCTCCTTCAAGCATCTCTTAGCCCAAAGTGAAACTCTTACATTCTACCACACCTCAGTCGTTTCTCTCTGCATTGCCACTTATAACCAGTCCTTGTTTCTCTTGCTCAGATTGGCTCAGAGCGGATCATGAAATCTACTGACCAAGCAGATACCTGACAAGGAAAGGAGATGTCAGCTTTACATGTACCTTCAATCTCTAGGGTGAAGATTCTCTTGGACTTTCCTCCTCCCCTGGTTTGGTATGGTGAGGACCACAGCATTCCCGATGACTCAAATTACTTCTTGCTTCCTGACCTACCCTACCTTTCAGTTATTTTTAATAGCCTGGAATGGAGTTGGGGTGCTGAGTGTTAGATGGAAATGTCAAAGTTAGCCCATATACTTCTTAAAAATCCTTGGGGGAGTGAGTTAGTCACTACTGTTGCCACCTCTCTTTGGACCATAGAATATGTAGTAACTCCTTGTCCTCAACTTTAGGTCCAACCTAGCAGTTTAAGATAACAAGAAAAAAATCTACTCTTATCCAACTGCACATGATTAAAATTCTGAAATCTTCCCAAATGATGTTATTAAAAACAGATATTCCAAAATTGAGTGGACAATTGACTTAATTAGAGCCACTCCAGAAGGTGATTTATTGAGAGTAATGCTGAAATGTACTGACTATTCATTTTTTGATCATGCGCTCATACACACACACACACAGAGAGAGACATACACACTACCACCACCATCACTACTCTCAGATAATTACTGTTCAAAAATATGGTAGAATGGACACCCTTATTCCACAAAAAAATAAAAAAATTAAATAAAAAATAAAATGGCATATTATGGTCCTGAGAAAAGACTAAAGAACACGAGATGTGAAAAAATTCTCAAACTGCTGAGCTCTCGATGCTGAGTAAAACAAGGTCACTATGGATCAGAATGTAAAAGGGATCCTCTGGTGCCAGGCAGCCAGGTTCAGAGCAATGAGGAGGACAAATAGATGCATTTCAGATCTGTTTCTTGTGAGTTTTCCCCCTTTCTACATTGGAAAGTGTATTCAGCTTAAAAAGTGGCTCTCTGTTGGGATTCTTTGTATTTGTTCTTTTGTTCTAATTGGCCACTCACACTATTTGTCCATTCTTCAGCTGTCCTTGTTTTGTCTGGTATCATCAGACTTTTATGCAAATGAAGCATCCCTGTAGTTGATTAGATACTTTGTTTAGGAAATAGAGTTCCAAAAGACAGAAGTCTCTGGTCTTTTCCCCTACTCCACAAAGGCAAATTGTATGCTCATCCTGAGTAAGTAAGGAATTCTTTCTTTCATTTGGTTTGCTTTGCATACATCCTTCCTGATAGCAGTGCTTCCTAGAAATGATGGACCCCACCCTCACCCCCACCAGCAAGTAACTATTGCTTAACATACATATTTGAACTGGCAAACAATCACACATGCCAATTCTTTCCTATAATATGCATCTTCAGAAAAGTCTGATCGTGTATCTAAAATAATTAGATTTTGTTCAGTAATCAAACTCAATCAAATAAATTCTGTGTGAACTACTTTTATTCCCACAATGAGAACTGTGTGTCATAGCCTCTGTAAATTTGCATATTTTTCCATAAACCTAAAACCAATCAATTTTAAAGAGTTATGATAATATAAAGAATCTGAGGCAATTACATGTCTTTCAAACAGGGATTCTAAATGCATTTCACTGCTGGTATTCATGTAGTAAAGTAGTCCAAACTTCTTTAACCCTTTTCATGACATCTCAATTAAGCTGCAATGATTGAGGTTCAGGACATTTCTTAGGATTAATGACTGGCTAGGAAAGTGGATGGCCTGAGAGGAAGCCAAGGGCCATTAATTCCCTTTGGCCATTAATCCCCCGGGAAATATGTTAGCCTGGTTTGATATTAGCATTACAGGCTGCAAATGTACTGTTGGGTTTCCTGATTGGTATTAACATAATTTATTAAGATATTATATTTTAATAACTGCCCTGTATACTCAGCATTTCTAATTTTCAATTCTTGGTTTTTCCAACTTATGCTGTTGATTGCAGTGACATAATAGGAGTGGTTTCATTGGTCAAATCACACATTTTCTTTGAACTAGTCAAAACCTTTTAAAGTTATTGTTAATACTGAGGTCCCAAGTGACCATTTTTGTGTGTGTGTGATGTTATTTGCTAGTGAAAATCTTGGCCATGACAGTAAGGGGTATTTTAATTAGGTATGTGTGTGCTGTGTTCTAGATGGCATTACCTAAGTTTATAAAAGGTGTTGAACTCTGCCCCTAATTTTACCTCATAATCTAGGGCATATGAATCTGCTCTCAACCTTCAAATAAAATATCTAGTTTTTTGGCTTTTGTTAGAAAATAAACAAAACTTGGTCACAGAAATAACATTTATGGGGATTATCTGAAACTTGTGATTCTTCTAGGCCAACTTTGTCTTTAAATAATGGGTCACTAAAATTTGGAATGGAATTCCTTTGGGGGTTATATCTCTGTTAAATTTGAGAAAGTTTACTTTTTAGAATAACTAACAGCACTTACTGTTTTTACCACAAACATGTTGCTCAATATTACTTATTGCATCACAGTGTCCCCTTATGAGGGCCAGGAGATAAATTTATTTGAGACTTCAGATGAGAAATAGTTGAGATTAACCTGTGAAACTGGTTTGTCTTTAACCTGTTAGACCTTATGAAACTTAGGACTGATTTTGTTTTCTTCCTTGGCTGCTAGAAAACATAAAGTCCAAGTGTGAGCAGCTCTGACAAAATTCTTAGAGCAAATATTTTGAAAATCGTCTTTACCTCTCATTGTTTGTCTCTTTTTACCCTAAGTTTTCTTTCTTCCTAGTCACCATCAAGTTCAGAATACACATCTTTGTCAGCTCCTGCTAATTCTGTTCGGAATGAGATGGGATGTAATTAACTATTAGCTGCATGGTGCAACCTGCTTTTCTGTCCTACCCAGTCCAGTGCTCACTTCTATTCATTTTTCACATCGAGTCATGTCTTCTTGTACTATGGCTTTGGCTTGTCCACCAGCTTCAAGGTGCCTGCCAGGATAAATCCAATGGCAGTATTTAAAACTAGATGTCTCGTGGTTCTTTCCCAGTTTGATCACCAACTCAGTTATATTTGTATTCTTGCTTCCTACCCAAAATTGCAGTTAATCTGGGTAAGGTAGTTTTTGTTGCAAATTTTTCAAATGAATCTCTGTTAACTAAAGATTGCTATCTCAGAATATCTACATCAGAACAGAAATTTCCAAGGATGATAGTCTACCTGATAATATGCGAAATGTCAAGTGTAAATAATTACTTAAGTTTTACTTCTATTAAAACGTCGATGGAAAGGGACACTTAATGGCAAAAAGGTGGTAAAAATAAATTAGGTAAGAAACTACTAGAAACTCCCTCCACCCCAACACGATGACCCCTTTAGAGGCAATATGCCGAATCAGGCTTGGCAAAGGAACATCACTCTGTAAAGGATAAGAAGAAATTTCTGTCTATCTGTTTGTCTATTTATCTTTCTCTATCACTGTACGTGATGATTGTCATGAAATTCTTGAATCAATTGAAGGTCAATGCAGGAACTACAACTTGGGCTTATTGATTTGAGCTGTGAAATACAACACAAGGTCTGTATTCTGTCCTCAGATCAATGCCGCATGTGTGTGTTCCTGAAGCACATGGTATATGCTGTGTCTGTCTGGCAGAAACATTTGTGCTTAAAATACAGCCTGACAGTTCCCTGCCATCTTGCAAAACAGTGTGGCTTATTTAGAACAAATCTGTTATGACTGACCACAGAAAGATGCATGTGTGTTTCTGAGCCTCTCCCTATGAATAGGCAAAAGGACCATCTGGGCACGTGGCATTTACACATCTTTGAGCATGTTAGCATTCTGCCTCCTAGTAAAATCCATCTCTCAGGGACTCTGTGGGTTTGTGATGCTTCCTGTAGAACGGAGGGGGAAAACAAATGCACTTCAGTAAAACAGAAGTCTCTCTTTTTTTTTAAAATCTGTCATAGCCACAGTTTCATAGTATCTGTATTTCATTTTCACTTCAGAATATCACAAGAGAGAGAAATGGCAGGAAGCAAGTTGCTTCCACATGGTTGTGAAAAGGAGTTGTTATATTTGGTTGCTCTGTGTGGCACATCTCTGTGAAATTAGAGAGAAAGAAAGAGAGGTAGGGGAGGGGGTAGGGAGGAAGGGAGGGAGGAAGGAAGGGAAGAAAGAAGGAAGGAAGGAAGGAAGGAAGGAAGGAAGGAAGGAAGGAAGGAAGGAAGGAAGGAAAGAACCTAGTTAACATTTTGGTGGTGGAAAACAAAATGTCATCTTATTTTTCTCTAAAAATTATTGCTAAAATAATAGTGATAATGACATTTCCCCTTTGTCTATCTTTATTAAAAATCAGTGTAACATAATTCAGACAAATATTTATACTGATGTGTTTATCTTAAAATATGCATTTCATTGAATAATGCAGAATACTCAGAGAAAATGTGAATTAAAAGAGACTTAATTATTTTGTAATTGAAAGTCATTAAACTTCAAAAACTTTTTAATGTTAAGAAATTCAAGGCACTTTGATCATGGAGTCACATGACCTTTTGAAAAGAAATTTCACCTGAATTTATGTAGCTAAACAAATTATTGGACATTGCTAGAATGGATAATCTTTTTCATTCAGAACGTCTTGTATTTCCTCTGTGTAAAAGGACTTTTACAATATATGATCTATTATTTTCACTATCCTTGATGGAAACATCTCTTTAATCCTGAAATAAGTAATTAATTTAGAAAAGAGTCAAACTTAGGCAAGTATTACTAATAAGAAAGGTGATCAGCTGGGAACTAACTTCTTTGGTTGAAGGAGGTGTATGACTATAAAACACTGAGGCTGATCTCAAATGTCCTTTCAACTCTAAAATGTGAATTGATATGCCCTAAGATTATCTTTTGCAACTTGCACATTCAGAGGACAACTATAAAAAAGGAACGTTAAGATGTTTTACAGCAATGGCAGCATTGTTAAATTTCATGAAGAGCTTCATGAGGTGCCATTTTGAAAGATAATCACGTGTTCTCACATATGATTGTGGAGGAAAATTGTCAGCCCTGTAGCTTTCTAGTCTTATACTTACTTAAGCTTCAGTTGTTTTCCTTCTACCGAGTGAAACACTGAATGGGCTAAATTGTGGTCAAATCTTACGTCTTTTAATTCAAAACAACTTCTGCTTACTCTCCCTCTTCATCTTTCTTTTGGTAGTCTCTGACATGACTAGGTCATGCATTGGCAATTTGGGGGAGGGTGGGAGGGTGCAGGTATTAACTATGACATTGTGAACCAAAAGGCAAAAAAATCAAGGGTATGATACAAGTACTTATATAATAGGAAAAAAAAAAAACAACTCTGGGCCATAATGCTTTGTTTGTTGGGTGGATATTCTAGGTAGTGGACATGCTTTGTGATGAGTTGCTATCTAAAGAAGACTCGCTCAGGATGATAATGAACTAGACCAAGAAGAAGGGTCCTAGTGGCTAGTGGAATAGATGGCTGTCATGGTCAGTTTCACTGTTTGCCCAGGTGACACTCAGCTTGATTGCAGCCCTCTCAACTTGGGCAGCAGCCCAAAGGCAAGGCCACTCACTAGATTAAGATTCTGATATTTGGTGCCAACAGCAGAGTCCCCAAGGGACTGGCAGGTATGCTGGAAAGAGGCAAAAAGAGGCAAGGTGTGACTGGAAAGGCCGTTACTGGGCATGGAGTGGGGAAAGGGGGAGGCACTCCTTTCTCCCATACCTCCTACCTGCCCAGTGATCTCCATGGCTCTTAGTGATAGCTGGCTAAAGTAGTGACCACAGACAGTACAAAAACAGGAAGCAGACCCTATTTGACTGACCCATGGTTTGTCAACCATGATTAGAGGATCACTTGTCTACAATTTTTGTTTCTAAATCCCAAGAAGAAACCACCTCTCGGAGAAATAGTCTTTCCTGAGGCAAATAGATAACATGCATACAGAGATCTTACAATCTTCTTTGGGAATATGTTTTGGGGTTTAGTTGCTATTTCATCCAATAAACTATTTTTAGGCCTATCCCAAATTCTTTTTTTAGCAGTTCCTCATATTACACTTTAATTCAGCAGAAAAATAAAAATGTCCCAATTCCTTTATGAGTAATGAATTCCAGGTAGATCCTTAGGTGGCTCTGCATTGATTTCCTAGAGGCGAAATAGCACTATAGTACAGGGTAGGGGGTCAGCAAACTATAGCCTGTGGGACAAAACCAGTCACCCCTCTCCATTTTTATGGCCACAGCTAAGAATGATTTTTACATTTTTAAATAGTTGGAAATAAATTCAAAGAAAATACTATTTTGTGACACATGAAAATTTATGAAATTCAAATTTTAGTGTCCATAAATAAAGTTCTATTGGAACACAGCCATGCTTATCATTTACATATTATCTATGGCTGCTTTTCACTAAACGGCAGAGTTGAGTAGATGCGACAGAGACCGTATGGCCTGCAAAGCCTAAAATATTTACTATCTGGCCCTATACAGAAAAAAGTTGCCAATTGCTACTTTAAAGTATCACTCTAAAATCAGATTGTGTTCAAATCCCTCCTCACCATTTTTTAGTGTCCTCTTGGACAATTTACTTAACCTCTCCTTGCATCAACGTCTTCATGTATGAAACAGGAATATAATAGCACCTATTTCACAGGTTGTTGTGAAGAAAAAGTGTACTCATCTATGTAAGCAACTTAGACCGGAGACTGGCAGATAGTAAGCATTCAATAAATGTTAGGTTTTTTGTGTGCATTCTTCTGAAATCAGGTTTTATCTGTACAAATATGCATAATAATGAAATAAATATAATCTTTCCAAATATAAGTAATTAGATGGCAAAAGATTTTGAATATTTTATATAGAGTGCTTTGGTATTTTATATATTAATAAGAAACATGTAATTGGCACTCTATATTTTGTACATGGACATGAAAGACACCATGACTCCTTCTAGAACCTATCAGTTTACAGAGGGAACAAAGTTCAAACACATGAAACTGAAGTACCTTTTAAAAATTGCTTTCTGTACATAAAATTTTTAAAAACCTATAATTTTTTCTATTATTTTAATAGCAACTCAGTATAATCAATTATCCTGATACATTCCATTTATCAAGCCTAATAACAAATCAACATTTGGAAATCAGTTGCATTTCTATACACTAACAACAAACTATCAGAAAGAAAAATTAAGAAAACAATCCCATTTACATTGGCATCAAAAACAATAAAATACTTAGGAATAAATTTAACTGAGGAGTTGAAATATCTATACATTGAAAACTATAAGACACTGAAGAAAGAGATTGAATATGCCACAAATAAACGAAAAGACATTTTGTGTTCTTGGATTGGAAGATGTAATATTGTGAAAATATCCATACTACCCAAAGCCATCTACAGATTCAATGCAATCCTTATCAAAATTCCAAGGGACATTTTTCACAGAAAAAAAAAGAAAAGAAAATCCTAAAATTTGTATGGAACAACAAAAGACTCCAAATACCCAATGCAATCCTTAGAAAGATAAACAAAGCCTGAGGCATCACACCTACTGAGTGCAAACTCTTTTACAAAGCTATCTAATCAAAACAGAATGGTATTAGCATAAAAACAGGCAGAGGAACATAATACAAAGCTCAGGCAAGAGTTCATGCCTATACGGTCAACCAGTTTTTGAAAAGGGGGCCAAGAACACGATGGAGAAAGGATTGTTTCTTCAATAAATGGTGTTGAGAAAACTGGAAAGCCAAATGCCAAGGAATGAAACTGGACCCCTATCTTATACCAGTCACAAAAATTTATTCTAAATGAATGAAAAACTTAAATGTAAGACCTAGTAAGACCTGAAACTATAAAATTCCTTGAAAAAAAAAAACAAAACATCATTGACATTGCTCTCAGCAAGGATTTCTTGGATCGGACACCAAAGCAAGGCAACAAAACCTAAAATAAACAAGTAGGACCACACCAAACTAAAGACTTTCTTCACAGCAAAGAAAGCTCAATAAATTAAAAAGGCAACCTATAGAATGGAAGAAAATATTTGGAAAACATATATTTAATAAGGTGTTACATATATAAAGAATTCAACTCAGAAGCAAAAAAGCAAATAATTTAATTAAAAAATGGGCAAATGACCTGAAGAGACATTTTTCCAAAGAAGACATACAAATGGTCAATAGCTTTGTGAAAAGGTCTGCAACATCACTAATCATCAAGGAAATGCAAATGAAAACCACAGTAAGACATTACCTCACACCTGTTAGAATGGCTATCATGGGAAGACAAGTGATAAGTGTTGGTGAAGTTGTGAAGAAAAGGGAATCATTGTGCACTATTGGTGGGAATGTAAAGTGGTTTACCCAGCATAGAAAACAGTATGTTAGTTCCTCAAAAAAATTAAAAATTGAACTACTATGTGATCTAGTAATCTTACTCCTGAGTATATATTCAAATGAATTGAAATCAGTATTTCAAATACATATCTCAATACATCATTATTCATATATAGCTAAGATATGGAAGCAACATAAATGTCCTCTAATGAATAAAGAAAATGTGATATGTGTATATGTATATGTATATATATATATATATATGAATAAATATATATGTATATATAATTATTACATTGTAATAATTATAAACTTTAAATGCACTCAAACATATTTGTCAACTATTCCTTAATAAGGATAAAATATTATTTTATCAAAAAAAAGGAAACAATTTTTTCTACTATTTTAATATAACAATTTAATGTACTGAATTATATTAGAGATTATTTCTTGAGCCTAATAATAGGCCTGAGCCACAATTCATCTTTAGGACCTGCTATTATTTCCCTTATTAGCAAACTTGCTGCCTATAATCTAATGTTCATTAGTTCCACCTATGGGGTAGAATAATGGCTGAATGATGAATTATAAATTTACTATTTTTTTTCTTCACTGACATCAGGGATTATTGTCGGACTTGAAATTTCCGAAGGCATTCTAAATGGAACGTATTATTAGTACATTGTTAGTACAAAAATTGTAAAACATCTAGTCAAGTTTTGTTTTGAGCTTGAAGTTCATAACTAAATAGATTTCCTCAATAAGAGAAAAAAACATTAATTTATTCAACAACAACTTACTGCATACCACATAGACAATACACCCATGGAAGCTGCATTCTTGTGGTTCTGGAATGGTACTAAATAATTCTGAGTGACATCTCTTAAAGGTTCGTTCAGTCTATCCTTTCAAGAACTGTGGATTTATCTTTCCAAAATCCTATTTTTGTCATTCCATTTTCTTGTTCATAAAGCTTTTCTCTCACTGTGCACTAGATCAAGTGCACACTCCTCACCAGGGCATTTAGAGCTTTTCACGATCTGACTCAAGACTATTTGTCTTAAGTTTTCTCTTACTACCGCATTGTGATGCTTTTGCTCTTAAACTCTGTTTCAGACAAACTCACCTACTTTGCATCTTATAGCCACATCTTTTGCCTCTCCACCTCTGTAACAGAAAAATAAAAGACTACTTTAAAAGGGGATGAAAATTGGCTGGTATCTACTAGCAATTCTTTTTTAAATTTCCACTATATAAAGAAAGTATAAATGGGGTTTTATTCTTTCTCCTGGATATCTTTTTGTCTCCTCGCATTGTTCTTGACTCTGAGGAATTATGAGATTGAATCTTAGTCAAATGCTTCAGTGACTCCTGGAACTATTTTTGCCTAACCTAAACTGTCTTTATTTTTGAAACACTTTTTTTCTTCCCTTTCTTTTTTAATTTTCATGGTTGTGATAGGTGATTCATTTTTAAGTTTCAAATTTTTATTGTATTATACCTATTTAAATTTATTCAACATGTAAAGTCTGCCAGACTTAAAGCTTCATGAGGACAAGGACTGTGACTATGAGCCTGTCTTGTCAAGTGCTGTATCTTCATTTGAAAGTGATTCATAAATCATAAATGTTGATGAAATCAACAAATCTTATACTCTCCACAAAAGCTTTTTAACACTCCTCCCTCAATTTTTATTTAATCAAATATTACTTAATGCTTAATTTGTAACAGGAAGATATTATGCTAACCTATAACAATGCAAAGATAAAACAAACATTGAAAGCATTATTGGTACACTATACTCATATTTCTATAAAGCTAATGGGAGAGATCTGCTAAAGGTAACAAGAGTAGGTAAATGCTGTGCTCACCTCCTCTCAGGACCACATCAAAATTACAACTAAACTACAGAACAATCATCATGGAGAATCGCCTGAAGTCTAACTGACCAGAAGTTCTGTAACTAAGGACACACAGAAGAAGTGACCTTGGCTATCTTGGCTGCCCCTCCCCAAGAGAAGCAAGGTGTTCCAGCCCCGCACCAGCATCCCCCGTTTAGGGTTTCAGTGCCAGGAACAGAATTCCCCACAAATTCTGGCTGTGAATATCAGCAGCGATTGTGGCTGAGTGAGCCTGAGGGCTGTTGCAGTGCCAGGCTCTCCTCTTGAAGGGCGCATGCAAAGACTTACTCACTGATGGACTCAGTTTGAGCTCGACTGCTGAGGCAGCATCTTGAGAAGTACCAGGGACATTAGGGTAGGAACTGAATTGTCTGGCTTCAGGACGAGGGTTAGAGGGGCAGCTTTCTTTTGGAAGAAGAGGTGGAACGAGCCATTGTTTTTTTGTGAAGCCCATCTCTTTCCCAGGGTGCAGATTCAGGCAGCCACCATACCTGAATCTCCATCACCATGACTAAGACCTTTCATTTGCCCTAATTTCCTGAGATCCTATTCCACCCAAATTTTGGGCCCACCCAAGTGATTTCCAATGTTTTTTTATATAAACAACATGCCGTGGCTCATGCTGCAGACTTGCCCAAAATCTCTCAAAGGTCACAAAACCCAAACAAGCAGCATCTGGCTTCACATGTCCCGTACCTCTAGTTGAGCAGCCCTAAGCCTGGCATTAGAAGCAGCTAGCCTCAGTTCACAGCTTGGCCTCTTGAGGTACCTCCAAGCACAGGGCAAGCAGCAGCCATCTATAGATTGCTTTGTGTCTCACACCCGGTGGCCGTATTCCAGCCTAGCTGGAATATCACCTGTCTGCCTCCAGGGATGACAAAGGTAGACGGGGCAGGCATCAGAGCTCTGCTAAAGCAAATCCTGCTTCATTTTGTCAGCCCATGCACAACAGCTCCTCTGCTGTAGTCACAACCAGTCCTCACAACCAATCAGCCCAAGGATCATTCCTCCCATTGTTGTGCAAACAGCAACCACAGCTCAACTATACCATGAGGGTACACACAACCCACCCAAGGGACACATTTGGAATACCCGGCTTGGGTGACCAGGAAGAATGCACCACTAAGTCCCACAGCACACTTACTACACAAGGCCACCCTACTAGGACTGGGAGACACAGCAGCCCTACCTAATATATAAAAACAAGCACAGGGAGGCAGCCAAAATAGGGAGAAAAAGAAACATTCCCAAATAAAAGAACAGAACAAAGCTCCAGAAAAAGAATTAAACAAAAAAGAGATAAGCAAACAACCAAACTCAGAGTTCTGAACACTGGTTGTAAGGATGCCCAATGTTATCAGGGAGCAGTTCAACAGAGAGGTAAAAATCATAAAAATGAAAATAGAAAACATAAAAAAGAACCAGTCAGAGATAACTAATACAAAATGGAAAAGAAGAATACAGTAGAGGAAATCAACAGTAGATTAGATGAAGCAGAGGATCAAATTAGTGATTTCAAAGATAAGGTAATAGAAAACACCCAAACAGAAGAGTGAAAAGAATCCAAAAATATTGGATTCTTTAAAGGGCCTCAGAGATAACATCAAAAGTACCAAGGTTCACAGTATGGTACCAAGAAATAGCATAATGAGGAGAAAGAGAACAAAGCATTGAAAATGTATTTGAACAAATAATGACAAAAATCTTCCTTAACCTGGTGAAGGAAATAGATATAAAGCCCAGGAAATGCAGAGTCCCAAATAAGATAAACCCAAAGAAGCTCACACCAAAATATGTCATAATTAAAATGCCAAAGGTTTACAACAAAGAAAAAATCTTAAACATGGCAAGAGAAAAGCAGTTAGTTACCTAGAACTCTTATAAGACTGTCTGCTGATTTCTCAACAGAAACTTTGCTGGCCAAAAGAATTTGGCATGAAGTAGTCAAAGTGATGAAAAGCAGGAACTGACCGACAATAAAAATTACTCTACCCAGAAAAGCTATTATTCGAAATGCAAGAGCAATAAAGAGCTTCCCAGATAAGAAAAAGTTAAAGGAGTTCATCACCACCAAACCAGAATTATAAGGAATCTTAGAGGAACTCTTTAATACAAAATAAATAAGTAAATACATACATAAATAAAAATATGAATAATAAAATGGCAATAACTACATATCTATTAACAATTACATTAAAAAATAAATTGAATCCTCCAATCAAAAGATAAGGTGGCTGAATGGAGAAGAAAGCAAGACTTACGTATGCTGCCTACAAGAGACTCACTACAGATCGAAAGACACCCCCACAGACTGATAGTAAAGGGATAAAAAAAGATACTTTATGAAAATGGAAACGACAACAAAAAGAGCTGGGGTAGGAATAGTTATACCAAACAGAGTAAACTTTAAAACAAAGGCTATAACAAGAGACAAAGGACCCAATAATCCCACTTTGGGGTATTTATCTGAAGAAACCCAATGCTACTTCAAGGGGACGTGTACATCATATGTTCATTGCAGCATTGTTTATACAATGGCCAAAATGTGGACGCAGTCTGGGTGCTGGCCAATCAATGAATGAATAAAGAGAAGGTGGTACATATATACAACATTTCTCAGCCAGGGAAGGGAATGGGTTCTTGCCATCTGCAGTGGCATGGATGGACCTGGAGGGTTTTGTGCTGAGTGGAGTGTGTCAGACAAAAACAGATGCAGTGTGATTTTGCCTATATGTGAAAGCTAAGGAATAAAATAATCAAACAACAAAACAGAAACAAATTCATAGATACAGAGAACATTTTGATGATTGCCAGATGGGAGGGCATTTGGGGGGCGGTAAAAAGGGGGAAGGGACTAAGAATTACAAATTGGCAGCTACAAAATAAAGTATAGAATAAGGAATATAGTCAATAATATAATAACTATGTACGGTGTCAAATGGGTACTGGATTTATCAGGGTGATAGATTTGGGGGGATTGGAGGCAGGCTGGAAAAGGTGAAGGGATTAAGAAGTACAAATTGGTAGTTACAAAATAGTCATGGGGATGTAAAGTAAAGCATAGGAAATATAGTTAATAATATGGTAATAACTGCATAGTGCCAGGTGGATACTACACAAGTCAGGGAGATCACTGCATAATCCAGACTAATAGGGAAGGATCACTTCTTAAATTATATAAATGGCTAACCACTATGCCGTACACCTGAAATTAATATAAAATAATATTGAAGGTCAACTGTAATGGAAAAATTTTAACAGGGGGGAAATGAAGGGGAATAAGGATTCAAATTTCCAGATATAAAACAAATAAGTCATGGGGATGTAATGATTAACATAGGGAATGTAATCAATAATACTATCATAGCTTAGTGTCAGATGGTTGCTGAACTTATCATGGTGACCACTTCTTTAGGTATACAAATGTTGAACAACTATTGCGTACACCTGAAACTAATGTAACATTGTGTGTTTGCCATATTTTTAAAAAATCTTTTAAAAATTAAATTTAAAAAAAGTTAATGAGTACATAAACATTTCCTCTTCCATATTTCAATGAAATTTTATTTGAAACTTCATAATAATTCTGAACAGATCCTTCGGCTATGTATAATTTCAAAAAAATTTTTTTGTATTACCCTATTTTTAAAACTAAGCATTTGGAAGGCAGGGACTGATCTATTTAATCTTTGAATTATCCACAGTTTATAGACAGTACTTTGTACATGGTTGATGCCATACCAATGATTGGTTGAATTGAACAATTTAGGCAATAAAAAGATATTAAATTATTAACAGATTCACAGCCCTTATGTCACAAAGGTCTATTGCCAAACTTCACACTTAATAGTCACATATACAACTTCAGTTTATGCTTTTCATTTTTGTTCTTGTTTTACACAAAGAGTGAGTGAGAGCTATGCCTTTAAAACCCGAGGTCCTGTGCTTAGGTTAGTCCTGTCGGCAGATGTACCATCGCCCACAGTACACAACGTATAATTTTCCTTTACTACAGCCCCAAGCTGAACTTTATTAGATGCTAATTCCGGAGAGGAGTCTTCCCAGCTCACTTTTCACCATTTTGGTTACAGCTTATCTTTTTCCTAATTCATTCACTGAGTAATGATTTATAGAACAGACCTTAACTCAGTCATATTGATCTGCCTCTTGTGGTTATTATGATGGAGTCAAATTTTACTGCATTTTCAAGATTAAGATTCTATGTAGCCCTATCAAGTTTCCTACTAATACTTTCAATGGCTTTTGATTCAGTGTAATTTCCTTTTTTTACAGCAACGGTCTTACATGTTTAAAACAGAAACAGAATACCTAGGGAGCGACATTTTAAGTAAATGAAGGCCTTTATTAGAAATAAAAACAATTGTGTGAGTTCAAGTTGATACATGGGTTGCACTCCTGGATGTGATCATAATTCATTTTTTTTTAAAAAATGATTTTATATTAGCTTATCCTGGCATTTACAAGGAGGTTAGATGCTAGCAATGAATTTGCATATAAACAAAAAATTAACACAAATCTAAGCTAGTTTCCCTGTTATTTCATTTTAATGAACTATGGTAAGCTTTTAATTTGGGAAAAACATCTCTGCAAATCATTAGTCTCAGAGTCAGGTCCCCAAGCTGCTAGCCCTCTCTAACAAGGACTCTTCTTATACTTTACTAAAGTGGTGGGGGTTATTGGAGGGAATCTTTCTCATTTTTCAACTGCTTCACTTAAAAACATTTATATATACCTCTTCTCTTTGGTTCAAAAACTTGTCCATCCTCCTTTCAAAGGTCACTCCCTCTACTATGTCCTTTATCTCATTCCCTCTTTTTCAGTTTCTCCTCTTTCAGTTTTCCATCTCTGCCTTGTCTCTAAGCTCTCCTTGTCCAGTGAAACTTCCTATTTTGGCTTATAAATTTATATATAGCTCTCTTTCTCCAACAAATTCTATTTTCTACTTTATTGTTCCTCATCGACATATACTGCTTCTTAACTTTTTACCACTGCCAGATTCTAAAACAAACTGATCTAACTGACCTCATTTTTATATACCTATTACCTTTATTCCTATGTATATATACCCACCTAACTTTTATTATGCTCCTGAAATCACACTCTTGAAAATTTCATAGTCTTGGTGATCTCTTTGCAATTGAATCCAAATAATTTATCAGATTTTGTAACCATTCATCTTTATGGAATTTCTTGGAGACATGATTATAACCAAAATCTCATTTTTTTCCCTCGAATATTATCCTATCTCCTTGATTATAATTTCCTATCCTTTCATTGTCTTCTCTACCATCATTCACTAGAAGCAAGATAACTTCAACTTTTTGCTGTGTGATCTCTCCTTTTTCTTGCTGAAGGTTTTCAACTATTCTCCCATATCTTCCATTGTTATGTGCATCCTAGTAATGTAAAAAGCAAGTTGTTAAGAAAGAAACTATTGTATGCCTGAAACCTATGTAATCCTTGCTAACAGATGTCACCCCAATAAGTCTAACAATAAAAATGAATTAAAAAAAAAGAAACTAATCATTGTGTTCTCTCTCTCTCTCTCTCTCTCTCTCTGTCTCACTTCCAAATACATGTAAGTGCTCTATTGCATTTCTAAATTCTTCTTTGAGCTTGAGAGAAATAAGAAATAAAGAAAGTTTGTGTTTTGGACTAACAAAGAGGAAAGTTCTTGAGAAGGAAAAGCAAATGGAGCAGGTTATGACAAGAAAGAGGTTGAAGCACCTCGACATGGGTTAGGGTAGCTAGGTAGAGTCTTTAGTTCCAGCTGGTACGAAGCAACCTCATCAAAACAGCAGTGTGAAAGCATCCTGCTTTACTGCATTATCACTCTCTGTGTCTTTCCCACTTCTCTCTTTCTTTTTCTCTTCTGGCATAAGCCTCCATCTCATGCTATCATGAGAAACTTGAAATAATCTGACAGTTTTACCGTCATGGTCAGTTGGCAAGAGTGACCCATGGAGCAGTGGGAAAAGGCACAGATCTAGGATCTCTCCAGGAGAGCAGATAGAGGGCTGGAAATTTCTCCAACCGTCTGGAAAGCTGATATGTTAGGAAGAAGTATGTTCACTTTATAGGTTCAAACACGATATACATGTTAAAAGTTCAGAGTACAAGAATCTCTGAATAAAAATTATATGTAACCACTGCTAATGATTCCAATTTTGACTACAAGATGGTCAGTCAATTTCTTTGTTTTGTTCCCCCTCAGGGTAAAACTTTAAGTTATTTGGATAAAATGAAGGGGAAAAAGCCCAAGTGGATTTGGTAGTAGGGATTCCAGACTCTTTTTAGGTGCTACTCGAAATCTGTCCCAACACTACGAAGCATGTGCCTTGTGCCTTGGTTTAGGAACCATCCCTTTCCCCTCGAATGGGAAGTGTGACAATTGCCATCACTAGCATTCAAGAAGAGAAGCGCCTAGACAGACGTCGACTCACAAATACCAGTTTAAATGCTAACCAGCTTTGTGGAGTTTGTGTGCAACGAATAACTTTTCAGATGGCATTTCGGCCATTTGTATTGAAATGCTGTATCAATGAGGAGTAACGGAGTGGCTGTAGGCTGCCACCCAGCTGTTCATTTCCTTGTCATACGCTGTCTCTCCTTAGAGGTTATCTGGTAAGGGGCAGCTTGCCACCTTAAAGAATATCGCTGGATGTCAAAAGGAAAGACACCACACACACACACACACACACACACACACACACACACACACACAGAGTTGCTGAAAAAAAACAATGCATTTTGGTGGAAAGGCCAGTGTAAAGGTATTGGATCAAGCTGTAAAAAATTACAATTTTAAAGGTTCTTCTAAAAAAGTTTTTCTTTAAGTTTTGAAAATAAATTTTATTAAAATTTTAGCTACAGTAGTGGTTTAATTCCAAGGAAGTATAGTACTATTAACAAACTTTTGAAGAACTTCTTGTGGCCAAGGACGTGACTTTACTTATCTTTGAATTTCTAGTACCTATACCAGGGCAACGAATAGGAGAGGCATTCAGTACACATTTATCATGTTGAATGTCATCTGGTCATTCCCAAACTGATGATCTACAGGATTTTTCATTTGAATATTTATTGTTGCAGCTCTCCCTGGTGGCTGGGCAGTTTGATATACCTCTGCCTTCTTAATTTCAATGTGAATTTATATATTTCTTCCAATACAGTTTCTTCTTCAGACACCTGTAATTCTAAGCAAATCTATTTACCCACGTAACCAGGAATAAAATCTCAATTGACTTGGATTTTTTTACAGTCAGTCACTTTGTCTTGTCTATCTCTCCTCTAAAATCACCATCAGATCTATCCTTACCATGAGTACCATCCTTAATTGTAGTGTGTTGTAGTGGAAGTTCATGAACCCAACCCCTAACAATGGGCAGTGACACCCTGAGCAAGTCTCTTGGTTTCTTTGTATCTTAGTTTATCTTCTGAAAAGTTAACGGGCTATACCTGATCTATATTTTCTGACAGCAAGTCACAACCTGTTAAAAAAAAATCTTAACTGTATTGTGTTCCCATCAGTATTTTCTAAAATGCAAAAGGAATAGAGCAAAAAAAGGTCCAATATCATCATAACATACTAGGGATAAATGTTATTCTGTTAAACTTTTGTTTTGGTGTGTGTGTGTGTGTGTGTGTGTGTGTGTGTGTGTGTGTTTAGATAAAACACATTTCTTAACTATAACTGATGGTTACAAAAAGGAAGCTTGAAAGCCACTGCACTAGATGTTCCGAAGCTCTTTCCATTTATAAATTACATGGTTTTATGCTGGGCCTTTACCATTTCATGCATAGATTATTTCAATAGCTTTCTAACTATTCTGCCTGCTTAGCGTCCCTTCCCCTTCCAATCCATCACGTACACTACTGCCAGGCTGCTCTTAAGTAGCTTTCCAAGTGTAATCCCCTGGCTTAAAACACTTAAATTATTTCTCTTTGGAAGCAAGTCCCCATACTTGGTTTAGAATAAAAAGTTCTCCCTCATCTGGGTCCATTCTATCTTTATAACCTAATCCTCCTCTGTCTTATATGAACGCTGGGTTTCATCAAATGTCTCTACTTATCATTTTGGACATCGTTTCTAAATTGCTGCCCATAAAACTTGGTCCATCTATTTTTCCAGCTTCAAATACGTTTTTTCCCTTACTCATGTATCCTAAGTTTGTTTTTTCCTGATAAGCTCATTTATTCAACTGTTTTTTTAAAGGCTCGATAATACTTTCATCAGGACTATTTTGATAAGGATTAAATTAATTTAAAGGGAATTGAGAGCTTTAACACTTTTGCTGCAATGTTCGGATGTATCTGAATGAGTATCTCCACCCACTGACTGCGGTGTGTGAGTTTACCCCACGAGCTCAAGAAAACTTTGTTACTCAGTGTGAAACTGTTTCAAGGACTTTTCTCCATTTAGAAGATTTTTGAAAATGTTTTCCTGTGGCTTGTACTATCAACACCAAAAGTATCTTATATGCCATATCGTATAACATGTCTTAATAAATTTTTATGTCATTAATGTGGCTAGATTCTAATTTATCTATACTTAAATCTAACTGATGCCACTTAGTATGTTTTGAGTATTTTTGCTAAAATTCAATATAATGGTAAATTTGTACCATATAATATACATTTACAATAAAAATGTCATTTATATACAAAGCAGCTCAAAATGTTATTATTAAATGCATAAAATAGTCAAAATAAATATCAACTTTTTATTTTTTGTGGATTTTTGACACATTTAAAAAAAAACTTGAAGTCAATTAACATGGTGAAAGGGTTAACATATTGAATCATCTTACCTACAAACAATGTCTTTCTGTTTTTCAAGCTTTCTTTTGAGTCCCCAAGTAGTGTTTTAAATTTTTCTTCATATATGTTCCAGAAAATCATCTTATGTTTTGCAAACACTTAATAAATATTTATTAATGGCAATTTTAATAATTTTAATAATGCATTAGTACCTGCTTGGGTTGGGAAAAAAGCAAATCTTATTTATTTTAATTCATTCAACCTAATACTAAGGTTTATTTTTTTTCAACTCAAATATCAAAATGATTTGTTAAAACAATTTATAAATACATTAAACATAGAAACAAGCTTTGAATGTGGAATTCTGAGAATTGAGGCTCATTTCTTGCTACTCCCTGTTAGTGCTTTAAAAATGGGAGACAGAATAACTCCATAAAAGTAAAGAGGAAATCCCCCAAACTAAACTTTCCTGATTGCTATCACTTACTTGCTAGTCATCAGAAATTTTATTTTTAACTTTGACTTCCTTTTTCCTATATGTTTAAAATATTTAGTAGATCTATTTGTCTCTTCTTTAGTGCTCCTAAATTGAAAGTGGGCTTCTCTGACACATTAGAGGTAGGCTTTCTCCTCTTTCAGGTGGATTAGACCACCGTGGGAGGAACATCAATGTGGATGATTTGGAGGGTCTTGGGGTGGTGGGTTTGTCAATAAGTACTATACATAATTCTTCCCCACATAGGTCAGGAGAAATTTAAAACTTAAATGGGGGGTACAGATGGAAGCCAAAATACTACACTTGTTATGGATAGAGTCTAGTGGAATGACTTTTTCTCAGCCTCGATTCAATTTGGAGTTGGCCTAAGACCACTTATTTTTCTGGCTCCCCCTGAAACTATGATCCATCTCCTTTTAGTACAAAAAAGAAAAAGAGACTATGGCTTTATCACAGGAGTCCACACATGGAAAGATCATCTTGCAAGACTTTCTAACTTTTGAATCTTGTAGTTATAAAATCCATTTTCGTCCAATTTCATAAAATATAACATATAAATGTTATAGACCATAGAGCTTTGAAGTGTGGTTGTAAATTATATATCTGTATATATACATATTCATGTTGTGATGCATTCAAATGATGAGAAGTATTCTTTGCTCCATTGCTACAGTAAGTTTCCTTTCTAAAATATGTTCTGGAGACATCGGCAGTGTCTCCTTTCTTTGCGAATGACTAATGCGAGAAGGTAACTTTGGAAATTACATTGTGATGTAATCATCCATATTGTGTATTATGGATAAAATTGATTAGAATAATATTGAAACTCCCCCAAGGGACTCTACAATTATAAGTCAAGTCCAAAATGGAAAAGGTTTTTTGAAAAGTTGGCAGATGTCTTAATGAAAATGAAGCATTACAGTAATATATTAGGGCAATTTGTTCATTATTGACAAGCAAATCACTAAACTATATAAATTACTGAATTAGATGGGTGGAATTACTTTTCTTTCAGTGAACAGTTAATCAAATATTACTTTTAAATGCTCATCTGTTTAAGTTTTTGGTATGCATATTAGCAGACAAATGATTGCCCTTTACTTAGAGCTCCACGTTGGCTTTCAATGCTGCAAATCCAAATATTTGAATTTACATCTATTAGGAACCAAATTCAACCACAAGATTGAAGTCTTCTATTCAAAGTCCACAGTAGAATGTATAAAGGCACCAAAATTTTTAATTTGTTCTTAATAAACATTTTGCTTGGCATTTCTGTTTCCTTTTTTCCCCCAGTTTTTGTTTTTTAAATAGCCTTTCATAAAAATTAAAAATAAATAAATAAATAAACCAGCATTGAAATAAATCCTGGAGGAACAGATAGAGCTATTTAACAAGTGAGGTAATTACATATTACCATTTCACATGCTGGGGGATTATAAATGATTGAAAAGTTTGTTTCTGCATTTCTTTCCAAGTACTTAACCAAGCACAGAAGCTCCATATATATTAGCAAGAAGGACAAATTTATTCTAATAGACATTTATTCCAAGAACAGGAAGCATTCTATTTCATATTGCACATGAATATTAAATAAACTACCTGCTGGCAACTACACAATATTTTAGTCTCTAATTTTAAAAGTACACTGTATTTTAATACCTATTTTTAAACAGATATCAATTTTTATGGAGCAGTACATGAGTTGTTGATGGATAAATCACCCAAGCATGGTTAAAGAGAACCTAATCTCCAGCTGGTACCAGATCCATTTAATTGTATCTTCTGACCTCACCTCACCTGAGCCTGCATTAAAATCATAATACAGTTCAAGTGTAAAAATGATATACTGTTTGTTCGCCCTGTTTATAGAGGGGCAAACATACAGTTAAATTCATATGTTTAAAATTAGTGTAGTCATTTGAAAAGGTTGAGTTAGATCAAACTGCCTCTCAGCGTTTTCTCTGCCCATTTTTTTATTCAAATGACTAGGCCTCCATCACCAGATGAGAGAGGCTGTTAAGAAAGTTGTAGCAGCTTTTCCTGGACACTCAGAAGATCAAACTCAGAGAGCTTTCAAGCATCATTAACTAATGAAATAGTCCGTTTTTAAAAATGTGTTCAGCAGGCAATAGGACAGAAACTTTGGCTGTCCTAGTCCTTTTCAACCATAGTAACATTTTGAAATGGCCTAAACAGCAGCCCTTGAGTTTATCTCCGTTTTCATTAAAGTGAAATCTTGTCTTTCGATTCTGTGGTAGTTTTATTTTCATAAATTACAGTCCTTAGGTTCTTTTCTGTTTTAAAAGCTGGGGTGTTTTTGTTTTTTAAGTGCAGTTCCAGCCAGACCTATATTGATCTTAACAATGTTTCCAAAACCTCAATTGAGAAAATTGAAACTGACATTGCTCTTCAATTCTGATTCAAAGAAATGATAAACTAATAGTAGTCATCACAAATAACATTTATTGAGAGCTTTCTGTGTGCCCAACAGACTTGATGTTGAGTCCCAAAAAGTAATGCACTGGAATGTGTTAGCGTCCCCTCTCCCAAGTAAGGACCTTGTCTGTTTTTTTTCACCATTAAATCTCCTGTGCCTAAAAGAGTTAGTTGCCTGGGAGGAAGCAGGTGCCCTATGAATAAGTACAGAATCAATGAATGAATCAATCAACAAATGCAATATCTCATTGAGTCTCTATAACTACCCAATGCAGTAGGAAATATGTTTATTTCCATTTTGAAAACGAGGAAACTGAAGTTCAGAGAAGTTAAGGAAATTATCCCAGATCACATCTATTTAGTGGCAGAGCCAGAACTTGGAGATGTGTCTGTCTACTTTGGGAGTCCACGCTATGGACTATGATAACAGCTCAGTCACGGTGGTCCTCAAACTTTGATGTGCATCAAAACCTGCTTGTAGTATTGCTAAAATCTAGATCACCACCTTCCCTGCTTGATAGGGTTTCTGTTTCAGCAAGTCTGAAGTGGGTTTGCAGAATTCGTTTTTCTAACTGGTTCCCAGATGAGACTGATGCTACTGATCATGGCACCACAATTTGAGAAACCCTAGTCTTATGATTCAAGCTGAGTCTTCCCAGTACGATAAATAAAATAAAATAAAATAAAAGTATGTTTAAATTGACTTTTTTCTGTAATAGTTATAACCACTTGTTTTAACAAAATACACTCTTTCTATTTCTGTAATTTACAATACAGATCCTTTCCTACATTCATTTCCACTCCCCCAGAGTTCACTGCAGCATGTCTACCTGGTCTTAAACAATGAATGGATTGATCATTTTGATTCAGCTGATGGATATGAATTCCTCTCCTGAACTGTGATCTTTTTTCCAGAGAGTTTTACAAAACTAGAATATCTCTTTGAACGTACATAGTATTAGATTGACTCTAGAATGTTAAAAATGCACCCAACACTCAGAAGAAAAATTCAAGGTCAGAGCACCACAGTGGCTCTGCTCTGTTACTCTGTTAAAAACAAACGAATGAACAAAAATTATATTTAATTGTATAGAAAACATTTGTTGAATGGTAAACTTATGGGAGTTGGAAGCCTGAATTCAATATTGTGGAAGTATCTATGGGAACATCTGCTACATGTGGAATTGCAGTAGGTTTTCGATCTTTGCTATCTATTGCAGCCAGGTCCCTTAGAAAAGTAAAAACAATTTATTTCTTACCATGTGTTTTTCTTAGGCCCTTCAGGTAAAGTCGGATAAATTGTTAATGGATTTGTCATAGATTTATTCCTTGATGTCAAGCCTCCCGGGCACACACTACAGCCCTCACTCGTCTCTCCTGGATGCCTGGAAGCACATCCTAATGGTTCTGCCATCTCCGCACTGGCCCCTGCCAGTCTCTCCACATAAGCCTGCAGTTATTTTCTTTGATTTAGGTCTGATGATGGAATTCCCTTTTATCAATGTTATCTGTTTCATTATAATATTTTGGGGGTAAGATTCACCCAGTAAACTTTGTTTTACATGACCTCTTCTGATGTTTCTGCTCCCTACAGCTCTCATCTCCCAACACCCCTTTCTAACGTGTGGTTCCAGCCAGCCTTACTGAATTCTTGCAGATCCCTCAGTGCATTGTCTGTTTTAGGTGTCTTTACCTTTTCATCTTCCTCCACAGCCCACATAACCCTCAAATACACAGGTCCCAAAACACCTTTGTCTACTTAATTCCTACTCATTTTTCAAAACACACTTCAAGTACCACTACTTGCACATCCATCCGTAACTGCTTCTCTGATTTAAGAGTTTTACATCTTGCTTCAACAGCATCCCTGACTACTTCTCCTATAGGATCTATCACTCTATATACTCTTACAGATAGTTTACTTGTCTGTCTCCTCTTCTGAACTATATATTCCATGAGACAAGTACCAGATCTTCTGTAACTGCAAATTCCCAATGCTGGTAGTGTTGAGCTTCTTCTAAAGATTCAAAAATTATTTAGTGAATGAATAGAAGAAAAAAGAAAGAGAAAGAAAAGAAGAAAAGAAAGAAGGAAGGGAGGGAGGGAGAAAAAAGAGAAGGGGAAAATTAGGAAAGTAAGGAGGGAGGAAGAGAGAGAAAGACAGAGACAAAGAAAGACAGAGACAGAAATGAAAAGAGTGATTAAGAATTTCCAAGTGGGTGTTTTAAGTCTATTTATTCTTTGGCAAAACCATATGATACAGAGGAAAGAACACTGGACATGGAATGTCTCCTCAAGCCATTCTGAGTAACCCTGTGGTCACCATCTGTAAGTTAATAACTTTCCTTAAGGGACTTTCCAGTATGAAATTCTGTGATTAGCCATTTTTGGAAGGAAAAAGGAATTAAATGAAAGATGCCTTAAAACTATTAATAATTGGAGAGATCATATTTTCTTTGTGTTAACTCGTGACTTTTAAAATATTGAAAAGACCTCATCCCTACTGAATAATCATCTCTTATTCTTTGCATTTTATCAGAGTTTTATATAGTAATCTATGTTCTAAGTAATTATGAGTGTGAATAACTAAGTAATTCGAGCTAATATTGAGTATCACCTGAAGTATCACCTCCCAAACTAGCAATGGGAAAACTGTAGTCTCCAATCTTTAAGGCTGAACTAGTTGATTACTTACAACTTTTAACTAGTGTCTTTTTTAAAACAAATTTGCTCAAAGAAAATAGAAAAAACTTGTAAATATTTAACCTGTAAAACTTATTGAAGTGTAATTGTCTTGATTTAATGGTAGTGGGGGAGGGGCTGGAGTGTTAATACTGCCACCCTCTCAGTGCTATCCCTGTGACCCTTCTGTTGGGGTACTGAGGGCTCCTTGGAGCTCAGTTTGAAATCATTGTTTCTAACCCAAAAGGAAAATGAGAGCCAGTGATCCATACATCTGAGCAAATTAATGGTATTGGTAGGAAAAGAACACGGGCCCTCTATTTTCACATTAGTATCTATATCATCATGTTCATGTATTAATATATTTTTAGGACAATTTCAGTTTAGCACAGCAGTCACAGGGTTGTTTTTTTTTTAAACCCCATGAAAGAACCCTGCTTATTTTCTCTTTTTTTCCATCTTCTTACCAAGTATAATTCCATGAATGAGTATACAGTTAGGTTCTTTACATTGATGATTTACAATTCTTGGGTCTTATGGATTTAGGGCCTATGTGGCAGGTTTTCACTTTCAAGGAATTTTGTAAGTGATTAACTAATATTTGTATTGTATCTCGGAAATTAGTCCAGCTATAGTCATATTTGTGGCCATAAGCAAAGCCATACAATGGGACTCCTGAAACACCAGAAGTAGAACTGTAGGAGAAGTAAGGGTTCTCCATTGAAAAGTCACTCTTTCTCTATTGCTTTTGTATAAGTAATACATAGGAAACGAGAGGTGGTGAATAATCCCATGGCCAAGAGAAAGAAGTCTCGTGTCTTTTTTAAGTGCTTATGTTTTTCCAAAAACTTTCCAACTGTATCTTTCTTTAAAACATCATCATATGAGGCCAACTTCATTGTGTTTTCAGATCTATGACTTTCTTCTCTCACTGTTTAGGTAAATCTACTATGAGAAGTAGTATATACTCCAAAGAGAAATCATATCTTCTATATATGTTCTAAATATATAGTACTAAAAACATTCAAGGTTAATTACAAAGAATTTGGGCACATACTCAAAATTCTATGCTTAATCTTCATATTTGTTCCTTCATATTCGTCAAGCTCAGGGATGAGTAATAACCTGTGGAAATTTGTAAAAGTGTTTGGAATAAGAAGATCAGGTCATGCCTAACCCATTTTATGGAAGCCACTAGTCCTTGTGCACATGTACTGATAAACACAATAGATTACATTTGAATATGCAGGCAGGCACATTACCTTTAGGTAATTTAATCTTTAATGAACTCTACAAGTACTATTACTTCCCAATTTTAAGGAGAAGCATCTGAAGCCCAGAGCTTTTACCTAATTTTCCCAATATTATTACCTGGTTATGGAGTATCAGAGGTCTATGCCAGTATTCTTCAACACTGTTACACTATTGCTTTCCATTGCTGACATTGGGTAGAATCCCCTTGGAGGGTTAATAAAAAAATCTCTGAGAAAATTCATCCTTCTTGTCTGAGTGACCTACCAACTTTACACAACAGTAACTATGGGGCTCTCATGACACAACAATCCATAGACAAACCATTGAAATGTATTTTTAGAGCAGTCCTTCTAGCCTTCCTCTCTTCCCTTAAAATTTTAAAACTGGTTTGGCCTTGAGATAGTGATTTATGACTTGTTTAATCCTCCCTATTATACCTTCTAAGAAAGCAGAATAGTGCCTTATTTGTAATTCTAATCTCTGCTTTATCGGGGACCATATCTTACTGATATTGGAAACACTATTATATCTTTTTATCCTCTGCTAAATATTCCAGTAGAATCAAGGAATAGTATATTCCCTGGTTATGTGGTATGCCAGCAAATGTTTTCACAAACTACACTCTGGAGGAATTTGTTTAAATCCCTCTGTGTAGCATTTACCAATTCTCATGGTGTAAACCACCTGTTTTCAAGAAACTTACTAACATTATGTCACTGAGTACAGAATTAGAAAGAGATGCTAACAATGGGCTCTTGCCAATTGCCAGCCAGTGAAATCTTCAGCACATCACTGCTTTTGCCACTCAAAAAAACAACAATGACAACAACAAAAAAGTAAGTCCCCTTTCTTGTTAGTAATACTTGCCTAAGTTTGACTCTTTTCTAAATTAATTCATTATTTCCATCGAGGACAGTGAAAACAATAAACCATATATTTTGAAAGTCATTTTACAAAGAAGAAATTTAAAAAAATGTTCTGAGTGAAAAAATTATCTTTTCTAACAATAGTCAATAGTTTGTTTAGCAACATAAATTCAGGTGAACTTTCTTTTCAAAAAAGTCATGTCAGAGGAGGACAAGATGGCGACTGGAGAGGAGGTCCCTAAAGCCTCTCCCAGAAAACACAATTGAACGGCCACCCAGGAGCCAAGAAAGAGGACCCTAGGTGACAAAAAACGGCAGCTGAGACATCCACGCATCACAAGTAAACACGTAAGGTTTGGAGAGAAAGGGGCGAGTGGGAGAGAGGGGAGGGAGCAAAGACGGATCGCAACAGGACCCTATCGCGGCTGACTACAGCGCATGGGAGGGGAGAAGCCAGGAGGCGACAAGAGGAGAAGCCCTAGCAAAGCAGCAGAACAGTGGGAGTCTGTTGGGGAGCTGGGCTGGGGAGCTGGAATTTGGAACGGCGAGTTGGGGACAGACCTTGAGAGCCAGGCTCTGGAACTCTTGAGTGGTAGCAGGGCTGAACGAGGACTCTGAACTGCAGAGACGACATCTTGGCTCTAGGCTCCCTTGGAATCCACAGCGCAGGCGCACGCGGCTCCTGCACAGGGCTGCGGTTCCTGGTCCCAGCCCGCTGCAGAGACTGACCGGATGCCGGCGCCACATGCACAGCTCTTGTGCGGGGTTGCGGCTCCTGTTCTGGCCCACTGCAGGGGCGAGCCAGCTGCCCCGTGGACAACACACAGCCTCTACACAGATGGGGCTGTGGCTCCCCTTCCGGCCCGCTGTGGAGGCGGGCTGATTGCTGGAGCAGCATGCGCGGCTCCTGCGCAGGGCTGCGGCTCCCATTCCGAGCCCGCTGCGGAGGCGGGCCAGCTGCCTTCCTACCACAGGGTCAGACCCACAGCTTTGGACTTCTGTGCACACCAGCTTGTGCGCCCCTGGGTCCTAAAAGCAGTGCGAGCCTGTAGACTCTGCCCCAACATTTGGCCACAGAAGCAGGCCCAGGAAGAAAGGTGGATTTGATAGTATTCACCCCAGCCAGCAGGAGCAGCTTTGGCCCGCATCACCCAGCTTCCCCAGCATAGGGCAGAAGGTGGAGCTGCCCCAGTGTGCCTTTTGTTGGCCTCTCCCCTTTCCTACAACCTTCCCAACCAACTAACTAACTACAAGAAGCAAAGGGACCATGATAGATGTGCACCGCCTCCAAATGTAGTAGGAGACCAGAAATAAATAAACAACCCCTCTCTCTCCCAAAACTTGCCCCCCCAGTACCACCTCATGTCTGCCCTACAGCAAGACACCACAAAAGTACCAATCTGGGCTCCTGGGCACTACTGAACATAACGCCCTCATGTCAAAGAGGAAGAACCCAGCAGACAGGATGAATTCCTTAAAAACTAAAACTCCTCAGAAAGAACAGGACATTTATCAGGACAGCTTATTAGACATAGAAGGTTCCGAAATAAGTGACAGAGAATTTAAAGTAGTCATTCTAAAGGCTGTGAGAGAAATAAAAACATACAGGCAGAGCACCATGGCTGACATAAACAACATAAAAAAGGACATGAATGACATAAAAAAGGAACTTCATGAACAAAAGGAAAAATTTAACAAAGAAATTCAAAACATAAGGAAGATTGAGATGGAAATGTGAGAGATAAATAATACAATAAAAGAAGTGAGAAACGAATTAACTGCCATAGGAAACAGGGCCAACCAGATGGAGGAAAGAATTGGTGATATCAAAGATCAGAACATGGAAACAGCTAAGAAAGAGGAAGAGAGGGAATATAGAACCAAAAGGATTGAAAGAACTCTACAAGAACTATCTGACTCCATGAGACAAAGCAACATCAGGATAATAGGAATAGAAGAAGGGGTAGAGCACTCTGCAGAGTACATAATCAAACAAATAGTAGATGAGAACTTTCCAAACCTATGGAAAGATCTGGAACCCCAAGTTCAAGAAGAAAACAGGTCCCCTAGATACCTGGACCCTAACAGATCTTCTCCAAAACACAAGGTACTAAAGATGTCCAAAACTAAAGACAAAGAGACAATTCTCAAGGCAGCCAGGGAAAAAAGAACTATAACCTTTAGAGGAAAACCCATCAGACTGATATCAGATTTCTCAGCAGAAACTCTGCAAGACAGGAGGGAGTGGAATCCAATATTCAAAAATTTAAAAGAAAGGAACTTACAGCCAAGAATAAATTATCCACCAAGTTATCTTTCAAATATGAAGGTGGAATAAAGACCTTCTCAGACACACAGAAGCTGAGGGAATTTGCCAGCACAAGGCCAGCACTCCAAGAAATACTGAAGGAGGCTCTTCGACCTGAAACAAAACATCAGGAAAAATGGAATAAAGTTGGGGCAACAAGAAAGAAACAAAAATAAAACAAAAACAAAAAAATAAGTAATGTCCACGGGAAATCCTCACATATCAATCATCACTCTAAATGTTAATGGACTGAACTTACCAATAAAAAGACACAGAGTAGCAGACTGGATTAAAAATCAGAACCCATCCATATGCTGTCTCCAAGAAACATACCTCAGCCATAAGGACAAACACAGGCTCAGAGTGAAAGGATGGAAAACAATACTTCAAGCAAATGGTAACTAGAGAAAAGCAGGAGTTGCCATACTGACATCTAATGAAATAAACTTCAGGTTAAAAAAGATAGCAAAAGACAAGGATGGACATTACATAATGATAAAAGGCACAATACGACAACAAGAAGACTTGACACTAATTAATATATATGCTCCCAACCAGGACGCACCAAAATATACAAAGAAACTACTAACAGATTTGAAAGGAGAAACTGATGAACACACAATCATTGTGGGAGACTTAAACACCCCGCTAACAGCCATGGACAGATCATCCAAACAGAAAATAAATAAGGAAACAACAGCTCTAAATGACACATTACAGCAATTGGACATAATTGACATTTACAGGACACTTCATCCAG